>CM061538.1:39201080-40401080 GCA_030864215.1 Capsicum pubescens
CGCCTAACCAATCGCCTCTGTTGATATAGGCGGCGCCTAAGCCATCGTCTATGTTGACTTAGGCGGCGCCTAACCTATCGCCTAAGTGAGGCAGTGAGCATAGGCATAAGTATAAGTGGCTCCTAATATATCGCTTATGTTTATATAGGCGGTGCCTAATCCATCGCCTATGTTGACATAGGCGGCGCCTAACTTATCGCCTAAGCGAGGAAGTAAGCATAGGAAATGGTATAAGCGGAGCCTAACCTATCGCCTATGTTGATATAGGTGGCGCCTAAGCCATCGCCTATGTTGACATTGGCGGCACCTAACCTATCGCCTAACTGAGGCAGTGAGCTTAGGCAGTGGTATAAGCGGCGCCTAACCAATCGCCTCTGTTGATATAGGCGGCGCCTAAGCCATTGTCTATGTTGACTTAGGCGGCGCCTAACCTATAGCCTAAGTGAGGCAGTTAGCATAGGCATAAGTATAAGTGGCTCCTAATCTATCGCTTATGTTGATATAGGCGTTGCCTAATCCATCGCCTATGTTGACATAGGCGGCGCCAACCCTATCGCCTAAGTGAGGCGATGAGCATAGGCAATTGTATAAGCGGCGCCTAACCTATCGACAATGTTGATATAGGCGACGCCTAAGCCATCGCCTATGTTGACGTAGGCGGTGCCTAACCTATCTTCTAATTGAGGTAGTGGACATAGGCAATGGTATAAGCATCGCCTAACCTATCGCCTATTTCGATATAGGCGGCGCTTAAGCCATTGCCTAAGCTAGGCAGTGAGCATAGCCAATGGTATAAGCGGCGCCTAACCTATCGCCTATGTTGATATAGGCGGCGCTTAAGCGATCGCCTATGTTGACTTAGGCTGCGCCTAACCTATCGCCTTAGTAAGGCGGTGAGCATAGGCAATGGTATAAGCGGCGCATAACCTATCACCTATGTTGATATAGGTGGCGCCTAAGCCATTACCTATGTTGACATAGACCGAGACTAACCTATCGCCTAAGTGAGGAAGTGAGCATAGGTAATGGTATAAGCAGCGCCTAACCAATCGCCTCTGTTGATATAGGCGGCGCCTAAACCATCGTTTATGATGACATAGGCGGCGCCTAACCTATCGCCTAAGTGAGGCAGTGAGCATAGGCATAAGTATAAGTGGCTCCTAATCTATCGCTTATGTTTATATAGGTGGTGCCTAATCCATCGCCTATGTTGACATAGGCGGCGCCTAACATATCGCCTAAGTGAGGAAGTAAGCATAGGCAATGGTATAAGTGGAGCCTAACCTATCGCCTATGTTGATATAGGCGGCACCTAAGCCATCGCCTATGTTGACATTGGCGGCACCTAACCTATCGCCTAACTGAGGAAGTAAGCTTAGGCAATGGTATAAGCGGCGCCTAACCAATAGCCTCTGTTGATATAGGCGGCGCCTAAGCCATCGTCTATGTTGACTTAGGCGGCGCCTAACCTATAGCCTAAGTGAGGCAGTTAGCATAGGCATAAGTATAAGTGGCTCCTAATCTATCGCTTATGTTGATATAGGCGTTGCCTAATCCATTGCCTATGTTGACATAGGCGGCGCCAACCCTATCGCCTAAGTGAGGCGATGAGCATAGGCAATGGTATAAGCGGCGCCTAACCTATCGACAATGTTGATATAGGCGATGCCTAAGCCATCGCCTATGTTGACGTAGGCGTTGCCTAACCTATCTCCTAATTGAGGCAGTGGACATAGGCAATGGTATAAGCATCGCCTAACCTATCGCCTATGTTGATATAGGCGGCGCCTAAGCCATTACCTATGTTGACATAGTCCGAGACTAACCTATCGCCTAAGTGAGGAAGTGAGCATAGGTAATGGTATAAGCGGCGCCTAACCAATCGCCTCTGTTGATATAGGCGGCGCCTAAGCAATCGTCTATGTTGACTTAGGCGGCGCCTAACCTATCTCCTAAGTGAGGCAGTGAGCATAGGCATAAGTATAAGTGGCTCCTAATCTATCGCTTATGTTTATATAGGCGGTGCCTAATCTATCTCCTAATTGAGGTAGTGGACATAGGCAATGGTATAAGCATCGCCTAACCTATCGCCTATGTTGATATAGGCGGCGCCTAAGCCATCGCCTAAGTTAGACAGTGAGCATAGCAAATGGTATAAGCGGCGGCTAACCTATCGCCTATGCTGATATAGGCGGCGCCTAAGCGATCGCCTATGTTGACTTAAGCTGCGCCTAACCTATCGCCTTAGTAAGGCGGTGAGCATAGGCAATGGTATAAGCGGCGCATAACCTATCGCCTATGTTGATATAGGTGGTGCCTAAGCCATCGTCTATGTTGACTTAGGCGGCGCCTAACCTATAGCCTAAGTGAGGCAGTTAGCATAGGCATTAGTATAAGTGGCTCCTAATCTATCGCTTATGTTGATATAGGCATTGCCTAATCCATCGCCTATGATGACATAGGCGGCGCCAACCCTATCGCCTAAGTGAGGCGATGAGCATAGGCAATGGTATAAGTGGCGCCTAACCTATCGACAATGTTGATATAGGCGACGCCCAAGCCATCGCCTATGTTGACGTAGGCGGTGCCTAACCTATCTCCTAATTGAGGTAGTGGACATAGGCAATGGTATAAGCATCGCCTAACCTATTGCCTATGTTGATATAGGCGGCGCCTAAGCCATCGCCTAAGTTAGACAGTGAGCATAGCCAATGGAATAAGCGGCGGCTAACCTATCGCCTATGTTGATATAGGCGGCACCTAAGCGATCGCCTATGTTGACTTAAGTTGTGCCTAACCTATCGCCTTAGTAAGGCGGTGAGCATAGGCAATGGTATAAGCGGCGCATAACCTATCGCCTATGTTGATATAGGTGGCGCCTAAGCCATTACCTATGTTGACATATAACGAGACTAACCTATCGCCTAAGTGAGGAAGTGAGCATAGGTAATGGTATAAGCGGTGCCTAACCTATCGCCTATGTTGATATAGGCAGTGCCTAATCCATCGCTTATGTTTACATAGGCGGTGCCTAACCTATCGCCTAAGTGAGGCAGCGAGCATAGGCAATGGAATAAGCGGCACCTATCCTATAGCCTATGTTGACATACGTGGCGCCTAAGCTATTACGTATATTTATATATGTGGCGCCTAACCTATCGCCAAAGTGAGGCAGTAAGCATTGGCAATGGTATAAGGGTGCCTAACCTATCGCCTATGTTGATATAGGCAATGCCTAAGCCATCATCTATGTTGACATAGGCGGCATCTAACCTATCACCTAAGTGAGGCAGTGAGCATAGGCAATGGTATAAGCGGCGCCTAACCTATCGCCTATGTTGATATAGGAGGCGCCTAAACCATCGCCTATGTTAACATAGGCGGCGCCTAACCTATTGCCAAAGTGAGGCACTGAGCCTAGGAAATGGTATAAGCGGCGCCTAACCTATCGCCTATGTTGATATCGTCAACGCATAAGCCATCGCCTATGTTGACATAGGTGGCCCCTATGGCATCGCTTATGATTAAATAGGCGGCGCCTAATCAATCACCAAAGTGTGGCAGCGAGCATAGGCAATGGTATAAGCGGCGCCTAACCTATCGCCTATGTTGATATAGGAGACGCCTAAGCCATTGCCTATGTTTATATATGCGGCACCCAACCTATCGACTAAGTGAGGCAGTAAGCATAGGCAATGGTATATGTGGCGCCTTACCTATCGCCTATGTTGATATAGGCGGCACCTAAACAATCGCCTATGTTGACGTAGGCGGTGCCTAACCTATCGCCAAATTGAGGCAGTGAGCATAGGCAATGGTATACGCGACGCCTAACCGATCTCCTATGTTGATATAGGCGGCACCTAAGACATCGCCTATGTTGACATAGGCGGCACCTAACCTATCGTCTAAGTAAGGCAGTGGGCATTGCTAATGGTATAAGAAGAACCTAACCTATCGCCTATGTTGATATAGGTGGCGCCTATGGCATCTCCTGTGATTACATAGGCGGCGCCTAACCTATCGCCTTAGTGAGGCAGCAAGCATAAGCAATGGAATAAGCAACGCCTAACCTATCACCTATGTTGATCTAGGTGGCGCCAAAGCCATCAACTATGTTGACATAGGCGGAGCCTAACCTATCACCTTTGTGAGGCAGCGAGAATAGGCAATAGTACAACCGGCGCTTAACCTATCACCTATGTTGATATAGGCGGCGCCTAAACCATCGCCTATGTTGACATAGGTTGCGCCTATCCTGTATAGCCGACACCAAACCTATCTCTTGAGTGAGCAAGTGAGCATAGGTAATGGTAAAAGTGGCGCCTAATCTGTCCTAACCTATCGCTTATGTTGATATAGGCGGCACCTAAGCCATCGCCTATGCTGACATAGGCGGCGCCTAACCTATCGCCTAAGTGAGGCAGTGAGCATAGGCAATGGAATAAACGGCGCCTAACCTATCACCTATGTTGATATAGGCGGCGCCTAAGCCATCGCTTATGCTGACATAGGCGGCGCCTAACCTATCGCCTAACTGAGACAGTGAGCATAGGCAATAGTATAAGCGGTGCCTAAACTATCGCCTATATTGATATAGGCGGCGCCTAAGACATCGCCTATGTTGACATAGGCGGCGCCTACCCTATCGCCTAAGTGAGGCAATGAGCATAGGTAATGGTATTAGCGGCGCCTAACCTATCGCCTATGTTGATATAGGTGGCGCCTAAGAGATCGCCTATGTTGACATAGGCGGCGCCTATGTTGACATAGTCGGCGCCTAACCTATCGCCTAAGTGAGGCAGTAAGCATAGGCAATGGTATAAGCGGCACCTAACCTATCGCCTATGTTGAAATAGGCAGCGGCTAAGTCATCGCCTATGTTGACGAAGGCGGCGCCTAACCTATCGCCTATGTTGATATAGGCGGCGCCTAAGCCATCGTCTATGTTGACATATGCGGCGCCTAATCTATCGCCTAAGTGAGGCAGTGAGCATAGGAATTTGTATAAGCGGCGCCTAATCTATCACCTATGTTGATTAAGGTCGTGCCTAAGCCATCGCCTATGTTGACATAGGCGGCGCCTAACCTATCGCCTAAGTGAGGTAGAGAGCATAGGCAATTGTATAAGCGGATCCTAACCTTTCCCCTATGTTGAATTAGGCGGCGCCTAACTCATCGCTTATGTTGACAAAGGCGGTACCTAACCTATCGCCTAAGTGAGGCTGTGAGTATAGGTAATGGTATAAGCGGCGCCTAACCTATCCCCTATATGGATATAGGCAGCGCCTAAGACATCACCTATGTTGACATAGGTTGGGCCTGACCTATCGCCTAAGTGAAGCAGTGAGCATAGGCAATGGTATAAGCTTCGCCTAACCTATCGCCTATATTGATATAGACGGGTCCATAGCCATCGCAAATGTTGACATAGGCGGCGCCTATCCTATCGCCTAAGTGAGGCAGTGAGCATAGACAATGGTATAAGTGGAGCCTAACCTATCACCTATGTTGATATAGGCGGCACTTAAGACATCGCCTAAGTGAGACGGTGAGTATAGGAAATGGTATATGCGGCGCCTAACCTATCGCCTATGTTGATATAAACGGCGCCTAAGCCATCGCCTATGTTGACATAGACGAAGCCTAACCTATCGCCTATGTGAGAAAGTGCGCATAGGCAATGGAATAATCGACGCCTAACCTATCGCCTATGTTGATATAGGTTGTAGCCTAAGCCATCACCTATGCTGACATAGGCGGTGCCTAACCTATCGCCTAAGTGAGGCAGTGAGCATAGGCAATGGTATAAGCGGTGCCTAAACTATCGCCTATGTTGATATAGGCGGAGCCTAATACATCGCCTATGTTGACATTGACGGCGCCTAACCTATCGCCAAAGTGAGGCAATGAGCATAGTTAATGGTATTAGCGGCGCCTAACCTATCTCCTATGTTGATATAAGCGGCGCCTAACCTATCGCCTAAGTAAGGAAGCAAGCATAGGCAATGGTATAAGCGAAGCCTAACCTATCACATATGTTGATATACGTGGTGCCTAAGCCATTGCCTATGTTTATATAGGAGGCGGCTAACCTATCGCCTAAGTGAGGAAGTAAGCATAGGAAATGGTATAAGCGGCGCCTAACCTAAAGTCTATGTTGATATAGGCGGTGCCTAAGCCATCGCCTTTGTTGACGTAGGTGATGCGTAACCTATCGCCTAATTGAGGCGTGAGGATAGACAATGGTATAAGCGGCGCCTAACCTATCGCCTATGTTGATATAGGCGGCGCCTAAGCCATCGTCTATGTTGACTTAGGCGGCTCCTAACCTATCACCTAAGTGAGGCAGTGAGCATAGGCATTAGTATAAGTGGCTCCTAATCTATCGCATATGTTGATATAGGCGGTGCCTAGGCCATCGCCTATGTTGACATAGGCGGTGCCTAACCTATCGCCTAAGTGAGGCATTGAGCATAGGCAATGGTATAAGCGGAGACTATCCTATCGCCTATGTTGACACAGGCGGCACCTAATCTATCGCCTAAGTGAGTCAGGGAGTATAGGTAATGGTTTAAGCGGTGCCTAACCTATCGCCTATTTTGATATAGGCGTTGCCTATGACATCGCCTATGCTGACATAGGCGGGGCCTAACCTATCACCTAAGTGAGGCAGTGAGCATAGGCAATGGTATAAGCTTCACCTAACCAATCGCCTATGTTGATAAAGGCGGGTCCATAGCCTTCGCTAATGTTGAGATACGCGGTGCCTAACCTATCACCTAACTGAGGTAGTGAGCATTGACAATGGTATTAGTGGCGCCTAACCTATCACCTACGTTGATATAGGCGGCACCTAAGCCATCGCCAATGTAAGATAGTAAGTATTGGCAATTGTATAAGAGGTGCCTAACCTAGCGCCTATGTTGATATAGTCGGCGCCTAAGCGATCACCTATGTTGACATAGGCGGCGCCTAACCAATCGCCTAAGTGAGGCGGTGAGCATAGGCAATGGTATAAGTGGCACCTAACCTATCGCCTATGTTGATATAGGCGGCGCCTAATCCATCGCATATGTTGACATAGGTGGCACCTAACCTATATAGCCCGCACCTAACCTATCTCCTGACTGAGGAAGTGAGCATAGTTAATGGTATAAGCGGCGCCTAACCTATCGTCTATGTTGATATAGGTGTCGCCTATGGAATAGCCTATGTTTACATAGGCGGCGCCTAACCTATCGCCTAAGTAAGGCAGAAATAATAGGAAATGGTATAAGCAGTGCCTAACCTATCGCCTATGTTGATATACGTGGTGCCTAAGTCATCGCCTATGTTGATATAGGCGGCGGCTAAACTATGGCCTAAGTGAGGCAGTAAGCATAGGCAATGGTATAAGCGGCGCCTAACCTAACGCCTATGTGGAGATATGCAGCCCCTAAGCCTTCGCCTATGTTGACGTAGGCGTCGCCTATCCTATCGCCTAAGTGAGGCAGCGAGCATATGAAATGGTATAAGCCGCGCATAACCTATCGCCTATGTTGATATAGGCGGCGCCTAAGCGATCGCCAATGTTGACATAGGCGGCACCTAATCTGTCTCCTATGTTGATATAGGCGGCGCCTAAGCCACCATCTATGTTGACTTAGGTGGTGCTTAACCAATCGCCAAATTAAGGCAGTGAGCATAGGCAATGGTGTAAGCGGCGCCTAGCCATCGATCATGTTGACATAATTGGCGCCTAACCTTTCTCCTATGTGAGAAAGTGATCAAAGGCAATGGTATAAGCGGCGCCTAACCTATCGCCTATGTTGATATAGGCGGCGCCTAAGCCATCATCTATGTTGACTTAGGCGGCGCCTAACCTATAACCTATGTTGATATAGGTGGCGCCTAAGCCATCGCCTATGTTGACATAGGCGACACCTAACCTATCGCCTAAGTGAGGCAGTGAGTATAGGTAATGGTATAAGCGGTGCCTAACCTATCACCAATGTTGATATAGGCGGCGCCAATGACATTGCCTATGTTGACATAGGCGATACCTAACCTATCGCCTAAGTGAGGCAGTGAGTATAGGTAGTGGTATAAGCGGTGCCTAACCTATCGCCAATGTTGATATAGACAGCGCCTAAGCCATCGCCTATGTTGACATAGGTGGCCCCTATGGCATCGCTTATGTTTACATAGGCGGCGCCTAACCTATCACCTAAGTGTGGCAGTGAGCATAGGCAATGGTATAAGCGGCGCCTAACCTATCGCCTATGTTGATATAGGAGACGCCTAATCCATTGCCTGTGTTTATATATACGGCACCCAACATTTCGACTAAGTAAGGTAGTAAGCATAGGCAATGGTATAAGTGGCGCCTTACCTATCGCCTATGTTGATATAGGCGGCACCTAAACAATCGCCTATGTTGACATAGGCAGTGCCTAACCTATCGCCAAATTAACGCAGTGAGCATAGGCAATGGTATAAGCGGCGCCTAACTGATCTCCTATGTTGATATAGGCGGGACCTATGCCATCTCCTATGTTGACATAGGCGGCACCTAACCTATCGTCTAAGTAAGGCAGTGTGCATAGCTAATGGTGTAAGCGGCGCCTAACCTATCGCCTATGTTGATATAGGTGGCGCCTATGGCATCTCCTGTGTTTACATAGGCGGTGCCTAACCTATCGCCTTAGTGAGGTAGCAAGCATAGGCAATGGGATAAGCAGCGCCTAACCTATCGCCTATGTTGATATAGGCAGCGCCTAAGCGATTGCCTATGTTGACATAGGCAGCGCCTAACCTATCTCCTAAGTGAGGCGGTAAGCATAGGCAATGGTATAAGCGGCGCCTAACCTGTCCCCTATGTTGATATAGTAGGCACGTAATCTATCGACAATGTTGATATAGGCGGCACCTAACCTATCGCCTAAGTGAGGAAGTGAGCATAGGTAATGGTATAAGCGGAGCCTAACCTATCGCCTATGTTGATATAGGTAGCGCCTAACCTATCGCCTATGTTGATATGGGCGGCGCCTAACCTATCGCCTAAGTGAGGCAGTGAGCATAGGAAATTTTATAAAAGGAACCTAACCTATAGCAAATATTTATATAGGGGGCGCCTAAGCCATCACCTATATATACATAGGCGGCGCCTAACCTATCTCCTAAGTAAGGCAGTAAGCATAGGAAATGGTATAAAAGGCGCCTAACCTATCGTATATGTTGATATAGGCGGCGTGTAATCCATCGCCAATGTAGACATAGGCAGTGCCTAACCTATCGCCTAAGTGAGGTTGTGAGCATAGGCAATGGTATAAGCGGCGCATGACCTATCGCCTATGATGATACAGGCGGCGCTTAAGCCATCGCCACTTTGGACATAGGCAGCGCCTAACCTATTGCCTAAGTGAGGCAGTGAGTATAGTCAATGTTATAAGGGGCGCCTAACCTATCACCTATGTTGATATAGGCGGCGCCTAAGAAATTGCCTATGTTGACATAGGTGGCACCTACCCTATTGCCTAAGTGAGGCAGTGAGCAAAGGCAATGGTATAAGAGGCGCCTAACCTATCGCCTATGTTGATATAGGCGGCGCCTAAACCATCTCCTATGTTGACATTGGTGGCGCCAAACCTATCGCCTAAGTGATGCAGTAAGCATAGGCAATGGAATAAGCGGAGCCTAATCTATCGCCTATGTTGATATAGGCTGCGCCTAAGCCATCGCCAATGTTGTCATAGGTGGCGCCTAATCTATCGCCTATCTTGATATAGGCTGCGCCTAAGCCATCGCCAATGTTGACATAAGCGGCTCCTAACCTATCGCATATGTTGATATAGGCGGCGCCTAGGCCAACGGCTATTTTGACATAGACGGCGCCTAACCTATCACCTTTGTGAAGAAGTGAGTATAGGCAAGGGTATAAGAGGCGCCTAACCTATCGCCTATATTGATATAGGCGGCACCTAATATATCGCCTAAGTGAGGGTGTGAGCATAGGCAATGGTATAAGTGGCACCTGACCTATCCCCTATGATGATATAGGCGGCGCTTAAGGCATCTCCTATGTTGACATAGGCTGCGCCTAACCTATCGCCTAAGTAAGGCAGTGAGCATAGTCAATGGTATAAGCGGCGCCTAACCTATTGCCTATGTGGATATAGGCGGAGCCTAAGACATCACCTAAGTTAGGCAGCGAGCACAGGCAATGGTATAAGCGGTGCCTAACCTATAGCCTATGTGGATATGGGCGGCGCCTAACCTATCGCCTAAGTGAGGCAGTGAGCATAGGAAATTTTATAAAAGTAACCTAACCTATAGCAAATATTTATATAGGGGGCGCCTAAGCCATCACCTATATATACATAGGCGGCGCCTAACCTATTGTCTAAGTGAGGAAGTGACCATAGGAAATGGTATAAGCGGCGCCTAACGTATCGCTTATGTTGATATAGGCGGAGCCTAAGCCATCGCCTATGTTGACATAGGCGGCACCTAACCTATCACCTATGTAAGGCAGTGAGCATAGGAAATGGTATAAGCGGCGCCTAACCTATCGCTTATGATTATTTAGGCAGCGCCTAATCCATCGCCAATGTTGACATAGGCTACACCAAACCTATTGCCTAAGTGAGGCAGTGAGCATAGGCAATGGTATAATCGGCGCCTAATCTATCGCCTATGTTTATATAGGCGGCGCCTAAGCCATCGCCTATGTTGACATAGGCGGCGCCTAACCTATCGCCTATGTGAGGCAGTGATCATAGGCAATGGTATAAGCGGCTCCTAAAGTATCGCATATGTCTATATAGGCGGCGCCTAAGCCATAGACTATTTTGACATAGAAGGCGCCTAACCTATCGCCTAGGTGAAGCAGTGAGCATAGGCAATGATATAAGCGGCGCCTAACCTATCGCCTACGTAAGGCAGTGAGCATAGGCAATGGTATAAGCGGCGCCTAACCTATCGCTTATGTTGATTTAGGCGGCGCCTAATCCATCGCCTATGTTGACATAGGCTACGTAAAAACTATATCCTAAGAGAGGCAGTGAGCATAGGCAATGGTATAAAGGGCGCCTAATCTATCGCCTATGTTGATATAGGAGGCGCCTAAGCCATCGCCTATGTTGACATAAGGGGCGCCTAACCAATCGCCTATGTGAGGCAGTGAGCATAGGCAATTGTATAAGCGGCTCCTAAACTATCGTATATGTTGATATAGGAGTCGCCTAAGCCATCACCTATGTTGACATAGGCGGAGCCTAACCTATCGCCTAAGTGAGGCTATGAGAATAGTATATGGTATAAGCAGTGCCTTACCTTTTGCCTATATTGATATAGGCGGTGCCTACGCCATCGCCTATATTGACATAGGAAGTGCCTAACATATCGCCTAAGTGAGGAAGTGAGCATAGGCAATGGTATAAGCGGCTCCTAACCTATCGCATATGTTGATATAGGTGGCGCCTAAGCCATCGCCTATTTTGACATAGACGGCGCCAGACCTATCGCCTTTGTGAGGCAGTGATCATAGGCAATGGTATAAGCGGCGCCTATCCTATCGCCTTTTTTTATATAGGCGTCGCCTATGCCATCGCTTATGTTGACATAGGCGTCGCCTAACCTATCGCCTAAGTGAGGCTGTGAGCATAGGCAATAGTATAAGTAGTGCCTCACCTATCGCTTATGATGATATAGGCGACGCTTAAGCCATCGCCTATGTTGACATAGGTGGCGCCTAACCTATCGCCTAAGTAAGGCAGTGAGCATAGTCAATGGTATAAGCGGCGCCTAACCTATTGCCTATATTGATATAGGCGGCGCCTAAGCCATCCCCTATGTTGACATAGGCGGCGCCTAACCTATCGCCTAAGTGAGGCAGCGAGCAAAGGAAATGGTATAAGCGGTGTCTAACCTATAGCCTATGTTGATATAAGCGGCGCCTAACTTATCGCCTAAGTAAGGAAATGAGCATAGGAAATGGTATAAAAGGCGCCTAACCAATCGTATATGCTGATATACGCGGCGTGTAATCCATCGCCAATTTAGACATAGGAAGCGCCTAACCTATCGCCTAAGTGACGCTGTGAGCATAGGAAATGGTATAAGCGGTGCCTGACCTATCGCCTATGATGATATAGGTGGCGCTTAAGCCATCGCATATGTTGACATAGGCAACGCCTAACCTATCGCCTAAGTGAGGCAGTGAGTATAGTCAATGTTATAAGCGGCGCCTAACCTATCGCCTATGTTGATATAGGCGGCGCCTAAGCAATTACCTATGTTGACATAGGCGGCTCCTACCCTATCCCCTAAGTGAGGCAGTGAGCATAGGCAATGGTATAAGTGGCGCCTAAACTATCGCCTATGTTGATATAGGCAACGCCTAAGCCATCGCCTATGTTGACATAGGTGGCGCCAAACCTATCGCCTATGTGAGGCAGTGAGCATAAGCAATGGTATAAGCGTCTCCTAAACTATCGCATATGCTTATATAGGCGGCGCCTAAGCCATCACCTATTTTGACATAGGCGGCACCTAACCTATCACCTTGGTGAGGCAGTGTGCCTAGGCAATGATATAAGCGGCGCCTAACCTATAGCCTAAGTAAGGTAGTGAGCATAGGCAAAGGTATAAATGGCTCCTAACCTATCGCTTATGATGATTTAGCCGGCGCCTAATCCATCGCCTATGTTGACATAGGCTACGCCAAACCAATTGCCTAAGAGAGGAAGTGAGCATAGGCAATGGTATAAGAGACGCCTAATCTAACGCCTATGTTGATATAGGCGGCGCCAAAGCCATCGCCTATGTTGACATCAGCGGCGCCTAACCTATCGCCTATGTGAGGCAGTGAGCATAGGTAATGGTATAAGCGGCTCCTAAACTATCACATAAGTTGATCTAGGCGTCGCCTAAGCCATCCATTTTGTTGACATAGGCGGCGCCTAAGCTATCGCCTAAGTGAGTCTATGAGCATAGTAAATGGTATAAGCAGTGCCTAACCTATTGCCTATGTTGATATAGGTGGTGCCTAAGCCATCTCCTATGTTGACATAGGAAGAGCCTAACCTATCGCCTAAGTGAGGTAGTGAGCATAGGCAATGGTATAAGTGGCTCCTAACCTATCGCATATGTTGATATAGGTGGCGCCTAAACCATCGCCTATTTTGACATAGGCAGAGCCTAACCTATTGCCTTTGTGAGGCAGTGATCATAGGTAATGGTATAAGCGGCGCCTAACCTATCGCCTATGATGATATAGGCGTCGCCTAAGACATCGCCTATGTTGACATAGGCGGCGCATAAACTATCGCCTAAGTGAGGCTGTGAGCATAGGCAATGGTAAAAGCGGTTCCTGACCTATCGCCTATGATGATATAGACGGTGCTTAAGCCATCGCCTATGTTGACATAGGTGGCGCCTAACCTATCGCCCAAGTGAGGCAGTCTGCATAATCAATGGTATAAGCGGCGCCTAACCTATTGCCTATGTTGATATAGGCGGCGCCTAAGCCATAGCCTATGTTGACATAGGCGGCGCCTATGTTGACATAGGCGGCGCCTAACCTATCATCTAAGTAAGGGAGCGGGCACAGGAAACGGTATAAGCGGTGTATAACCTATAGCCTATTTTGATATAGGCGGCGCCTAAACTATCGTCTAAGTAAGGCAATGAGCATAAGAAATGGTATAAAAGGCGCCTAACATATCCTTTATGTTGATAAAGGCGGCATGTAATCCCTCGCCAATGTAGACATTGGCAGTGCCTGACCTATCGCCTATGATGATATAGGCGGCACTTAAGCCATTGCCTATGTTGACATAGTGGCACCTAACCTATCTCCTATGTTGAAATAGTCAGCGCCTAAGAAATTGCCTATGTTGACATAGACAGCGCCTACCCTATCTCCTATGTAAGGCAGTAAACATAGGCAATGGTATAAGCGGCGCCTAACCTATTGCCTATGTTGATATAGGCGGCGCCTAAGCCATCGCTTATGTTGACATAGGTGGCGCCAAACCTATCGCCTAAGTGATGTAGTAAGAATAGGAAATGGTATAAGCGGAGCCTAACCTATCGCCTATGTTGATATAGGCGGTGCCTAAGCAATTACCTATGTTGACATAGGCAGTGCCTACCCTATATCCTAAGTGAAGCAGTGAGCATAGGGAATGGTATAAGCGGTTCCTAACCTATCACCTATGTTGATATAGGCGGCGCCTAAGCAATCGCCTACGTTGACATAGGTGGCGCCAAACCTATCACCTAAGTGATGCAGTGAGCATAGGCAATGGTATAAGCGAGCCTAACCTATCGCCTATGTTTATATAGGCGGCCCCTATGCCATCGCCTAATTTGACATAGGCGGCGCCTAACCTATCGCCTATGTTGATATCGGCGGTGCCTAAGACATCACCTCTGTTGACAATAGCGGCACCTAACATATCACCCAAGTGAGGAAGTGAGCACAGGAAACAGTATAAGCGGTGCATAACCTATAGCCTATGTTGATTTAGTCGGCGCCTAACCTATCGCCTAGGTGAGGCAGTAAGCATAGGAAATGGTATAAAAGGTGCCTAACCTATCGCCTATGTTTATATAGGCAGCGCCAAAGCTATCGCCTATGTTGACATTGACGGCACCTAACCTATCTCCTAAGTGAGGCTCTGACCATAGGAAATGGTATGAGCGACGCCTAACCTATCGCATATGTTGATATAGGCGGCGCCTAAGACATCGCCTATGTTGACATAGACGGCACCTAACCTATCGCCTAAGTGAGACAGTGAGCATAGGCAATGGTGTAAATGGCACCGAACCTATCGCCTATGTTAATATTAGTTGTGCCTAAGCAATTGCCTATGTTGACATAGGCGGTGCCTACCCTATCGCCAAAGTGAGGAAGTGAGCATAGGCAATGGTATAAATGGAGCGTAAGTTATCGCCTATGTTAATATAGGCGGCGCCTAAGCCATCGCCTCTATTGACATAGGTATAGCCAAACCTATCACCTAAGTCAGGTAGTGAGCATAGGCAATGGTATAAGCGGCGCCTAAACTATCGCCTATGTTGATATAGGCGGCGTCTAAGCCATCGCCTATTTTGACATAGGCGGCGCCTAAACTATCACCTATGTGAGGCAGTGAGTATAGGAAATGGTATAAGCAGCGCCTAGCCTATCGCCTATGTTGATATAGGCGTCGCCTAATCCAACGCCTATCACCTAAGTGAGGCAGTGACCATAGGCAATGGTATAAGCAGCGCCTAACCTATCGCATTTGTTGATATAGGTGGCGCCTAAGCCATCTCCTATGTAGACATAGGTGGCTCCTAACCTATCGCCTAAGTAAGGCAGTAACCATAGGCAACGGCATAAGCGGCGCCTAACATATCTCCTATGTTAATATAGGCGGCGCCTAAGCCATCGCCTAAGTGAGGTAGCGAGCATAGGCAATGGTATAAGCGGCGCCTAACCTATCGCCTATGTTGACATACGTGGTGCCTAAACCATTGCCTATGTTTTTATATGTGGCTCCTAACCTATCATCTAAGATTAGCAGTAAGCATAGGCAATGGTATAAGAGGCGCCTAATCCATCGCATATGTTGACATAGGCGGCACCTAACCTATCGCCTAAGGCAGTAAGCATAGGCAATGGTATAAGCGGCGCCTAACCTATCTCCTAAGTTTATATACGTGGCGCCTAAGCCATCGCCTATGTTTAATTAGGAGGTTGCTAATCTATCACCTAAGTGAGACAGAAAGCTTAGGCAATGGTATAAGCGGCGCCTAACCTAACGCCTATGTTGATATAGGCAGCGCCTAACCCATCGCCTAAGTGAGGTAGTGAGCATAGACAATGGTATAAGAGGCGCCGAACCTATCGCCTATGTTGATATAGGAGGCACCTATTCCATCGCGTAAGTGAGGCAGTGAGCATAGCCAATGGTATAAGCGGCGCCTAACCTATCGCCTATGTTGATATAGGCAGCGCCTAAACGATCGCCTATTATGACTTAGGCGTCGCATAACCTATCGCCTAAGTAAGGCGGTGAGCATAGGCAATTCTATAAGCGACGCATAACCAATAGCCTATGTTGATATAGGTGGCGCCTAAGCCATTGCCTATGTTGACATAGACCGGTCCTAACCTATCTCTTACGTGACAAAGTGAGCATAGGTAATGGAATAAGCATCTCCTATCTATCGCCTATTTTTATATAGTTGGCGCATAAGACATCACCTATGTTGACATAGAAGGTGCCTAACCTATCACCTAAGTGAGGCAGTGAGCATAGGCAATAGTATGAGCGGTGCCTAACCTATCACCTATGTTGATATAGATGGTGCCTAAGCCATCGCCTATGTTGACATAGGCAGTGCCTAACCCATCGCCTATGTTGACGTAGGCGGTGCCTAACCTATCGCCTAATTAAGGCTGTGAGCATAGGCAATGGTATAAGCGGCGCCTAACCTATTGCCTATCTTGATATAGGCGGCGCCTACACCATTGCCTATGTTGACATAGACGGAGCCTAACCTATCGCCTAATTGAGGCAGTGACCATAGGCAATGGTATAAGCGTCGCCTAACCTATCGCCTATGTTGTTATTGGCGGTGCCTAAGCCATCGCCTATATTAACATAGGTGGAACCAAACCTATCGCCTAAGTGAGGCAGTGAGAATAGGCAATGGAATAACCGATGCCTAACCTATCGCCTATGTTGATATAGGCGGCGCCTAAGCCATCGCCTATCATGACATATGTGGCGCCTAACCTATCGCCTAAGTGAGGTAGTGAGCATAGGAAATGGTATAAGCGGCGCCTAACCTATCGCCTATGTTGATATAGGAGGCGCCTAATTGAGGCAGTGACCATAGGCAATGGTATAAGCGTCGCCTAACCTATCGCCTATGTTGTTATTGGCGGTGCCTAAGCCATCGCCTATATTAACATAGGTGGAACCAAACCTATCGCCTAAGTGAGGCAGTGAGAATAGGCAATGGAATAACCTATGCCTAACCTATCATCTATGTTGATATAGGCGGCGCCTAAGCCATCGCCTATCATGACATATGTGGCGCCTAACCTATCGCCTAAGTGAGGCAGTGAGCATAGGAAATGGTATAAGCGGCGCCTAACCTATCGCCTATGTTGATATAGGAGGCGCCTAAACCATCGCCTATGTTAACATAGGTGGGGCCTAACCTATCGCCCAAGTGAGCCACTGAGCATAGGCAATGGTATAAGCGGCGCCTAATCCATCGCCAATGTTGACATAGGCGGCGCCTAACCTATCGCCTAAGTGAGGTAGTGAGCATAGACAATGGTATAAGAGGCGCCGAACCTATCGCCTATGTTGATATAGGAGGCACCTATTCCATCGCGTAAGTGAGGCAGTGAGCATAGCCAATGGTATAAGCGGCGCCTAACCTATCGCCTATGTTGATATAGGCAGCGCCTAAACGATCGCCTATGTTGACTTAGGCATCGCATAACCTATCGCCTAAGTAAGGCGGTGAGCATAGGCAATTCTATAAGCGACGCATAACCAATAGCCTATGTTGATGTAGGTGGCGCCTAAGCCATTGCCTATGTTGACATAGACGGTCCTAACCTATCTCTTACGTGACAAAGTGAGCATAGGTAATGGAATAAGCATCTCCTATCTATCGCCTATTTTTATATAGGTGGCGCATAAGACATCACCTATGTTGACGTAGAAGGCGCCTAACCTATCACCTAAGTGAGGCAGTGAGCATAGGCAATAGTATGAGTGGTGCCAAACCTATCGCCTATGTTGATATAGACGGTGCCTAAGCCATCGCCTATGTTGACATAGGCAGTGCCTAACCCATCGCCTATGTTGACGTAGGCGGTGCCTAACCTCTCGCCTAATTAAGGTAGTGAGCATAGGCAATGGTATAAGCGGCGCCTAACCTATCCCCTATCTTGATATAGGCGGCGCCTACGCCATTGCCTATGTTGACATAGACGGAGCCTAACCTATCGCCTAATTGAGGCAGTGACCATAGGCAATGGTATAAGCATCGCCTAACCTATCGCCTATGTTGTTATTGGCGGTGCCTAAGCCATCGCCTATATTAACATAGGTGGAACCTAACCTATCGCCTAAGTGAGGCAGTGAGAATAGGCAATGGAATAACCGGTGCCTAACCTATCGCCTATGTTGATATAGGCGGCGCCTAAGCCATCGCCTATCATGACATATGTGACGCCTAACCTATCGCCTAAGTGAGGCAGTGAGCATAGGCAATCGTATAAGCGGCGCCTACCCTATCGCCTATGTTGATATAGGCGGCAACTAAGCCATCGCCTATGTTGACATAGGCGGCGCCTATCCTATCGCCTATGTTGATATAGGCAACACCATATCCATTGCCTTTGTTGACATAGGCAGCGTCTAACCTATCGCCTAACTGAGGCAGTGAGCATAGACAATGGTATAAGCGGTGCCTAACCTATCACCTATGTTGATATAGGCGGCACCTAAGCCATCGCCTAAGTGAGGCATTTAGCAAAGGCAATGGTATAAATGGCGCCTAACCTACCCCCTGTGTTGATATAGGCGGAGCCTAAGCGATCTCCTATGTAGACATAGGGGGCGCCTAACCTATCTATTAAGTAAGGCGGTTAGTATAGGAAATGGTATAAGCGGCGTGTAACCTGTCGCCTATGTTGGTATAGGCGGCGCCTAATACATCGACTATATTGACATAGGCGGCACCTAACCTATCGCCTAAGTGAGGCAGTGAGCATAGGTGATGGTATAAGCGGCGCCTAACCTATCGCCAATGTTGATATAGGTGGCGCTTATGGCATCGCTTATGTTTACATAGGCGGTGCCTAACCTATCACCTAAGTGAGGCAGCGAGCATAGGCAATGGTATAAGCGGCGCCTAACATATCGCCCATATTGATATACGTTGCGCCTAAGCCATTGCCTATGTTTATATATGCGGCGCCCAACCTATCGCCTAAGTGAGGCAGTAAGCATACGCAATGGTATAAGCGGTGCCTAACCTATCACCAATGTTAATATAGGCGGCGCCTAAGCCATCGCCTATGTTGACGTAGGCGGTGCCTATCCTATCGTCTAATTGAGGCAGTGACCATAGGCAATGGTATAAACGTCGCCGAACCTATCTCCTATGTTGATATAGGCAGCGCCTAAGCCATCGCCTATATTGACATAGGCGGCACCTAACCTATCGCCTAAGTGAGGCAGTGAGCATAGGTAATGGTATAAGTGACGCCTAACCTATCGCCTATGTTGATATAGGTGGCGCCTATGGCATCTCCTATGTTTACATAGGCGGTGCCTAACCTATCGCCTATGTTGATATAGGTGGCACCTATGGCATCTCCTATGTTTACATAGGCGGCGCCTAACCTATCGCCTTAGTGAGGCAGCAAGAATATGCAATGGTATAAGAGGCGCCTAACCTATCGCCTATGTTGATATAGGCGGCCCCTAAGCGATCGCCTATGTTGACATAGGCGGCACCTAACCTATCGCCTAAGTGAGGCGGTGAGAATAGGCAATGGTATAAGCGGCGCCTAACCTGTCGCCTATGTTGATATATGCGGCGCCTAATCCATCAACTATGTTGACATAGCCGGCACCTAACCTATCGCCTTTGTAAGGCAGTAAGCATAGCAAATGGTATAAGCGGCGCCTAACCTATCGCCAATGTGGATATAGGCGGCGCCTAAGCAATCGCCTATGTTCACGTAGGCGGTGCCTAAACTATCGCCTTATTGAGGCAGTGACCATAGGCAATGGTATAAGCGTCGCCTAACCTATCGCCTATGTTGATATGGGCGGCGCCTAAGCCATCGCCTATATTAAAATATGTGGAACCTAACCTATCGCCTAAGTGAGGCAGTGAGAATAGGCAATGGTATAACCGGTGCCTAACCTATCGCCTATGTTGATATAGGCGGTGCCTAAGCCATCGCCTATCATAACATAGGTGGCGCCTAACCTATCACCTATGTTAGGCAGTGAGCATAGGCAATGGTATAAGCAGCGCCTAACCTATCACCTATGTTGATATAGGCGGCGCCTATGCCATCGCCTATGTTGACATAGGCGGCGCCTATGCCATCGCCTATGTTGACATAGGCGGTGCCTAACCTATCGCCTATGTTGATATAGGCACCACCATATCCATTGCCTTTGTTGACATAGGCAGCGTCTAACCTATCTCCTAACTGAGGCAGTGAACATAGACAATGGTATAAGCGGTGCCTAACCTATCACCTATGTTGATATAGGCAGCACCTAATCCATCAACTAAGTGAGGCTGTTAGCATAGGCAATGGTATAAATGGCGCCTAACTAATCGCCTGAGTTGATATAGGTGGACCCTAAGCGATAGCCTATGTAGACATAGACGGCGCCTAGCCTATCTCCTAAGTAAGGCGGTGAGCATAGGTAATGGTATAAGTGGCGTGTAACCTATCGTCTATGTTGGTATAGGCGGCGCCTTATACCTCAACTATATTGACATAGGAGGCACCTAACCTGTCGCCTAAGTGAGGCAGTGAGCATAGGTAATGGTATAAGCGGCACCTAACCTATCGCCAATGTTGATATAGGTGGCGCTTATGGAATCGCTTATGTTTACATAGGCGGTGCCTAACCTATCACCTAAGTGAGGCAGCGAGCATTGTTAATGGTATAAGCGGCGCCTAACATATCGCCTATATTGATATACGTGGCGCCTAAGCCATGCCTATGTTTATAAATGCGGCGCCCAACCTATCGCCTAAGTGAGGCAGTAAGCATAGGCAATGGTATAAGCGGTGCCTAACCTATCACCAATGTTGATATAGGCGGCGCCTAGGGCATCGCCTATGTTGACGTCGGCGGTGCCTAACCTATCGGCTAATTGAGGCAGTAACCATAGGCAATGGTATAAACGTCGCCTAACCTATCGCCTATGTTGATATAGGTGGCGCCTAAGCCATCGCCTATATTGACATAGGCGGCACCTAACCTATCGCCTAAGTGAGGCAGTGAGCATAGGTAATGGTATAAGCGACGCCTAACCTATCGCCTATGTTGATATAGGTGCCGCATATGGCATCTCCTATGTTTACATAGGTGGCGCCTAACCAATCGCCTATGTTGATAAAGGTGGCACCTATGGCATCTCCTATGTTTACATAGGTGGTGCCTAACCTATCGACTAAGTGAGGCAGCAAGCATATGCAATGGTATAAGCGGCGCCTAACCTATCGCCTATGTTGATATAGGCTGCCCATAAGCGATCGCCTATGATGACATAGGCGGCACCTAACCTATCGCCTAAGTGAGGCGGTGATAATAGGCAATGGTATAAGCGGCGCCTAACCTATCGCCTATGTTGATATATGCGGCGCCTAATCCATCGACTATGTTGACATAGGCGGCACCTAACCTATCGCCTAAATGAGGCAGTGAGCATAGGTAATGGTATAAGAAGCGCCTAACCTATCGCCTATGTTGACATAGGTGGCGCCTATGACATCGCTTATGTTTACATAGGCGGCGCCTATCCTATCGCCTAAGTGAGGCAGCGAGGATAGGCAATGGTATAAGCGGCGCCTAACCTATTACCTATGTTGACATACGTGGAGCCTAAGACATTGCCAATGTTTATATATGCGGCGCCTAACCTATCGCCTAATTGAGGCAGTAAGCATAGGCAATGGTATAAGCGTCCCCTAAACTGCCGCCTATGTTGATATAGGCGACGCCTAATCCATCGCATATGTTGACATAGGCGGCACCTAACCTATCGCCTAAGGCAGTGAGCATAGTTAATGGTATAAGTGGCGCCTAACCTATCGCGTATGTTGACACTGGCGGCGCCTAAGCGATCGCCTAAGTGAGGCAGTGAGCATAGCCAATGGTATAAGCGGCGCCTAACCTATCGCCTATGTTGATACAGGCATAGCCTAAGCGATCGCCTATGTTGACTTAGGCGTCACCTAACCTATCGCCTAAGTAAGGCGGTGATCATAGACAATGGTATAAGCGACGCATAACCTATCGCCTATGTTGATATAGGTGGCGCCTAAGCCATTGCCTATGTTGACATAGACCGAGCCTAACCAATCGCCTTAGTGAGAAAGTGAGAATAGGTAATGGTATAAGCGGCACCTGACCGATCGCCTATGTTGATATAGGTGGATCCTAAGCCAACACCTATGTTGACATAGGCGGAGCCTAACCTATCGCCTAAGTGAGGCAGTGACCATAGGCAATGGTATAAGCGTCGCCTATCCTATTGCCTATGTTGATATAGGCGGAGCCTATGACAAGGCCTAATTTGACTTAGGCGGCATCTAACCTATCGCCTAAGTGAGTCAGGGAGAATAGGCAATGGTATAAGTGGCTCCTAACCAATCACCTATGTTGATATAGGAGGCCCCTAAGACATCGCCTATGTTGACATAGGCGGCGCCTAACCTATCGCCTAAGTGAGTCAGTGAGCATAGGCAATGGTATAAGCGGCGCCTAACCTATTGCCTATTATGATATAGGCGGCTCCTATGCCATCGCCTATGTTGACATAGGAGGCGCCTAACCTATCGCCTAAGTGAGGTAGCGAGAATAGGAAATGGTATAAGCGGCGCCTAACTTATCGTCTATGTTGATATAAGTTGCACCTAAGCCATCGCCATTGTTGATATAGGCGGGGGATAACCTATCACCTAAGTGAGTATGTAAGCATTGGAAACCTATCGCCTATGTTGACATAGGCGGTGCCTAACCTATCGCCTATGATTATATAGGCGGCGCCTAACCTATCACCTAAGTGAGGCAGTAAGCATAGCCAATGGTATAAGCGACTCTTATCCTATCGCTTATGTTGATACAGGTGGCACGTAAGCCATCGCCTATGTTTACATAGGTATCACCTAACCTATAGCAAAAGTGAGGCAGTGAGCATAGGGAATAGAATAATCGGCGCCGAACCTATCGCCTATGTTGTTATTGCCGGCACCTGACCTATCGCCTATGTTGACATAACCAGTGCCTAACCTATCGCCTAAGTGAGGTAGTGAGCCTTGGAAATGGTATAAGAGGTGCCTAATCTATCGCCTATGTTGATTAAGGCGGTACCTAAGACATCGCCTATGCTAACATAGGCGGCACCTAACCTATCACCTAAGTAAGCTAGTGAGCATAGGCAATGGTATAAGCGACGCATAGCCTATTGTCTATGTCGTTATAAGCGGCGCCTATGCCATCGCCTATGTTGACATAGGCGGCACCTAACCTATCGCCTAAGTGAGGCACTAAGCATAGGCAATGGTATAAGTGGCGCCTAACATATCACCTATGTTGATAGAGGCGGCGCCTGACCCTTAGCCTATGTTGACATAGGTGGCGCCTAACCTATTTTCTAAGTAAGGCAGTGAGCATAGGCAATGGTATAAGCGGCGCCTAACCTATCGTCTATGATGATATAGGCGGCGCCTAACCTATCGTCTATGTTGATATAGGCGGCGCCTAACCTATCGTCTATGTTGATATAGGCGGCGCCTAAGCCATCGCCAATGTAACATAGGCGGTGCCTAACCTATTGCCTAAGTGAGGCAGTAAGCATAGGCAATGGTATAAGTGGCCCCTAACCAATCACCTATGTTGATATAAGTGGCGCCTAAGACATTGCCTATGTTGACATAGGCAGCGCCTAACCTATCACCTAAGTGAGGTAGTGAGCATAGGCAAAGGTATAATTGTAACATAACCTATCGCCTAAGTGAGGAAGCAAGCATAGGCAATGGAATAAGCGGCGCCTAACCTATCGCCTATGTTGATATAGGTGGCGCCTAAGCCATTACTTATGTTGACATAAGCGGAGCCTAACCTATCCCCTATGTGAGGCAGTGAGCATAGGCAATGATATATGCGGCGCCTAACCTATCGCCTATGTTGATATAGGCGGCGCCTAAGACATCGCCTATGTTGACAGAGGCGGCGTCTAACCTATCGCCTAAGTGAGGCAGTGAGCATAGGCAATGTTCTAACCGGCGCCTAACCTATCGCCTATGTTGATATAGGCAGCGCCTAAGACATTGTCTATGTTGACATAGGCGGTGCCTAACCTATCTCTTAAATGAGACAGTATTCATAGACAATGGTATAAGCGGAGCCTAACCTATCAACTATGTAGATATAGGCGGCACCTAAGCCATCGCCTAAGTGAGGCAGTGAGCATAGGCAATGGTATAAGCGGCGCCTCACCTATCGCCTATGTTGATATAGGCAGCGCCTATGCCATCGCCTATGTTGACATAGGCGGCACCTAACCTATCTCCTAAGTGAGACAGCGAGCATAGGAAAATGTAGAAGCAGCGCCTAACCTATCGCCTATGTTGATATAAGTGGCACCTAAGCCATCACCTATGTTGACATAGGCGGCGCCTAAACTATCGCCTAAGTGAGGTAGTGAGCATAGCAATTGGTATATGTAGCGCCTAACCTATCGCCTATGTTGATGTAGGGGGAGCCTATGCCAGGACGTATGTTGACATAGGTGGAGCCTAACCTATCGCCTAAGTGAGGCAGTGACCATAGGCAATGGTATAAGCGTCGCCTATCCTATTGCCTATGTTGATATAAGCGGAGCCTATGACAGGGCCTAAGTTGACATAGGCGGCATCTAACCTATCGCCTAAGTGAGTCAGGGAGCATAGGCAATGGTATAAGTGGCTCCTAACCTATCACCTATGTTGATATAGGAGGCCCCTAAGACATCTTCTATGTTGACATAGGCGGCACCTAACCTATCGCCTAAGTGAGTCAGTGAGCATAGGCAATGGTATAAGCGGCGCCTAACCTATTGCCTATGTAGATATAGGCGGCTCCTATGCCATCGCCTATGTTGACATAGGAGGCGCCTAACCTATCGCCTAAGTGAGGTAGCGAGAATAGTCCATGGTATAAGCGGCGCCTAACCTATCGTCTATGTTGATATAAGTGGCACCTAAGCCATCGTCATTGTTGATATAGGCGGGGGATAACCTATCACCTAGGTGAGGAAGTAAGCATTGGAAACCTATCGCCTATGTTGACATAGGCGGTGCCTAACCTATCGCCTATGATTATATAGGCGGCGCCTAACCTATCACCTAAGTGAGGCAGTAAGCATAGCCAATGGTATAAGCGGCTCTTATCATATCGCTTATGTTGATACAGGTGGCACGTAAGCCATCGCCTATGTTGACATAGGTGTCACCTAACCTATAGCCAAAGTGAGGCAGTGAGCATAGGGAATAGAATTATCGGCGCTGAACCTATCGCCTATGTTGTTATTAGCGGCGCCTGACCTATCGCCTATGATGACATAACCAGTGCCTAACCTATCGCCTAAGTGAGGTAGTGAGCCTTGGAAATGGTATAAGAGGCGCCTAGTCTATCGCCTATGTTTATTAAGGCGGCACCTAAGACATCTCCTATGTTAACATAGGCGACACCTAACCTATCACCTATTTAAGCTAGTGAGCATAGGCAATGGTATAAGCGACGCCTAGCCTATCGTCGATGTCAATATAAGCGGCGCCTATGCCATCGCCTATGTTGACATAGGGGGTACCTAACCTATCGCCTAAGTGAGGCACTAAGCATAGGCAATGGTATAAGTGGCGCCTAACCTATCACCTATGTTGATAGAGGCGGCGCCTGAGCCTTAGCCTATGATGACATAGGTGGCGCCTAACCTATTGTCTCAGTAAGGCAGTGAGCATAGGCAGTGGTATAAGCGGCGTCTAACCTATCCCCTATTTTGATATAGGCGGCGCCTAAGCCAATGCCAATGTAACATAGGCGGTGCTTAACCTATTGCCTAAGTGAGGCAGTAAGCATGGGCAATGGTATAAGTGGCCCCTAACCAATCACCTATGTTAATATAAGTGGCGCCTAAGACATTGCCTATGTTGACATAGGCAGCGCCTAACCTATCGCGTAAGTGAGGTAGTGAGCATAGGCAATGGTATAAGAGTCACATAACCTATCGCCTATGTAAGGGAGTGAGCATAGGCAATGGTATAAGCGGCTCCTAACCTATCGCCTATATTGATATAGGTGGCGCCTAAGCCATTACCAATGTTGACATAAGCTGAGCCTAACCTATCCCCTATGTGAGGCAGTGAGCATAGGCAATGGTATATGCGGCGCCTAACCTATCGCCTATGTTGATATAGCCGGCGCCTAAGACATCGCCTATGTTGACATAGGCGGCGTCTAACCTATCGCCTAAGTGAGGCAGTGAGCATAGACAATTGTCTAAGCGGCGCCTAACCTATCGCCAATGATGATATAGGCAGCGCCTAATCCATTGTCTGTGTTGACATAGGCGGTGCCTAACCTATCTCTTAAATGAGACAGTGAGCATAGACAATGGTATAAGCGGAGCCTAACCTATCAACTATGTTGATATAGGCGGCACCTAAGCCATCGCCTAAGTGAGGCAGTGAGCATAGGCAATGGTATAAGCGGTGCCTAACCTATCACCTATGTTGATATAGGCGACGCCTAAGTGATCGCCTATATCTACATAGGCGGCGCCTAACCTATCGCCTCAGTGAGGCGGTGAGCATAGGCAATGGTATATGCGGCGCCTAACCTATCGCATAGGTTGGTATAGGCGGTGCCTAATCCATCGACTATGTTGACATAGGCGGCACCTACCCTATCGCCTAAGTGAGGCAGTGAGCATAGGTAATGGTATAAGCGGCTCCTAACATATCACCAATGTTGATGTAGGTGGCTCCTATGGAATCGCTTATGTTTACATAGGCGGCGTCTAACCTCTCGCCTAAGTGAAGCAGCGAGCATAGGCAATGGTATAAGCGGCGCCTAACCTATCGCCTATGTTGATATATGCAGCGCCTAAGCCATCTCCTTTGTTGACGTAGGCGGTGCCTAACGTATCGCCAAATTGAGGCAGTGAGCATAGGCAATGGTATAAGCGGCGCCTAACCTATTGCCTATGTTGATTTAGGCGATGCCTAAGCCATCGCCTATATTGACATAGGCGACACCAAACCTATCGCCTAAGTGAGGCACTGAGCATAGGTAATGGTTTTAGCGGCGCCTAACCTTTCGCCTATATTGATATAGGTGGCGCCTATGGAATCTCCTATGTTTACATAGGCGGAGCCTAACCTATCGCCTTAGTGAGGCAATAAGAATTGGCAACGGTATAAGCGGCGCCTAACCTATCGCCTATGTTGATATAGACGGCGCCTAAGTGAGGCGGTGAGCATAGGCAATGGCATAAGCGACGCCTAAACTGTCACCTATGTTGATATAGGCAGCGCCTAATCCATCGACTATGTTGACATAGGCGGCGCCTAACCTATCGCCTAAGTGAGGCGGTTAGCATGGGTAATAGTATAAGAGGCGCTTAACCTATTGCCTATGTTGATATTGGTGGCTCCTATGGCATTGATTATGTTGACATAGGCGGCGCCTAACCTATCGCCTAAGTGAGGCAGAGAGCATAGGCAATGGTATAAGTGGCTCCTAACCTATCACCTATGTTGATATAGGCGGTGCCTAAGTCATCGCCTATGTTGACAAAGGCAGAGCCTAACTTATAGCCTAAGTGAGTCAGTGAGCATAGGCAATGGTATAAGCGGCGCCTAATTTATCGCCTATATAGACATAGGTGTCACCTAACCTACAGCCAAAGTGAGGCAGTGAGCATAGGGAATAGTATAATCGGCGCCGAACCTATCGCCTATGATGTTATTGGCGGCACCTGACCTATCGCCTATGTTGACATAACCAGCGCCTAACCTATCGCCTAAGTGAGGCAGTGAGCATAGGCAATGGTATAAGCGGCGCCTAACCTATCGCCTATGATTATATAGGGAGAGCCTATTCTAGGGCCTATGTTGGCATAGGCGACGCCTAACCTTTCGCCAAATTGAGGCAGTGAGCATAGGCAATGGTATAACTGTCGCCTAACCTATCGCCTAATTTGGTATAGGCGGAGCCTATGCCAGGGCCTATGTTGACATAGGCGGCGCCTAACCTATCGCCTAAGTGAGGCAGCGAGCATAGACAATGGTATAAGCGGCTCCTAACCTATCACCTATGTTAATATAGGCGGTGCCTAAGACTTCGCCTATGTTGACATAGGCGGAGCCTAACCTATCGCCTAAGTGAGGCAGTGAGCATAGGAAATGGTATAAGCGGCGCCTAACCTATCGCCTATGGTTATATAGGCAGCGCCTATGCCATCGCCTATGCTTATATAGGCGGCTCCTATGCCATCGCCTATGTTGACATAGGCGACACCTAACCTATTGCCTAAGTGAGACAGCGAGCATATGAAATTGTAGAAGCGGCGCTTAAACTATCGCCTATGTTGATATAAATGGCACCTAAGCCATCACCTATGTTGACATAGGCGGCGCCTAAACTATCGCCTAAGTGAGGTAGTGAGCATAGGACTTGGTATAAGTAGCGCCTAACCTATCGCCTATGTTGATGTAGGGGGAGCCTATGCCAGGACGTATGCTGACATAGGCGGAGCCTAACCTATCGCCAATGTTAGGCAGTGACCATAGGCAATGGTATAAGCGTCGACTATCCTATTGCCTATGTTGATATAGGCGGAGCCTATGACAGGGCCTAAGTTGACATAGGCGGCATCTAACCTATCGCCTAAGTGAGGAAGGGAGCATAGGCAATGGTATAAGTGGCTCCTAACCTATCACCTATGTTGATATAGGAGGCCCCTAAGACATCGCCTATGTTGACATAGGAGGCGCCTATCCTATCGCCAAAGTGAGTCAGTGAGCATAGGCAATGGTATAAGCGGCGCCTAACCTATTGCCTATGTTTATATAGGCGGCTCCTATGCCATCGCCTATGTTGACATAAGAGGCGCCTAACCTATCGCCTTAGTGAGGTAGCGAGAATAGGAAATGGTATAAGCGGCGCCTAACCTATCGTCTATGTTGATATAAGTGGCACCTAAGCCATCGTCATTGTTGATATAGGCGGGGGATAACCTATCACCTAGGTGAGGAAGTAAGCATTAGAAACCTATCACCTATGTTGACATAGGCGGTGCCTAACCTATCTCCTATGATTATATAGGCGACGCCTAACCTATCACCTAAGTGAGGCAGTAAGCATAGCCAATGGTATAAGCGGCTCTTATCCTATCGCTTATGTTGATATAGGTGGCACGTAAGCCATCGCCTATGTTGACATAGGTGTCACCTAACCTATAGCCAAAGTGAGGTAGTGAGCATAGGGAATAGAATAATCGGCGCCGAACCTATCGCCTATGTTGTTATTGGCGGCACCTGACCTATCGCCTATATTGACATAACCAGTGCCTAACCTATCGCCTAAGTGAGGTATTGAGCCTTGGAAATGGTATAAGAGGTGCCTAATCTATCGCCTATGTTGATTAAGGCGGCACCTAAGACATCGCCTATGTTAGCATAGGCGGCACCTAACCTATCACCTAAGTAAGCTAGTGAGCATAGTCAATGGTATAAGCGACACCTAGCCTATCGTCTATGTCGATATAAGCGGCGCCTATGCCATCGCCTATGTTGACATAGGCGGCACCTAACCTATCGCCTAAGTGAGGCACTAAGCATAGGCAATGGTATAAGTGGCGCCTAACCTATCACCTATGTTGATAGAGGCGGTGCCTGAGCCTTAGCCTATGTTGACATAGGTGGCGCCTAACCTATTGTCTAAGTAAGGCAGTGAGCATAGGCAATGGTATAAGCGGCGCCTAACCTATCGCCTATGTTGATATAGGCGGCGCCTAAGCCATCGCCAATGTAACATAGGCGGTGCCTAACCTATTGACTAAGTGAGGCAGTAAGCATAGACAATGGTATAAGTGTCCCCAAACCAATCACCTATGTTGATATAAGTGGCGCCTAAGACATTGCCTATGTTGACATAGGCAACGCCTAACCTATCGCCTAAGTGAGGTAGTGAGCATAGGCAATGGTATAAGAGTCACATAACCTATCGCCTAAGTGAGGGAGTGAGCATAGGCAATGGTATAAGCGGCGCCTAACCTATCGCCTATGTTGATATAGGTGGCGCCTAAGCCATTACCAATGTTGACATAGGCAGAGCCTAACCTATCCCCTATGTGAGGCAGTGAGCATAGGCAATGGTATATACGGCACCTAACCTATCGCCTTTGTTGATATAGGCGGCGCCTAAGACATCTCCTATGTTGACATAGGTGGCGTCTAACCTATTGCCTAAGTGACGCAGTGAGCATAGGCCATGGTCTAAGCGGCGCCTAACCTATCTCTTAAATGAGACAGTGAGCATAGACAATGGTATAAACGGAGCCTAACCTATCAACTATGTTGATATAGGCGGCACCTAAGCCATCGCCTAAGTGAGGCAGTGAGCATAGGCAATGCTATAAGCGGCGCCTAACCTATCTCCTATGTTGATATAGGCGATGCCTAAGTGATCGCCTATATCTACATAGGCGGTGAGCATAGGCAATGGTATATGCGGCGCCTAACCTATCGCATAGGTTGGTATAGGCGGTGCCTAATCCATCGACTATGTTGACATAGGCGGCACCTACCCTATCGCCTAAGTGAGGCAGTGAGCATAGGTAAAGGTATAAGCGGCTCCTAACATATCACCAATGTTGATATAGGTGGCTCCTATGGAATTGCTTATGTTTACATAGGCGGCGTCTAACCTATCGCCTAAGTGAGGCAGCGAGCATAGGAAATGGTATAAGTGGCGCCTAACCTATCGCCTATGTTGATATATGCAGCGCCTAAGCCATCGCCAATGTTGACGTAGGCGGTGCCTAACGTATTGCCAAATTGAGGAAGTGAGCATAGGCAATGGTATAAGCGGCGCCTAAACTATTGCCTGTGTTGAATTAGGCGATGCCTAAGCCATCGCCTATATTGACATAGGCGATACCAAACCTATCGCCTAAGTGAGGAAGTGAGCATAGGTAATGGTTTTAGCGGCGCCTAACCTATCGCCTATATTGATATAGGTGGCGCCTATGGAATCTCCTATGTTTTCATAGGCGGAGCCTAACCTAACGCCTTAGTGAGGCAGCAAGAATTGGAAACGGTATAAGCGGCGCCTAACCTATCGCCTATGTTGACATAGACGGCGCCTAAGAGAGGCGGTGAGCATAGGCAATGGCATAAGCGGCGCCTAAACTGTCACCTATGTTGATATAGGCGGCGCCTAATCCATCGACTATGTTGACATAGGCGGCGCCTAACCTATCGCCTAAGTGAGGCGGTTAGCATGGGTAATAGTATAAGAGGCGCTTAACCTATCGCCTATGTTGATATAGGTGGCTCCTATGGCATCGATTATGTTGACATAGGCGGCGCCTAACCTATCGCCTAAGTGAGGCAGCGAGCATAGGCAATGGTATAAGCGGCTCCTAACCTATCACCTATGTTGATATAGGCGGTGCCTAAGACATCGCCTATGTTGACAAAGGCGGAGCGTGACCTATTGCCTAAGTGAGGCAGTGAGCATAGGGAATACTATAATCGGTGCCGAACCTATCGCCTATGTTGTTATTGGCGGCACCTGACCTATCGCCTATATTGACATAACCACCGCCTAACCTATCTCCTATGTGAGGCAGTGAGCATAGTCAATGGTATAAGAGGCGCCTAACCTATCGCCTATGTTTATATAGGGAGAGCATATGCCAGGGCCTATGTTGGGATAGGCGGCGCCTAACCTATCGCCAAATTGAGGCAGTGAGCATAGGCAATGGTATAACTGTCGCCTAACCTATCGGCTATGTTGGTATAGGCGGAGCCTATGCCAGGGCCTATGTTGACATAGGCGGCGCCAAACCTATCGCCTAAGTGAGGCAGCGAGCATAGACAATGTTATAAGAGGCTCCTAACTTATCACCTATGTTGATATAGGCGGTGCCTAAGACATCACCTATGTTGACATAGGCGGAGCCTAACCTATCGCCTATGTGAGGCAGTGAGCATAGGCAATGGTATAAGCGGCGCCTAACCTATCGCCTATGTTGATATAGGCAGCGCCTATGCCATCGCCTATGTTGACATAGGCGGCACCTAACCTATCGCCTAAGTGAGACAGCGAGCATAGGAAATTGTAGAAGCGGCGCTTAACCTATCGCCTATGTTGATATAAATGGCACCTAAGCCATCACCTATGTTGACATAGGCGGCGCCTAAACTATCGCCTAAGTGAGGTAGTGAGCATAGGAATTGGTATAAGTAGCGCCTAACCTATCGCCTATGTTGATGTAGGGAGAGCCTATGCCAGGACGTATGTTGACATAGGCAGAGCCTAACCTATCGCCAAAGTGAGGCAGTGACCATAGGCAATGGTATAAGCGTCGCCTATCCTATTGCCTATGTTGATATAGGCGGAGCCTATGACAGGGCCTAAGTTGACATAGGCGGCATCTAACCTATCGCCTAAGTGAGGCAGGGAGCATAGGCAATAGTATAAGTGGCTCCTAACCTATCACCTATGTTAATATAGGAGGCCCCTAAGACATCGCCTATGTTGACATAGGCGGCGCCTAACCTATCGCCTAAGTAAGTCAGTGAGCATAGGTAATGGTATAATCGACGCCTAACCTATTGCCTATGTTGATATAGGCGGCTCCTATGCCATCGCCTATGTTGACATAGGAGGCGCCTAACCTATCGCCTAAGTGAGGTAGCGAGAATAGGCAATGGTATAAGCGACGCCTAACCTATCGTCTATGTTGATATAAGTGGCACCTAAGCCATCTCCATTGTTGATATAGGTGGGGGATAACCTATCACCTAAGTAAGTAAGTAAGCACTGTAAACCTATCGCCTATGTTGACATAGGCGGTGCCTAACCTATCGCCTATGATTATATAGGAGGCGCCTAACCTATCACCTAAGTGAGGCAGTAAGCATAGCCAATGGTATAAGCAGCTCTTATCCTATCGCTTATGTTGATACAGGTGGCACGTAAGCCATCGCCTATGATGACATAGGTGTCACCTAACCTATAGCCAAAGTGAGGCAGTGAGCATAGGGAATAGTATAATCCGCGCCGAACCTATCGCCTATGTTGTTTTTGGCGGAACCTGACCTATCGCCTATGTTGACATAACCAGTTCCTAACCTATCGCCTAAGTGAGGTAGTGAGACTTTGAAATGGTATAAGCGGCGCCTAATCTATCGCCTATGTTGATTAAGGCGGCACCTAAGACATCGCCTAAGTGAGGCAGTAAGCATAGGCAATGGTATAAGTGGCCCCTAAACTGTGGCCTATGTTGATATAGGATTTGCCTAATCCATCGCATATGTTGACATAGGCGGCACCTAACCTATCACCTTAGGCAGTGAGAATAGTTAATGGTATAAGCGGCGCCTAACCTATCGCCTATGTTGATATAGGTAGAATGTATGGCATAGTTAATGGTATAAGCGACGCCTAACCTATTGCCTATGTTGATATTGGAGGCACCTAATCCATCGCCTATGTTAACATAGGTGGCGCCTAACCTATCGCCAAGGTGAGGTACTGAACATTGGCAATGGTATAAGCGGCGCCTAACCTATCGCCTATGTTGATATATGCAATGCCTAAGCCATCGCCTATGTTGAAATAGGCGGCGCCTAACCTATCACCTAATGGAGGTAGTAAGCATAGACAATGGTATAAGAGGAGCCTAACCTATCATCTATGATGATATAGGAGGCGTCTATGCCATCTCCTAAGTGAGGCAGTGAACATAGCCAATGGTATAAGCGGCGACTAACCTATCACCTATGTTGATACAGGCGACGCCTAAGCGATCGCCTATGTTGACTTAGGCGGCGCCTAACCTATCGCCTAAGTAAGGCGGTGAGCATAGGTAATGGTATAAGCGGCGCATAACATATCGCCTATGTTGATATAGGTGGGGCCTAAGCCATTGCCTATGTCTACATAGACCGAGCCTAACCTATCGCCTAAGTGAAAAAGTGAGCATAGGTAATGGTATAAACGGCGCCTAACGGATCGCCTATGTTGACATTGGAGGCGCCTAACCTATCGCCTAAGTGAGGTAGTGAGCATAGGCAATGGTAAAAGCGGCGCCTAACCTATCGCCTATGTTGATATAGGTGGCGCCTATGGCATCTCCTATGTTTACCTAGGCGGCGCCTAACCTATCGCCTTAGTGAGGCAGCAAGGATAGGCAATGGTATAAGCGGCGCCTATCCTATCGCCTATGTTGATATAGGCGGCGCCTAAGAGATCGCCTATGTTGACATAGGCGGTGCCTAACCTATTGCCAAATTGAGCCAGTGAGCATAGGCAATGGTATAAGCGGCGCCTAACCTATCTCTTATGTTTATATAGGCGGCGCCTAAGCCATCGCCTATATTGACATAAGCGGCACCTAACCTATCTCCTAAGTAAGGCAGTGAGCATAGGTAATGGTTTAAGCAGCGCCTAACCTATCGTCTATGTTGATATAAGTGGAGCCTATGGCATCTTCTATCACCTAAGTGAGCCAGTGAGCATAGGCATTAGTATAAGTGGCTCCTAATCTATCGCTTATGTTGATATAGGCGGTGCCTAAGCCATCGCCTATGTTGACATAGGCGATGCCTAACCTATCGCCTAAGTGAGGCAATGGTATAAGCGGAGTCTATCCTATCGCCTATGTTGATATAGGCGGCGCCTAAGCCATCGCCTATATTGACATAGGCGGCACCTAACCTATCGCCTAAGAGAGGAAGTGAGTATAGGTAATGGTATAAGCGGTGCCTAACCTATCGCCTATGTTGATATAGGCGGTGCCTATGACATCGCCTATGTTGACATAGGCGGGGCCTAACCTATCGCCTAAGTGAGCCAGTGAGCATAGGCAATGGTATGAGCTTTACCTAACCTATCTCCTATGTTGATAACGGTGGGTTGGGTCCATAGCCTTCGCTAATGTTTAGATAGGCGGTGCCTAACCTATCACCTAACTGAGGCAGTGAGCATTGACAATGGTATAAGTGGCGCCTAACCTATCAGCTATGTTGATATAGGCGGCAGCTAAGCCATCGCCTAAGTAAGATAGTAATTATAGGCAATGGTATAAGTGGTGCCTAACCTATTGCCTATGTTGACATAGTCGGCGCCTAAGCGATCGCCTATGTTGACATAGGCGGCGCCTAACCAATCGCCTAAGTGAGGCGGTGAGCATAGGCAATTGTATAAGTGGCGCCTAACCTGTCGCCTATGTTGATATAGGAGACGCCTAAGCCATTGCCTATGTTTATATATGTGGCGCCCAACCTATCGCCTAAGTGAGGAAGTGAGCATAGGTAATGGTATAAGCGGAGCCTAACCTATCGCCTATGTTGATATAGGTAGAGCCTATGGCATTGGATATGTTTACATATGCGAGGTCTAACCTATCATCTAAGTATGGCAGCTAGCATAGGCAATGGTATATGCGGCGCCTAACCTATCGCCTATGTTGACATACGTGGCGCCTAAGCCATCGCCTATGTTTATATATGCGGTGCCTAACCTATCGTCTAAGTGAGGCAGTAAGCATAGGCAATGGTATAAGCGGCGCCTAACCTGTTGCCTATTCTGATATACACGACGTCTATGCCATCGCCTATGTTGACATAGGAGGTGCCTAACCAATCGCCTAATTGAGGCAGTGAGCATAGGAAATGGTGTAAGCGATGCCTAACCTAGTGCCTATGTTGATATAGGTGGCGCCTAAGCCATCAAATATGTTGACATAGGCGCATCCTAACCTATCACCTATGTGAGGCAGTGAGAATAGGTAATAGTATAACCGACACCTAACCGATCGCCTATGTTGATATAGGCGGCGCCTAAGCCATCTCCTATGTTGACATAGGTGGCGCCTATCCTGTATAGCCGGCACCTAACCTATCTCCTGGGTGAGGAAGTGAGCATAGGTAATGGTATAAGCAACGCCTAACCTGTCCTAACATATCGCCTATATTGATATAGGCGGCACCTAAGCCATCGCCTATGCTGACATAGGCGGCGCATAACCTATCGCCTAAGTGAGGCAGTGAGCATAGGCAATGGAATAAGCGGCGCCTAACCTATCGCCAATGATAATATAGGTGGCGCTTAAGCCATCACCTATGCTGACATAGGCGGCGCCTAACCTATCGCCTATGTTGATATAGGCGGCGCCTAAGCCATCGCCTATGCTGATATAGGCGGCGCCTAAACTATCGCCTAAGTGATGCAGTGAGCATAGGCAATAGTATAAGTGGTGCCTAAACTATCGCCTATGTTGATATACGTGGCGCCTAAGAGATCCCCTATGCTGACATAGGCGGCGCCTAACCTATCGCCTAAGTGAGGCAGTGAGCATAGGCAATGGAATAAGCGGCGCCTAACATATCGCCTATGATGATATAGGCGGCGCCTAAGCCATCACCTATGCTGACATAGGCGGCGCCTAACCTATCAACTATGTTGATATAGGCGGCGCCTAAGCCATCGCCTATGCTGATATAGGCGGCGACTAAACTATCGCCTAAGTGAGGCAGTGAGCATAGGCAATAGTATAAGCGGTGCCTAAACTATCGCCTATGTTGATATAGGCGGCGCCTAAGACATCGCCTATGTTGACATAGGCGGCGCCTAACCTATCGCCTAAGTGAGGCAATGAGCATAGGTAATGATATTAGCGGCGCCTAACCTATCACCTATGTTGATATACGTGGCGCCTAAGAGATCCCCTATGCTGACATAGGCGGTGCCTAACCTATCGCCTAAGTGAGGCAGTAAGGATAGGCAATGGTATAAGCGGCCCCTAACCTGTCGCCTATGTTGACATAGGCAGCGGCTAAGTCATCGCCTATGTTGACGTAGGCGGCACCTAACCTATCGCCTATATTGATATTGGTGGCGCCTAAGCCATCGTCTATGTTGACATATGCGGCGCCTAATCTATCGCCTAAGTGAGGCAGTAAGCATAGCCAATGGTGTAAGCAGCTCTTATCCTATCGCTTATGTTGATACAGGTGGCACGTAAGCCATCGCCTATGATGACATAGGTGTCACCTAACCTATAGCCAAAGTGAGGCAGTGAGCATAGGGAATAGTATAATCCGCGCCGAACCTATCGCCTATGTTGTTTTTGGCGGAACCTGACCTATCGCCTATGTTGACATAACCAGTTCCTAACCTATCGCCTAAGTGAGGTAGTGAGACTTTGAAATGGTATAAGCGGCGCCTAATCTATCGCCTATGTTGATTAAGGCGGCACCTAAGACATCGCCTAAGTGAGGCAGTAAGCATAGGCAATGGTATAAGTGGCCCCTAAACTGTGGCCTATGTTGATATAGGATTTGCCTAATCCATCGCATATGTTGACATAGGCGGCACCTAACCTATCACCTTAGGCAGTGAGAATAGTTAATGGTATAAGCGGCGCCTAACCTATCGCCTATGTTGATATAGGTAGAATGTATGGCATAGTTAATGGTATAAGCGACGCCTAACCTATGGCCTATGTTGATATTGGAGGCACCTAATCCATCGCCTATGTTAACATAGGTGGCGCCTAACCTATCGCCAAGGTGAGGTACTGAACATTGGCAATGGTATAAGCGGCGCCTAACCTATCGCCTATGTTGATATATGCAATGCCTAAGCCATCGCCTATGTTGAAATAGGCGGCGCCTAACCTATCACCTAATGGAGGTAGTAAGCATAGACAATGGTATAAGAGGAGCCTAACCTATCATCTATGATGATATAGGAGGCGTCTATGCCATCTCCTAAGTGAGGCAGTGAACATAGCCAATGGTATAAGCGGCGACTAACCTATCACCTATGTTGATACAGGCGACGCCTAAGCGATCGCCTATGTTGACTTAGGCGGCGCCTAACCTATCGCCTAAGTAAGGCGGTGAGCATAGGTAATGGTATAAGCGGCGCATAACATATCGCCTATGTTGATATAGGTGGGGCCTAAGCCATTGCCTATGTCTACATAGACCGAGCCTAACCTATCGCCTAAGTGAAAAAGTGAGCATAGGTAATGGTATAAACGGCGCCTAACGGATCGCCTATGTTGACATTGGAGGCGCCTAACCTATCGCCTAAGTGAGGTAGTGAGCATAGGCAATGGTAAAAGCGGCGCCTAACCTATCGCCTATGTTGATATAGGTGGCGCCTATGGCATCTCCTATGTTTACCTAGGCGGCGCCTAACCTATCGCCTTAGTGAGGCAGCAAGGATAGGCAATGGTATAAGCGGCGCCTATCCTATCGCCTATGTTGATATAGGCGGCGCCTAAGAGATCGCCTATGTTGACATAGGCGGTGCCTAACCTATTGCCAAATTGAGCCAGTGAGCATAGGCAATGGTATAAGCGGCGCCTAACCTATCTCTTATGTTTATATAGGCGGCGCCTAAGCCATCGCCTATATTGACATAAGCGGCACCTAACCTATCTCCTAAGTAAGGCAGTAAGCATAGGTAATGGTTTAAGCAGCGCCTAACCTATCGTCTATGTTGATATAAGTGGAGCCTATGGCATCTTCTATCACCTAAGTGAGCCAGTGAGCATAGGCATTAGTATAAGTGGCTCCTAATCTATCGCTTATGTTGATATAGGCGGTGCCTAAGCCATCGCCTATGTTGACATAGGCGATGCCTAACCTATCGCCTAAGTGAGGCAATGGTATAAGCGGAGTCTATCCTATCGCCTATGTTGATATAGGCGGCGCCTAAGCCATCGCCTATATTGACATAGGCGGCACCTAACCTATCGCCTAAGAGAGGAAGGGAGTATAGGTAATGGTATAAGCGGTGCCTAACCTATCGCCTATGTTGATATAGGCGGTGCCTATGACATCGCCTATGTTGACATAGGCGGGGCCTAACCTATCGCCTAAGTGAGCCAGTGAGCATAGGCAATGGTATGAGCTTTACCTAACCTATCTCCTATGTTGATAACGGTGGGTTGGGTCCATAGCCTTCGCTAATGTTTAGATAGGCGGTGCCTAACCTATCACCTAACTGAGGCAGTGAGCATTGACAATGGTATAAGTGGCGCCTAACCTATCAGCTATGTTGATATAGGCGGCAGCTAAGCCATCGCCTAAGTAAGATAGTAATTATAGGCAATGGTATAAGTGGTGCCTAACCTATTGCCTATGTTGACATAGTCGGCGCCTAAGCGATCGCCTATGTTGACATAGGCGGCGCCTAACCAATCGCCTAAGTGAGGCGGTGAGCATAGGCAATTGTATAAGTGGCGCCTAACCTGTCGCCTATGTTGATATAGGAGACGCCTAAGCCATTGCCTATGTTTATATATGTGGCGCCCAACCTATCGCCTAAGTGAGGAAGTGAGCATAGGTAATGGTATAAGCGGAGCCTAACCTATCGCCTATGTTGATATAGGTAGAGCCTATGGCATTGGATATGTTTACATATGCGAGGTCTAACCTATCATCTAAGTATGGCAGCTAGCATAGGCAATGGTATATGCGGCGCCTAACCTATCGCCTATGTTGACATACGTGGCGCCTAAGCCATCGCCTATGTTTATATATGCGGTGCCTAACCTATCGTCTAAGTGAGGCAGTAAGCATAGGCAATGGTATAAGCGGCGCCTAACCTGTTGCCTATTCTGATATACACGACGTCTATGCCATCGCCTATGTTGACATAGGAGGTGCCTAACCAATCGCCTAATTGAGGCAGTGAGCATAGGAAATGGTGTAAGCGATGCCTAACCTAGTGCCTATGTTGATATAGGTGGCGCCTAAGCCATCAAATATGTTGACATAGGCGCATCCTAACCTATCACCTATGTGAGGCAGTGAGAATAGGTAATAGTATAACCGACACCTAACCGATCGCCTATGTTGATATAGGCGGCGCCTAAGCCATCTCCTATGTTGACATAGGTGGCGCCTATCCTGTATAGCCGGCACCTAACCTATCTCCTGGGTGAGGAAGTGAGCATAGGTAATGGTATAAGCAACGCCTAACCTGTCCTAACATATCGCCTATATTGATATAGGCGGCACCTAAGCCATCGCCTATGCTGACATAGGCGGCGCATAACCTATCGCCTAAGTGAGGCAGTGAGCATAGGCAATGGAATAAGCGGCGCCTAACCTATCGCCTATGATAATATAGGTGGCGCTTAAGCCATCACCTATGCTGACATAGGCGGCGCCTAACCTATCGCCTATGTTGATATAGGCGGCGCCTAAGCCATCGCCTATGCTGATATAGGCGGCGCCTAAACTATCGCCTAAGTGATGCAGTGAGCATAGGCAATAGTATAAGTGGTGCCTAAACTATCGCCTATGTTGATATACGTGGCGCCTAAGAGATCCCCTATGCTGACATAGGCGGCGCCTAACCTATCGCCTAAGTGAGGCAGTGAGCATAGGCAATGGAATAAGCGGCGCCTAACATATCGCCTATGATGATATAGGCGGCGCCTAAGCCATCACCTATGCTGACATAGGCGGCGCCTAACCTATCAACTATGTTGATATAGGCGGCGCCTAAGCCATCGCCTATGCTGATATAGGCGGCGACTAAACTATCGCCTAAGTGAGGCAGTGAGCATAGGCAATAGTATAAGCGGTGCCTAAACTATCGCCTATGTTGATATAGGCGGCGCCTAAGACATCGCCTATGTTGACATAGGCGGCGCCTAACCTATCGCCTAAGTGAGGCAATGAGCATAGGTAATGATATTAGCGGCGCCTAACCTATCACCTATGTTGATATACGTGGCGCCTAAGAGATCCCCTATGCTGACATAGGCGGTGCCTAACCTATCGCCTAAGTGAGGCAGTAAGGATAGGCAATGGTATAAGCGGCCCCTAACCTGTCGCCTATGTTGACATAGGCAGCGGCTAAGTCATCGCCTATGTTGACGTAGGCGGCACCTAACCTATCGCCTATATTGATATTGGTGGCGCCTAAGCCATCGTCTATGTTGACATATGCGGCGCCTAATCTATCGCCTAAGTGAGGCAGTGAGCATAGGAATTGGTATAAGCGGCGCCTAATCTATCACCTATGTTGATTTAGGTGGTGCCTAAGCCATCGCCTATGTTGACATAGGCGGCGCCTAACCTATTGCCTAAGTGAGGAAGTGAGCATAGGAAATGGTATAAGCGGAGCCTAACCTATCCCCTATGTTGATATAGGCGGCGCCGAACTCATCGCTTATGTTGACAAAGGCGGTACCTAACCTATCGCCTAAGTGAGGCAGTGAGTATAGGTAATGGTTTAAGCGGCGCCTAACCTATCCCCTATATTGATATAGGCGGCGCCTAGGACATCACCTATGCTGACATAGGTGGGGCCTGACCTATCGCCTAAGTGATGTAGTGAGCATAGAAAATGGTATAAGCGACGCCTAACCTAGCGCCTATGTTGATATAGGTGGCGCCTAAGCCATCAACTATGTTGACATAGGCGGAGCCTAACCTATCACCTATGTGAGGCAGTGAGAATAGGCATTAGTATAACCGACACCTAACCTATCGCCTATGTTGATATAGGCGGCGCCTAAGCCATATCCTATGTTGACATAGGTGGTGCCTATCCTGTATAGCCGGCACCTAACCTAACTCCTGGATGAGGAAGTGAGCATAGGTAATGGTATAAGTGACGCCTAACCTGTCCTAACCTATTGCCTATGTTGACATAGGTGGCGCCTATCCTGTATAGCCGGCACCTAACCTATCTCCTGGGTGAGGAAGTGAGCATAGGTAATGGTATAAGCGACGCCTAACCTGTCCTAACCTAACTCCTATATTGATATAGGCGGCACCTAACCCATCGCCTATGCTGACATAGGCGGTGCCTAACCTATCGCCTAAGTGAGGCAGTGAGCATAGGCAATGGAATAAGCGGCGCCTAACCTATCTCCTATGTTGATATAGGCGGTGCCTAAGCCATCGCCTATGCTATCATAGGCGGCGCCTAACCTATTGCATATGTTGATATAGGCGGCGCCTAAGCCATCGCCAATGCTGACATAGGCGGCGCCTAACCTATCGCCTAAGTGAGGCAGTGAGCATAGGAAATAGTATAAGCGGTGCCTAAACTATCGCCTATGTTGATATAGGCGGCGCCTAAGACATCGCCTTGTTGACATAGGCGGTGCCTAACCTATCGCCTAAGTGAGGCAATGAGCATAGGTAATGGTATTAGCGGAGCCTAGCCTATCGCCTATGTTGATATAGGTGGCGCCTAAGAGATCGCCTATGCTGACATGGGTGGCGCCTAACCTATCGCCTATGTTGATATAGGCGGCGCCTAAGACATCGCCTATGTTGACATAGGCGGCGCCTAACCTATCTCTTAAGTGAGGCAGTGAGCATAGGCAATAGTATAAGCGGTGCCTAAACTATCGCCTATGTAGATATAGACGGCGCCTAAGACATCGCCTATATTTACATAGGCGGCGCCTAACCTATCGCCTAAGTGAGGCAATGAGCATAGGTAATGGTATTAGCGGCGCCTAACCTATCGCCTATGTTGATATAGGTGGCGCCTAAGAGATCGCCTATGTTGACATAGGCGGCGCCTAACCTATCGCCTAAGGCAGTAAGCATAGGCAATGGTATAAGTGGCACCTAACCTGTCGCCTATGTTGACATAGGCAGCGGCTAAGTCATCGCCTATGTTGACGTAGGCGGCGCCTAACCTATCGCCTATATTGATATAGGTGGCACCTAAGACATCGTCTATGTTGACATATGCGGTGCCTAATCTATCTCCTACGTGAGGCAGTGAGCATAGGAATTGGTATAAGCAGCGCATAATCTAACACCTATGTTGATTTAGGTGGTGCCTAAGCTATCGCCTATGTTGACACAGGCGGCGCCTAACCTATTGCCTAAGTGAGGCAGTGAGCATAGGCAATGGTATAAGCGGAGCCTAACCTATCCCCTATGTTGATATAGGCGGCGCCTAGCTCATCGCATATTTTGACAAAGGCGGTACCTAACCTATCACCTAAGTGAGGCAGTGAGTATAGGTAATGGTATAAGCGGCGCCTAACCTATCCTGTATATTGATATAGGCGGCGCCTAAGACATCACCTATGTTGACATAGGTAGGGCCTGACCTATCGCCTAAGTGAAGAAGTGAGCATAGGCAATGGTATAAGCTTCGCCTAACCTATCGGCTATGTTGATATTGGCGGCGCTTAAGCCATCGCCTATGCTGACATAGGCGGCGCCTATCCTATCGCCTAAGTGAGGCAGTGAGCATAGGTAATAGTATAAGCGGTGCCTAAACTATCGCCTATGTTGATATAGGCGGCGCCTAAGACATCGCCTATGTTGACATAGGTGGCGCCTAACCTATCGCCTAAGAGAGGAAATAAGCATAGGTAATGGTATTAGCGGCGCCTAACCTATCGCCTATGTTATATAGGTGGCGCCTAAGAGATCGCCTATGTTGACATAGGCGGCGCGTAACCTATCGCCTAAGTGAGGCTGTAAGCATAGGCAATGGTATAAGCGGCACATAACTTGTCGCCTATGTTGACATAGGCAGCGGCTAAGTCATCGCCTATGTTGACGTAGGCGGCGCCTAACCTATCGCCTATATTGATATAGGTGGCGCCTAAGCCATCGTCTGTGTTGACATATGCAGCGCCTAATCTATCGCCTAAGTGAGGCAGTGAGCATAGGAATTGGCATAAGCGGAGCCTAATCTCTCCCCTATGTTGATGTAGGCAGTGCCTAAGTCATCGCATATGTTGACATAGGCGGCGCCTAACCTATTGCCTAAGTGTGGCAGTGAGCATAGGCAATGGTATAAGCGGAGCCTAAGCTATCCCCTATGTTGATATAGGCGGCGCCTAACTCATCGCTTATAGGTAATGGTAATGGTATAAGCGGCGCCTAAACTATCCCCTATATTGATATAGGCGGCGCCTAAGACATCACCTTTGTTGACATAGGTGGGGCCTGACCTATCGCCTAAGTGAAGCAGTGAGCATAGGCAATGGTATAAGCTTCGCCTAACCTATCACCTATGTTGATATAGGCGGGTCCATAGCCATCGCCAATGTTGGCATAAGTGGCGCCTAACCTATCGCCTAAGTGAGGCAGTGAGCATAGACAATGGTATATATGGTACCTAACCTATAACCTATGTTGATATAGGCGGCACATAAGACATCGCCTAAGTGAGACGGTGAGTATAGGCAATGGTATATGTGGCGCCTAACCTATCGCCTATGTTGATATAAACGGCGCCTAAGCCATTGTCTATGTTGACATTGACGTAGGCGGCGCCTAACCTATCGCCTAAGTGAGGCAGTGGGCATAGGCAATGGAATAAGCGGCGCCTAACCAATCGCCTATGTTGATATAGGCAGCGCCTAAGCCATCGCCTATGCTGACATAGGCGGCGCCTAACCTATCGCCTATGTTGATATAGGTGGCGCCTAAGCCATCGCCTATGCTGACATATGCGGCTCCTAACCTATCGCCTAAGTGGGGCAGTGAGCATAGGCAATGGTATATGCGGTGCCTAAACTATCGCCTATGTTTATATAGGCGGTGCCTAAGACATCGCCTATGTTGACATTGACGGCGCCTAACCTATCGTATATGTGAGGCAATGAGCATAGGTAATGGTATTAGCGGCGCCTAACCTATCTCCTATATTGATATAAGCGGCGCTTAACCTATCTCCTAAGTAAGGCAGCAAGCATAGGCAATGGTATAAGCAGAGCCTATCCTATCACCTATGTTGATATACGTGGTGCCTAAGCCATTGACTATGTTTATATAGGAGGCGGCTGACCTATCGCCTAAGTGAGCAAGTAAGCATAGGATATGGTATAAGCGGCGCCTAACCTAACGCCAATGTTGATATAGGCGGCGCCTAAGCCATCGCCTTTGTTGACGTAGGTTGTGCCTATCCTATCACCTAATTGAGGCAGTGAGGATAGACAATGGTATAAGCGGTGCCTAACCTATCGCCTATGTTGATATAGGCGGCGCCTAAGCCATCGTCTATGTTGACTTAGGCAGCTCCTAACCTATCACCTAAGTTAGGCAGTATGCATAGGCATTAGTACAAGTGGCTCCTAATCTATCGCTTATGTTGATATAGGCGGTGCCTAACCTATCGCCTAAGTGAGGCATTGGGCATAGGCAACGGTATAAGCGGATCCTAACCTATCGCCTATGTTGATATAGGCGGCGCCTAAGTCATCGCCTATGCTCACATAGGCGGCACCTAACCTATCGCCTAAGTGAGGCAGTGAGTATAGGTAATGGTATAAGCGGTGCCTAACCTATCGCCTATGTTGATAGAGGCGGTGCCTATGACATCGTCTATGTTGACATAGGCGGGGCCTAACCTATCGCCTAACTGAGGCAGTGAGCATAGGAAATGGTATAAGCTTCACATAACCTATCGCTTATGTTGATAAAGGCGGGTCCATAGCCTTCCCTAATGTTGAGATAGGCGGTGCCTAACCTATCACCTAACTGAGGTAGTGAGCATAGACAATGGTATAAGTGGGGCCTAACCTATCACCTATGTTGATATAGGCGGCACCTAAGCCATCGCCTAAGTAAAATAGTAAGTATAGGAAATGGTATAAGCGGTGCCTAACCTATCGCCTAGGTTGATATAGTCGGGGCCTAAGCGATCGCCTATGTTGACATAGGCGGCGCCTAACCAATCGCCTAAGTGAGGCGGTGAGCATAGGCAATGGTATAAGTGGCGCCTAACCTGTCGCCTATGTTGATATAGGCGGCCCCTAATCCATTGCATATGTTGACATAGGTTGCACCTAACCTATATAGCCGACACCTATCCTATCTCCTGAGTGAGGAAGTGATCATAGTTAATGGTATAAGCGGCGCCTAACCTATCGCCTATGTTGATATAGGTGTCGCCTATGGAATAGCCTATGTTTACATAGGCGGCGCCTAACCTATCGCCTAAGTAAGGCTGAAATAATAGGAAATGGTATAAGCAGTGCCTAACCTATCGCCTATGTTGATATACGTGGTGCCTAAGCCATCGCCTAAGTGAGGCAGTAAGCATAGGCAATGGTATAAGTGGCACCTAACCTAACACTTATGTTGAGATATGCGGCCCCTAAGCCATCGCCTATGTTGACGTAGGCGGCGCCTAACCTATCCCCTAAGTGAGGCAGCGAGCATAGGCAATGGTATAAGCGGCGCATAACATATCGCCTATGTTGATATAGGAGGCGCCTAAGCGATCTCCAATGTTGACATAGGCGGCGCCTAATCTGTCTCCTATGTTGATATAGGCGGCGCCTAAGCCATCACCTATGTTGACCTAGGTGGTGCATAACCAATCGACAAATTAAGGCGATTGAGCATAGGCAATGGTGTAAGCGACGCCTAGCCATTGCCTATGTTGACATAGACGGAGCCTAACCTATCTCCTATGTGAGAAAGTGAGCATAGGCAATGGAACAATTGACGCGTAACCTATCGCCTATGTTGATATAGGCGGCACATAAGTCATCGCCTATGCTGACATAGGCGACGCCTAACCTATCGCCTAAGTGAGGCAGTGAGCATAGGCAATGGTATAAACGGTGCCTAAACTATCGCCTATGGTTATATAGGCGGCGCCTAAGACATCGCCTATGTTGACATAGGCGACGCCTAACCTATCACCTACGTTGATATAGGTGGCACCTAAGACATCGCCTATGTCTATATAGGCAGTGCCTAACCTATCGCCTAAGTGAGGCAGTAAGCTAGGCAATGTTATAAGCGGCACCTAACCTATCGCTTATGTTGATATAGGCAGTGCCTAATACATCGCCTATGTTGAGGTAGGCGGCGCCTAACCTATCGCCTAACTGAGGCAGTGAGCTTAGGCAGTGGTATAAGCGGCGCCTAACCAATCGCCTCTGTTGATATAGGCGGCGCCTAAGCCATCGTCTATGTTGACTTAGGCGGCGCCTAACCTATCGCCTAAGTGAGGCAGTGAGCATAGGCATAAGTATAAGTGGCTCCTAATATATCGCTTATGTTTATATAGGCGGTGCCTAATCCATCGCCTATGTTGACATAGGCGGCGCCTAACTTATCGCCTAAGCGAGGAAGTAAGCATAGGAAATGGTATAAGCGGAGCCTAACCTATCGCCTATGTTGATATAGGTGGCACCTAAGCCATCGCCTATGTTGACATTGGCGGCACCTAACCTATCGCCTAACTGAGGCAGTGAGCTTAGGCAGTGGTATAAGCGGCGCCTAACCAATCGCCTCTGTTGATATAGGCGGCGCCTAAGCCATTGTCTATGTTGACTTAGGCGGCGCCTAACCTATAGCCTAAGTGAGGCAGTTAGCATAGGCATAAGTATAAGTGGCTCCTAATCTATCGCTTATGTTGATATAGGCGTTGCCTAATCCATCGCCTATGTTGACATAGGCGGCGCCAACCCTATCGCCTAAGTGACGCGATGAGCATAGGCAATTGTATAAGCGGCGCCTAACCTATCGACAATGTTGATATAGGCGACGCCTAAGCCATCGCCTATGTTGACGTAGGCGGTGCCTAACCTATCTTCTAATTGAGGTAGTGGACATAGGCAATGGTATAAGCATCGCCTAACCTATCGCCTATTTCGATATAGGCGGCGCTTAAGCCATTGCCTAAGCTAGGCAGTGAGCATAGCCAATGGTATAAGCGGCGCCTAACCTATCGCCTATGTTGATATAGGCGGCGCTTAAGCGATCGCCTATGTTGACTTAGGCTGCGCCTAACCTATCGCCTTACTAAGGCGGTGAGCATAGGCAATGGTATAAGCGGCGCATAACCTATCACCTATGTTGATATAGGTGGCGCCTAAGCCATTACCTATGTTGACATAGACCGAGACTAACCTATCGCCTAAGTGAGGAAGTGAGCATAGGTAATGGTATAAGCGGCGCCTAACCAATCGCCTCTGTTGATATAGGCGGCGCCTAAACCATCGTTTATGATGACATAGGCGGCGCCTAACCTATCGCCTAAGTGAGGCAGTGAGCATAGGCATAAGTATAAGTGGCTCCTAATCTATCGCTTATGTTTATATAGGTGGTGCCTAATCCATCGCCTATGTTGACATAGGCGGCGCCTAACATATCGCCTAAGTGAGGAAGTAAGCATAGGCAATGGTATAAGTGGAGCCTAACCTATCGCCTATGTTGATATAGGCGGCACCTAAGCCATCGCCTATGTTGACATTGGCGGCACCTAACCTATCGCCTAACTGAGGAAGTAAGCTTAGGCAGTGGTATAAGCGGCGCCTAACCAATAGCCTCTGTTGATATAGGCGGCGCCTAAGCCATCGTCTATGTTGACTTAGGCGGCGCCTAACCTATAGCCTAAGTGAGGCAGTTAGCATAGGCATAAGTATAAGTGGCTCCTAATCTATCGCTTATGTTGATATAGGCGTTGCCTAATCCATCGCCTATGTTGACATAGGCGGCGCCAACCCTATCGCCTAAGTGAGGCGATGAGCATAGGCAATGGTATAAGCGGCGCCTAACCTATCGACAATGTTGATATAGGCGATGCCTAAGCCATCGCCTATGTTGACGTAGGCGTTGCCTAACCTATCTCCTAATTGAGGCAGTGGACATAGGCAATGGTATAAGCATCGCCTAACCTATCGCCTATGTTGATATAGGCGGCGCCTAAGCCATCGCCTATGTTAGGCAGTGAGCATAGCCAATGGTATAAGCGGCGCCTAACCTATCGCCTATGTTGATATAGGCGGTACCTAAGCGATCGCCTAGATTGACTTAGACTGCGCCTAACCTATCGCCTTAGTAAGGCGGTGAGCATAGGCAATAGTATAAGCGGCGCATAACCTATTGCCTATATTGATATAGGTGGCGCCTAAGCCATTACCTATGTTGACATAGTCCGAAACTAACCTATCGCCTAAGTGAGGAAGTGAGCATAGGTAATGGTATAAGCGGCGCCTAACCAATCGCCTCTGTTGATATAGGCGGCGCCTATCCAATCGTCTATGTTGACTTAGGCGGCGCCTAACCTATCTCCTAAGTGAGGCAGTGAGCATAGGCATAAGTATAAGTGGCTCCTAATCTATCGCTTATGTTTATATAGGCGGTACCTAATCTATCTCCTAATTGAGGTAGTGGACATAGGCAATGGTATAAGCATCGCCTAACCTATCGCCTATGTTGATATAGGCGGCGCCTAAGCCATCGCCTAAGTTAGACAGTGAGCATAGCAAATGGTATAAGCGGCGGCTAACCTATCGCCTATGCTGATATAGGCGGCGCCTAAGCGATCGCCTATGTTGACTTAAGCTGCGCCTAACCTATCGCCTTAGTAAGGCGGTGAGCATAGGCAATGGTATAAGCGGCGCATAACCTATCGCCTATGTTGATATAGGTGGTGCCTAAGCCATCGTCTATGTTGACTTAGGCGGCGCCTAACCTATAGCCTAAGTGAGGCAGTTAGCATAGGCATTAGTATAAGTGGCTCCTAATCTATCTCTTATGTTGATATAGGCATTGCCTAATCCATCGCCTATGATGACATAGGCGGCGCCAACCCTATCGCCTAAGTGAGGCGATGAGCATAGGCAATGGTATAAGCGGCGCCTAACCTATCGACAATGTTGATATAGGCGACGCCTAAGCCATCACCTATGTTGACGTAGGCGGTGCCTAACCTATCTCCTAATTGAGGTAGTGGACATAGGCAATGGTATAAGCATCGCCTAACCTATTGCCTATGTTGATATAGGCGGCGCCTAAGCCATCGCCTAAGTTAGACAGTGAGCATAGCCAATGGAATAAGCGGCGGCTAACCTATCGCCTATGTTGATATAGGCGGCACCTTAGCGATCGCCTATGTTGACTTAAGTTGTGCCTAACCTATCGCCTTAGTAAGGCGGTGAGCATAGGCAATGGTATAAGCGGCGCATAACCTATCGCCTATGTTGATATAGGTGGCGCCTAAGCCATTACCTATGTTGACATATAACGAGACTAACCTATCGCCTAAGTGAGGAAGTGAGCATAGGTAATGGTATAAGCGGTGCCTAACCTATCGCCTATGTTGATATAGGCAGTGCCTAATCCATCGCTTATGTTTACATAGGCGGTGCCTAACCTATCGCCTAAGTGAGGCAGCGAGCATAGGCAATGGAATAAGCGGCACCTATCCTATAGCCTATGTTGACATACGTGGCGCCTAAGCTATTACGTATATTTATATATGTGGCGCCTAACCTATCGCCAAAGTGAGGCAGTAAGCATTGGCAATGGTATAAGGGTGCCTAACCTATCGCCTATGTTGATATAGGCAATGCCTAAGCCATCATCTATGTTGACATAGGCGGCATCTAACCTATCACCTAAGTGAGGCAGTGAGCATAGGCAATGGTATAAGCGGCGCCTAACCTATCGCCTATGTTGATATAGGAGGCGCCTAAACCATCGCCAATGTTAACATAGGCGGCGCCTAACCTATTGCCAAAGTGAGGCACTGAGCCTAGGAAATGGTATAAGCGGCGCCTAACCTATCGCCTATGTTGATATCGTCAACGCATAAGCCATCGCCTATGTTGACATAGGTGGCCCCTATGGCATTGCTTATGATTAAATAGGCGGCGCCTAATCAATCACCAAAGTGTGGCAGCGAGCATAGGCAATGGTATAAGCGGCGCCTAACCTATCGCCTATGTTGATATAGGAGACGCCTAAGCCATTGCCTATGTTTATATATGCGGCACCCAACCTATCGACTAAGTGAGGCAGTAAGCATAGGCAATGGTATATGTGGCGCCTTACCTATCACCTATGTTGATATAGGCGGCACCTAAACAATCGCCTATGTTGACGTAGGCGGTGCCTAACCTATCGCCAAATTGAGGCAGTGAGCATAGGCAATGGTATACGCGACGCCTAACCGATCTCCTATGTTGATATAGGCGGCACCTAAGACATCGCCTATGTTGACATAGGCGGCACCTAACCTATCGTCTAAGTAAGGCAGTGGGCATTGCTAATGGTATAAGCGGAACCTAACCTATCGCCTATGTTGATATAGGTGGCGCCTATGGCATCTCCTGTGTTTACATAGGCGGCGCCTAACCTATCGCCTTAGTGAGGCAGCAAGCAGAAGCAATGGAATAAGCAACGCCTAACCTATCACCTATGTTGATCTAGGTGGCGCCAAAGCCATCAACTATGTTGACATAGGCGGAGCCTAACCTATCACCTTTGTGAGGCAGCGAGAATAGGCAATAGTACAACCGGCGCTTAACCTATCACCTATGTTGATATAGGCGGCGCCTAAACCATCGCCTATGTTGACATAGGTTGCGCCTATCCTGTATAGCCGACACCAAACCTATCTCTTGAGTGAGCAAGTGAGCATAGGTAATGGTAAAAGTGGCGCCTAATCTGTCCTAACCTATCGCTTATGTTGATATAGGCGGCACCTAAGCCATCGCCTATGCGGACATAGGCGGCGCCTAACCTATCGCCTAAGTGAGGCAGTGAGCATAGGCAATGGAATAAACGGCACCTAACCTATCACCTATGTTGATATAGGCGGCGCCTAAGCCATCGCTTATGCTGACATAGGCGGCGCCTAACCTATCGCCTAACTGAGACAGTGAGCATAGGCAATAGTATAAGCGGTGCCTAAACTATCGCCTATATTGATATAGGCGGCGCCTAAGACATCGCCTATGTTGACATAGGCGGCGCCTACCCTATCGCCTAAGTGAGGCAATGAGCATAGGTAATGGTATTAGCGGCGCCTAACCTATCGCCTATGTTGATATAGGTGGCGCCTAAGAGATCGCCTATGTTGACATAGGCGGCGCCTATTTTGACATAGTCGGCGCCTAACCTATCGCCTAAGTGAGGCAGTAAGCATAGGCAATGGTATAAGCGGCACCTAACCTATCGCCTATGTTGAAATAGGCAGCGGCTAAGTCATCGCCTATGTTGACGAAGGCGGCGCCTAACCTATCGCCTATGTTGATATAGGCGGCGCCTAAGCCATCGTCTATGTTGACATATGCGGCGCCTAATCTATCGCCTAAGTGAGGCAGTGAGCATAGGAATTTGTATAAGCGGCGCCTAATCTATCACCTATGTTGATTAAGGTCGTGCCTAAGCCATCGCCTATGTTGACATAGGCGGCGCCTAACCTATCGCCTAAGTGAGGTAGATAGCATAGGCAATTGTATAAGCGGATCCTAACCTTTCCCCTATGTTGAATTAGGCGGCGCCTAACTCATCGCTTATGTTGACAAAGGCGGTACCTAACCTATCGCCTAAGTGAGGCTGTGAGTATAGGTAATGGTATAAGCGGCGCCTAACCTATCCCCTATATGGATATAGGCAGCGCCTAAGACATCACCTATGTTGACATAGGTTGGGCCTGACCTATCGCCTAAGTGAAGCAGTGAGCATAGGCAATGGTATAAGCTTCGCCTAACCTATCGCCTATATTGATATAGACGGGTCCATAGCCATCGCAAATGTTGACATAGGCGGCGCCTATCCTATCGCCTAAGTGAGGCAGTGAGCATAGACAATGGTATAAGTGGAGCCTAACCTATCACCTATGTTGATATAGGCGGCACTTAAGACATCGCCTAAGTGAGACGGTGAGTATAGGAAATGGTATATGCGGCGCCTAACCTATCGCCTATGTTGATATAAACGGCGCCTAAGCCATCGCCTATGTTGACATAGACGAAGCCTAACCTATCGCCTATGTGAGAAAGTGCGCATAGGCAATGGAATAATCGACGCCTAACCTATCGCCTATGTTGATATAGGTTGTAGCCTAAGCCATCACCTATGCTGACATAGGCGGTGCCTAACCTATCGCCTAAGTGAGGCAGTGAGCATAGGCAATGGTATAAGCGGTGCCTAAACTATCGCCTATGTTGATATAGGCGGAGCCTAATACATCGCCTATGTTGACATTGACGGCGCCTAACCTATCGCCAAAGTGAGGCAATGAGCATAGTTAATGGTATTAGCGGCGCCTAACCTATCTCCTATGTTGATATAAGCGGCGCCTAACCTATCGCCTAAGTAAGGAAGCAAGCATAGGCAATGGTATAAGCGAAGCCTAACCTATCACCTATGTTGATATACGTGGTGCCTAAGCCATTGCCTATGTTTATATAGGAGGCGGCTAACCTATCGCCTAAGTGAGGAAGTAAGCATAGGAAATGGTATAAGCGGCGCCTAACCTAAAGTCTATGTTGATATAGGCGGTGCCTAAGCCATCGCCTTTGTTGACGTAGGTGATGCGTAACCTATCGCCTAATTGAGGCGTGAGGATAGACAATGGTATAAGCGGCGCCTAACCTATCGCCTATGTTGATATAGGCGGCGCCTAAGCCATCGTCTATGTGGACTTAGGCGGCTCCTAACCTATCACCTAAGTGAGGCAGTGAGCATAGGCATTAGTATAAGTGGCTCCTAATCTATCGCATATGTTGATATAGGCGGTGCCTAGGCCATCGCCTATGTTGACATAGGCGGTGCCTAACCTATCGCCTAAGTGAGGCATTGAGCATAGGCAATGGTATAAGCGGAGACTATCCTATCGCCTATGTTGACACAGGCGGCACCTAATCTATCGCCTAAGTGAGTCAGGGAGTATAGGTAATGGTTTAAGCGGTGCCTAACCTATCGCCTATGTTGATATAGGCGTTGCCTATGACATCGCCTATGCTGACATAGGCGGGGCCTAACCTATCACCTAAGTGAGGCAGTGAGCTTAGGCAATGGTATAAGCTTCACCTAACCAATCGCCTATGTTGATAAAGGCGGGTCCATAGCCTTCGCTAATGTTGAGATACGCGGTGCCTAACCTATCACCTAACTGAGGTAGTGAGCATTGACAATGGTATTAGTGGCGCCTAACCTATCACCTACGTTGATATAGGCGGCACCTAAGCCATCGCCAATGTAAGATAGTAAGTATTGGCAATTGTATAAGAGGTGCCTAACCTAGCGCCTATGTTGATATAGTCGGCGCCTAAGCGATCGCCTATGTTGACATAGGCGGCGCCTAACCAATCGCCTAAGTGAGGCGGTGAGCATAGGCAATGGTATAAGTGGCACCTAACCTATCGCCTATGTTGATATAGGCGGCGCCTAATCCATCGCATATGTTGACATAGGTGGCACCTAACCTATATAGCCCGCACCTAACCTATCTCCTGACTGAGGAAGTGAGCATAGTTAATGGTATAAGCGGCGCCTAACCTATCGTCTATGTTGATATAGGTGTCGCCTATGGAATAGCCTATGTTTACATAGGCGGCGCCTAACCTATCGCCTAAGTAAGGCAGAAATAATAGGAAATGGTATAAGCAGTGCCTAACCTATCGCCTATGTTGATATACGTGGTGCCTAAGTCATCGCCTATGTTGATATAGGCGGCGGCTAAACTATGGCCTAAGTGAGGCAGTAAGCATAGGCAATGGTATAAGCGGCGCCTAACCTAACGCCTATGTGGAGATATGCAGCCCCTAAGCCTTCGCCTATGTTGACGTAGGCGTCGCCTATCCTATCGCCTAAGTGAGGCAGCGAGCATATGAAATGGTATAAGCCGCGCATAACCTATCGCCTATGTTGATATAGGCGGCGCCTAAGCGATCGCCAATGTTGACATAGGCGGCGCCTAATCTGTCTCCTATGTTGATATAGGCGGCGCCTAAGCCACCATCTATGTTGACTTAGGTGGTGCTTAACCAATCGCCAAATTAAGGCAGTGAGCATAGGCAATGGTGTAAGCGGCGCCTAGCCATCGATCATGTTGACATAATTGGCGCCTAACCTTTCTCCTATGTGAGAAAGTGATCAAAGGCAATGGTATAAGCGGCGCCTAACCTATCGCCTATGTTGATATAGGCGGCGCCTAAGCCATCATCTATGTTGACTTAGGCGGCGCCTAACCTATCACCTATGTTGATATAGGTGGCGCCTAAGCCATCGCCTATGTTGACATAGGCGACACCTAACCTATCGCCTAAGTGAGGCAGTGAGTATAGGTAATGGTATAAGCGGTGCCTAACCTATCACCAATGTTGATATAGGCGGCGCCAATGACATCGCCTATGTTGACATAGGCGATACCTAACCTATCGCCTAAGTGAGGCAGTGAGTATAGGTAGTGGTATAAGCGGTGCCTAACCTATCGCCAATGTTGATATAGACAGCGCCTAAGCCATCGCCTATGTTGACATAGGTGGCCCCTATGGCATCGCTTATGTTTACATAGGCGGCGCCTAACCTATCACCTAAGTGTGGCAGTGAGCATAGGCAATGGTATAAGCGGCGCCTAACCTATCGCCTATGTTGATATAGGAGACGCCTAATCCATTGCCTGTGTTTATATATACGGCACCCAACATTTCGACTAAGTAAGGTAGTAAGCATAGGCAATGGTATAAGTGGCGCCTTACCTATCGCCTATGTTGATATAGGCGGCACCTAAACAATCGCCTATGTTGACATAGGCAGTGCCTAACCTATCGCCAAATTAACGCAGTGAGCATAGGCAATGGTATAAGCGGCGCCTAACTGATCTCCTATGTTGATATAGGCGGGACCTATGCCATCTCCTATGTTGACATAGGCGGCACCTAACCTATCGTCTAAGTAAGGCAGTGTGCATAGCTAATGGTGTAAGCGGCGCCTAACCTATCGCCTATGTTGATATAGGTGGCGCCTATGGCATCTCCTGTGTTTACATAGGAGGTGCCTAACCTATCGCCTTAGTGAGGTAGCAAGCATAGGCAATGGGATAAGCAGCGCCTAACCTATCGCCTATGTTGATATAGGCAGCGCCTAAGCGATTGCCTATGTTGACATAGGCAGCGCCTAACCTATCTCCTAAGTGAGGCGGTAAGCATAGGCAATGGTATAAGCGGCGCCTAACCTGTCCCCTATGTTGATATAGTAGGCACGTAATCTATCGACAATGTTGATATAGGCGGCACCTAACCTATCGCGTAAGTGAGGAAGTGAGCATAGGTAATGGTATAAGCGGAGCCTAACCTATCGCCTATGTTGATATAGGTAGCGCCTAACCTATCGCCTATGTTGATATGGGCGGCGCCTAACCTATCGCCTAAGTGAGGCAGTGAGCATAGGAAATTTTATAAAAGGAACCTAACCTATAGCAAATATTTATATAGGGGGCGCCTAAGCCATCACCTATATATACATAGGCGGCGCCTAACCTATCTCCTAAGTAAGGCAGTAAGCATAGGAAATGGTATAAAAGGCGCCTAACCTATCGTATATGTTGATATAGGCGGCGTGTAATCCATCGCCAATGTAGACATAGGCAGTGCCTAACCTATCGCCTAAGTGAGGTTGTGAGCATAGGCAATGGTATAAGCGGCGCATGACCTATCGCCTATGATGATACAGGCGGCGCTTAAGCCATCGCCATTTTGGACATAGGCAGCGCCTAACCTATTGCCTAAGTGAGGCAGTGAGTATAGTCAATGTTATAAGCGGCGCCTAACCTATCACCTATGTTGATATAGGCGGCGCCTAAGGAATTGCCTATGTTGACATAGGTGGCACCTACCCTATTGCCTAAGTGAGGCAGTGAGCAAAGGCAATGGTATAAGAGGCGCCTAACCTATCGCCTATGTTGATATAGGCGGCGCCTAAACCATCTCCTATGTTGACATAGGTGGCGCCAAACCTATCGCCTAAGTGATGCAGTAAGCATAGGCAATGGAATAAGCGGAGCCTAATCTATCGCCTATGTTGATATAGGCTGCGCCTAAGCCATCGCCAATGTTGTCATAGGTGGCGCCTAATCTATCGCCTATCTTGATATAGGTTGCGCCTAAGCCATCGCCAATGTTGACATAAGCGGCTCCTAACCTATCGCATATGTTGATATAGGCGGCGCCTAGGCCAACGGCTATTTTGACATAGACGGCGCCTAACCTATCACCTTTGTGAAGAAGTGAGTATAGGCAAGGGTATAAGAGGCGCCTAACCTATCGCCTATATTGATATAGGCGGCACCTAACATATCGCCTAAGTGAGGGTGTGAGCATAGGCAATGGTATAAGTGGCACCTGACCTATCCCCTATGATGATATAGGCGGCGCTTAAGGCATCTCCTATGTTGACATAGGCTGCGCCTAACCTATCGCCTAAGTAAGGCAGTGAGCATAGTCAATGGTATAAGCGGCGCCTAACCTATTGCCTATGTGGATATAGGCGGAGCCTAAGACATCACCTAAGTTAGGCAGCGAGCACAGGCAATGGTATAAGCGGTGCCTAACCTATAGCCTATGTGGATATGGGCGGCGCCTAACCTATCGCCTAAGTGAGGCAGTGAGCATAGGAAATTTTATAAAAGGAACCTAACCTATAGCAAATATTTATATAGGGGGCGCCTAAGCCATCACCTATATATACATAGGCGGCGCCTAACCTATTGTCTAAGTGAGGAAGTGACCATAGGAAATGGTATAAGCGGCGCCTAACGTATCGCTTATGTTGATATAGGCGGAGCCTAAGCCATCGCCTATGTTGACATAGGCGGCACCTAACCTATCACCTATGTAAGGCAGTGAGCATAGGAAATGGTATAAGCGGCGCCTAACCTATCGCTTATGATTATTTAGGCAGCGCCTAATCCATCGCCAATGTTGACATAGGCTACACCAAACCTATTGCCTAAGTGAGGCAGTGAGCATAGGCAATGGTATAATCGGCGCCTAATCTATCGCCTATGTTTATATAGGCGGCGCCTAAGCCATCGCCTATGTTGACATAGGCGGCGCCTAACCTATCGCCTATGTGAGGCAGTGATCATAGGCAATGGTATAAGCGGCTCCTAAAGTATCGCATATGTCTATATAGGCGGCGCCTAAGCCATAGACTATTTTGACATAGAAGGCGCCTAACCTATCGCCTAGGTGAAGCAGTGAGCATAGGCAATGATATAAGCGGCGCCTAACCTATCGCCTACGTAAGGCAGTGAGCATAGGCAATGGTATAAGCGGCGCCTAACCTATCGCTTATGTTGATTTAGGCGGCGCCTAATCCATCGCCTATGTTGACATAGGCTACGTAAAAACTATATCCTAAGAGAGGCAGTGAGCATAGGCAATGGTATAAAGGGCGCCTAATCTATCGCCTATGTTGATATAGGAGGCGCCTAAGCCATCGCCTATGTTGACATAAGGGGCGCCTAACCAATCGCCTATGTGAGGCAGTGAGCATAGGCAATTGTATAAGCGGCTCCTAAACTATCGTATATGTTGATATAGGAGTCGCCTAAGCCATCACCTATGTTGACATAGGCGGAGCCTAACCTATCGCCTAAGTGAGGCTATGAGAATAGTATATGGTATAAGCAGTGCCTTACCTTTTGCCTATATTGATATAGGCGGTGCCTACGCCATCGCCTATATTGACATAGGAAGTGCCTAACATATCGCCTAAGTGAGGAAGTGAGCATAGGCAATGGTATAAGCGGCTCCTAACCTATCGCATATGTTGATATAGGTGGCGCCTAAGCCATCGCCTATTTTGACATAGACGGCGCCAGACCTATCGCCTTTGTGAGGCAGTGATCATAGGCAATGGTATAAGCGGCGCCTATCCTATCGCCTTTTTTTATATAGGCGTCGCCTATGCCATCGCTTATGTTGACATAGGCGTCGCCTAACCTATCGCCTAAGTGAGGCTGTGAGCATAGGCAATAGTATAAGTAGTGCCTCACCTATCGCTTATGATGATATAGGCGACGCTTAAGCCATCGCCTATGTTGACATAGGTGGCGCCTAACCTATCGCCTAAGTAAGGCAGTGAGCATAGTCAATGGTATAAGCGGCGCCTAACCTATTGCCTATATTGATATAGGCGGCGCCTAAGCCATCCCCTATGTTGACATAGGCGGCGCCTAACCTATCGCCTAAGTGAGGCAGCGAGCAAAGGAAATGGTATAAGCGGTGTCTAACCTATAGCCTATGTTGATATAAGCGGCGCCTAACTTATCGCCTAAGTAAGGAAATGAGCATAGGAAATGGTATAAAAGGCGCCTAACCAATCGTATATGCTGATATAGGCGGCGTGTAATCCATCGCCAATTTAGACATAGGAAGCGCCTAACCTATCGCCTAAGTGACGCTGTGAGCATAGGAAATGGTATAAGCGGTGCCTGACCTATCGCCTATGATGATATAGGTGGCGCTTAAGCCATCGCATATGTTGACATAGGCAACGCCTAACCTATCGCCTAAGTGAGGCAGTGAGTATAGTCAATGTTATAAGCGGCGCCTAACCTATCGCCTATGTTGATATAGGCGGCGCCTAAGCAATTACCTATGTTGACATAGGCGGCTCCTACCCTATCCCCTAAGTGAGGCAGTGAGCATAGGCAATGGTATAAGTGGCGCCTAAACTATCGCCTATGTTGATATAGGCAACGCCTAAGCCATCGCCTATGTTGACATAGGTGGCGCCAAACCTATCGCCTATGTGAGGCAGTGAGCATAAGCAATGGTATAAGCGTCTCCTAAACTATCGCATATGCTTATATAGGCGGCGCCTAAGCCATCACCTATTTTGACATAGGCGGCACCTAACCTATCACCTTGGTGAGGCAGTGTGCCTAGGCAATGATATAAGCGGCGCCTAACATATAGCCTAAGTAAGGTAGTGAGCATAGGCAAAGGTATAAATGGCTCCTAACCTATCGCTTATGATGATTTAGCCGGCGCCTAATCCATCGCCTATGTTGACATAGGCTACGCCAAACCAATTGCCTAAGAGAGGCAGTGAGCATAGGCAATGGTATAAGAGACGCCTAATCTAACGCCTATGTTGATATAGGCGGCGCCAAAGCCATCGCCTATGTTGACATCAGCGGCGCCTAACCTATCGCCTATGTGAGGCAGTGAGCATAGGTAATGGTATAAGCGGCTCCTAAACTATCACATAAGTTGATCTAGGCGTCGCCTAAGCCATCCATTTTGTTGACATAGGCGGCGCCTAAGCTATCGCCTAAGTGAGTCTATGAGCATAGTAAATGGTATAAGCAGTGCCTAACCTATTGCCTATGTTGATATAGGTGGTGCCTAAGCCATCTCCTATGTTGACATAGGAAGAGCCTAACCTATCGCCTAAGTGAGGTAGTGAGCATAGGCAATGGTATAAGTGGCTCCTAACCTATCGCATATGTTGATATAGGTGGCGCCTAAACCATCGCCTATTTTGACATAGGCAGAGCCTAACCTATTGCCTTTGTGAGGCAGTGATCATAGGTAATGGTATAAGCGGCGCCTAACCTATCGCCTATGATGATATAGGCGTCGCCTAAGACATCGCCTATGTTGACATAGGCGGCGCATAAACTATCGCCTAAGTGAGGCTGTGAGCATAGGCAATGGTAAAAGCGGTTCCTGACCTATCGCCTATGATGATATAGACGGTGCTTAAGCCATCGCCTATGTTGACATAGGTGGCGCCTAACCTATCGCCCAAGTGAGGCAGTCTGCATAATCAATGGTATAAGCGGCGCCTAACCTATTGCCTATGTTGATATAGGCGGCGCCTAAGCCATAGCCTATGTTGACATAGGCGGCGCCTATGTTGACATAGGCGGCGCCTAACCTATCATCTAAGTAAGGGAGCGGGCACAGGAAACGGTATAAGCGGTGTATAACCTATAGCCTATTTTGATATAGGCGGCGCCTAAACTATCGTCTAAGTAAGGCAATGAGCATAAGAAATGGTATAAAAGGCGCCTAACATATCCTTTATGTTGATAAAGGCGGCATGTAATCCCTCGCCAATGTAGACATTGGCAGTGCCTGACCTATCGCCTATGATGATATAGGCGGCACTTAAGCCATTGCCTATGTTGACATAGTGGCACCTAACCTATCTCCTATGTTGAAATAGTCAGCGCCTAAGAAATTGCCTATGTTGACATAGACAGCGCCTACCCTATCTCCTATGTAAGGCAGTAAACATAGGCAATGGTATAAGCGGCGCCTAACCTATTGCCTATGTTGATATAGGCGGCGCCTAAGCCATCGCTTATGTTGACATAGGTGGCGCCAAACCTATCGCCTAAGTGATGTAGTAAGAATAGGAAATGGTATAAGCGGAGCCTAACCTATCGCCTATGTTGATATAGGCGGTGCCTAAGCAATTACCTATGTTGACATAGGCAGTGCCTACCCTATATCCTAAGTGAAGCAGTGAGCATAGGGAATGGTATAAGCGGTTCCTAACCTATCACCTATGTTGATATAGGCGGCGCCTAAGCAATCGCCTACGTTGACATAGGTGGCGCCAAACCTATCACCTAAGTGATGCAGTGAGCATAGGCAATGGTATAAGCGAGCCTAACCTATCGCCTATGTTTATATAGGCGGCCCCTATGCCATCTCCTAATTTGACATAGGCGGCGCCTAACCTATCGCCTATGTTGATATCGGCGGTGCCTAAGACATCACCTCTGTTGACAATAGCGGCACCTAACATATCACCCAAGTGAGGAAGTGAGCACAGGAAACAGTATAAGCGGTGCATAACCTATAGCCTATGTTGATTTAGTCGGCGCCTAACCTATCGCCTAGGTGAGGCAGTAAGCATAGGAAATGGTATAAAAGGTGCCTAACCTATCGCCTATGTTTATATAGGCAGCGCCAAAGCTATCGCCTATGTTGACATTGACGACACCTAACCTATCTCCTAAGTGAGGCTCTGACCATAGGAAATGGTATGAGCGACGCCTAACCTATCGCATATGTTGATATAGGCGGCGCCTAAGACATCGCCTATGTTGACATAGACGGCACCTAACCTATCGCCTAAGTGAGACAGTGAGCATAGGCAATGGTGTAAATGGCACCGAACCTATCGCCTATGTTAATATTAGTTGTGCCTAAGCAATTGCCTATGTTGACATAGGCGGTGCCTACCCTATCGCCAAAGTGAGGAAGTGAGCATAGGCAATGGTATAAATGGAGCGTAAGTTATCGCCTATGTTAATATAGGCGGCGCCTAAGCCATCGCCTCTATTGACATAGGTATAGCCAAACCTATCACCTAAGTCAGGTAGTGAGCATAGGCAATGGTATAAGCGGCGCCTAAACTATCGCCTATGTTGATATAGGCGGCGTCTAAGCCATCGCCTATTTTGACATAGGCGGCGCCTAAACTATCACCTATGTGAGGCAGTGAGTATAGGAAATGGTATAAGCAGCGCCTAGCCTATCGCCTATGTTGATATAGGCGTCGCCTAATCCAACGCCTATCACCTAAGTGAGGCAGTGACCATAGGCAATGGTAAAAGCAGCGCCTAACCTATCGCATTTGTTGATATAGGTGGCGCCTAAGCCATCTCCTATGTAGACATAGGTGGCTCCTAACCTATCGCCTAAGTAAGGCAGTAACCATAGGCAACGGCATAAGCGGCGCCTAACATATCTCCTATGTTAATATAGGCGGCGCCTAAGCCATCGCCTAAGTGAGGTAGCGAGCATAGGCAATGGTATAAGCGGCGCCTAACCTATCGCCTATGTTGACATACGTGGTGCCTAAACCATTGCCTATGTTTTTATATGTGGCTCCTAACCTATCATCTAAGATTAGCAGTAAGCATAGGCAATGGTATAAGAGGCACCTAATCCATCGCATATGTTGACATAGGCGGCACCTAACCTATCGCCTAAGGCAGTAAGCATAGGCAATGGTATAAGCGGCGCCTAACCTATCTCCTAAGTTTATATACGTGGCGCCTAAGCCATCGCCTATGTTTAATTAGGAGGTTGCTAATCTATCACCTAAGTGAGACAGAAAGCTTAGGCAATGGTATAAGCGGCGCCTAACCTAACGCCTATGTTGATATAGGCAGCGCCTAACCCATCGCCTAAGTGAGGTAGTGAGCATAGACAATGGTATAAGAGGCGCCGAACCTATCGCCTATGTTGATATAGGAGGCACCTATTCCATCGCGTAAGTGAGGCAGTGAGCATAGCCAATGGTATAAGCGGCGCCTAACCTATCGCCTATGTTGATATAGGCAGCGCCTAAACGATCGCCTATTATGACTTAGGCGTCGCATAACCTATCGCCTAAGTAAGGCGGTGAGCATAGGCAATTCTATAAGCGACGCATAACCAATAGCCTATGTTGATATAGGTGGCGCCTAAGCCATTGCCTATGTTGACATAGACCGGTCCTAACCTATCTCTTACGTGACAAAGTGAGCATAGGTAATGGAATAAGCATCTCCTATCTATCGCCTATTTTTATATAGTTGGCGCATAAGACATCACCTATGTTGACATAGAAGGTGCCTAACCTATCACCTAAGTGAGGCAGTGAGCATAGGCAATAGTATGAGCGGTGCCTAACCTATCAGCTATGTTGATATAGATGGTGCCTAAGCCATCGCCTATGTTGACATAGGCAGTGCCTAACCCATCGCCTATGTTGACGTAGGCGGTGCCTAACCTATCGCCTAATTAAGGCAGTGAGCATAGGCAATGGTATAAGCGGCGCCTAACCTATTGCCTATCTTGATATAGGCGGCGCCTACACCATTGACTATGTTGACATAGACGGAGCCTAACCTATCGCCTAATTGAGGCAGTGACCATAGGCAATGGTATAAGCGTCGCCTAACCTATCGCCTATGTTGTTATTGGCGGTGCCTAAGCCATCGCCTATATTAACATAGGTGGAACCAAACCTATCGCCTAAGTGAGGCAGTGAGAATAGGCAATGGAATAACCGATGCCTAACCTATCGCCTATGTTGATATAGGCGGCGCCTAAGCCATCGCCTATCATGACATATGTGGCGCCTAACCTATCGCCTAAGTGAGGTAGTGAGCATAGGAAATGGTATAAGCGGCGCCTAACCTATCGCCTATGTTGATATAGGAGGCGCCTAATTGAGGCAGTGACCATAGGCAATGGTATAAGCGTCGCCTAACCTATCGCCTATGTTGTTATTGGCGGTGCCTAAGCCATCGCCTATATTAACATAGGTGGAACCAAACCTATCGCCTAAGTGAGGCAGTGAGAATAGGCAATGGAATAACCGATGCCTAACCTATCATCTATGTTGATATAGGCAGCGCCTAAGCCATCGCCTATCATGACATATGTGGCGCCTAACCTATCGCCTAAGTGAGGCAGTGAGCATAGGAAATGGTATAAGCGGCGCCTAACCTATCGCCTATGTTGATATAGGAGGCGCCTAAACCATCGCCTATGTTAACATAGGTGGGGCCTAACCTATCGCCCAAGTGAGACACTGAGCATAGGCAATGGTATAAGCGGCGCCTAATCCATCGCCAATGTTGACATAGGCGGCGCCTAACCTATCGCCTAAGTGAGGTAGTGAGCATAGACAATGGTATAAGAGGCGCCGAACCTATCGCCTATGTTGATATAGGAGGCACCTATTCCATCGCGTAAGTGAGGCAGTGAGCATAGCCAATGGTATAAGCGGCGCCTAACCTATCGCCTATGTTGATATAGGCAGCGCCTAAACGATCGCCTATGTTGACTTAGGCATCGCATAACCTATCGCCTAAGTAAGGCGTTGAGCATAGGCAATTCTATAAGCGACGCATAACCAATAGCCTATGTTGATGTAGGTGGCGCCTAAGCCATTGCCTATGTTGACATAGACGGTCCTAACCTATATCTTACGTGACAAAGTGAGCATAGGTAATGGAATAAGCATCTCCTATCTATCGCCTATTTTTATATAGATGGCGCATAAGACATCACCTATGTTGACGTAGAAGGCGCCTAACCTATCACCTAAGTGAGGCAGTGAGCATAGGCAATAGTATGAGTGGTGCCAAACCTATCGCCTATGTTGATATAGACGGTGCCTAAGCCATCGCCTATGTTGACATAGGCAGTGCCTAACCCATCTCCTATGTTGACGTAGGCGGTGCCTAACCTCTCGCCTAATTAAGGTAGTGAGCATAGGCAATGGTATAAGCGGCGCCTAACCTATCCCCTATCTTGATATAGGCGGCGCCTACGCCATTGCCTATGTTGACATAGACGGAGCCTAACCTATCGCCTAATTGAGGCAGTGACCATAGGCAATGGTATAAGCATCGCCTAACCTATCGCCTATGTTGTTATTGGCGGTGCCTAAGCCATCGCCTATATTAACATAGGTGGAACCTAACCTATCGCCTAAGTGAGGCAGTGAGAATAGGCAATGGAATAACCGGTGCCTAACCTATCGCCTATGTTGATATAGGCGGCGCCTAAGCCATCGCCTATCATGACATATGTGACGCCTAACCTATCGCCTAAGTGAGGCAGTGAGCATAGGCAATCGTATAAGCGGCGCCTACCCTATCGCCTATGTTGATATAGGCGGCAACTAAGCCATCGCCTATGTTGACATAGGCGGCGCCTATCCTATCGCCTATGTTGATATAGGCAACACCATATCCATTGCCTTTGTTGACATAGGCAGCGTCTAACCTATCGCCTAACTGAGGCAGTGAGCATAGACAATGGTATAAGCGGTGCCTAACCTATCACCTATGTTGATATAGGCGGCACCTAAGCCATCGCCTAAGTGAGGCAGTTAGCAAAGGCAATGGTATAAATGGCGCCTAACCTACCCCCTGTGTTGATATAGGCGGAGCCTAAGCGATCTCCTATGTAGACATAGGGGGCGCCTAACCTATCTATTAAGTAAGGCGGTTAGTATAGGAAATGGTATAAGCGGCGTGTAACCTGTCGCCTATGTTGGTATAGGCGGCGCCTAATACATCGACTATATTGACATAGGCGGCACCTAACCTATCGCCTAAGTGAGGCAGTGAGCATAGGTAATGGTATAAGCGGCGCCTAACCTATCGCCAATGTTGATATAGGTGGCGCTTATGGCATCGCTTATGTTTACATAGGCGGTGCCTAACCTATCACCTAAGTGAGGCAGCGAGCATAGGCAATGGTATAAGCGGCGCCTAACATATCGCCCATATTGATATACGTTGCGCCTAAGCCATTGCCTATGTTTATATATGCGGCTCCTAACCTATCACCTATGTTGATATAGGCGGTGCCTAAGACATCGCCTATGTTGACAAAGGCGGAGCCTGACCTATTGCCTATGTGAGGCAGTGAGCATAGGGAATAGTATAATCGGCGCCGAACCTATCGCCTATGTTGTTATTGGCGGCACCTGACCTATCGCCTATGTTGACATAACCACCGCCTAACCTATCTCCTATGTGAGGCAGTGAGCATAGTCAATGGTATAAGCGGCGCCTAACCTATCGCCTATGTTTATATAGGGAGAGCCTATGCCAGGGCCTATGTTGGGATAGGCGGCGCCTAACCTATCGCCAAATTGAGGCAGTGAGCATAGGCAATGGTATAACTGTCGCCTAACCTATCGGCTATGTTGGTATAGGCGGAGCCTATGCCAGGGCCTATGTTGACATAGGCGGCGCCTAACCTATCGCCTAAGTGAGGCAGCGAGCATAGACAATGGTATAAGCGACTCCTAACTTATCACCTATGTTGATATAGGCGGTGCCTAAGACATCACCTATGTTGACATAGGCGGAGCCTAACCTATCGCCTATGTGAGCCAGTGAGCATAGGCAATGGTATAAGCGGCGCCTATCCTATCGCCTATGTTGATATAGGCAGCGCCTATGCCATCGCCTATGTTGACATAGGTGACACCTAACCTATCGCCTAAGTGAGACGGCGAGCATAGGAAATTGTAGAAGCGGCGCTTAACCTATCGCCTATGTTGATATAAATGGCACCTAAGCCATCACCTATGTTGACATAGGCGGCGCCTAAACTATCGCCTAAGTGAGGTAGTGAGCATAGGAATTGGTATAAGTAGCGCCTAACCTATCGCCTATGTTGATGTAGGGAGAGCCTATGCCAGGACGTATGTTGACATAGGCAGAGCCTAACCTATCGCCAAAGTGAGGCAGTGACCATAGGCAATGGTATAAGCGTCGCCTATCCTATTGCCTATGTTGATATAGGCGGAGCCTATGACAGGGCCTAAGTTGACATAGGCGGCATCTAACCTATCGCCTAAGTGAGGCAGGGAGCATAGGCAATAGTATAAGTGGCTCCTAACCTATCACCTATGTTGATATAGGAGGCCCCTAAGACATCGCCTATGTTGACATAGGCGGCGCCTAACCAATCGCCTAAGTAAGTCAGTGAGCATAGGTAATGGTATAAGCGACGCCTAACCTATTGCCTATGTTGATATAGGCGGCTCCTATGCCATCGCCTATGTTGACATAGGAGGCGCCTAACCTATCGCCTAAGTGAGGTAGCGAGAATAGGCAATGGTATAAGCGACGCCTAACCTATCGTCTATGTTGATATAAATGGCACCTAAACAATCGCCATTGTTGATATAGGTGGGGGATAACCTATCACCTAAGTAAGTAAGTAAGCACTGTAAACCTATCGCCTATGTTGACATAGGCGGTGCCTAACCTATCGCCTATGATTATATAGGCGGCGCCTAACCTATCACCTAAGTGAGGCAGTAAGCATAGCCAATGGTATAAGCAGCTCTTATCCTATCGCTTATGTTGATACAGGTGGCACGTAATCCATCGCCTATGATGACATAGGTGTCACCTAACCTATAGCCAAAGTGAGGCAGTGAGCATAGGGAATAGTATAATCGGCGCCGAACCTATCGCCTATGTTGTTTTTAGCGGAACCTTACCTATCGCCTATGTTGACATAACCAGTTCCTAACCTATCGCCTAAGTGAGGTAGTGAGACTTTGAAATGGTATAAGCGGCGCCTAATCTATCACCTATGTTGATTAAGGCGGCACCTACGACATCGCCTATGTTAACATAGGCGGCACCTAACCTATCACCTAAGTAAGCTAGTGAGCATAGGCAATGGTATAAGCGACGCCTAGCCTATCGTCTATGTAGATATAAGCGGCGCCTATGCCATCGCCTATGTTGACATAGGCGGCACCTAACCTATCGCCTAAGTGAGGCACTAAGAATAGGCAATGGTATAAGTGGCGCCTAACCTATCACCTATGTTGATATAGGCGGCGCCTGAGCCTTAGCCTATGTTGACAGAGGTGGAGCCTAACCTATTGTCTAAGTAAGGCAGTGAGCATAGGCAATGTTATAAGCGACACCTAACCTATCGCCGATGTTGATATAGGCGGCGCCTTAGCCATCGCCAATGTAACATAGGCGGTGCCTAACCTATTGCCTTAATGAGGCAGTAAGCATAGGCAATGGTATAAGTGGCCCCTAACCAATCACCTATGTTGATATAAGTGGCGCCTAAGGCATTGCCTATGTTGACATAGGCAGCGCCTATCCTATCGTCTAAGTGAGGTAGTGAGCATTGGCAAAGGTATAAGAGTCATATAACCTATCGCCTAAGTGAGGGAGTGAGCATAGGCAATGGTATAAGCGGCGCCTAAACTATCGCCTATGTTGATAAAGGTGGCGCCTAAGCCATTACCAATGATGACATAAGCGGAGCCTAACCTATCCCCTATGTGAGGCAGTGAGCATAGGCAATGGTATATGCGGCGCCTAACCTATCGCCTATGTTGATATAGGCGGTGCCTAAGACATCGCCTATGTTGACATAGGCGGCGTCTAACCTATCGCCTAAGTGAGGCAGTGAGCATAGGCAATGGTCTAAGCGGCGCCTATTTTATCGCCTATGTTGATATAGGCAGTGCCTAAGCCATCGCCTATGTTGACATAGGCGGTGCCTAACCTATCTCTTAAATGAGACAATGAGCATAGACAATGGTATAAGCGGAGCCTAACCTATCAACTATGTTGTTATATGCGGCACCTAAGCCATTCCCTAAGTGAGGCAGTGAGCATAGGCAATGGTATAAACGGCGCCTAACCTATCGCCTATGTTGATATAGGCGACGCCTAAGTGATCGCCTATATCTACATAGGCGGCGCCTAACCTATCGCCTCAGTGAGGCGGTGAGCATAGGTAATGGTATATGCGGCGCCAAACCTGTCGCATAGGTTGGTATAGGCTGTGCCTAATCCAACGACTATGTTGACATAGGCGGCACCTAACCTATCTCCTAAGTGAGGAAGTGATCATAGGTAATGGTATAACCGGCTCCTAACATATCACCAATGTTGATATAGGTGGCTCCTATGGAATCGCTTATGTTTACATAGGCGGCGTCTAACCTATCGCCTAAGTGAGGCAGCGAGCATAGGCAATGGTATAAGCGGAGCCTAACCTATCGCCTATGTTGATATATGCCATGCCTAAGCCATCGCCTATGTTGACGTAGGCGGTGCCTAACGTATCGCCAAATTGAGGCAGTGAGCATAGGCTATGGTATAAGCGGCGCCTAACCTATCGCTTGTGTTGATTTAGGCGATGCCTAAGCCATCGCCTATATTCACATAGGCGACACCAAACCTATCGCCTAAGTGAGGCACTGAGTATAGGTAATGGTTTTAGCAGCGCCTAACCTATCGCCTATATTGATATAGGTGGCGCCTATGGAATCTCCTATGTTTACATAGGCGGAGCCTAACCTATCGCCTAAGTGAGGCAGCAAGAATTGGCAACGGTATAAGCGGCGCCTAACATATCGCCTATGTTGATATATACGGCGCCTAAGTGAGGCGGTGAGCATAGCCAATGGCATAAGAGGCGCCTAAACTGTCACCTATGTTTATATAGGCGGCGCCTAATCAATCGACTATGTTGACATAGGCGGCGCCTAACCTATCGCCTAAGTGAGGCGGTTAGCATGGGTAATGGTATAAGAGGCGCTTAACCTATCGCCTATGTTAATATAGGTGGCGCCTATGGCATCGATTATGTTGACATAGGCGGCGCCTAACCTATCACCTAAGTGAGGCAACGAGCATAGGCAATGGTATAAGCAGCTCCTAACCTATCACCTATGTTCATATAGGCGGTGCCTAAGACATCGCCTATGTTGACAAAGGCGGAGCCTAACCTATTGCCTAAGTGAGGCAGTGAGCATAGGCAATGGTATAAGCGGCGCCTAAACTATCGCCTATGTTGATATAGGCGGCGCCTATGCCATCGCCTATGTTGACATAGGCGGCACCTAACCTATCGCCTAAGTGAGACAGCGAGCATAGGAAATTGTAGATGCGGCGCCTAACCTATCGCCTTTGTTGATATAAGTGGCACCTAAGCCATCACCTATGTTGACATAGGCGGCGCCTAAACTATCGCCTAAGTGAGGTAGTGAGCATAGGAATTTGTATAAGTAGCGCCTAACCTATCGCCTATGTTGATGTAGGGGGAGCCAATTCCAGGACGTATCTTGACATAGGCGGAGCCTAACCTATCACCTAAGTGAGGCGGTGACCATAGGCAATGGAATAAGCGTCGCCTATCCTATTGCCCATGTTTATATAGGCGGAGCCTATGACAGGGCCTATGATGACATAGGCGGCATCTAACCTATCGCCTAACTGAGACAGGGAGAATAGGCAATGGTATAAGAGGCTCCTAACCTATCACCTATGTTGATATAGGCGGCCCCTATGACATCGCCTATGTTGACATAGGCGGCGCCTAACCTATCGCCTAAGTAGTCACTGAGCATAGGCAATGGGATAAGCGGCGCCTAAGCTATTGCCTATGTTGATATAGGCGGCGCCTATGCCATCGCCTATGTTGATATAGGCGGTGCCTAACCTATCGACTAAGTGAGGTAGCGATAATAGGCAATGGTATAAGCGGCGCCTAACCTATCATCTATGTTGATATAAGTGGCACCTAAGCCATCGCCATTGTTGATATAGGCGGGGGATAACCTATCGCCTAAGTAAGGCAGCAAGAATTGGCAACGGTATAAGCGGCGCCTAACATATCGCCTATGTTGATATATACGGCGCCTAAGTGAGGCGGTGAGCATAGCCAATGGCATAAGAGGCGCCTAAACTGTCACCTATGTTTATATAGGCGGCGCCTAATCAATCGACTATGTTGACATAGGCGGCGCCTAACCTATCGCCTAAGTGAGGCGGTTAGCATGGGTAATGGTATAAGAGGCGCTTAACCTATCGCCTATGTTAATATAGGTGGCGCCTATGGCATCGATTATGTTGACATAGGCGGCGCCTAACCTATCACCTAAGTGAGGCAACGAGCATAGGCAATGGTATAAGCAGCTCCTAACCTATCACCTATGTTCATATAGGCGGTGCCTAAGACATCGCCTATGTTGACAAAGGCGGAGCCTAACCTATTGCCTAAGTGAGGCAGTGAGCATAGGCAATGGTATAAGCGGCGCCTAAACTATCGCCTATGTTGATATAGGCGGCGCCTATGCCATCGCCTATGTTGACATAGGCGGCACCTAACCTATCGCCTAAGTGAGACAGCGAGCATAGGAAATTGTAGATGCGGCGCCTAACCTATCGCCTTTGTTGATATAAGTGGCACCTAAGCCATCACCTATGTTGACATAGGCGGCGCCTAAACTATCGCCTAAGTGAGGTAGTGAGCATAGGAATTTGTATAAGTAGCGCCTAACCTATCGCCTATGTTGATGTAGGGGGAGCCAATTCCAGGACGTATCTTGACATAGGCGGAGCCTAACCTATCACCTAAGTGAGGCGGTGACCATAGGCAATGGAATAAGCGTCGCCTATCCTATTGCCCATGTTTATATAGGCGGAGCCTATGACAGGGCCTATGATGACATAGGCGGCATCTAACCTATCGCCTAACTGAGACAGGGAGAATAGGCAATGGTATAAGAGGCTCCTAACCTATCACCTATGTTGATATAGGCGGCCCCTATGACATCGCCTATGTTGACATAGGCGGCGCCTAACCTATCGCCTAAGTAGTCACTGAGCATAGGCAATGGGATAAGCGGCGCCTAAGCTATTGCCTATGTTGATATAGGCGGCGCCTATGCCATCGCCTATGTTGATATAGGCGGTGCCTAACCTATCGACTAAGTGAGGTAGCGATAATAGGCAATGGTATAAGCGGCGCCTAACCTATCATCTATGTTGATATAAGTGGCACCTAAGCCATCGCCATTGTTGATATAGGCGGGGGATAACCTATCACCTAAGTGAGGATGTAAGCATAGGAAACCTATCGCCTATGTTGACATAGGCGGTGCCTAACCTATCGCTTATGATTATATTGGCGGCGCCTAACCTATCACCTAAGTGAGGCAGTAAGCATGGCCAATGGTATAAGCGGCTCTTATCCTATCGCTTATGTTTATACAGGTGGCACGTAGGCCATCGCCTATATTCACATAGGTGTCACCTAACCTATAGCCAAATTGAGGCAGTAAGCATAGGGAATAGTATAATCGGCACCGAACCTATCGCCTATGTTGTTATTGGCGACACCTGACCTATCGCCTATGTTGACATAACCAGCGCCTAACCTATCGCCTAAGTGAGGCAGTGAGCATAGTCAATGGTATATGCGGCGCCTAACCTATCGCCTATGTTTATATAGGGAGAGCCTATGCCAGGGCCTTTGTTGACATAGGCGGCGCCTAACCTATCGCCAAATTGAGGCAGTGAGCATAGGCAATGGTATAACTGTCGCCTAACCTATCGCCTATGTTGGTATAGGCGGAGCCTATGCCAGGGCCTATGTTGACATAGGCAGCGCCAAACCTATCTCCTAAGTGAGGCAGAGAGCAAAGGCAATGGTATAAGCGGCTCCTAACCTATCACCCATATTGATATAGGCGGTGCCAAAGACATTGCTTAAGTTGACATAGGTGGAGCCTAACCTATCGCCTAAGTGAGGCAGTGAGCATAGGCAATGGTATAAGCGGCGCCTAACCTATCGCCTATGTTGATATAGGCAGCGCCTATGCCATCCCCTATGTTGACATAGGCGGCACCTAACCTATCGCCTAAGTGAGACAGCGAGCATAGAAAATTGTAGAAGCGGCGCCTAACCTATCGCCTATGTTGATATAAGTGGCACCTTATCCATCACCTATGTTGAAATAGGTGGTGCCTAAACTATCGCCTAAGTGAGGTAGTGAGCATAGGAATTGGTATAAGTAGCGCCTAACCTATCGCCTATGTTGATGTAGGGGGAGCCTATTCCAGGACGTATGTTGACATAGGTGGAGCCTAACCTATCGCCTAAGAGAGACAGTCACCATAGGCAATGGTATAAGCATCGCCTATCCTATTGCCTATGTTGATATAGGCGGAGCCTATGACAGGGCCAAAGTTGACATAGGCGGCATCTAACCTATCGCCTCAGTGAGGCAGGGAGCATAGGCAATGGTATAAGTGGATCCTAACCTATCACCTATGTTGATATAGGAGGCCCATAAGACATCGCCTATGTTGACACAGGCGGCGCCTAACCAATCGCCAAAGTGAGTCAGTGAGCATAGGCAATGGTATAAGCGGAGCCTAACCTATTGCCTATGTTGATATAGGCGGCTCCTATGCCATCGCCTATGTTGACATAGGAGGTGCCTAACCTATCACCAAAGTAAGGAAGTAAGCATAGGAAACCTATCGCCTATGTTGACATAGGCGGTGCCTAACCTATCACCTAAGTGAGGCAGTGAGCAAAGGGAATAGTATAATCGGCGCCGAACCTATCGCCTATGTTGTTATTGGCGGCACCTGACCTATCGCCTATGTTGACATAACCAGCGCCTAACCTATCGCCTAAGTGAGGTAGTGTGCCTTGGAAATGGTATAAGCGGCGCCTAACCTTTCACCTATGTTGATTAAGGCGGAACCTATGACATCGCCTATGTTAACATAGGCGACACCTAACCTATCACCTAAGTAAGCTAGTGAGCATAGGCAATGGTATAAGCGACGCCAAGCATATCGTCTATGTCTATATAAGCGGCGCCTATGCCATCGCCTATGTTGACATAGGCGGCAACTAACCTATCGCCTAAGTGAGGCACTGACCATAGGAAATGGTATATGTGGCGCCTAACCTATCACCTATGTTGATATAGGCGGCGCCTGAGCCTTAGCCTATGTTGACATAGGTGGCACCTAACCTATTATCTAAGTAAGGCAGTGAGCATAGGCAATGGTATAAGCGGCGCCTAACCTATCGCCTATGTTGATATAGGCGGCCCCTAAGCCATTACCAATGTAACATAGGCGGTGCCTAACCTATTGCCTAAGTGAGACAGTAAGCATAGTCAATGGTATAAGTGGCCCCTAACCAATCACCTATGTTGATATAAGTGGCGCCTAAGACATTGCCTATGTTGACATAGGCAGCGCCTAACCTATCGCCTAAGTGAGGTAGTGAGCATCGGCAATGGTATAAGAGTAACATAACCTATCGCCTAAGTGAGGGAGTGAGCATAGGCAATGGTATATGCGGCGCCTAACCAATCACCTATGATGATATAGGCGAAGCCTAAGAATTTTCCTATATTGACATAGGCGGCGCCTAACCTATCGCCTAAGTGAGGAAGTAAGCATAGGAAATGGTATAAGCATCGCCTAACCTATCACCTATGTTTATATAAGCGGCGCCTATGCTAGCGCCTATGTTGACATAGGCAGCGCCTAACCTATCGCTTAAGCGAGACAGTGATCATAGGCAATGGAATAAGCGGCTCCTAACCTATCGCCTATGTTGATATAGGCGGTGCGTAATCCATTTCCTATGTTGACTTAGGCGGCGCCTAACCTATCTCCTATGTTGATAGTGGTGGTGCCTAAGCCATCGCCTATGTTGACATAGGCGGCGCCTGACCTATGACCTAAGTGAGGCACTGAGCATAGGTAATGGTATAAATGGATCCTAACTTATCGTCTATGTTAACATAGGAAGCACCTAACCTATCGCCTAAGTTAGGCAGTGAGCATAGGCAATGGTATAAGCGGCGCCTATCCTATCGCCTATGTTGATATAGGTGGCGCCAAAGAAATCGCCTATGTTGACATAGGAGGTGTCTAACCTATCGCCTAACTGATGCAGTGAGCATAGGAAATGATATAAGCAGTGCCTAATCTATCGCCTATGTTGATATAGGCGGCGCCTAAGACATCGACAATGTTGATATTAGCAGCGCCTAACCTATCGCCTATGTTGATAGAGGCGGCGCCTAAGACATCGCCTATGATGACATAGACGACACCTAACGTATCCCCTACGTTGATATAGGCGGTACATATGCCATCACATATCTTGACATAGGCGGTGCCTAACCTATCGCCTAAGTGAGGCAGAGAGCATAGGCAATGGTATAAGTGACGCCTAACCTATCGCCTATGTTGATATAAGTGGCTCCTAAGTCATCCCCTATGTTGATATAAGCGGCGCCTAACCTATCGCCTAAGTGAGGCAGTAAGAATAGGCAATGGTAAAAGCACCGCATAACCTATCGCCTATGTTGATAGAGGCGGCGCCTAAGCCCTCGCCTATGTTGACATAGGGGGCGCCTAACATATCACCGAAGTGAGACAGTGAGCATAGGCAATGGTATAAGCGGCGCCTAACCTATTGCCTATGATGATATAGGCGGTGCCTAAGCCATCACCTAACCTATCGCCTAATTCAGAAAGTGAGCATAGGAAAAGGTATAAGCTACACCTAACCTATCGCCTATGTTGATATAGGCGGCGTGTAAGCCATCGCCTATGTTGAATTAGGCGGCGCCTAACCTATAGCCTAAGTGAGGCAGTGAGCATAGGCAATGATATAAGAGGCGCCAAACCTATCGCCTATATTGATATAGGCGGTGCCTAAGACATCGCCTATGTTGAGATAGGTGGCGGCTAACCTTTCTCCTACGTGAGGTAGTGAGCATAGGCAATGTTATAAGCGACGCCTAACCTATCACCTATTTTGATATAGGCGGGGCCTTAGCCATCACCTATGTTAACATAGGTGGCGCCTAACCTATCGCCTATGTTGATATAGGCGGCGCCTAAGCCATCGCCAATGTAACATAGGCGGTGCCTAACCTATTGCCTAAGTGAGACAGTAAGCATAGTCAATTGTATAAGTGGCCCCTAACCAATCACCTATGTTGATATAAGTGGCGCCTAAGACATTGCCTATGTTGACATAGGCAGCGCCTAAGCTATCGCCTAAGTGAGGTAGTGAGCATCGGCAATGGTATAAGAGTAACATAACCTATCGCCTAAGTGAGGGAGTGAGCATATGCAATGGTATATGCGGCGCCTAACCAATTACCTATGTTGATATAGGCGAAGCCTAAGAATTTTCCTATATTGACATAGGCGGCGCCTAACCTATCGCCTAAGTGAGGAAGTAAGCATAGGAAATGGTATAAGCATCGCCTAACCTATCACCTATGTTTATATAAGCGGCACCTATGCTAGCGCCTATGTTGACATAGGCAGCGCCTAACCTATCGCTTAAGTGAGACAGTGATCATAGGCAATGGTATAAGCGGCTCCTAACCTATAACCTATGTTGATATAGGCGGTGCGTAATCCATTTCCTATGTTGACTTAGGTGGCACCTAACCTATCTCCTATGTTCATAGTGGTGGTGCCTAAGCCATCGCCTATGTTGACATAGGCGGCGCCTGACCTATGACCTAAGTGAGGCACTGAGCATAGGTAATGGTATAAATGGCGTCTAACTTATCGCCTATGTTGACATAGGAAGCACCAAACCTATCGCCTAAGTTAGGCAGTGAGCATAGGCAATGGTATATGCGACGCCTAACCTATCGCCTATGTTGATATAGGTGGCGCCAAAGAAATCGCCTATGTTGACATAGGAGGTGTCTAACCTATCGCCTAACTGATGCAGTGAGCATAGGAAATGATATAAGCAGTGCGTAATCTATCGCCTATGTTGATATAGGCGACGCCTAAGACATCGACAATGTTGATATTAGCAGCGCCTAACCTATCGCCTATGTTGATAGAGGCAGCGCCTAAGACATCGCCTATGATGACATAGACGACACCTAACGTATTGCCTACGTTGATATAGGCGGTACATATGCCATCACTTATCTTGACATAGGCGGTGCCTAACCTATCGCCTAAGTGAGGCAGCGAGCATAGGCAGTGGTATAAGTGACGCCTAACCTATCGCCTATGTTGATATAAGTGGCTCCTAAGCCATCCCCTATGTTGATATAAGCGGCGCCTAACCTATCGCCTATGTGAGACAGTAAGCATAGGCAATGGTAAAAGCACCGCATAACCTATCGCCTATGTTGATAGAGGCAGCGCCTAAGCCCTCGCCTATGTTGACATAGGTGGCGCCTAACTTATCACCGAAGTGAGATAGTGAGCATAGGCAATGGTATAAGCGGCGCCTAACCTATTGCCTATGATGATATAGGCGGTGCCTAAGCCATCACCTAACCTATCGCCTAATTAAGAAAGTGAGCATAGGAAAAGATATAAGCTACACCTAACCTATCGCCTATGTTGATATAGGCGGCATGTAAGCCATCGCCTATGTTAACTTAGGCGGCGCCTAACCTATAGCCTAAGTGAGGCAGTGAGCATAAGCAATGATATAAGAGGCGCCAAACCTATCGCCTATATTGATATAGGCGGTGCCTAAGACATCGCCTATGTTGACATAGGTGGCGGCTAACCTTTCTCCTAAGTGAGGTAGTGAGCATAGGCAATGGTATAAGCGGCGCCTAACCTATCACCTATTTTGATATAGGCGGGGCCTTAGCCATCACCTATGTTAACATAGGTGGAACCTAACCTATTGCCTATGTAAGGCACTGAGCATTGGAAATGGTATAAGCGGCGTCTAACCTATTACCTATGTTAATATAGGCTGTGCCTAAGCCATCGCCTATGTTGACATAGGAGGCGCCTAACCTATCGCCTAAGTGAGGCTGTGAGAATAGACAATCGTATAAGCGACACTTAACCTATCGCCTACGTTGATATAGGCGGCGCCAAAGCCATCGCCTATGTTGACATAGGCGGTGCCTAACCGATCGCCTAAGTGAGGCAGTGAGCATAGACAATGGTATAAGTGGCGCCTAACCTATCGCCTATGTTAATATAGGTGGCGCCTAACCTATCGCTTAAGTGAGGTAGTAAGCATAGGCAATGGTATAAGCGGAGCCTAATCTATCGCCTATGCTGATATAGGCGGCACCTAATCCATCATCTATGTTGATGTAGGCGGCGTCTAACCGATCGCCTAATTGAGCCAGTGAGCATAGGTAATGGCATAAGCGGCACCTCACCTATTGCCTATGTTGATATAGGCGGCTCCTAAGCCATCGCCTATGTTGACATAGGCGGCGCTTAACCTATCACCTCGGCGAGGTAGTGTTCATAGGCAATGGTATAAGTGGCGCCTAACCTATCGCCTATGTTTATATAGGAGGAACCTAAGCCATCGCCTCTGTTGACATAGCCGGCGCCAAACCTATCGCCTAAGTGAGGCAGTGAGCATAGGCAATGGTATAAGCAGCACCTAACCTATCGCGTATGATTATACAGGCGGCGCCTAAGCCATCGCCTATGTTGTCATTGGCAGCGCCTAACCTATCGCCTACATGAGGCAGTAAGCATAGGCAATGGTATATGCGGCGCCTAACCTATCGCTTATGTTGATATTAGTGGCGCCTAACCTATCGCCTAAGTGAGGCAGTGATCATAGGCAATGGTAAAAGCAGCGTCTAACCTATTGCCTATGTTGATATAGGCGGCGCCTATGCCATCGCCTATGTTTACATAGGCGCCGCCTAACCTATCGCCTAATTGAGGTAGTGAGCATAGGCAATGGTATAAGCGGTGTCTAACCTATAGCCTATGTTAATATAGGCGGCGCCTAAGCCATCTTCTTTGTTGACATAGGCGGCGCCTAACCTATTGCCTAAGTGAGGCAATGAGCATAAGAAATGGTATAAGCGGCTCCTAACGTATCGCCTATATTGATATTGCCGGCGCCTAAGCCATCACCTATGTTTATATAGGCGGCGCCTAACCTTTCGCCTAAGCCAGGCAGTGAGCATAGGTAATGGTATAAGCGGTGTCTAACCTATCGCCTATGTTGGTATAGGCGGCGCCTAAGACATCGCCTATGTTGACATAGGCGGCGTCTAAACTATGGCCTAAGTGAGGAAGTGAGCATAGACGGTGGTATAAGCGGCGCCTAACCTATCGCCTATGTTGATATAGGTGGCGCCAAAGAAATCGCCTATGTTGACATAGGAGGTGCCTAACCTATCGCCTAACTGATGCAGTGAGCATAGGAAATGATATATGCAGTGCCTAATCTATCGCCTATGTTGATATAGGCGGCGCCTAAGACATCGCCAATGTTGATATTAGCAGCGCCTAACCTATCGCCAATGTTGAATAGGCGGCGCCTAAGACATTGCCTATGTTGACATAGACGACACCTAACCTATCGCCTAAGTGAGGTAGTGAGCATCGGTAATGGTATAAGCGGCGCCTAACGTATCGTTTATGTTGATATAGGCGGTACCTATGCCATCGCCTATCTTGACATAGGAGGTGCCTAACCTATCACCGAAGTGAGGCAGCGAGCATAGGAAATGGTATAAGCGACGCCTAACCTATCGCCTATGTTGATATAAGTGGCTCCTAAGCCATCGCCTATGTTGATATAAGCGGCGCCTAACCTATCGCCTAAGTGAGGCAGTAAGCATAGGCAATGGTAAAAGCAGCGCATAACCTATCGCCTATGTTGATAGAGGCGGCACCTAAGACCTCGCCTATGTTGACATAGGCGGCGCCTAACTTATCACCGAAGTGAGGCAGTGAGCATAGGCAATGGTATAAGCGGCGCCTAACCTATTTCCTATGATGATATAGGCGGCGCCTAAACGATCGCCTATGTTGACATAGACGGAGCCTAACCTATCACCTAAGTGAGTCGGTGAGAATAGGCAATGGTATAAGCGGCACCTAACTTGTCGTCTATATTGATATAGGCGGCACCTAACCTATCGCCTAAGTGAGGAATTAAGCATAGGTAATGGTTTAAGCGGCGCCTAACCTATCGCCTATGTTGACATAGGTGGTGCTTATGGCATCGCTTATGTTTACATAGGCAGAGCCTAACCTATCTCCTAAGTGAGGCAGCGAGGATAGGCAATGGTATAAGCAGCGTCTAGCCTATCGCCTATGTTGACATACGTGGCGCCTAAGCCATTGACAATGTTTATATATGCGGCGCCTATCCTATCGCCTAAGTGAGGCAGTAAGCATAGGCAATGGTATAACTGGCCCCTAACCTGTCGCCAATGTTGATAAACGCGACGCCTAATCCATCGACTATGGTGACATAGGAGGCACCTAACCTATTACCTAAGGTAGTGAGCATTGGTAATGGTATAAGCGACGCCTAACCTATCGCCTATGTTGATATAGGTGGCGCCTATGGCATCGCCTATGTTTACAAAGGCGGCGCCTAACTTATCTCCTAAGTGAGGCAGCTAGCATAGGCAATGGTATATGCAGCGCCTAACCTATTGCCTATGTTGATATACGTGGAGCCTAAGCCATCGCCTATGTTTAAATACGCGGCGGCTAATCTATCGCATAAGTGAGGCAGTAAGCATAGGCAATGGTATATGAGGTGCCTAACCTAATGCCTATGTTGATATATGCAGCACTAAGCCAACGCCTATGTTGATATAGCGGTGCCTAACCTATTGCCTAATTGAGGCAGTGAGCATAGGCAATGGTATAAGCGGCGCCTAACCAATTGCCTATGTTGATATAGCAGACGGCTAAACCATCGCCTATTTTGATATAGGCGGCGCCTAACCTATCGCCAAAGTGAGGCACTGAGCATAGGCAATGGAATAAGGGGCGCCTAACCTATCGCCTATGATGGTATAGGCAGCGCTAAGCCAACGCCTATGTTGATGTAGGCGGTGCCTAACCTATCGCCTAATTGAGGCAGTGAGCATAGGCAATGGTATAAGCGGCGCCTAACCAATCGCCTATGTTGATATAGGAGGCGGCTAAACCATCGCCTATGTTAACATAGGCGGCGCCTAACCTATCTCCAAAGTGAGGCACTGAGCATAGGCAATGGTATACGCGGCGCCTAACTTGTCGCCTATGTTGATATAGGCGGCACCTAACCTATCGCCTAAGTGAGGCAGTAAGCACAGGTAATGGTTTCAGCGGCGCCTAACCTATCGCCTATGTTGACATAGGTGGTGCTTATGGCATCGCTTATGTTTACATAGGCAGAGCCTAACCTATCTCCTAAGTGAGGCAGCGAGGATAGGCAATGGTATAAGCGGCGCCTAACCTATCGCCTATATTGACATACGTGGCGCCTAATCCATTGACAATGTTTATATATGCGGCGCCTAACCTATCGCCTAAGTAAGGCTGTAAGCATAAGCAATGGTATAACCGGCCCATAACCTGTCGCCAATGTTGATAAATGCGACGCCTAATCAATCGCATATGTTGAAATAGGCGGCACCTAACCTATTGCCTAAGGCAGTGAGCATTGGTAATGGTATAAGCGACGCCTAAACTATCGCCTATGTTGATATAGGTGGCGCCTATGGCATCGCCTATGTTTACAAAGGCGGCGCCTAACTTATCTCCTAAGTGAGGCAGCTAGCATAGATAATGGTATATGCAGCGCCTAACCTATTGCCTATGTTGATATACGTGGAGCCTAAGCCATCACATATGTTTAAATAGGCGGCAGCTAATCTATCGCCTAAGTGAGGCAGTGAGGATAGGAAATGGTATAAGCGGCGCCTAACCTATCGCATATGTTGATATAGGCAGCGCCTATGCCATCGCCTATGTTGACATAGGCGGCACCTAACCTATCGCCTAAGTGAGACAGCGAGCATAGGAAATTGTAGAAGCGGCGCCTAACCTATCGCCTATGTTGATATAAGTGGCACCTAAGCCATCACCAATGTTTAAATAGGTGGTGCCTAAACTATCGCCTAAGTGAGGTAGTGAGCATAGGAATCGGTATAAGTAGCGCCTAACCTATCGCCTATGTTGATGTAGGGGGGTCCTATGCCAGGACGTATGTTGACATAGGAGGAGCCTACCCTATCGCCTAAGTAAGGCAGTGACCATAGGCAATGGTACAAGCATCGCCTATCCTATTGCCTATGTTGATATAGGCGGAGCCTATGACAGGGCCTAAGTTGACATAGGCGGCATCTAACCTATCTCCTAAGTGAGGCAGGGAGCATAGGCAATGGTATAAGTGGCTCCTAACCTATCACCTATGTTGATATAGGAGGCCCATAAGACATCGCCTATGTTGACATAGGCGGCGCCTAACCTATCGCCAAAGTGAGTCAGTGAGCATAGGCAATGGTATGAGCGGAGCCTAACCTATTGCCTATGTTGATATAGGCGGCTCCTATGCCATCGCCTATGTTAACATAGGAGGCGCTTAACCTATCACCTAAGTGAGGAAATAAGCATAGGAAACCTATCGCCTATGTTGACATACGCGGTGCCTAACCTATCACCTAAGTGAGGCAGTAAGCATAGCCAATGGTATAAACGGCTCTTATCCTATCGCTTATGTTGATACAGGTGGCACGTAAGCCATCGCCTATGTTGACATAGGTGTCACCTAACCTATATCCAAAGTGAGGCAGTGAGCATGGGGAATAGTATAATCGGCGCCGAACCTATCGCCTATGTTGTCATTGGCGGCACCTGACCTATCGCCTATGTTGACATAAACAGCGCCTAACCTATCGCCTAAGTGAGGTAGTGAGCTTTGGAAATGGTATAAGCGGCGCCTAACCTATCGCCTAAGTTGATTAAGCCGGCACCTATGACATCGCCTATGTTAACATAGGTGGAACCTAACCTATCACCTAAGTAAGCTAGTGAGCATAGGCAATGGTATAAGCGACGCCTAGCCTATCGTCTATGTCTATATAAGCGGCGCCTATGCCATCGCCTATGTTGACATAGGCGGCACCTAACCTATCGCCTTAGTGAGGCACTGAGCATAGGCAATGGTATATGTGGCGCCTAACCTATCACCTATGTTGATATAGGCGGCGCCTGAGCCTAAGCCTATGTTGACATAGGTGGCGCCTAACCTATTGTCTAGGTAAGGCAGTGAGCATAGGCAATGGTATAAGCGGCGCCTAACCTATCGCCTATGTTGATATAGGCGGCGCCTATGCCATCGCCAATGTAACATAGGCGGTGCCTAACCTATTGCCTAAGTGAGACAGTAAGCATAGGCAATGGTATAAGTGGCCCCTAACCAATCACCTATGTTGATATAAGTGGCGCCTAAGACATTGCCTATGTTGACATAGGCAGCGCCTAACCTATCGCCTAAGTGAGGTAGTGAGCATCGGCAATGGTATAAGATTCACATAACCTATCGCCTAAGTGAGGGAGTAAGCATAGGCAATGGTATAAGCGGTGCCTAACCAATCGCTTATGTTCATATAGGAGGCGGCTAAACCATCGCCTATCTTAACATAGGCGGCGCCTAACCTATCGCCAAAGTGAGGCACTGAGCATAGGCAATGGTATATGCGGTGCCTAACCAATCACCTATGTTGATATAGGCGAAGCCTAAGACATTTCCTATATTGACATAGGCGGCGCCTAACCTATCTCCTAAGTGAGAAAGTAAGCATAGGAAATGGTATAAGCATCGCCTAACCTATCGCCTATGTTTATACAAGCGGCGCCTATGCTAGCGCCTATGTTGACATAGGCAGCGCCTAACCTATCGCTTAAGTGAGACAGTGATCATAGGAAATGGCATAACGGCTCCTAACCTATCGCTTATGTTGATACAGGCGGTGCGTAATCCATTTCCTATGTTGCCTTAGGCGGCGCCTAACCAATCTCCTATGTTGATAGAGGTGGTGCCTAAGCCATCGCCTATGTTGACATATGCGGCGCCTGACCTATGACCTAAGTGAGGAACTGAGCATAGGTAATGGTATAAATGGCGCCTAACCTATCGCCTATGTTGACATAGGAAGCACCTAACCTATCGCCTAAGTTAGGCAGTGAGCATAGGCAATTGTATAAGCGGCGCCTAACCTATCGCCTATGTTGATATAGGTGGCGCCAAAGAAATCGCCTATGTTGACATAGGAGGTGCCTAACCTATCGCCTAACTGATGCAGTGAGCATAGAAAATGATATAAGCAGTGCCTAATCTATCGCCTATGTTAATATAGGCGGCGCCTAAGACATCGCCAATGTTGATATTAGTAGCGCCTAACCTATCGCCTATGTTGATAGAGGCGGCGCCTAAGACATTGCCTATGATGACATAGACGACACCTAACGTATCGCCTACGTTGATATAGGAGGTATATATGCCATCACCTATCTTGACATAGGCGGTGCCTAACCTATCGCCTAAGTGAGGTAGCGAGCATAGGCAATGGTATAAGCGACGCCTAACCTATCGCCTATGTTGATATAAGTGGCTCCTAAGCCATCCCTTATGTTGATATAAGCGGCGCCTAACCTATTGCCTAAGTGAGGTAGTAAGTATAGGCAATGGTAAAAGCAGCGCATAGCCTATCGCCTATGTTGATAGAGGCGGCGCCTAAGCCCTCGCCAATGTTGACATAGGCGGCACCTAACATATCACCGAAGTGAGGTAGTGAGCATAGGCAATGGTATAAGCGGCGCCTAACCTATTGCCTATGATGATATAGGCGGTGCCTAAGCCATCGCATTACCTATCGCCTAATTAAGTAAGTGAGCATAGGCAAAGGTATAAGCTACACCTAACCTATCGCCTATGTTGATATAGGCGGCGCGTAAGTCATCACCTATGTTGACTTAGGCGGCGCCTAACCTATAGCCTAAGTGATGCAGTGAGCATAGGCAATGATATAAGAGGCGCCTAACCAATCGCCTATATTGATATAGGCGGTGCCTAAGACATCGCCTATGTTGACATAGGTGGCGGCTAACCTTTCGCCTAAGTGAGGTAGTGAGCATAGGCAATGGTATAAGCGGCTCCTAACCTATCACCTATTTTGATATAGGCGGGGCCTTAGCCATCACCTATGTTAACATAGGAGGCACCTAACCTATCGCCTAAGTGAGGCAGTGAGAATAGACAATGGTATAAGCGGCACTTAACCTATCGCCTACGTTGATATAGGCTGCGCCTAAGCCATCGCCTATGTTGACATAGGAGGTGCCTAACCTATCGCCTAAGTGAGGCAGTGAGAATAGACAATGGTATAAGCGGCACTTAACCTATCGCATACGTTGATATAGGCGGCGCCAAAGCCATCGCCTATGTTGACATAGGCGGCGCCTAACCGATCGCCTAAGTGAGGCAGTGAGCATAGACAATGGTATAAGTGGCGCCTAACCTATCGCGTATGATTATACAGGCGGTGCCTAAGCCATCGCCTATGTTGACATTGGCGGCGCCTAACCTATCGCCTACATGAGGCAGTAAGCATATGCAATGGTATATGCGGCGCCTAACCTATCGCCTACATGAGGCAGTAAGCATATGCAATGGTATATGCGGCGCCTAACCTATCGCTTATGTTGATATTGGTGGCGCCTAATCCATCGCCTATGTTGACGTAGGCGGCGCCTAACCTATCGCCTAAGTGAGGCAGTGATCATAGGAAATGGTATAAGCGGCGTCTAACCTATTGCCTATGTTGATATAGACGGCGCCTATGCCATCGCCTATGTTGACATAGGCGGCGCCTAACCTATCGCCTAATTAAGGTAGTGAGCATAGGCAATGGTATAAGCGGCGCCTAACCAATAGCCTATGTTGATATAGGCGGCGCCTAAGCCATCTTCTATGTTGACATAGGCGGCGCCTAACCTATTTCCTAAGTGAGGCAATGAGCATAAGAAATGGTATAAGCGGCTCCTAACCTATCGCCTATGTTGATATAGGCGGCACCTAACCTTTCGCCTATGCGAGGCAGTGAGCATAGGTAATGGTATAAGCGGTGTCTAACCGATCTCCTATGTTGGTATAGGTGGCACCTAAGACATCACCTATGTTGACATAGGCGGCGTCTAAACTATGGCCTAAGTGAGGAAGCGAGCATAGGCGGTGGTATAAGCGGCGCCTAACCTATCGCCTATGTTGATATAGGTGGCGCCAATGAAATCGCCTATATTGACATAGGAGGTGCCTAACCTATCGCCTAACTGATGCAGTGAGCATAGGAAATGATATAAATAGTGCCTAATCTATCGCCTATATTGATATAGGCGGCGCCTAAGACATCGCCAATGTTGATATTAGCAACGCCTAACCTATTGCCTATGCTGATATAGGCGGCGCCTAAGACATTGCCTATGTTGACATAGACGACACCTAACCTATCGCCTAAGTGAGGCAGTGAGCATAGGTAATGGTATAAGCGGCGCCTAACGTATCGCCTACATTGATATAGGCGGTACTTATGCCATCACCTATCTTGACATAGGCGGTGCCTAACCAATCACCTAAGTGAGGCAGCGAGCATAGGCAATGGTATAAGCGACGCCTAACCTATCGCCTATGTTGATATAAGTGGCTCCTAAGCCATCGCCTATGTTGATATAAGCGGCGCCTAACCTATCGCCTAAGTGAGGCAGTAAGCATAGGCAATGGTAAAAGCAGCGCATAACCTATCGCCTATGTTGATAGAGGCGGCGCCTAAGCCCTCACCTATGTTGACATAGGCGGCGCCTAACTTATCACCAAAGTGAGGCAGTGAGCATACGCAATGGTATAAGCGGCGCCTAACCTATTGCCTATGATGATATAGGCGGCGCCTAAGCGATCGCCTATGTTGACATAGACGGAGCCTAACCTATCGCCTAAGTGAGTCGGTGAGAAGAGGCAATGGTATAAGCGGTGCCTAACTTGTTGCCTATGTTGATATAGGCGGCACCTAACCTATCGCCTAAGTGAGGCAGTAAGCATAGGTAATGGTTTAAGCAGCGCCTAACCTATCGCCTATGTTGACATAGGTGGTGCTTATGGCATCGCTTATGTTTGAATAGGTAGAGCCTAACCTATCTCCTAAGTGAGGCAGCGAGGATAGGCAATGGTATAAGCGGTGCCTAACCTATCGCCTATGTTGACATACGTGGCGCCTAAGCCATTGAAAATGTTTATATATGCGGCGCCTAACCTATCGCCTAAGTGAGGCAGTAAGCATAGGCAATGGTATAACCGGCCCCTAACCTGTCGCCAATGTTGATAAACGCGACGCCTAATCCATCGCATATGTTGACATAGGCGGCACCTAACCTATTGCCTAAGGCAGTGAGCATTGGTAATGGTTTAAGCGACGCCTAACCTACAGCCTATGTGGATATAGGTGGCACCTATGGCATCACCTATGTTTACAAAGGCGGCGCCTAACTTATCTCTTAAGTGAGGCAGCTAGCATAGGCAATGGTATATGCAGCGCCTAACCTATTGCCTATGTTGATATACGTGGAGCCTAAGCCATCGCCTATGTTTAAATAGGCGGCGGCTAATTTATCGCCTAAGTGAGGCAGTAAGCATAGGCAATGGTATAAGAGGCGCCTAACCTAACGCCTATGTTGATATAGGCAGCGCTAAGCCAACGCCTATGTTGATGTAGCGGTGCCTAACCTATCGCCTAATTGAGGCAGTGAGCAATCGAAATGGTATAAGCGGCGCCTAACCAATTGCCTATGTTGATATAGGAGGCGGCTAAACCATCGCCTATCTTAACATAGGCGGCGCCTAACCTATCGCCAAAGTGAGGCACTGAGCATAGGCAATGGTATAAGGGGCGCCTAACCTATCACCTATGTTGGTATAGGCAGCGCCTAAGACATCGCCTATGTTGATATAGGCAGCGCTAAGCCAACGCCTATGTTGATGTAGGCGGTGCCTAACCTATCGCCTAATTGAGGCAGTGAGCATAGTCAATGGTATAAGCGGCGCCTAACCAATCGCCAATGTTGATATAGGAGGCGGCTAAACCATCGCCTATGTTAACATAGGCGGCTCCTAACCTATCGCCAAAGTGAGGCACTGAGCATAGGCAATGGTATACGCGGCGCCTAACTTGTCGCCTATGTTGATATAGGCGGCACCTAACCTATCGCCTAAGTGAGGCAGTAAGCACAGGTAATGGTTTAAGCGGCGCCTAACATATCGCCTATGTTGACATTGGTGGTGCTTATGGCATCGCTTATGTTTACATAGGCAGAGCCTAACCTATCTCCTAAGCGAGGCAGCGAGGATTGGCAATGGTATAAGCGGCGCCTAACCTATCGCCTATATTTACATACGTGGCGCCTAAGCCATTGAAAATGTTTATATATGCGGCACCTAACCTATCGCCTAAGTGAGGCAGTAAGCATAGGCAATGGTATAACCGTCCCCTAACCTGTCGCCAATGTTGATAAACGCGACGCCTAATCCATCGCATATGTTGACATAGGCGGCACCTAACCTATTGCCTAAGGCAGTGAGCATTGGTAATGGTATAAGCGGCGCCTAAACTATCGCCTATGTTGATATTGGTGGCGCCTATGGCATCGCCTATGTTTACAATGGTGGCGCCTAACTTATCTCCTAAGTGAGGCAGCTAGCATAGGCAATGGTATATGCAGCGCCTAACCTATTGCCTATGTTGATATACGTTGAGCCTAAGCCATCACCTATGTTTAAATAGGCGGCGGCTAAGTGAGGCAGTGAGCATAGGCAATGGTATAAGCGGCGCCTAACCTATCGCCTATGTTGATATAGGCAGCGCCTATTCCATCGCCTATGTTGACATAGGAGGCACCTAACCTATCGCCTAAGTGAGACAGCGAGCATAGGAAATTGTAGAAGCGGCGCCTAACCTATCGCCTATGTTGATATAAGTTGCACCTAAGCCATCACCTATGTTGAAATAGGTGGTGCCTAAACTATCGCCTAAGTGAGGTAGCGAGCATAGGATTTGGTATAAGTAGCGCCTAACCTATCGCCTATGTTGATGTAGGGGGAGCCTATTCCAGGACGTATGTTGACATAGGCGGAGCCTAACCTATCGCCTAAGTAAGGCAGCGACCATAGGCAATGGTATAAGCATCGCCTATCCTATTGCCTATGTTGATATATGCGGAGCCTATGACAGGGCCTATGTTGACATAGGCGACATCTAACCTATCGCCTAAGTGAGGCAGGGAGCATAGGCAATGGTATAAGTGGATCCTAACCTATCACCTATGTTGATATAGGAGGCCCATAACACATCGCCTATGTTGACATAGGCGGCGCCTAACCTATCGCCAAAGTGAGTCAGTGAGCATAGGCAATGCTATAAGCGGAGCCTAACCTATTGCCTATGTTGATATAGGCGGCTCCTATGCCATCGCCTATGTTGACATAGGAGGCGCCTAACCTATCACCTAAGTGAGGAAGTAAGCATAGGAAACCTATCGCCTATGTTGACATAGGCGGTGCGTAACCTATCACCTAAGTGAGGTAGTAAGCATAGCCAAAGGTATAAGCGGCTCTTATCCTATCGCTTATGTTGATACAGGTAGCACGTAAGCCATCGCCTATGTTGACATAGGTGTCACCTATCCTATAGCCAAAGTTAGGCAGTGAGCATAGGGAATAGTATAATCGGCGCCGAACCTATCGCATATGTTGTTATTGGCGGCACCTGACCTATCGCCTATGTTGACATAACCAACGCCTAACCTATCGCCTAAGTAAGGTAGTGAGCCTTGGAAATGGTATAAGCGGCGCCTAACCTATCGCCTATGTTGATTAAGGCGGCACCTATGACATATCCTATGTTAACATAGGCGGCACCTAACCTATCACCTAAGTAAGCTAGTGATCATAGGCAATGGTATAAGCGACGCCTAGCCTATCATCTATGTCTATATAAGCGGCGCCTATGCCATCGCCTATGTTGACATAGGCGGCACCTAACCTATCACCTAAGTGAGGCACTGAGCATAGGCAATGGTATAAGTGGCGCCTAACCTATCACCTATGTTGATATAGGCGGCGCCCGAGCCTTAGCCTATGTTGACATAGGTGGCGCCTAACCTATTGTCTAAGTAAGGCAGTGAGCAGAGGCAATGGTATAAGCGGCGCGTAACCTATCGCGTATGTTGATATAGGCGGCGCCTAAGCCATCGCCAATGTAACATAGGCGGTGCCTAACCTATTTCCTAAGTGAGACAGTAAGCATAGGCAATGGTATAAGTGGCCCCTAACCAATCACCTATGTTGATATAAGTGGCGCCTAAGACATTGCCTATGTTGACATAGGCAGTGCCTAACCTATCGCCTAAGTTAGGTAGTGAGCATCAGCAATGGTATAAGAGTCACATAACCTATCGCCTAAGTGAGGGAGTGACCATAGGCAATGGTATATGTGGTGCCTAACCAATCACCTATGTTGATATAGGCGAAGCCTAAGACATTTCCTATATTGACATAGGCGGCGCCTAACCTATCGCCTAAGTGAGGAAGTAAGCATAGGAAATGGTATAAGCATCGCCTAACCTATCGCCTATGTTTATATAAGCGGCGCCTATGCTAGCGCCTATGTTGACATAGGCAGCGCCTAACCTATCGCTTCAGTGAGACAGTGATCATAGGCAATGGTATAAACGGCTCCTAACCTATTGCTTATATTGATATAGGCGGTGCGTAATCCATTTCCTATGTTGACTTAGGCGGCGCCTAACCTATCTCCTATGTTGATAGAGGTGGTGCCTAAGCCATCGCCTATGTTGACATAGGCGGAGCCTGACCTATGACCTAAGTGAGGCACTGAGCATAGGTAATGGTATAAATGGCGCCTAACCTATCGCCTATGTTGACATAGGAAGCACCTAACCTATCGCCTAAGTTAGGCAGTGAGCATAGGCAATTGTATAAGCGGCGCCTAACCTATCGCCTATGTTGATATAGGTGGCGCCAAAGAAATCGCCTATGTTGACATAGGAGGTGCCTAACCTATCGCCTAACTGATGCAGTGAGCATAGAAAATGATATAAGTAGTGCCTAATCTATCGCCTATGTTGATATAGGCGGCGCCTAAGACTTCGCCAATGTTGATATTAGCAGCGCCTAACCTATCGCCTATGTTGATAGAGGCGGAGCCTAAGACATCGCCTATGATGACATAGACGACACCTAACCTATCGCCTATGTTGATATAGGCGGTACATATGCCATCACCTATCTTGACATAGGCGGTGCCAAACCTTTCGCCTAAGTGAGGCAGCGAGCATAGGCAATGGTATAAGCGACGCCTAACCTATCTCCTATGTTGATATAAGTGGCTCCTAAGCCATCCCCTATGTTGATATAAGCGGCGCCTAACCTATCGCCTAAGTAAGGCAGTAAGCATAGGCAATGGTAAAAGCAGCGCATAACCTATCGCCTATGTTGATAGAGGCGGCGCCTAACACCTCGCCTATGTTGACATAGGCGGCGCCTAACATATCACCGAAGTGAGGTAGTGAGCATAGGCAATGGTATAAGCGGCACCTAACCTATTGCCTATGATGATATAGGCGGTGCCTAAGCCATCGCCTAACCTATCGCCTAATTAAGAAAGTGAGCATAGGCAAAGGTATAAGATACACCTAACCTATCGCCTATGTTGATAGAGGCGGCGCCTAAGCCATCGCCTATGTTGACTTAGGCGGCGCCTAACCTATAGCCTAAGTGAGGCAGTGAGCATAGGCAATGATATAAGAGGCGCCTAACCTATCGCCTATATTGATATAGGCGGTGCCTAAGACATCGCCTATGTTGACATAGGTGGCGGCTAACCTTTCGCCTAAGTGAGGTAGTGAGCATAGGCAATGGTATAAGCGGCGCCTAACCTATCACCTATTTTGATATAGGCGGGGCCTTAGCCATCACCTATGTTAAAATAGGTGGAACCTAACCTATAGCCTATGTAAGGCAGTGAGCATAGGAAATGGTATAAGTGGCGCCTATCCTATTACCTATGTTGATATAGGCTGCGCCTAAGCCATCACCTATATTGACATAGGAGGAGCCTAACCTATCGCCTAAGTGAGGTAGTGAGAATAGACAATGGTTTAAGCGGCACTTAACCTATCGCCTACGTTGATATAGGCGGCGCCAAAGCCATCGCCTATGTTGACATAGGCGGCACCTAACCGATCGCCTAAGTGAGGCAGTGAGCATAGACAATGGTATAAGTGGCGCCTAACCTATCGCGTATGTTAATATAGGTGGCGCCTAACCTATCGCTTAAGTGAGGTAGTAAGCATAGGCAATGGTATAAGCGGAGCCTAATCTATCGCCTATGCTGATATAGGCGGCACCTAATCCATCGCCTATGTTGATGTAGGCGGCGTCTAACCGATCGCCTAGTTGAGCCAGTGAGCATAGGTAATGGAATAAGCGGCGCCTAACCTCTCGCCTATGTTGATATAGGCGGCGCCTAAGCCAACTCCTATGTTGACATAGGCGGCGCTTAACCTATCACCTAAGCGAGGCAGTGTGCATAGGCAATGGTATAAGTGGCGCCTAACCTATTGCCTATGTTTATATAGGAGGCACCTAAGCCATCGCCTCTGTTGACATAGGCGGCGCAAAACCTATCGCCTAAGTGAGGCAGTGAGAATAGGCAATGGTATAAGCAGCACCTAACCTATCGCGTATGATTATACAGGCGGCGCCTAAGCCATCGCCTATGTTGACATTGGCGGCGCCTAACCTATCGCCTACATGAGGCAGTAAGCATAGGCAATGGTATATGCGGCGCCTAACCTATCGCTTATGTTGATATTGGTGGCGCCTAATCCATCGCCTATGTTGACGTAGGCGGCGCCTAACCTATCGTCGAAGTGAGGCAGTGATCATAGGCAATGGTATAAGCGGCATCTAACCTATTGCCTATGTTGATATAGGCGGCGTCTATGGCATCGCCTATGTTGACATAGGCGGCGCCTAACCTATCGCCTAATTGAGGTAGCGAGCATAGGCAATGGTATAAGCGGCGCCTAGCCTATAGCCTATGTTGATATAGGCGGCGCCTAAGCAATCTTCTATGTTGACATAGGCGGCGCCTAACCTATTGCCTAAGTGAGTCAATGAGCATAAGAAATGGTATAAGAGGCTCCTAACCTATCGCCTATGTTGATATTTGCGTCGCCTAAGCCATCGCCTATGTTTATATAGGCGAAACCTAACCTTTCGCCTAAGCGAGGCAGTGATCATAGGTAATGGTATAAGCGGTGTCTAACCTATCGCCAATGTTGGTATAGGCGCCGCCTAAGACATCGCCTATGTTGACATAGGCGGTGTCTAAACTATGGCCTAAGTGAGGAAGTGAGCATAGACGGTGGTTTAAGCGGCGCCTAACCTATCGCCTATGTTGATATAGGTGGCGCCAATGAAATCTCCTATGTTGACATAGGAGGTGCCTAACCTATCGCCAAACTGATGGAGTGAGCATAGGAAATGATATAAGCAGTGCCTAATCTATCGCCTATATTGATATAGGCGGCGCCTAAGACATCGCCAATGTTGATATTAGCAGCGCCTAACCTATCGCCTATGTTGATATAGGCGGCGCCTAAGACATTGCCTATGTTGACATAGACGACACCTAACCTATCGCCTAAGTGAGGCAGTGAGCATAGGTAATGGTATAAGTGGCGCCTAACGTATCGCCTACGTTGATATAGGCGGTACCTATGCCATCGCCTATCTTGACATAGGCGGTGCCTAACCTATCACCTAAGTGAGGCAGCAAGCATAGGCAAATGTATAAGCGACGCCTAACCTATCGCCTATGTTGATATAAGTGGCTCCTAAGCCATCGCCTATGTTGATATAAGCGGCGCCTAACCTATCGCCTAAGTGAGGCAGTAAGCATAGGCAATGGTAAAAGCAGCACATAACCTATCGCCTATGTTGATAGAGGCGGCACCTAAGCCCTCGCCTATGTTGACATAGGCGGCGCCTAACATATCACCGAAGTGAGGTAGTGAGCATAGGCAATGGTATAAGCGGCGCCTAACCTATTGCCTATGATGATATAGGCGGTGCCTAAGCCATCGCCTAACCTATCGCCTAGTTAAGAAAGTGAGCATAGGCAAAGGTATAAGCTACACCTAACCTATCGCCTATGTTGATAGAGGCGGCGCGTAAGCCATCGCCTATGTTGACTTAGGCGGCGCCTAACCTATAGCCTAAGTGAGGCAGTGAGCATAGGCAATGATATAAGAGGCGCCTAACCTATCGCCTATATTGATATAGGCGGTGCCTAAGACATCGCCTATGTTGACATAGGTGGCGGCTAACCTTTCGCCTAAGTGAGGTAGTGAGCATAGGCAATGGTATAAGCGGTGTCTAACCTATCGCCAATGTTGGTATAGGCGCCGCCTAAGACATCGCCTATGTTGACATAGGCGGCGTCTAAACTATGGCCTAAGTAAGGAAGTGAGCATAGACGGTGGTTTAAGAGGCGCCTAACCTATCGCCTATGTTGATATAGGTGGCGCCAATGAAATCTCCTATTTTGACATAGGAGGTGCCTAACCTATCGCCTAACTGATGCAGTGAGCATAGGAAATGATATAAGAAGTGCCTAATCTATCGCCTATATTGATATAGGCGGCGCCTAAGACATCGCCAATGTTGATATTAGCAGCGCTTAACCTATCGCCTATGTTGATATAGGCGGCGCCTAAGACATTGCCTATGTTGACATAGACGACACCTAACCTATCGCCTAAGTGAGGCAGTGAGCATAGGTAATGGTATAAGTGGCGCCTAACGTATCGCCTACGTTGATATAGGCGGTACCTATGCCATCGCCTATCTTAATATAGGCGGTGCCTAACCTATCACCTAAGTGAGGCAGCAAGCATAGGCAATGGTATAAGCGACGCCTAACCTATCGCCTATGTTGATATAAGTGGCTCCTAAGCCATCGCCTATGTTGATATAAGCGGCGCCTAACCTATCGCTTAAGTGAGGCAGTAAGCATAGGCAATGGTAAAAGCCGCACATAACCTATCGCCTATGTTGATAGAGGCGGCACCTAAGCCCTCGCCTATGTTGACATAGGCGGCGCCTAACATATCACCGAAGTGAGGCAGTGAGCATAGGCAATGGTATAAGCGGCGCCTAACCTATTGCCTATGACGATATAGGCGGTGCCTAAGCCATCGCCTAACCTATCGCCTAATTAAGAAAGTGAGCATAGGCAAAGGTATAAGCTACACCTAACCTATCGCCTATGTTGATATAGGCGGCGCGTAAGCCATCGCCTATGTTGACTTAGGCGGCGCCTAACCTATAGCCTAAGTGAGGCAGTGAGCATAGGCAATGATATTAGAGGCGCCTAACCTATCGCCTATATTGATATAGGCGGTGCCTAAGACATCGCCTATGTTGACATAGGTGGCGGCTAACCTTTCGCCTAAGTAAGGTAGTGAGCATAGGCAATGGTATAAGCGGCGCCTAACCTATCACCTATTTTGATATAGGCGGGGCCTTAGCCATCACCTATGTTAACATAGGTGGAACCTAACCTATAGCCTATGTAAGGCAGTGAGCATAGGAAATGGTATAAGCGGCGCCTAACCTATTACCTATGTTGATATAGGTTGCGCCTAAGCCATAGCCTATGTTGACATAGGAGGCGCCTAACCTATTGCCTAAGTGAGGCAGTGAGAATAGACAATGGTTTAAGCGGCACTTAACCTATCGCCTACGTTGATATAGACGGCGCCAAAGCCATCGCCTATGTTGACATAGGCGGCGCCTAACCGATCGCCTAAGTGAGGCAGTGAGCATAGATAATGGTATAAGTGGCGCCTAACCTATCGCCTATGTTAATATAGGTGGCGCCTAACCTATCGCTTAAATGAGGTAGTAAGCATAGGCAATGGTATAAGCGGAGCCTAATCTATCGCCTATTCTGATATAGGCGGCACCTAATCCATCGCCTATGTTGATGTAGGCGGCGTCAAACCGATCGCCTAATTGAGCCAGTGAGCATAGGTAAGGGAATAAGCGGCGCCTAACCTCTCGCCTATGTTGATATAGGCGGCGCCTAAGCCATCGCCTATGTTGACATAGGCGGCGCTTAACCTATCACCTAAGCGAGGCAGTGTGCATAGGCAATGGTATAAGTGGCGCCTAACCTATCGCCTATGTTTATATAGGAGGCACCTAAGACATCGCCTCTGTTGACATAGGCGGCGCCTAACCTATCGCCTAAGTGAGGCAGTGAGCATAGGCAATGGTATAAGCAGCACCTAACCTATCGCGTATGATTATACAGGCGGCGCCTAAGCCATCGCCTATGTTGACATTGGCGGCGCCTAACCTATCGCCTACATGAGGCAGTAAGCATAGGCAATGGTATATGCGGCGCCTAACCTATCGCTTATGTTGATATTGGTGGCGCCTAATCCATCGCCTATGTTGACGTAGGCGGCGCCTAACCTATCGTCGAAGTGAGGCAGTGATCATAGGCAATGGTATAAGCGGCATCTAACCTATTGCCTATGTTGATATAGGCGGCGTCTATGCCATCGCCTATGTTGACATAGGCGGCGCCTAACCTATCGCCTAATTGAGGTAGCGAGCATAGGCAATGGTATAAGCGGCGCCTAACCTATAGCCTATGTTGATATAGGCGGCGCCTAAGCAATATTCTATGTTGACATAGGCGGCGCCTAACCTATTGCCTAAGTGAGTCAATGAGCATAAGAAATGGTATAAGAGGCTCCTAACCTATCGCCTATGTTGATATTTGCGTCGCCTAAGCCATCGCCTATGTTTATATAGGCGAAACCTAACCTTTCGCCTAAGCGAGGCAGTGAGCATAGGTAATGGTATAAGCGGTGTCTAACCTATCGCCAATGTTGGTATAGGCGCCGCCTAAGACATCGCCTATGTTGACATAGGCGGCGTCTAAACTATGGCCTAAGTGAGGAAGTGAGCATAGACGGTGGTTTAAGCGGCGCCTAACCTATCGCCTATGTTGATATAGGTGGCGCCAATGAAATCTCCTATGTTGACATAGGAGGTGCCTAACCTATCGCCTAACTGATGGAGTGAGCATAGGAAATGATATAAGCAGTGCCTAATCTATCGCCTATATTGATATAGGCGGCGCCTAAGACATCGCCAATGTTGATATTAGCAGCGCCTAACCTATCGCCTATGTTGATATAGGCGGCGCCTAAGACATTGCCTATGTTGACATAGACGACACCTAACCTATCGCCTAAGTGAGGCAGTGAGCATAGGTAATGGTATAAGTGGCGCCTAACGTATCGCCTATGTTGATATAGGCGGTACCTATGCCATCGCCTATCTTGACATAGGCGGTGCCTAACCTATCACCTAAGTGAGGCAGCAAGCATAGGCAATGGTATAAGCGACGCCTAACCTATCGCCTATGTTGATATAAGTGGCTCCTAAGCCATCGCCTATGTTGATATAAGCGGCGCCTAACCTATCGCCTAAGTGAGGCAGTAAGCATAGGCAATGGTAAAAGCAGCACATAACCTATCGCCTATGTTGATAGAGGCGGCACCTAAGCCCTCGCCTATGTTGACATAGGCGGCGCCTAACATATCACCGAAGTGAGGTAGTGAGCATAGGCAATGGTATAAGCGGCGCCTAACCTATTGCCTATGATGATATAGGCGGTGCCTAAGCCATCGCCTAACCTATCGCCTAATTAAGAAAGTGAGCATAGGCAAAGGTATAAGCTACACCTAACCTATCGCCTATGTTGATAGAGGCGGCGCGTAAGCCATCGCCTATGTTGACTTAGGCGGCGCCTAACCTATAGCCTAAGTGAGGCAGTGAGCATAGGCAATGATATAAGAGGCGCCTAACCTATCGCCTATATTGATATAGGCGGTGCCTAAGACATCGCCTATGTTGACATAGGTGGCGGCTAACCTTTCGCCTAAGTGAGGTAGTGAGCATAGGCAATGGTATAAGCGGTGTCTAACCTATCGCCAATGTTGGTATAGGCGCCGCCTAAGACATCGCCTATGTTGACATAGGCGGCGTCTAAACTATGGCCTAAGTAAGGAAGTGAGCATAGACGGTGGTTTAAGCGGCGCCTAACCTATCGCCTATGTTGATATAGGTGGCGCCAATGAAATCTCCTATGTTGACATAGGAGTTGCCTAACCTATCGCCTAACTGATGCAGTGAGCATAGGAAATGATATAAGAAGTGCCTAATCTATCGCCTATATTGATATAGGCGGCGCCTAAGACATCGCCAATGTTGATATTAGCAGCGCCTAACCTATCGCCTATGTTGATATAGGCGGCGCCTAAGACATTGCCTATGTTGACATAGACGACACCTAACCTATCGCCTAAGTGAGGCAGTGAGCATAGGTAATGGTATAAGTGGCGCCTAACGTATCGCCTACGTTGATATAGGCGGTACCTATGCCATCGCCTATCTTAATATAGGCGGTGCCTAACCTATCACCTAAGTGAGGCAGCAAGCATAGGCAATGGTATAAGCGACGCCTAACCTATCGCCTATGTTGATATAAGTGGCTCCTAAGCCATCGCCTATGTTGATATAAGCGGCGCCTAACCTATCGCTTAAGTGAGGCAGTAAGCATAGGCAATGGTAAAAGCCGCACATAACCTATCGCCTATGTTGATAGAGGCGGCACCTAAGCCCTCGCCTATGTTGACATAGGCGGCGCCTAACATATCACCGAAGTGAGGCAGTGAGCATAGGCAATGGTATAAGCGGCGCCTAACCTATTGCCTATGACGATATAGGCGGTGCCTAAGCCATCGCCTAACCTATCGCCTAATTAAGAAAGTGAGCATAGGCAAAGGTATAAGCTACACCTAACCTATCGCCTATGTTGATATAGGCGGCGCGTAAGCCATCGCCTATGTTGACTTAGGCGGCGCCTAACCTATAGCCTAAGTGAGGCAGTGAGCATAGGCAATGATATTAGAGGCGCCTAACCTATCGCCTATATTGATATAGGCGGTGCCTAAGACATCGCCTATGTTTACATAGGTGGCGGGTAACCTTTCGCCTAAAAGAGGTAGTGAGCATAGGCAATGGTATAAGCGGCGCCTAACCTATCACCTATTTTGATATAGGCGGGGCCTTAGCCATCACCTATGTTAACATAGGTGGAACCTAACCTATAACCTATGTAAGGCAGTGAGCATAGGAAATTGTATAAGCGGCGCCTAACCTATTACCTATGTTGATATAGGCTGCGCCTAAGCCATCGCCTATGTTGACATAGGAGGCGCCTAACCTATTGCCTAAGTGAGGCAGTGAGAATAGACAATGGTTTAAGCGGCACTTAACCTATCGCCTACGTTGATATAGGCGGCGCCAAAGCCATCGCCTATGTTGACATAGGCGGCGCCTAACCGATCGCCTAAGTGAGGCAGTGAGCATAGATAATGGTATAAGTGGCGCCTAACCTATCGCCTATGTTAATATAGGTGGCGCCTAACCTATCGCTTAAATGAGGTAGTAAGCATAGGCAATGGTATAAGCGGAGCCTAATCTATCGCCTATTCTGATATAGGCGGCACCTAATCCATCGCCTATGTTGATGTAGGCGGCGTCAAACCGATCGCCTAATTGAGCCAGTGAGCATAGGTAAGGGAATAAGCGGCGCCTAACCTCTCGCCTATGTTGATATAGGCGGCGCCTAAGCCATCGCCTATGTTGACATAGGCGGCGCTTAACCTATCACCTAAGCGAGGCAGTGTGCATAGGCAATGGTATAAGTGGCGCCTAACCTATCGCCTATGTTTATATAGGAGGCACCTAAGACATCGCCTCTGTTGACATAGGCGGCGCCAAACCTATCGCCTAAGTGAGGCAGTGAGCATAGGCAATGGTATAAGCAGCACCAAACCTATCGCGTATGATTATACAGGCGGCGCCTAAGCCATCGCCTATGTTGACATTGGCGGCGCCTAACCTATCGCCTACATGAGGCAGTAAGCATAGGCAATGGTATATGCGGCACCTAACCTATCGCTTATGTTGATATTGGTGGCGCCTAATCCATCGCGTATGTTGACGTAGGCGGCGCCTAACCTATCGTCTATGTGAGGCAGTGATCATAGGCAATGGTATAAGCGGCGTCTAACCTATTGCCTATGTTGATATAGGCGGCGCCTATGCCATCGCCTATGTTGACATAGGCGGCGCCTAACCTATCGCCTAATTGAGGTAGCGAGCATAGGCAATGGTATAAGCGGCGCCTAACCTATAGCCTATGTTGATATAGGCGGCTCCTAAGCAATCTTCTATGTTGACATAGGCGGCGCCTAACCTATTGCCTAAGTGAGTCAATGAGCATAAGAAATGGTATAAGTGGCTCCTAACCTATCGCCTATGTTGATATTTGCGGCGCCTAAGCCATCGCCTATGTTTATATAGGCGACACCTAACCTTTTGACTAAGCGAGGCAGTGAGCATAGGTAATGGTGTAAGCGGTGTCTAACCTATCGCATATGTTGGTATAGGCGGCGCCTAAGACATCGCCTATGTTGACATAGGCGGCGTCTAAACTATGGCCTAAGTGAGGAAGTGAGCATAGACGGTGGTTTAAGCGGCGCCTAACCTATCGCCTATGTTGATATAGGTGGCGCCAATGAAATCGCCTATGTTGACATAGGAGGTGCCTAACCTATCGCCTAACTGATGCAGTGAGCATAGGAAATGATATAAGCAGTGCCTAATCTATCGCCTATATTGATATAGGCGGCGCCTAAGACATCGCCAATGTTGATATTAGCAGCGCCTAACCTATCGCCTATGTTGATATAGGCGGCGCCTAAGACATTGCCTATGTTGACATAGACGACACCTAACCTATCGCCTAAGTGAGGCAGCGAGCATATGTAATGGTATAAGCGGCGCCTAACGTATCGCCTACGTTGATATAGGCTTTACCTATGCCATCGCCTATCTTGACATAGGCGGTGCCTAGCCTATCACCTAAGTGAGGCAGCGAGCATAGGCAATGGTATAAGCGACGCCTAACCTATCGCCTATGTTGATATAAGTGGCTCCTAAGCCATCGCCTATGTTGATATAAGCGGCGCCTAACCTATCGCCTAAGTGAGGCAGTAAGCATAGGCAATGGTAAATGCAGCGCATAACCTATCGCCTATGTTGATAGAGGCGGCGCCTAAGCCCTCGCCTATGTTGACATAGGCGGCGCCTAACTTATCACCGAAGTGAGGCAGTGAGCATAGGCAATGGTATAAGCGGCGCCTAACCTATTGCCTCTTATGATATAGGCGGCGCCTAAGCGATCGCCTATGTTGACATAGACGGAGCCTAACCTATCGCCTAAGTGAGTCGGTGAGAATAGGAAATGGTATAAGCGGCTCCTAACTTGTTGCCTATGTTGATATAGGCAGCACCTAACCTATCGCCTAAGTGAGGCAGTAAGCATAGGTAATGGTTTAAGCGGCGCCTAACCTATCGCCTATGTTGACATAGGTGGTGCTTATGGCATCGCTTATGTTTACATAGGCAGAGCCTAACCTATCTCCTAAGTGAGGCAGCGAGGATAGGCAATGGTATAAGCGATGCCTAACCTATCGCCTATGTTGACATACGTGGTGCCTAAGCCATTGTCAATGTTTATATATGCGGCGCCTAACCTATCGCCTAAGTGAGGCAGTAAGCATAGGCAATGGTATAACCGGGCCCTAACCTGTCGCCAATGTTGATAAACGCGACGCCTAATCCATCGCATATGTTGACATTGGCGGTGCCTAACCTATCGCCTACATGAGGCAGTAAGCATAGGCAATGGTATATGCGGCGCCTAACCTTTCGCTTATGTTGATATTGGTGGCGCCTAATCCATCGCCTATGTTGACGTAGGCGGCGCCTAACCTATCATCTAAGTGAGGCAGTGATCATAGGCAATGGTATAAGCGGCGTCAAACCTATTGCCTATGTTGATATAGGCGGCGCCTATGCCATCACCTATGTTGACATAGGCGGCGCCTAACCTATCGCCTAATTGAGGTAGCGAGCATAGGCAATATTATAAGCGGCGCCTAACCTATAGCCTATGTTGATATAGGCGGCTCCTAAGCAATCTTCTATGTTGACATAGGCGGCGCCTAACCTATTGCCTAAGTGAGTCAATGAGCATAAGAAATGGTATAAGCGGCTCCTAACCTATCGCCTATGTTGATATTTGCGGCGCCTAAGCCATCGCCTATGTTTATATAGGCGACACCTAACCTATCGACTAAGCGAGGCAGTGAGCATAGGTAATGGTATAAGCGGTGTCTAACCTATCGCATATGTTGGTATAGGCGGTGCCTAAGACATCGCCTATGTTGACATAGGCGGCGTCTAAACTATGGCCTAAGTGAGGAAGTGAGCATAGACGGTGGTTTAAGCGGTGCCTAACCTATCGCCTATGTTGATATAGGTGGCGCCAATGAAATCGCCTATGTTGACATAGGAGGTGCCTAACCTATCGCCTAACTGATGCAGTGAGCATAGGAAATGATATAAGCAGTGCCTAATCTATCTCCTATATTGATATAGGCGGCGCCTAAGACATCGCCAATGTTGATATTAGCAGCGCCTAACCTATCGCCTATGTTAATATAGGCGGCGCCTAAGACATTGCCTATGTTGACATAGACGACACCTAACCTATCGCCTAAGTAAGGCAGTGAGCATATGTAATGGTATAAGCGGCGTCTAACGTATTGCCTACGTTGATATAGGCTGTACCTATGCCATCGCCTATCTTGACATAGGCGGTGCCTAACCTATCACCTAAGTGAGGCAGCGAGCATAGGCAATGGTATAAGCGATGCCTAACCTATCGCCTATGTTGATATAAGTGGCTCCTAAGCCATCGCCTATGTTGATATAAGCGGCGCCTAACCTATCGCCTAAGTGAGGCAGTAAGCATAGGCAATGGTAAAAGCAACGCATAACCTATCGCCTATGTTGATAGAGGCGGCGCCTAAGACCTCGCCTATGTTGACATAGGAGGCGCCTAACTCATCACCGAAGTGAGGCAGTGAGCATAGGCAATGGTATAAGCGGCGCCTAACCTATTGCCTCTTATGATATAGGCGGCGCCTAAGCGATCGCCTATGTTGACATAGACGGAGCCTAACCTATCGCCTAAGTGAGTCGGTGAGAATAGGCAATGGTATAAGCGGCTCCTAACTTATTGCCTATGTTGATATAGGCGGCACCTAACCTATCGCCTAAGTGAGGCAGTAAGCATAGGTAATGGTTTAAGCGGCGCCTAACCTATCCCCTATGTTGACATAGGTGGTGCTTATGGCATCGCTTATGTTTACATAGGCAGAGCCTAACCTATCTCCTAAGTGAGGCAGCGAGGATAGGCAATGGTATAAGCGATGCCTAACCTATCGCCTATGTTGACATACGTGGTGCCTAAGCCATTGACAATGTTTATATATGCGGCGCCTAACCTATCGCCTAAGTGAGGCAGTAAGCATAGGCAATGGTATAACCGGCCCCTAACCTGTCGCCAATGTTGATAAACGCGACGCCTAATCCATCGCATATGTTGACATAGGCGGCACCTAACCTATTGTCTAAGGCAGTGAGCATTGGTAATTGTATAAGCGATGCCTAACCTATCTCCTATGTTGATATAGGTGGCACCTATGGCATCACCTATGCTTACAAAGGCGGCGCCTAACTTATCTCCTAAGTGAGGCAGCTAGCATAGTCAATGGTATATGCAGCGCCTAACCTATTGCCTATGTTGATATACGTGGAGCCTAAGCCATCGCCTATGTTTAAATAGGCGGCGGCTAATCTATCGCCTAAGTGAGGCAGTAAGCATAGGCAATGGTATAAGAGGAGCCTAACCTAACGCCTATGTTGATATAGGCAGCGCTAAGCCAACGCCTATGTTGATGTAGGCGGTGCCTAACCTATCGCCTAATTGAGGCAGTGAGCATAGGCAATGGTATAAGCGGCGCCTAACCAATCACCTATGTTTATATAGGAGGCGGCTAAACCATCGCCTATCTTAACATAGGCGGTGCCTAACCTATCGCCAAAGTGAGGCACTGAGCATAGGCAATGGTATAAGCGGCGCCTAACCTATCGCCTATGTTCGTATAGGCAGCGCCTAAGCCATCGCCTATGTTGAAATAGGCAGCGCTAAACCATCGCCTATGTTGATGTAAGCGGTGCCTAACCTATCGCCTAATTTAGGAAGTGAGCATAGGCAATGGTATAAGCGGCGCCTAACCAATCGCCTATGATGATATAGGAGGTGGCTAAACCATCGCCTATGTTAACATAGGCGGCGCCTAACCTATCGCCAAAGTGAGGCACTGAGCATAGGCAATGGTATAAGCGGCGCCTAACTTGTCGCCTTTGTTGATATAGGCGGCACCTAACCTATCGCCTAAGTGAGGCAGTAAGCATAGGTAATGGTTTAAGCGGCACCTAACCTATCGCCTATGTTGACATAGGTGGTGCTTATGGCATCGCTTATGTTTACATAGGCAGAGCCTAACCTATCTCCTAAGTGAGGCAGCGAGGATAGGCAATGGTATAAGCGGTGCCTAACCTATCGCCTATATTGACATACGTGGCGCCTAACCTATTGCCTATGTTGATATACGTGGAGCCTAAGCCATCGCCTATGTTTAAATAGGCGGCGGCTAATCTATCACCTAAGTGAGGCAGTAAGCATAGGCAATGGTATAATAGGGGCCTAACCTAATGCCTATGCTGATATAGGCAGCGCTAAGCCATCGCCTATGTTGATGTAGGCGGTGCCTAACCTATCGCCTAATTGAGGCAGTGAGCATAGGCAATGGTGTAAGCGGCGCCTAACCAATCGCCCATGTTGATATAGGAGGCGGCTAAACCATCGCCTATGTTAACATAGGCGGCGCCTAACCTATCCCCAAAGTAAGGCACTGAGCATAGGCAATGGTATAAGCGGCGCCTAACCTATCGCCTATGTTGGTATAGGAAGCGCCTAAGCCATCGCCTATGTTGATATAGGCAGCGCCTAGGCCATCACCTAAGTGAGGTAGTGATCATAGACAATGGTATAAGTGGCGCCTAACCTATCGCCTATGTTGATATAGGAGGCACCTATGCCATCGCCTAAGTTAGGCAGTGAGCATAGCCAATGGTATAAGCGGCGCCAAACCTATCGCCTATGTTTATATAGGCGGCGCCTACGCGATTGCCTATGTTGACTTAGGCGGCGCCTACCCTATCGCCTAAGTAAGGCGGTGAGCATAGGTAATGGTATAAGCGGCGCATAACCAATCGCCTATGTTGATATAGGTGAAGCCTAAGCCATTGCTTATGTTGATATAGACCAAGCCTAACCTATCGCCTAAGTGAGTAAGTGAGCATAGGTAATGGTATAAGCGGCGCCTAACCTATCGCCTACGTTGATATAGGTGGCGCCTAAGCCATCACCTATGTTGACATAGGAGGCGCCTAACCTATTGCCTAAGTGAGGCATTGAGCATAGGCAATGGTTTAAGTGGCGTCTAACCTATCGCCTATGTTGATATAGGTGGCGCCTTTGGCATCTCGTATGTTTACATAGACGGCGCCTAACCTATCGCCTTAGTGAGGCAGCAAGCATAGGCAATAGTATAAGCGTCGCCTAACCTATCGCCTAAGTGAGGCAGTAAGCATAGGCAATGGTATACCCGACCCCTAACCCGTCGCCAATGTTGATAAACGCGACGCCTAATCCATCGCATATGTTGACATAGGCGGCACCTAACCTATTGCCTAAGGCAGTGAGCATTGGTAATGGTATAAGCGACGCCTAACCTATCGCCTAACTTATCTCCTAAGTGAGGCAGCTAGCATAGACAATGGTATATGCAGCGCCTAACCTATTGCCTATGTTGATATACGTGGAGCCTAAGCCATCGCCTATGTTTAAATAGGCGGCGGCTAATCTATCGCCTAAGTGAGGCAGTAAGCATAGGCAATGGTATAAGAGGCGCCTAACCTAACGCCTATGTTGATATAGGCAGCGCTAAGCCATCGCCTATGTTGATGTAGGCGGTGCCTAACCTATCGCCTAATTGAGGCAGTGAGCATAGGCAATGGTATAAGCGGCGCCTAAGCCATCGCCTATGTTGGTATAGGCAGCGCCTAAGCCATCGCCTATGTTGGTATAGGCAGCGCCTAAGCCATCGCCTATGTTGATATTGGCAGCGCCTAAGCCATCGCCTATGTTGGTATAGGCAGCGCCTAAGCCATCGCCTATGTTGATATTGGCAGCGCCTAAGCCATCGCCTATGTTGGTATAGGCAGCGCCTAAGCCATCGCCTATGTTTATATAGGCAGCGCCTAAGCCATCGTCGTAGTGAGGTAGTGAGCATAGACAATGGTATAAGTGGCACCTAACCTATTGCCTATGTTGATATAGGAGGCACCTATGCTATCGCCTATGTTAGGCAGTGAGCATAGCCAATGGTATAAGCGGCGCCAAACCTATCGCCTATGTTTATATAGGCGGTGCCTAAGCGATCGCCTATGTTGACTTAGGCGGCGCCTAACCTATCGCCTAAGTAAGGCGGTGAGCATAGGCAATGGTATAAGCGGCGCATAACCAATCGCCTATGTTGATATAGGTGAAGCCTAATCCATTGCCTATGTTGACATAGACCGAGCCTAACCTATCGCCTAAGTGAGTAAGTGAGCATAGGTAATGGTATAAGCGGCGCCTAACCTATCGCCTACGTTGATATAGGTGGCAACTAATCCATCACCTATGTTGACATAGTAGGCGCATAACCTATCGCCTAAGTGAGGCATTGAGCATAGGCATTGATTTAAGTGGCGCCTAACCTATCGCCTATGTTGATATAGGTGGCGCCTATGGCATCTCCTATGTTTACATAGACGGCGCCTAACCTATCGCCTTAGTGAGGCAGCAAGCATAGGCAATGGTATAAGCGGCGCCTAACCTATCGCCTATGTTGATATAAGCGGTCACCTATGTTGACATAAGCGGTTCCTAACCTATCGCCTATGTTAGGCGGTGAGCATAGACAATGGTATAAGCGGCGCCTAACCTGTCGCCTATGTTGATATAGGTGGCACCTAATCCATCGACTATGTTGACATAGATGGCACCTAACCTATCACCTAAGTGAGGCAGTTAGTATAGGTAATGGTATACGCGGCCCCTAACCTAGCGCCTATGTTGGTATAGGTGGCGCCTATGGCATCGCTTATGTTTACATAGGCAGAGCATAGGCAATGGTATAAGCGGTGCCTAACCTGTCGCCTATATTGGTATAGGCGGCGCCTAATCCATCGACTATGTTGACATAGGTGGCGCCTAACCTATTGCCTATGTTGATATACGTGGAGCCTAAGACATCGCCTATGTTTAAATAGGCGGCGGCTAATCTATCGCCTATGTGAGGCAGTGAGCATAGGCAATGGTATAAGCGGCGCCTAACCTATCGCCTATATTGATATAGGCGGCGCCTAAGCCATCGCCTATGTTGATGTAGGCGGTGCCTAACCTATCGCCTAATTGAGGCAATGAGCATAGGCAATGGTATAAGCGACGCCTAACCTATCTCCTATGTTGATGTAGGCAGGGCCTATGCCATCGACTATATTGACATAGGCGGCACCTAACCTATCGCCTAAGTAAGAAGTGTGCATAGGTAATGGTATAAGAGGCGCCTAACCTATCGCCGATGTTTATATAGGTGGGGCCTATGGCATCTCCTTGGTTTACATATGCAGCGCCTAATCTATCACCTAAGTGAGGCAGTAAGCATAGGCAATGGTATAAGAGGGGCCTAACCTAATGCCTATGCTGATATAGGCAGCGCTAAGCCATCGCCTATGTTGATGTAGGCGGTGCCTAACCTATCGCCTAATTGAGGCAATGAGCATAGGCAATGGTGTAAGCGGCGCCTAACCAATCGCCCATGTTGATATAGGAGGCGGCTAAACCATCGCCTATGTTAACATAGGCGGCGCCTAACCTATCCCCAAAGTAAGGCACTGAGCATAGGCAATGGTATAAGCGGCGCCTAACCTATCGCCTATGTTGGTATAGGAAGCGCCTAAGCCATCGCCTATGTTGATATAGGCAGCGCCTAGGCCATCACCTAAGTGAGGTAGTGATCATAGACAATGGTATAAGTGGTGCCTAACCTATCGCCTATGTTGATATAGGAGGCACCTATGCCATCGCCTAAGTTAGGCAGTGAGCATAGCCAATGGTATAAGCGGCGCCAAACCTATCGCCTATGTTTATATAGGCGGCGCCTACGCGATTGCCTATGTTGACTTAGGCGGCGCCTACCCTATCGCCTAAGTAAGGCGGTGAGCATAGGTAATGGTATAAGCGGCGCATAACCAATCGCCTATGTTGATATAGGTGAAGCCTAAGCCATTGCTTATGTTGATATAGACCGAGCCTAACCTATCGCCTAAGTGAGTAAGTGAGCATAGGTAATGGTATAAGCGGCGCCTAACCTATCGCCTACGTTGATATAGGTGGCGCCTAAGCCATCACCTATGTTGACATAGGAGGCGCCTAACCTATTGCCTAAGTGAGGCATTGAGCATAGGCAATGGTTTAAGTGGCGTCTAACCTATCGCCTATGTTGATATAGGTGGCGCCTTTGGCATCTCCTATGTTTACATAGACGGCGCCTAACCTATCGCCTTAGTGAGGCAGCAAGCATAGGCAATAGTATAAGCGTCGCCTAACCTATCGCCTAAGTGAGGCAGTAAGCATAGGCAATGGTATACCCGGCCCCTAACCCGTCGCCCATGTTGATAAACGCGACGCCTAATCCATCGCATATGTTGACATAGGCGGCACCTAACCTATTGCCTAAGGCAGTGAGCATTGGTAATGGTATAAGCGACGCCTAACCTATCGCCTAACTTATCTCCTAAGTGAGGCAGCTAGCATAGACAATGGTATATGCAGCGCCTAACCTATTGCCTATGTTGATATACGTGGAGCCTAAGCCATCGCCTATGTTTAAATAGGCGGCGGCTAATCTATCGCCTAAGTGAGGCAGTAAGCATAGGCAATGGTATAAGAGGCGCCTAACCTAACGCCTATGTTGATATAGGCAGCGCTAAGCCATCGCCTATGTTGATGTAGGCGGTGCCTAACCTATCGCCTAATTGAGGCAGTGAGCATAGGCAATGGTATAAGCGGCGCCTAAGCCATCGCCTATGTTGGTATAGGCAGCGCCTAAGCCATCGCCTATGTTGGTATAGGCAGCGCCTAAGCCATCGCCTATGTTGATATTGGCAGCGCCTAAGCCATCGCCTATGTTGGTATAGGCAGCGCCTAAGCCATCGCCTATGTTGATATTGGCAGCGCCTAAGCCATCGCCTATGTTGGTATAGGCAGCGCCTAAGCCATCGCCTATGTTTATATAGGCAGCGCCTAAGCCATCGTCGTAGTGAGGTAGTGAGCATAGACAATGGTATAAGTGGCACCTAACCTATCGCCTATGTTGATATAGGAGGCACCTATGCTATCGCCTATGTTAGGCAGTGAGCATAGCCAATGGTATAAGCGGCGCCAAACCTATCGCCTATGTTTATATAGGCGGCGCCTAAGCGATCGCCTATGTTGACTTAGGCGGCGCCTAACCTATCGCCTAAGTAAGGCGGTGAGCATAGGCAATGGTATAAGCGGCGCATAACCAATCGCCTATGTTGATATAGGTGAAGCCTAATCCATTGCCTATGTTGACATAGACCGAGCCTAACCTATCGCCTAAGTGAGTAAGTGAGCATAGGTAATGGTATAAGCGGCGCCTAACCTATCGCCTACGTTGATATAGGTGGCAACTAATCCATCACCTATGTTGACATAGTAGGCGCATAACCTATCGCCTAAGTGAGGCATTGAGCATAGGCATTGGTTTAAGTGGCGCCTAACCTATCGCCTATGTTGATATAGGTGGCGCCTATGGCATCTCCTATGTTTACATAGACGGCGCCTAACCTATCGCCTTAGTGAGGCAGCAAGCATAGGCAATGGTATAAGCGGCGCCTAACCTATCGCCTATGTTGATATAAGCGGTCACCTATGTTGACATAAGCGGTTCCTAACCTATCGCCTATGTTAGGCGGTGAGCATAGACAATGGTATAAGCGGCGCCTAACCTGTCGCCTATGTTGATATAGGTGGCACCTAATCCATCGACTATGTTGACATAGATGGCACCTAACCTATCACCTAAGTGAGGCAGTTAGTATAGGTAATGGTATACGCGGCCCCTAACCTAGCGCCTATGTTGGTATAGGTGGCGCCTATGGCATCGCTTATGTTTACATAGGCAGAGCATAGGCAATGGTATAAGCGGCGCCTAACCTGTCGCCTATATTGGTATAGGCGGCGCCTAATCCATCGACTATGTTGACATAGGTGGCGCCTAACCTATTGCCTATGTTGATATACGTGGAGCCTAAGACATCGCCTATGTTTAAATAGGCGGCGGCTAATCTATCGCCTATGTGAGGCAGTGAGCATAGGCAATGGTATAAGCGGCGCCTAACCTATCGCCTATATTGATATAGGCGGCGCCTAAGCCATCGCCTATGTTGATGTAGGCGGTGCCTAACCTATCGCCTAATTGAGGCAATGAGCATAGGCAATGGTATAAGCGACGCCTAACCTATCTCCTATGTTGATGTAGGCAGGGCCTATGCCATCGACTATATTGACATAGGCGGCACCTAACCTATCGCCTAAGTAAGAAGTGTGCATAGGTAATGGTATAAGAGGCGCCTAACCTATCGCCGATGTTTATATAGGTGGGGCCTATGGCATCTCCTTGGTTTACATATGCAGCGCCTAACCTATTGCCTTAGTGATGCAGCAAGTATAGGCAATGGTATAAGCGATGCCTAACCTATCGCCTATGTTGATATTGGCGGCGCCTAAGCGATCGCCTATGTTGACATAGACAGCGCCAAACCTATTGCCTAAGTGAGGTGGTGAGAATAGGCAATGGTATAAGCGACGCCTAACCTATCGCCTATGTTGATATAGGCGGCGCCTATGCGATCGCCTATGTTGACTTTGACGGCGCCTAACCTATCGCCTAAGTGAGGCGGTGAGAATAGGCAATGGTATAAGCGGCTCCTAACCTGTCTCCTATATTGATATAGGCGGCGCCACATCTATCGACTATGTTGACATAGGCGGCGCCTAACCTATTGCCTATGTGAGGCAGCGAGCATAGGCATTGGTATAAGCGGCGCCTAACCAATCACCTATGTTGACATACGTGGCACCTAAGCCATTGCCTATGTTTATATATGCGGCGCCTAACCTATCGCCTAAGTGAGGCAGTAAGCATTGGCAATGGTATAAGGGACGCCTAACCTCTCACCTATGTTGATATTAGTCACTCCTATGCCATCGCCTATGTTTACATAGGGGGCGCCTAACTTATCGCCTAAGTGAAGCAGCTAGCATGGACAATGTCATATACGGCGCCTAACCTATCTCCTATGTTGATATACGTGGTGCCTAACCCATCCCCTATGTTTAAATAGGCGGCGGCTAATCTGTCGCCTAAGTGAGGCAGTAAGCATAGGAAATGGTATAAGCTGAGCCTAACGTAACGCCTATGTTGATATAGGTAGCGCCTAAGACATCGCCTATGTTGACATAGGCGGTGCCTAACCTATCGCCTAATTGAGGCTTTGAGCATAGGCAATGGTATAAGCGGCGCCTAACCTATCGCCTATGTTGATAAAGACGGAGCCTAACCTATCGCCTATGTCAGGTAGTGAGCATAGGAAATGGTATAAGCGGCGCCTAACCTATCGCCTATGTTGATATAGGCGACGCCTAAGCCATCGTCTATGTTGACATAGGTGGCGCCTAACCTATCAACTAAGTGAGGCAATGAGCATAGGCAATGGTATAAGCGGCGCCTAACCTATCGCCTATGTTGATATAGGAGGCGCCTAAACCTTGGCCTATGTTATCATAGGCGGCGCCTAACCTATTGCCAAAGTGAGTCACTGAGCATACGCAATGGTATAAGCGGCCCCTAACCTATCGCCTATGTTGATATAGGCAGCGCCTAAGCCATCACCTATGTTGACATAGGCGGGGCCTAACCTATCGCCTAAGTGAGATAGTGAGCATAGACAATGGTATAAGCGGCGCCTAACCGATCGCCTATGTTGATATACGAGGCACCTATGCCATCGCCTAAGTTAGGCAGTGAGCATATCCAATGGTATAAGCGGCGCCTAACCTATCGCCTATGATGATATAGGCGGCGCCTAAGAGATCGCCTATGTTGACTTAGGCGGCGCCTAACCTATCCCCTAAGTAAGGCGGTGAGAATAGGCCATGGTATAAGCGGCGCACAACCTACAACCTATGTTGAAATAGGTGGCGCCTAAGCCATTACCTATGTTGACCTAGGCCGAGCCTAACCTATCGCCTAAGTGAGGAAGTGGCCATAGGTAATGGTATAAGCGGCGCCTAACCTGTCGCCTATGATGTTATAGGCGGCGCCTAATCCATCGACTATGTTGTCATAGACGGCACCTAACCTATCGCCAAAGTGAGGCAGTGAGCATAGTTAATGGTATAAGCGGTGCCGAACCTATCGGTTATGTTGGTATAGGTCGCGCCTATGGCATCGCTTATGTTTACATAGGCGGCGCCTAACCTATCGCCTATGTAAGGCAGTGAGCATAGGCAATGGTATAAGCGGCGCCTACCCTATCGCCTATGTTGACATACGTAGCGCCTAAGCCATTGAATATGTTTATATATTCTGCGCCTAACCTATTGCCTAAGTCAGGCGGCGCCTAACATGTCGCCTATGTTGATATAGGCGGCGCCTAATCCATCGCATATCTTGACATAAGAGGTGCCTAACCTATCGCCTAAGTGAGGCAGTGGGAATAGGCAATGGTATAAGCGGCACCTAACCTATCGCCTATGTTGATATAGGGGGCGCCTAAGCCATCGCCTACGTTAACATAGGCGGCGCCGAACCTATCGCCTAAGTGAGGATGTGATCATAGGCTATGGTATAAGCGGCGCCTAACCTATCGCCTATGTTGATATAGGCGGCACCTAAGCCATCGCCTAAGTAAGGTAGTGAGCATAGCCAATGATATAATCGGCGCCTAACCTATCGCTTATGTTCATATATGTGGCACCTAAGCGATCGCCTATGTTGACATAGGCGGCGCCTAACCTATCGCCTAAGTAAGGCGGTGAGCATAGGCAATGGTATAAGCAGTGCATAACCTATTTCCTATATTGATATAGGTGGCGCCTAAGCCATTGCCTATGTATTCCTATGTAACACCCCACATTTTACATGTACTAGTAATGTTCACATAAAATGACATACGACTTGATTTAATTACTACCAAATTTTTTTTTCAAGTGTTCAAGTGTTAGATTGGGGCACTATATGGAAGTCTATTTAGAGACTGTGGCCTTAAACGGAGAAAATCATTGACGTGCTTATGGAACTTAGGAAGCTAGCAGGTGAGTCACCTGTGTGGTTGGCTTAAAATTATATGTATATATACATGAGGGAGAATAATTCATTCATAAGTGAACTCTCTTGAAGTCTAGATGTTAGTAAAAAGAAAGGGGAACGAAGACAAGGCTTAACGCCGAAACTTTCCAAGTCTTGTGACAAACGAAGCCCAAGTTAGGGAGGCTATTAAAACCAATGGTTTAGCATTATATTGGGCCAAGATGTTCAGCCCAAGATTTTTATATAATATGCCCAACTACATTCATTCACTACTAACAAAATTGGGCCCAAACAAAGTGCAAGAAAGATTAAGGAAAATGGGCCGCTAAAGCCCATTGATTTAGAGATCCAAAAGGCCCAAGTGAAAGGGGAAAATTAGTCATTGACCAACTTGAGTTAATCAGCTGCAAATATCAGGAGAAAGTCGGTCTAAGGTCTCCTTAAAAAGGGACCAAAACCGAGCTCCTTAGGTTAACTAATAAAAGACCAAAAATTTCAGCTTTTCTCTCTAAGTTTCTCTTGGCATTTCTTCACCTTGGAAGGCAACCAAAGGCTACTTTTTGAGTTCTTGAATTAGAACTACACCTTGGGAGTTAAGGTATGTAAAAATTACCATATACTTGATATGAATTTTCCATGGAAAACAAGATAAGTCGGCTGGTGCACTGTGCAGGAATTTCTGGACAGCTTGTGTCCTGAAAGTTGTTGTTTGATTTTCTTGGCTTTGGAACGATTTTTACCCAGATTTTTGACTTTAATATGGTATAGGTTGAGGTTATTAATATGTTATAGTGTGTATATGGTTGCCAAGGTTTCTGGACTGTTTTGCTAGTTCTTTGGAAACAAGTATCCTTATATGATCTTATGTGCTTCCAAAATCGTATTGGACTGTTTTGATGAGGGGGGCGATGTTTCACGTTTCCCCCTGTGTTTTGAGCTATTTTGTGACTATGTTAAGGTTTATTTGATGGATATATATGTTGGGAGCATCTGGTTCGAAGTTGAGACAAGTATGAATTGTTAACGACGAAATGTAGGGAGACGACGAGATGTTGTGCTTCTTAGTTGAGCGTTTTGTAAAATGGTTCTGTGTTGTAGTTATGGACTGTTGCCAGCATGTTATAGAGCTAATATAGGCTGTATACATCATGTATATGATAACGTGTACTGGTTGAAGACAGTTAGAATTGAGAAAGTCAGAATAACACCATTGAGTCGATGGTTATACGTTTGTTGCCAAAGTGTTGTGTCTTGTGAGATTGGGCTGTCCAGATGCATTGATTAGCTTCTAATACCCGCTTTAAAACTTGATATTGTAGATAAATAGTTGGAAGAAAAGAATTCATTTCGAGGTAAAAACAAGTTGATATGTCGAGGTATGTAAGGCTATTCGATCTCTTATTATTTGGCATGGAATCCAAAGGCTTTATTGGATCATAGAGATCTTTACAAACTTCGATATAACCACTACACTCTTTCACATGTATTTGTGTGTCCAGATTCGAGCATTGTCACTGCTGCATACATACAGTGGATACCATGACATATGAGTCTTCTTTTTAGCTAAATAAAGTTCATACGTTGTTTATGTCCTACATGTTTCACTAATTGTATAACCCACTCTTTTCATTGTGATATGATGTTACATGGTCACATACTTGTCATTTGTCATGCTTATAGTCTTATAGCTCAAATGTTACGACCACCAATGATTCATCTCAAAAGTAATAAGAAGATATATGTATACAGTTGCTTCTGTTGGGTGGTATCCCAGGGGTGAAAGGATCACCTAGCATGGGTCAATCCCAGTATTACAGGGGGTATCCCAGGGGTGAAAGGAAAGCCTAGCATGGGTCGATCCTGATATAGATTTACCACTGATCAGCTGGTCATCTGTATTACATGCTGTGCACAGATTATACAAGTGATAAGAGTAAAGTAACATAATTGTTATACGATGCATGACTCCACAATATTCATAAAGGTGGTCTTTTACCCTACAGCAGTGTATGGTTTCATTTGAGCTTTTATCCCATACATAGTACATGTTGCCTTACATATTCAGTACATTATTTCGTACTGACGTCCCTGTTGGGGGACCTGCATTCCATGCTGCAGGTGCAGAAGCTACTAAACCTCCCCAGTAAGAGTACAGGATATCAACTGCAGTCACTGAGCTCCAGGTTGCTTCGGGGCTTTGAGCCTTATCATATCTTCTTGCATTGTATAGTATCTTATCATGAGGCGGGGCCTGTCCCGACCCTTATAAGATAATGTTTCTTGTCTAGAGGCTTTGTAGACTATGTAAAGTATAGTATGGTCATGTATCGTATCGTAGACATTGTGGCTCCAACGGCCTGGTCATACAACATCTTTTGGCTTGCTAGTCCCATTTATCTTTTGAGGTCATGTTAGTATAAAAGTAACTTATAATGTTCATAGGTAATGTATTGCTACAGGTTGGTTCTCCCGAGCCTTACCGGCAACGGGTGCCAGTCCGCCTTAATAGGATTTGGGGTGTGACATCCTAGACGGAGCCTAAGCTATCGTCTAAGTGAGGTAGTGAGCATAGGTAATGGTATAAGCGGCGCCTAACCTATCAACTATGTTAATATAGGTGGCGCCTAAGACATCGCTTCTGTTGACATAGGAGGCGCCTATCCTATCGCCTATGTGAGGCAGTGAGCATAGGAAATGGTATAAGCGGCGCCTAACCTATCGCCTATGTTGATATAGGCGGCGCCTAAGCTATTGCCTATGTTGACATAGGCGGTGCCTAACCTATAGCCTAATTGAGGCAGTGAGCATAGGCAATGGTATATGCAGCACCTAACCTATCGCCTATGTTGATATAGGTGGCGCCTAAGCCATAACCTATGGTGACATAGGATAATCCTAACCTATCACCTATGTGAGGCAGTGAGCATAGGCAATGGTATAAGCGGCGCCTACCCTATCGCCCATGTTGATATAGGCGGCGCCTAAGCCATCGCCTATGTTGACATAGTCAGCGCCTAACCTATCGCTTTAGTGAGGAGGTGAGCATAGGCAATGGTTTAAGCGACGCCTAACCTGTCGCCTATGTTGGTATAGGCGGCGCCTAATCCATCGACTATGGAGACATAGGCGGCACCTAACCTATCGCCTAATTAAGGCAGTGAGAATAGGTAATGGTATAAGCAGCACCTAACCTATCATCTATGTTGATGTAGGTGGCGCCTATGGCATTGCTTATGTTAACATAGATGGCTCCTAACCTATCTCCAAGGTGAGGAAGCGAGCATAGGCAATGGTATAAGCGGTGCCTAACATATCGCCTATGTTGATATACATGACGCCTAAGCCATTGCCTATGTTTATATATGCGACGCCTAACCTATCGCCTAAGTGAGGCAGTAAGAATAGGCAATCGTATAATCAGCACCTTACCTATCGCCTATGTTGATATAGGCGGCACCTAACCCATCGCCTATGTTGACGTAGACGGAGCCTAACCTATCGCCTAAGTGAGGCAGTGAGTATAGATAATGGTTTAAGCGGCGCCTAACCTATCGCCTATGTTGACATAGGTGGTGCTTATGGTATAGCTTATGTTTAAATCGGAAGAGCCTAACCTATCTCCAAAGTGAGGCAGCGAGGATAGGCAATGGTATAACCGGCGCCTAACCTATCGCCTATGTTGACATACGTGGCGCCTAAGCCATTGACAATGTTTATATATGCGGCGCCTAACCTATTGCCTAAGTGAGGAAGTAAGCATAGGCAATGATATAAGCGGCCCCTAATCTGTCGCCAATGTTGATAAACGCGACGCCTAATCCATCGCATATGTTGACATTGTGGGCACCTAACTTATTGCCTAAGGCAGTGAGCATTGGTAATGGTGTAAGCGACGCCTAACCTATCGCCTATGTTGATATAGGTGGCACCAATGGCATCGCCTATGTTTACAAAGGCGGCGCCAACTTATCTCCTAAGTGAGGCAGCTAGCATAGGCAATGATATATGCAGCCCCTAACCTATTGCCTACGTTGATATACGTGGAGCCTAAGCCATCACCTATGTTTAAATAGGCGGCGGCTAATCTATCGCCTATGTGAGGCAGTAAGAATAGGCAATGGTATAAGAGGCACCTAACCTAACGCCTATGTTGATATAGGCAGCACCAAGCCATCGCCTATGTTGACGTAGGCGGTCCCTAACCTATCGCCTAATTAAGGCAGTGAGCATAGGCAATGGTATAAGCGGCGCCTAACCAATCGCCTATGTTGATATAGGAGGCGGATAAACCATCGCCTATGTTAACATTGGCGGTGCCTAACCTATCGCCAAAGTGAGGCACTGAGCATAGGCAATGGTATAAGCGGCGCCTAACCTATCGCCTATGTTGATATAGGTAGCGGCTAAGCCATCGCGTGTGTTGATATAGGCAGCGCCTAAGCCATCGCCTAAGTGAGGTAGTGAGCATAGACAATGGTATAAGCGGCGCCTAACCTATCGCCTATGTTGATATAGGAGCCACCTATTCCATCGCCTAAGTTAGGCAGTGAGCATAGCCAATGGTATAAGCGGCGCCAAACCTATCGCCTATGTTTATATAGGCGGCGCCTAAGCGATCGCCTATGTTGACTTAGGCGGCGCCTAACCTATTGCCTAAGTAAGGCGGTGAGCATAGGCAATGGTATAAGCGGCGCATAACCAATCGCCTATGTTGATATAGGTGAAGCCTAAGCCATTGCCTATCTTGACATAGACCGAGCCTAACCTATCGCCTAAGTTAGTAAGTGAGCATAGGTAATGGTATAAGCGGCGCCTAACCTATCTTCTACATTGATATAGGTGGCGCCTAAGCCATCACCTATGTTGACATAGGAGGCGCCTAACCTATCGCCTAAGTGAGGCATTGAGCATAGGCAATGGTTTAAGTGGAGCCTAACCTATCGCCTATGTTGATATAGGTGGCACCTATGGCATCTCTTATGTTTACATAGACGGCACCTAACCTATCGCCTTAGTGAGGCAGCAAGCATAGGCAATGGTATAAGCGGCGCCTAACCTATCACCTATGTTGATATAAGCGGTCGCCTATGTTGACATAAGCGGTGCCTAACCTATCGCCTAAGTTAGGCGGTAAGCATAGCCAATGGTATAAGCGGCGCCTAACCTGTCGCCTATGTTGATATAGGCGGCACCTAATCCATCGACTATGTTGACATAGATGGCACCTAACCTATCGCCTAAGTGAGGTAGTTAGTATAGGTAATGGTATAAGCGGCCCCTAACCTATCGCCTATGTTTGTATAGGTGGCGCCTATGGCATCGCTTATGTTTACATAGGTGGCGCGTAATCTATATCCTAAGTGAGGCGGTGAGCTTAGGCAATGGTATAAGTGGCGCCTAACTTGTCGCCTATATTGGTATTGGCGGTGCCTAATCCATCGACTATGTTGACATAGGTGGAACCTAACCTATCGCCTAAGTAAGGCAGTGAGCATAGGTAATGGTATAAGCGGCGCCTAACCTATCGCCTATGTTGATATACGTGGTGCCTAAGCCATTGCCTATGTTTATATATGCGGCGCCTAACCTATCGCCTAAGTGAGGCAGTAAGAATAGGCAACGGTATAAGCGGCGCCTAACCTATCGCCTATGTTGATATAGGCGGCGCCTAAGCCATCGCCTATGTTGATGTAGGCGGTGCCTAACCTATCGCCTAATTGAGGCAATGAGCATAGGCAATGGTATAAGCGGCCCCTAACCTATCGCCTATGTTGATATAGGCAGCTCCTAAGCCATCGCCTATGTTGACATAGGCGGCGCCTAACCTATCGCCTAAGTGAGGTAGTGAGCATAGACAATGGTATAAGCGGCGCCTAACCGATCGCCTATGTTGATATAGGAGGCACCTATGCCATCGCCTACGTTAACATAGGCGGCGCCTAACCTATTACCTAAGTGAGGATGTGATCATAGGCTATGGTATAAGCGGCGCCTAACCTATCGCCTATGTTGATATAGGCGGCCCCTAAGCCATCACCTATGTTGACGTAGGCGGCGCCTAACCTATCGCCTAAGTAAGGCAGCGAGCATAGGCAATGGTATAAGCAGCGCATAACCTATTGCCTATGTTGATATAGGCGGCGCCTAAGCGATCGCCTATGTTGACATAGGCGGCGCCTAACCTATCGCCTAATTTAGGCGGTTAGCATAGGCAATGGTATAAGCGGCGCCTAACCTGTCGCCTATGTTGATATAGGCGGCGTCTAAGCCATCACCTATGTTGACCTAGATGGTGCTTAACCAATCGCCAAATTGAGGCAGTGAGCATAGGCAATGGTGTAAGTGGCGCCTAGCCATCGCCTATGTTGACATAGATGGAGCCTAACCTATCGCCTATGTGAGAAAGTGAGCATAGGCAATGGAATAATCGACGCCTAACCTATCGCCTATGTTGATATAGGCGGCACCTAAGCCATCGCCTATGCTGACATAGGCGGTGCCTAACCTATCGCCTAAGTGAGTCAGTAGGCATAGACATTGGTATAAACGGTTCCTAAACTATCAACTATGGTTATATACGCGGCGCCTAAGACATCACCTATGTTGACATAGGCGGCGCCTAACCTATCGCCTAAGTGAGGCAATGCGCATAGGTAATGGTATTAGCGGCGCCTAACCTATCGCCTATGTTGATATATGTGGCACCTAAGACATCACCTATGTCAACATAGGCGGCGCCTAACCTATCGCCTAAGTGAGGCAGTACGCATAGGCAATGGTATAAGCGGCGCCTAACCTATCTCCAATATTGATATAGGTAGTTCCTAACACATCCCCTATGTTGACGTAGGCGGCGCCTAACCTATCGCCTAACTGAGGCAGTAAGCTTAGGCAGTGGTATAAGCGGAGCCTAACCTATCACCTATGTTTATATAGGCGGCGCCTAAGCCATCGTCTATGTTGACTTAGGCGGCGCCTAACCTATCGCCTAAGTGAGGCAGTGAGCATACGCATAAGTATAAATGGCTCCTAATCTATCGCTTATGTTGATATAGGCGGTGCCTAATCTATCGCCTATGTTGACATAGGCGGCGCCTAACCTATCGCCTAAGTGAGGCAGTGAACATAGGCAATGTTATAAGCGGAGCCTAACCTATCGCCTATGTTGATATAAGCGGCGCCTAAGCCATCACCTATGTTGACATAGGCGGCACCTAACCTATCGCCTAAGTGAGGCAATGAGTATAGGTAATGGTATAAGCGGTGCCTAACCTATCGCCTATGTTGATATAGGCGGCGCCTATGACATCGCCTATGTTGACATAGGCGGGGCCTAACCTATCGCCTATGTGAGGCAGTGAGTATAGGCAATGGTATAAGCTTCACCTAACCAATCGCCTATGTTGATATAGGTGGGTCCATAGCCTTCGCTAATGTTGTGATAGGCGGCGCTTAATCTATCACCTAAGTCAGGCAGTGAACATAGACAATGGTATAAGTGGCGCCTAACCTATCACCTATGTTGATATAGGCGGCACCTAAGCCATCGCCTAAGTGAGATAGTTAGTATAGGCAATGGTATAAGCGGTGCCTAACCTATCCCCTATGTTTATATAGTCGGCGCCTATGTTGACATAGGAGGCGCCTAACCTATTGCCTAAGTGAGGCAGTGAGCATAGGAAATGGTATAAGTGGCGCCTAACCCGTCCCCTATGTTGATATAGGCGGCGCCAAATCCATCGCATATGTTGACATAGGTGGCACCTTACCTGTATAGCCTCCACCTAACCTATCTCCTGCGTGATGAAGTGAGCATAGGTAATGGTATAAGCGGAGCCTAAACTATCGCCTATGGGATATAGGTGGCGCTTATGGCATCGCCTATGTTTATATAGGCGGTGCCTAACCTATCGCCTAAGTAAGGAAGAAAGCATAGGAAATGGTATAAGCAGCGCCTAACCTATCGCCTATGTTGATATACATGGTGCCTAAGCCATCTCCAATGTTGATATAGGAGGCGGCTAAACTATCGCCTAAGTGAGGTAGTAAGCATAGGCAATGGTATAAGCGGCGCCTAACCTAACGCTAATGTTGATATAGGCGTCCCCTAAGCCATCGCCTATGTTGACATAGGCGGTGCCTAACCTATCACCTATGTGAGGCAGCGAGCATAGGCAATGGTATAAGCGGTGAATAACCTATCGCCTATGTTGATATAGGCGGCGCCTAATCCATCGCCTTTGTTGAAAAAGGGGGCGCCTAACCTATCGCCTATATGAGGCAGTAAGCAAAGGCAATGGTACAAGCGGCTCCTAAACTATCGCATATGTTGATATAGGCGGCGCCTAAGCCATTCCCTATATAGACATAGGCGGCGCCTAACCTATCGCCTATGTGAGGCGGGGAGCATAGGAAATGGTATAAGCGGCGCCTAACCTATAGCCTATGTTGATATAGGCGTCGCCTTAGCCATCGGCTATGTTGACATAGGCGGCGTCTAACCTATCACCTAAGTGAGGCTGTGAGCATAGTAAATGGTATAAGTGGCGCCTGACCTATCGCCTATGATGATATAGGCAGCGTTTAATCCATCGCCTATGTTGACATAGGCAGCGCCTAACCTATCACCTAAGTGAGGGAGTGAGCATTGTCAATGGTATAAGCGGCGCCTAACCTATCGCCTTTGTTGAATTAGGCGCGACTAAGCCATCGCCTATTTTGACATAAGCGGCACCTAACCTATCCCCTATGTTAGGCAGGGAGCATAGGCCATGGTATAAGCAGTGCCTAACCTTTTGCCCTTATTGATATAGGTGGTGCCTAAGCGATCGCCTATATCGATATAGGAAGCGCCTAACCTATCTCCTAAGTGAGGCAGCGAGCATAGGCAATGGTATAAGCGGTTCCTAACCTATCGCATATGTTGATATAGGTGGCGCCTAAGCCATCGCCTATTTTGACTTAGGTGGCGCCTCACCTATCGCCTTTGTGAGGCAGTGAGCATAGGCATTGGTATAAGCGGCTCCTCACCTATCGCTTATGTTGATAAAGGCATCGCCTAAGCCATCGCCTATGTTGACATAGGCGGCGCCTAACCTATCGCCTAAGTAAGGCTGTGAGCATAGGCAATGGTATAAGCAGTTTCTGACCTATCGCCTATGATGATATAGGCGGCGCTTAATCCATAGCCTATGTTGACATAGTTGGCGCCTAACCTATCGCCTAAGTTAGGTAGTGAGCATAGTCAATGGTATAAGCGGCGCCTAACCTATCGCCTATATTGATATAGGCGGCGCGTAAGCCATCGCCTATGTTGACATAGGAGGCACCTAACCTATCGCCTAAGTGAGGCAGCGAGCACAGGAAACGGTATAAGCGGTATCTAACCTATAGCCTATGTTGATATAGAAGGCGCCTAACCTATCTCCTAAGTAAGGCAGTAAGCATAGGAAATGGTATAAAAGGCGCCTAACCTATCGTATATGTTGATATAGGCGGCGTGTAATCCATCGCCAATGTAGACATAAGTAGTGCCTAACCTAATTGCCTAAGGGAGGTTGTGAGCATAGGCAATGGTATAAGCGGCGCCTGACCTATCGCCTATGATGATATAGGTGGCGCTTAAGCCATCGCCTATTTTGACATAGGCAGCGCCTAACCTATTGCCTATATGAGGCAGTAAGCAAAGGCAATGGTACAAGCGGCTCCTAAACTATCGCATATGTTGACATAGGCGGCGCCTAAGACATTCCCTATATAGACATAGGCGGCGCCTAACCTATCGCCTATGTGAGGCAGGGAGCATAGGAAATGGTATAAGCGGCACCTAACCTATAGCCTATGTTGATATAGGCGTCGCCTTAGCCATTGGCTATGTTGACATAGGCGGCGTCTAACCTATCGCCTAAGTGAGGCTGTAAGCATAGTAAATGGTATATGTGGCGCCTGACCTATCGCCTATGATGATATAGGCGGCGTTTAATCCATCGCCTATGTTGACATAGGCAGCGCCTAACCTATCACCTAAGTGAGGGAGTGAGCATAGTCAATGGTATAAGCGGCGCCTAACCTATCGCCTTTGTTGAAATAGGCGCGACTAAGCCATCGCCTATTTTTACATAAGCGGCAGCTAACCTATCCCCTATGTTAGGCAGGGAGCATAGGACATGGTATAAGCAGTGCCTAACCTTTTGCCTCTGTTGATATAGGTGGTGCCTAAGCGATCGCCTATATCGATATAGGAAGCGCCTAACCTATCGCCTAAGTGAGGCAGTGAGCATAGGCAATGGTATAAGCGGTTCCTAACCTATCGCATATGTTGATATAGGTGGCGCCTAAGCCATCGCCTATTTTGACTTAGGTTGTGCCTCACCTATCGCCTTTGTGAGGCAGTGAGCATAGGCATTGGGATAAGCGGCTCCTCACCTATCGCTTATGTTGATAAAGGCATTGCCTAAGCCATCGCCTATGTTGACATAGGCGGCGCCTAACCTATCGCCTAAGTAAGACTGTGAGCATAGGCGATGGTATAAGCGGTTTCTGACCTATCGCCTATGATGATATAGGCGGCGCTTAATTCATAGCCTATGTTGACATAGTTGGCGCCTAACCTATCGCCTAAGTTAGGCAGTGAGCATAGTCAATGGTATAAGCGGCGCCTAACCTATCGCCTATATTGATATAGGCGGCACATAAGCCATCGCCTATGTTGACATAGGCGGCACCTAACCTATCGCCTAAGTGAGGCAGCGAGCACAGGAAACGGTATAAGCAGTATCTAACCTATAGCTTATGTTGATATAGGCGGCGCCTAACCTATCTCCTAAGTAAGGCAGTAAGCATAGAAAATGGTATTAAAGGCTCCTAACCTATCGTATATGTTGATATAGGTGGCGTGTAATCCATCGCCAATGTAGACATAGGCAGTGCCTAACCTATCGCCTAAGTGAGGTTGTGAGCATAGGCAATGGTATAAGCGGCGCCTGACCTATCGCCTATGATGATATAGGCGGCGCTTAAGCCATCGCCTATTTTGACATAGGCAGCGCCTAACCTATCGCCTATGTGAGACAGTGAGTATAGTCAATGTTATAAGCGGCGCCTAACCTATCGCCTATGTTGATATAGGCGGCGCCTAAGGAATTGCCTATGTTGACATAGGTGGCACCTACCCTATTGCCTAAGTGAGGTAGTGAGCAAAGGCAATGGTATAAGAGGCGCCTAACCTATCGCCTATGTTGATATAGGCGGCGCCTAAACCATCGCCAATGTTGACATAGGTGGCTCCAAACCTATCGCCTAAGTGATGCAGTAAGCATAGGCAATGGAATAAGCGGAGCCAAATCTATCGCCTATTTTGATATAGGCTGCGCCTAAGCCATCGCCAATGTTGACATAGGTGGCGCCTAATCTATCGCCTATCTTGATATAGGCTGCACCTAAGCCATCGCCAATGTTGACATAAGCGGCTCCTAACCTATCTCATATGTTGATATAGGCGGCGCCTAGGCCAACGCCTATTTTGACATAGACGACGCCTAGCCTATCACCTTTGTGAAGAAGTGAGCATAGGCATGGGTATAAGAGACGCCTAACCTATCGCCTATATTGATATAGGCGGCGCCTAACTTATAGCCTAACTGAGGCTGTGAGCATAGGCAATGGTATAAGTGGCACCTGACCTATCCCCTATGATGATATAGGCAGCGCTTAAGCAATCTCCTATGTTGACATAGGCTGCGCCTAACCTATCGCCTAAGTAAGGCAGTGAGCATAGTCAATGTTATAAGCGGCGCCTAACCTATCGCCTATGTGGATATAGGCGGAGCCTAAGACATCACCTAAGTTAGGCAGTGAGCACAGGCAACGGTATAAGCGGTGGCTAACCTATAGCCTATGTGGATATGGTTGGCGCCTAACCTATCGCCTAGTGAGGCAGTGAGCATAGAAAATATTATTAAAGGCACCTAACCTATAGCAAATGTTTATATAGGGGGTGCCTAAGCCATCACCTATATAGACATAGGCGGCGCATAACCTATCGTCTAAGTGAGGCAGTGACAATAGGAAATGGTATAAGCGGTGCCTAACGTATCGCTTATGTTGATATAGGCGGAGCCTAAGCCATCACCTATGTTGACATAGGCGGCACCTAACCTATCACTTAAGTAAGGCATGAGCATAGGAAATGGTATAAGCGGCGCCTAACCTATCGCTTATGTTTATTTAGGCAGTGCCTAATCCATCGCCAATGTTGACATAGGCTACACCAAACCTATTGCCTAAGAGAAGCAGTGAGCATAGGCAATGGTATAATCGGCGCCTAATCTATCACCTATGTTGATATAGGCGGCGCCAAAGCCATCGCCTATGTTGACATAGGCGGCGCCTAACCTATCGCCTATGTGAGGCAGTGATCATAGGCAATGGTATAAGCAGCTCCTAAACTATCGCATATGTCTATATAGGAGGCGCCTAAGCCATCGACTATTTTGACATAGATGGCGCCTAACCTATCACCTAGGTGAGGCAGTGAGCATAGGCAATGATATAAGCGGCGCCTAACCTATCGCCTACGTAATGCAGTGAGCATAGGCAATGGTATAAGCGGCACCTAACCTATCGCTTATGTTGATTTAGGCGGCGCCTAATCCATCGCCTAGGTTGACATAGGCTACGTAAAACCTATAGCCTAAGAGAGGCAGTGAGCATAGGCAATGGTATAAAGGGCGCCTAATCTATCGCATACATTGATATAGGAGGCGCCTAAGCCATCGCCTATGCTAGCATAGGCGGCGCCTAACCAATCGCCTATGTGAGGCAGTGAGCATAGGCAATAGTATAAGCGGCTCCTAAACTATCGGATATGTTGATATAGGCGTCGCCTAAGCCATCGCGTATGTTGACATAGGCGGAGCCTAACCTATCGCCTAAGTGAGGCTATGAGCATAGTAAATGGTATAAGCAGTGCCTAACCTATTGCCTATATTGATATAGGTGGTGCCTACGCCATCGCCTATATTGACATAGGAAGCGCCTAACCTATCGCCTAAGTGAGGAAGTGAGCATAGCCAATGGTATAAGCGGCTCCTAACCTATCGCATATGTTGATATAGGTGGCGCCTAAGCCATCGCCTATTTTGACATAGACGGCGCAAGACCTATCTCCTTTGTGAGGCAGTGATCATAGGCAATTGTATAAGCGGCGCCTAACCTATGGCCTATGTTGATATAGGCGTCGCCTATGCCATCGCTTATGTTGACATAGGCGGCGCCTAACCTATCGCCTAAGTGAGGCTGTGAGCATAGGCAATGGTATAATTAGTACCTCACCTATCGCTTATGATGATATAGGCGGCGCTTAAGACATCGCCTATGTTGACATAGGTGGCGCCTAACCTATCTCCTAAGTGAGGCAGTGAGCATATTCAATGGTATAAGCGGCGCCTAACTTATTGCCAATATTGATATAGGCGGCGCCTAAGCCATCCCCTATTTTGACATAGGAGGCGCCTAACCTATCGCCTAGGTAAGGCAGCTAGCAAAGGAAATGGTATAAGCGGTGTCTAACCTATAGCTTATGTTGATATTGGCGGCGCCTAACTTATCGCCTAAGTAAGGCAATGAGCATAGAAAATGGTATAAAAGGCGCCTAACCAATCGTATATGCTGATATAGGCGGGGTGTAATCCATCGCCAATTTAGACATAGGAAGCGCCTAACCTATCTCCTAAGTGAGGTTGTGAGCATAGGAAATGGTATAAGCGGTGCCTGACCTATCGCCTATGATGATATAGGCGGCGCTTAATCCATCGCATATGTTGACATAGGCAACGCCTAACCTATCGCCTAAGTGAAGCAGTGAGTATAGTCAATGATATAAGTGGCGCCTAACCTATCCCCTATGTTGATATAGGCGGCGCCTAAGCAATTACCTATGTTGACATAGGCGGCTCCTACACTATCCCCTAAGTAAGGCAGTGAGCATAGGCAATGGTATAAGTGGCGCCTAACCTATCGCCTATGTTGATATAGGTGGCGCCTAAGCCCTCGCCTATGTTGACATAGGTGGCGCCAAACCTATCGCCTATGTGAGGCAGTGAGCATAAGCAATGGTATAAGCGTCTCCTAAACTATCCCATATGCTTATATAGGCGGCGCCTAAGCCATCACCTATTTTGACATAAGTGACGCCTAACCTATCACCTAGGTGAGGCAGTGTGCCTAGGAAATGATATAAGCGGCGCCTAACCTATAGCCTAAGTAAGGTAGTGAGCATAGGCAAAGGTATAAGTGGCTCCTAACCTATCGCTTATGTTGATTTAGGCGGCGCCTAATCCATCGCCTATGTTGACATAGGCTATGCCAAACCAATTGCCTAAGAGAGGCAGTGAGCATAGGCCATGGTATAAGCGACGCCTAATCTATCGCCTATGTTGATATTGGCGGCGCCAAAGCCGTCGCCTATGATGACATCGGCGGCGCCTAACCTATCGCCTATGTGAGCCAGTGAGCATAGGTAATGGTATAAGCGGCGTGTAACCTGTCGGCTATGTTGGTATAGGCGGCGCCTAATACATCGACTATATTGACATAGGCGGCACCTAACCTATCGCCTTAGTGAGGCAGTAAGCATAGGTAATGGTATAAGCGGCGCCTAACCTATCGCCAATGTTGATATAGATGGCTCTTATGGTATCGCTTATATTTACATAGGCGGTGCCTAACCTATCACCTATGTGAGGCAGCGAGCATAGGCAATGTTTTAAGAGGCCCCTAACATATCACCTATATGTATATACATGGCGCCTAAGACATTGCCTACGTTTATATATGCGGCGCCCAACCTATCGCCTAAGTGAGGCAGTAAGCATAGGCAATGGTATAAGCGGCGCCTCACCTATCGCCAATGTCGATATAGGCGGCGCCTAAGCCATCGCCGATTTTCACGTAGGCGGTGCCTAACCTATCGCCTAATTGAGGCAGTGACCATAGTCAATGGTATAAGCATCGCCTAACCTATCGCCTATGTTGTTATTGGCGGCGCCTAAGCCATCGCCTATATTAACAGAGGTGCAACCTAACCTATCGCCTAAGTGAGGCAGTGAGAATAGGCAATGGTATAACCGGTGCCTAACCTATAGCCTATGTTGATATAGGTGGCGCCTAAGCCATCGCCTATCATGACATATGTGGCGCCTAACCTATCGCCTAAGTGAGGCAGTGAGCATAGGCAATGGTATAAGCGGCGCATAACCTATCGCCTATGTTGATATAGGCGGCACCTAAGCCATCGCCTATGTTGGCATAGGCGGTGCCTAACCTATCGCCTATGTTGATATAGGCAACACCATATCCATTGCCTTTGTTGACATTGGCGGCGTCTAACCTATCGCCTAACTGAGGCAGTGAACATTCACAATGGTATAAGCGGTGCCTAACCTATCACCTATGTTGATATAGGCGGCACCTAAGCCATCGCCTAAGTGAGGCAGTTAGCAAAGGCAATGGTATAAACGGCGCCTAACCTACCCCCTGTGTTGAAATAGGCGGAGCCTAAGCGATCTCCTATGTAGACATAGGCGGCGCCTAACCTATCTCCTAAGTAAGGCGGTTAGCATAGGTAATGGTATAAGCGACGTGTAACCTATCGCCTATGTTGGTATAGGCGGCGCCTAATACATCGACTATATTGACATAGGCGGCACCTAACCTATCGCCTAAGTAAGGCAGTGAGCATAGGTAATGGTATAAGCGGCGCCTATCCTATCGCCAATGTTGATATAGGTGGCGCTTATGGCATCGCTTATGTTTACATAGGCGGTGCCTAACCTATCACCTAAGTGAGGCAACGAGCATTGGCAATGGTATAAGCGGCGCCTAACATATCGCCTATATTGATATACGTGGCGCCTAAGCCATACCTATGTTTATATATGCGGCGCCCAACCTATCGCCTAAGTGAGGCAGTATGCATAGGCAATGGTATAAGCGGTGCCTAACCTATCACCAATGTTGATATAGGCGGCGCCTAAGGCATCGCCTATGTTGACGTCGGCGGTGCCTAAGCTATCGGCTAATTGAGGCAGTAACCATAGGCAATGGTATAAACGTCGCCTAACCTATCGCCTATGTTGATATAGGCGGCGCCTAAGCCATCGCCTATATTGACATAGGCGGCACCTAACCTATCGCCTATGTGAGGCAGTGAGCATAGGTAATGGTATAAGCAATGCCTAACCTATCGCCTATGTTGATATAGGTGGCGCATATGGCACCTCCTATGTTTACATAGGCGGCGCCTAACCTTTCGCCTATGTCGATATAGGTGGCACCTATGGCATATCCTATGTTTACATAGGTGGCGCCTAACCTATCGCCTAAGTGAGGCAGCAATCATATGCTATGGTATAAGCGGCGCCTAACCTATCGCCTATGTTGATATAGGCGGCCCCTAAGCCATCGCCTATGTTCACGTAGGCGGTGCCTAACCTATCGCCTAATTGAAGCAGTGACCATAGGCAATGGTATAAGCGTCGCCTAACCTATCTCCTATGTTGTTATAGGCGGCGCCTAAGCTATCGCCTATATTAACATAGGTGGAACCTAACCTATCGCCTATCATTACATAGGTGGCGCCTAACCTATCACTTAAGTTAGGCAGTGAGTATAGGCAATGGTATAAGCAGCACCTAACCTATCGCCTATGTTGATATAGGCGGCTCCTAACCTATCGCCTATGTTGATATAGGCACCACCATATCCATTGCGTTTGTTGACATAGGCGGCGTCTAACCTATCTCCTAACTGAGGCAGTGAACATAGACAATGGTATAAGCGGTGCCTAACCTATCACCTATGTTGATATAGGCGGCACCTAAGCCATCGCCTAAGTGAGGCAGTTAGCATAGGCAATGGTATAAACGGTGCCTATCCTATCGCCTGTGTTGATATAGGCGGAGCCTAAGCGATCGACTATGTAGACATAGGCGGCGCCTAGCCTATCTCCTAAGTAAGGCGGTGAGCATAGGTAATGGTATAAGCGGCGTGTAACCTGTCGTCTATGTTGGTATAGGCGGCGCCTAATACATCAAGTATATTGAAATAGGAGGCACCTAACCTATTGCCTAAGTGAGGCAGTGAGCATAGGTAATGGTATATGCGGCGCCTAACCTATCGCCAATGTTGATATAGGTGGCGCTTATGGCATCGCTTATGTTTACATAGGCGGTTCCTAACTTATCACCTACTTGAGGCAGCGAGCATTGGCAATGGTATAAGCAGCGCCTAACATATCGCCTATATTGATATACGTGGCGCCTAAGCCATGCCTATGTTTATATATGCGGCACCCAACCTATCGCCTAAGTGAGGCAGTAAGCATAGGCAATGGTATAAGCGGTGCCTAACCTATCACCAATGTTGATATAGGCGGCGCCTAAGGCATCGCCTATGTTGACGTCGGCGGTGCCTAACCTATCGGCTAATTGAGGCAGTAACCATAGGCAATGGTATAAACGTCGCCTAACCTATCGCCTATGTTGATATAGGCGGCGCCTAATCCATCGCCTATATTGACATAGGCGGCACCTAACCTATCGCCTAAGTGAGGAAGTGAGCATAGGTAATGGTATAAGCGACGCCTAACCTATCGCCTATGTTGATATAGGTGGCGCATATGGCATCTCCGATGTTAACATAGGCGGCGCCTAACCTATCGCCTATGTTGATATAGGTGGCACCTATGGCATCTCCTATGTTTACATAGGTGGCGCCTAACCTATCGCCTAAGTGAGGCAGCAAGCATATGCAATGGTATAAGTGGCGCCTAACCTATCACCTATGTTGATATAGGCGGCCCCTAAGCGATCGCCTATGTTGACATAGGCGGCACCTAACCTATCGCCTAACTAAGGCGGTGAGAATAGGCAATGGTATAAGCGGCGCCTAACCTGTCGCCTATGTTGATATATGCGGCGCCTAATCCATCGACTATGTTGACATAGGCGGCACCTAACCTATCGCCTAAGTGAGGCAGTGAGCATAGGTAATGGTATAAGAAGCGCCTAACCTATCGCCTATGTTGACATAGGTGGCGCCTATGACATCGCTTATGTTTACATAGGCGGCGCCTAACCTATCGCCTAAGTGAGGCAGCGAGGATAGGCAATGGTATAAGCAGCGCCTAACCTATTACCTATGTTGACATACATGGAGCCTAAGACATTGCCTATGTTTATATATGCGGCGCCTAACCTATCGCCTAAGTGAGGCAGTAAGCATAGGCAATGGTATAAGCGGCCCCTAAACTGCCGCCTATGTTGATATAGGCGGCGCCTAATCCATCGCATATGTTGACATAGGCAGCACCTAACCTATCTCATAAGGCAGTGAACATAGTTAATGGTATAAGTGGTGCCTAACCTATCGCCTAAGTGAGGCAGCAAGCATATGCTATGGTATAAGCGGCGCCTAACCTATCGCCTACGTTGATATAGGCGTCCCCTAAGCCATCGCCTATGTTCACGTAGGCGGTGCCTAACCTATCGCCTAATTGAAGCTGTGACCATAGGCAATGGTATAAGCGTCGCCTAACCCATCGCCTATGTTGTTATAGGCGGCGCCTAAGCCATCGCCTATATTAACGTAGGTGGAACCTAACCTATCGCCTAAGTGAGGCACTGAGAATAGGCAATGGTATAACCGGTGCCTAACCTATGGCCTATATTGACATAGGCGGCACCTAACCTATCGCCTAAGTGAGGAAGTGAGCATAGGTAATGGTATAAGCGACGCCTAACCTATCGCGTATGTTTATATAAGTGGCGCATATGGCATCTCCGATGTTTACATAGGCGGCGCCTAACCTATCGCCTATGTTGATATAGGTGGCACCTATGGCATCTCCTATGTTTACATAGGTGGCGCCTAACCTATCGCCTAAGTGAGGCAGCAAGCATATGCAATGGTATAAGCGGCGCCTAACCTATCGCCTATGTTGATATAGGCGGCCCCTAAGCGATCACCTATGTTGACATAGGCGGCACCTAACCTATCGCCTAAGTAAGGCGGTGAGAATAGGCAATGGTATAAGCGGCGCCTAACCTGTCGCCTATGTTGATATATGCGGCGCCTAATCCATCGACTATGTTGACATAGGCGGCACCTAACCTATCGCCTAAGTGAGGAAGTGAGCATAGGTAATGGTATAAGAAGCGCCTAACCTATCGTCTATGTTGACATAGGTGGCGCCTATGACATCGCTTATGTTTACATAGGCGGCGCCTAACCTATCGCCTAAGTGAGGCAGCGAGGATAGGCAATGGTATAAGCAGCGCCTAACCTATTACCTATGTTGACATACGTGGAGCCTAAGTCATTGCCTATGTTTATATATGCGGCGCCTAACCTATCGCCTAAGTGAGGCAGTAAGCATAGGCAATGGTATAAGCGGCCCCTAAACTGCCGCCTATGTTAATATAGGCGGCGCCTAATCCATCGCATATGTTGACATAGGCAGCACCTAACCTATCTACTAAGGCAGTGAGCATAGTTAATGGTATAAGTGGCGCCTAACCTATCGCCTAAGTGAGGCAGCAAGCATATGCTATGGTATAAGCGGCGCCTAACCTATCGCCTATGTTGATATAGGCGGCCCCTAAGCCATCGCCTAGGTTCACGTAGGCGGTGCCTAACCTATCGCCTAATTGAAGCAGTCACCATAGGCAATGGTATAAGCGTCGCCTAACCCATCGCCTATGTTGTTATAGGCAGCGCCTAAGCCATCGCCTATATTAACGTAGGTGGAACCTAACCTATCGCCTAACTGAGGCAGTGAGAATAGGCAATGGTATAACCGGTGCCTAACCTATGGCCTATGTTGATATAGGCGGTGCCTAAGCCATCGCCTATCATAACATAGGTGGCGCCTAACCTATCACGTAAGTTAGGTAGTGAGTATAGGCAATGGTATAAGCAGCACCTAACCTATCGCCTATGTTGATATAGGCGGCTCCTAAGCCATCGCCTATGTTCACATAGGCGGCACCTAACCTATCGCCTATGTTGATATAGGCACCACCATATCCATTGCGTTTGTTGACATAGGCGGCGTCTAACCTATCTCCTAACTGAGGCAGTGAACATAGACAATTGTATAAGCGGTGCCTAACCTATCACCTATGTTGATATAGGCGGCACCTAAGCCATCGCCTAAGTGAGGCAGTTAGCATAGGCAATGGTATAAACGGTGCCTATCCTATCGCCTGTGTTGATATAGGCGGAGCCTAAGAGATTGACTATGTAGACATAAGTGGCGCCTAGCCTATCTCCTAAGTAAGGCGGTGAGCATAGGTAATGGTATAAGCGGCGTGTAACCTGTCGTCTATGTTGGTTTAGGCGGCGCCTAATACATCAAGTATATTGAAATAGGAGGCACCTAACCTATTGCCTAAGTGAGGCAGTGAGCATAGGTAATGGTATATGCGGCGCCTAACCTATCACCAATGATGATATAGGTGGCGCTTATGGCATCGCTTATGTTTACATAGGCGGTGCCTAACTTACCACCTAAGTGAGGCAGCGAGCATTGGCAATGGTATCAGCAGCGCCTAACATATCGCCTATATTGATATACGTGGCGCCTAAGCCATGCATATGTTTATATATGCGGCGCCCAACCTATCGCCTAAGTGAGGCAGTAAGCATAGGCAATGGTATAAGCGGTGCCTAACCTATCACCAATGTTGATATAGGCGGCGCCTAAGGCATTGCCTATGTTGACGTCGGCGGTGCCTAACCTATCGACTAATTGAGGCAGTAACCATAGGCAATGGTATAAACGTCGCCTAACCTATCGCCTATGTTGATATAGGCGGCGCCTAAGCCATAGCCTATATTGACATAGGCGGCACCTAACCTATCGCCTAAGTGAGGAAGTGAGCATAGGTAATGGTATAAGCGACGCCTAACCTATCGCCTATGTTGATATAGGTGGCGCATATGGCATCTCCGATGTTTACATAGGCGGCGCCTAACCTATCGCCTATGTTGATATAGGTGGCACCTATGGCATCTCCTATGTTTACATAGGTGGCGCCTAACCTATCGCCTAAGTGAGGCAGCAAGCATATGCAATGGTATAAGCGGCGCCTAACCTATCGCCAATGTTGATATAGGCGGCCCCTAAGCGATCGCCTATGTTGACATAGGCGGCACCTAGCCTATCGCCTAAGTAAGGCGGTGAGAATAGGCAATGGTATAAGCGGCGCCTAACCTGTCGCCTATGTTGATATATGCGGCGCCTAATCCATCAACTATGTTAACATAGGCGGCACCTAACCTGCCACCTATGTTGATATAGGCGGCGCCTAATCCATCGCATAAGTTGACATAGGCAGCACCTAACCTATCTCCTAAGGCAGTGAGCATAGTTAATTGTATAAGTGGCGCCTAACCTATCCCGTATGTTGATACTGGCGACGCCTAAGCGATCGCCTAAGTGAGGCAGTGAGCATAGCCAATGGTATAAGTGGCGCCTAACCTATCGCCTATGTTGATACAGGCGGAGCTTAAGCGATCGCCTATGTTGACTTAGGCGGTGCCTAACCTATTGCCTAAGTAAGGCGGTGATCATAGGCAATGGTATAAGCGACGGATAACCTATCGCCTATGTTGATATAGGTGGTGCCTAAGCCATTGCCTATGTTGACATAGACCGAGCCTAACCAATCGCCTAAGTGAGACAGTGAGAATAGGTAATGCAATAAGCGGCGCCTGACCGATCGCCTATGTTGATATAGGTTGCTCCTAAGCCAACACCTATGTTGACAAAGGCGGAGCCTAACCTATCGCCTAAGTGAGGCAGTGACCATAGGCAATGGTATAAGCGTCGCCTATCCTATTGCCTATGTTGATATAGGCGGAGCCTATGACAGGGCCTAAGTTGACATAGGCGGCATCTAACCTATCGTCTAAGTGAGTCAGGGAGAATAGGCAATGGTATAACCGGTGCCTAACCTATCGCCTATCATAACATAGGTGGCGCCTAACCTATCAAATAAGTTAGGCAGTTAGCATAGGCAATGGTTTAAGCAGCACCTAACCTATCACCTATGTTGATATAGGCGGCGCCTAAGCCATCGCCTATATTGACATAGACGGCGCCTAACCTATCGCCTATGTTGATATAGGTACCACCATATCCATTGCCTTTGTTGACATAGGCAGCGTCTAACCTATCTCCTAACTGAGGCAGTGAACATAGAAAATGGTACAAGCGGTTCCTAACCTATCACCTATGTTGATATAGGCGGTACCTAAGCCATCGCCTAAGTGAGGCAGTTAGCATAGGCAATGGTAAAAACGGTTCCTATCCTATCGCCTGTGTTGATATAGGTGGAGCCTAAGCGATCGACTATGTAGACATAGGCGGCGCCTAGCCTATCTCCTAAGTAAGGCGGTGAGCATAGGTAATGGTATAAGCGGCGTGTAACCTGTCGTCTATGTTGGTATAGGCGGCGCCTAATACATCAACTATATTGACTTAGGAGGCACCTAACCTATCGCCTAAGTGAGGCAGTGAGCATAGGTAATGGTATAAGCGGCGCCTAACCTATCGCCAATGTTGATATAGGTGGCGTTTATGGCATCGCTTATGTTTACATAGGCGGTGCCTAACTTATCACCTAAGTGAGGCAGCGAGCATTGGCAATGGTATAAGAAGCGCCTAATATATCGCCTATATTGATATACGTGGCGCCTAAGCCATGCCTATGTTTATATATGCGGCGCCCAACCTATCGCCTAAGTGAGGCAGTAAGCATAGGCAATGGTATAAGCGGTGCCTATCCTATCACCAATGTTGATATAGGCGGCGCCTAAGGCATCGCCTATGTTGACGTCGGCGGTGCCTAACCTATCGGCTAATTGAGGCAGTAACCATAGGCAATGGTATAAACGTCGCCTAACCTATCGCCTATGTTGATATAGGCGGCGCCTAAGCCATCGCCTATATTGACATAGGTGGCACCTAACCTATCGCCTAAGTGAGGTAGTGAGCATAGGTGATGGTATAAGCGATGCCAAACCTATCGCCTATGTTGATATAGGTGGCGCATATGGCATCTCCTATGTTTACATAGGCGGCGCCTAACCTATCGCCTATGTTGATATAGGTGGCACCTATGGCATCTCTTATGTTTTCATAGGTGGCTCCTAAACTATCGCCTAAGTGAGGCAGCAAGCATATGCAATGGTATATGCGGCGCCTAACCTATCGCCTATGTTGATATAGGCGGCCCCTATGCGATCGCCTATGTTGACATAGGCGGCACCTAACCTATCGCCTAAGTAAGGCGGTGAGAATAGGCAATGGTATAAGCGGCGCCTAACCTGTAGCCTATGTTGATATATGCGGCGCCTAATCCATCGACTATGTTAACATAGGCGGCACCTAACCTATCGCCTAAGTGAGGCAGTGAGCATAGGTAATGGTATAAGAAGCACCTAACCTATCGCCTATGTTGACATAGGTGGCGCCTATGACATCGCTTATGTTTACATAGGCGGCGCCGAACCTATCGCCTATATGAGGCAGCGAGGATAGGCAATGGTATAAGCAGCGCCTAACCTATTACCTATGTTGACATACGTGGAGCCTAAGACATTGCCTATGTTTATATATGCGGCGCCTAACCTATCGCCTAAGTGAGGCAGTAAGCATAGGCAATGGTATAAGCGGCCCCTAAACTGCCGCCTATGTTGATATAGGCGGCGCCTAATCCATCGCATATGTTGACATAGGCAGCACCTAACCTATTTCCTAAGGAAGTGAGCATAGTTAATGGTATAAGTGGCGCCTAACCTATCGCGTATGTTGATACTGGCGGCGCCTAAGCGATCGCCTAAGTGAGGCAGTGAGCATAGCCAATGGTATAAGTGGCGCCTAACCTATCGCCTATGTTGATACAGGCGGAGCCTAAGCGATCGCCTATGTTGACTTAGGCGGCGCCTAACCTATCGCCTAAGTAAGGCGGTGATCATAGGCAATGGTATAAGCGACGCATAACCTATCGCCTATGTTGATATAGGTGGCGCCTAAGCCATTGCCTATGTTGACATAGACCGAGCCTAACCAATCGCCTAAGTGAGAAAGTGAGAATAGGTAATGCAATAAGCGGCGCCTGACCGATCGCCTATGTTGATATAGGTGGCTCCTAAGCCAACACCTATGTTGACATAGGCGAAGCCTAACCTATCGCCTAAGTGAGGCAGTGACCATAGGCAATGGTATAAGCATCGCCTATCCTATTGCCTATGTTGATATAGGCGGAGCCTATGACAGGGCCTAAGTTGACATAGGCGGCATCTAACCTATCGCCTAAGTGAGTCAGGGAGCATAGGCAATGATATAACCGGTGCCTAACCTATCGCCTATGTTGATATAGGCGGCGCCTAAGCCATCGCCTATCATAACATAGGTGGCGCCTAACCTATCACGTAAGTTACGCAGTGAGCATAGGCAATGGTATTAGCAGCACCTAACCTATCGCCTATGTTGATATAGGCGGCGCCTAAGCCATCGCCTATGTTGACATGGGAGGCGCCTAACCTATCGCCTATGTTGATATAGGCGGCGCCTAAGCCATCGCCTATGTTGACATGGGAGGCGCCTAACCTATCGCCTATGTTGATATAGGCAGCACCATATCCATTGCCTTTGTTGACATAGGCAGCGTCTAACCTATCACCTAACTGAGGCAGTGAACATAGACAATGGTATAAGCGGTGCCTAACCTATCACCTATGTTGATATAGGCGGCACCTAAGCCATCGCCAAAGTGAGGCAGTTAGCATACGCAATGGTATAAACGGCGCCTATCCTATCGCCTGTGTTGATATAGGCGGAGCCTAAGCGATCGACTATGTAGACATAGGCGGCGCCTAGCCTATCTCCTATGTAAGGCGGTGAGCATAGGTAATGGTATAAGCGGCGTGTAACCTATCATCTATGATGGTATAGGCGGTGCCTAATACATCAACTATATTGACATAGGAGGCACCTAACCGATCGCCTAAGTGAGGCAGTGAGCATAGGTAATGGAATAAGCGGCTCCTAACCTATCGCCAATGTTGATATAGGTGGCGCTTATGGCATCGCTTATGTTTACATAGGCGTTGCCTAACTTATCACCTAAGTGAGGCAGCGAGCATTGGCAACGGTATAAGCATCGCCTAACATATCGCCTATATTGATATACGTGGCGCAAAAGCCATGCCTATGTTTATATATACGGCGCCCAGCCTATCGCCTAAGTGAAGCAGTAAGCATAGGCAATGGTATAAGCGGTGCCTAACCTATCACCAATGTTGATATAGGCGGCGCCTAAGGCATCGCCTATGTTGACGTCGGCGGTGCCTAACCTATCGGCTAATTGAGGCAGTAACCATAGGCAATGGTATAAACGTCGCCTAACCTATCGCCTATGTTAATATAGGCGGCGCCTAAGCCATCGCCTATATTGACATAGGCGGCACCTAACCTATCGCCTAAGTGAGGTAGTGAGCATAGGTAATGGTATAAGTGACGCCTAACCTATCGCCTATGTTGATATAGGTGGCGCATATGGCATCTCCTATGTTTACATAGGCGGCGCCTAACCTATCGCCTATGTTGATATAGGTGGCACCTATGGCATCTTCTATGTTTACATAGGTGGCGCCTAACCTATCGCCTAAGTGAGACAGCAAGAATATGCAAAGGTATAAGCGGCGCCTAACCTATCCCGTATGTTGATACTGGCGACGCCTAAGGGATCGCCTAAGTGAGGCAGTGAGCATAGCCAATGGTATAAGTGGCGCCTAACCTATCGCCTATGTTGATACAGGCGGAGCTTAAGCGATCGCCTATGTTGACTTAGGCGGCGCCTAACCTATCGCCTAAGTAAGGCGGTGATCATAGGCAATGGTATAAGTGACGCATAACCTATCGCCTATGTTGATATAGTTGGTGCCTAAGCCATTGCCTATGTTGACATAGACCGAGCCTAACCAATCGCCTAAGTTAGACAGTGAGAATAGGTAATGCAATAAGCGGCGCCTGACCGATCGCCTATGTTGATATAGGTTGCTCCTAAGCCAACACCTATGTTGACAAAGGAGGAGCCTAACCTATCGCCTAAGTGAGGCAGTGACCATAGGCAATGGTATAAGCGTCGCCTATCCTATTGCCTATGTTGATATAGGCGGAGCCTATGACAGGGCCTAAGTTGACATAGGCGGCATCTAACCTATCGCCTAAGTGAGTCAGGGAGAATAGGCAATGGTATAACCGGTGCCTAACCTATCGCCTATCATAACATAGGTGGCGCCTAACCTATCACATAAGTTAGGCAGTGAGCATAGGCAATGGTTTAAGCAGCACCTAACCTATCGCCTATGTTGATATAGGCGGCGCCTAAGCCATCGCCTATGTTGACATAGACGGCGCCTAACCTATCGCCTATGTTGATATAGGCACCACCATATCCATTGCCTTTGTTGACATAGGCAGCGTCTAACCTATCTCCTAACTGAGGCAGTGAACATGGAAAATGGTATAAGCGGTTCCTAACCTATCACCTATGTTGATATAGGCGGCACCTAAGCCATCGCCTAAGTGAGGCAGTTAGCATAGGCAATGGTAAAAACGGCGCCTATCCTATCGCCTGTGTTGATATAGGTGGAGACTAAGCGATCGACTATGTAGACATAGGCGGCGCCTAGCTTATCTCCTAAGTAAGGCGGTGAGCATAGGTAATGGTATAAGCGGTGTGTAACCTGTCGTCTATGTTGGTATAGGCGGCGCCTAATACATCAACTATATTGACTTAGGAGGCACCTAACCTATCGCCTAAGTGAGGCAGTGAGCATAGGTAAATGTATAAGCGGCGCCTAACCTATCGCCAATGTTGATATAGGTGGCGTTTATGGCATCGCTTATGTTTACATAGGCGGTGCCTAACTTATCACCTAAGTGAGGCAGCGAGCATTGGCAATGGTATAAGAAGCGCCTAACATATCGCCTATATTGATATACGTGGCGCCTAAGCCATGCCTATGTTTATATATGCGGCGCCCAACCTATCGCCTAAGTGAGGCAGTAAGCATAGGCAATGGTATAAGCGGTGCCTATCCTATCACCAATGTTGATATAGGCGGCGCCTAAGGCATCGCCTATGTTGACGTCGGCGGTGCCTAACCTATCGGCTAATTGAGGCAGTAACCATAGGCAATGGTATAAACGTCGCCTAACCTATCGCCTATGTTGATATAGGCGGCGCCTAAGCCATCGCCTATATTGACATAGGCGGCACCTAACCTATCGCCTAAGTGAGGTAGTGAGCATAGGTGATGGTATAAGCGATGCCAAACCTATCGCCTATGTTGATATAGGTGGCGCATATGGCATCTCCTATGTTTACATAGGCGGCGCCTAACCTATCGCCTATGTTGATATAGGTGGCACCTATGGCATCTCCTATGTTTTCATAGGTGGCTCCTAAACTATCGCCTAAGTGAGGCAGCAAGCATATGCAATGGTATAAGCGGCGCCTAACCTATCGCCTATGTTGATATAGGCGGCCCCTATGCGATCGCTTATGTTGACATAGGCGGCACCTAACCTATTGCCTAAGTAAGGCGGTGAGAATAGGCAATGGTATAAGCGGCGCCTAACCTGTCGCCTATGTTGATATATGCGGTGCCTAATCCATCGACTATGTTGACATAGGAGGCACCTAACCTATCGCCTAAGTGAGGCAGTGAGCATAGGTAATGGTATAAGAAGCACCTAACCTATCGCCTATGTTGACATAGGTGGCGCCTATGACATCGCTTATGTTTACATAGGCGGCGCCTAACCTATCGCCTATATGAGGCAGCGAGGATAGGCAATGGTATAAGCAGCGCCTAACCTATTACCTATGTTGACATACGTGGAGCCTAAGACATTGCCTATGTTTATATATGCGGTGCCTAACCTATCGCCTAAGTGAGGCAGTAAGCATAGGCAATGGTATAAGCGGCCCCTAAACTTCCGCCTATGTTGATATAGGCGGCGCCTAAGCCATCGCCTATGTTGACATAGACGGCGCCTAACCTATCGCCTATGTTGATATAGGCACCACCATATCCATTGCCTTTGTTGACATAGGCAGCGTCTAACCTATCTCCTAACTGAGGCAGTGAACATGGAAAATGGTATAAGCGGTTCCTAACCTATCACCTATGTTGATATAGGCGGCACCTAAGCCATCGCCTAAGTGAGGCAGTTAGCATAGGCAATGGTAAAAACGGCGCCTATCCTATCGCCTGTGTTGATATAGGTGGAGACTAAGCGATCGACTATGTAGACATAGGCGGCGCCTAGCTTATCTCCTAAGTAAGGCGGTGAGCATAGGTAATGGTATAAGCGGTGTGTAACCTGTCGTCTATGTTGGTATAGGCGGCGCCTAATACATCAACTATATTGACTTAGGAGGCACCTAACCTATCGCCTAAGTGAGGCAGTGAGCATAGGTAAATGTATAAGCGGCGCCTAACCTATCGCCAATGTTGATATAGGTGGCGTTTATGGCATCGCTTATGTTTACATAGGCGGTGCCTAACTTATCACCTAAGTGAGGCAGCGAGCATTGGCAATGGTATAAGAAGCGCCTAACATATCGCCTATATTGATATACGTGGCGCCTAAGCCATGCCTATGTTTATATATGCGGCGCCCAACCTATCGCCTAAGTGAGGCAGTAAGCATAGGCAATGGTATAAGCGGTGCCTATCCTATCACCAATGTTGATATAGGCGGCGCCTAAGGCATCGCCTATGTTGACGTCGGCGGTGCCTAACCTATCGGCTAATTGAGGCAGTAACCATAGGCAATGGTATAAACGTCGCCTAACCTATCGCCTATGTTGATATAGGCGGCGCCTAAGCCATCGCCTATATTGACATAGGCGGCACCTAACCTATCGCCTAAGTGAGGTAGTGAGCATAGGTGATGGTATAAGCGATGCCAAACCTATCGCCTATGTTGATATAGGTGGCGCATATGGCATCTCCTATGTTTACATAGGCGGCGCCTAACCTATCGCCTATGTTGATATAGGTGGCACCTATGGCATCTCCTATGTTTTCATAGGTGGCTCCTAAACTATCGCCTAAGTGAGGCAGCAAGCATATGCAATGGTATAAGCGGCGCCTAACCTATCGCCTATGTTGATATAGGCGGCCCCTATGCGATCGCTTATGTTGACATAGGCGGCACCTAACCTATCGCCTAAGTAAGGCGGTGAGAATAGGCAATGGTATAAGCGGCGCCTAACCTGTCGCCTATGTTGATATATGCGGCGCCTAATCCATCGACTATGTTGACATAGGAGGCACCTAACCTATCGCCTAAGTGAGGCAGTGAGCATAGGTAATGGTATAAGAAGCACCTAACCTATCGCCTATGTTGACATAGGTGGCGCCTATGACATCGCTTATGTTTACATAGGCGGCGCCTAACCTATCGCCTATATGAGGCAGCGAGGATAGGCAATGGTATAAGCAGCGCCTAACCTATTACCTATGTTGACATACGTGGAGCCTAAGACATTGCCTATGTTTATATATGCGGCGCCTAACCTATCGCCTAAGTGAGGCAGTAAGCATAGGCAATGGTATAAGCGGCCCCTAAACTTCCGCCTATGTTGATATAGGCGGCGCCTAATCCATCGCATATGTTGACATAGGCAGCAGCTAACCTATTTCCTAAGGAAGTGAGCATAGTTAATGGTATAAGTGGCGCCTAACCTATCGCGTATGTTGATACTGGCGGCGCCTAAGCGATCGCCTAAGTGAGGCAGTGAGCATAGCCAATGGTATAAGTGGCGCCTAACCTATCGCCTATGTTGATACAGGCGGAGCGTAAGCGATCGCCTATGTTGACTTAGGCGGCGCCTAACCTATCGCCTAAGTAAGGCGGTGATCATAGGCAATGGTATAAGCGACGCATAACCTATCGCCTATGTTGATATAGGTGGCGCCTAAGCCATTGCCTATGTTGACATAGACCGAGCCTAACCAATCGCCTAAGTGAGAAAGTGAGAATAGGTAATGCAATAAGCGGCGCCTGACCGATCGCCTATGTTGATATAGGTGGCTCCTAAGCCAACACCTATGTTGACATAGGCGAAGCCTAACCTATCGCCTAAGTGAGGCAGTGACCATAGGCAATGGTATAAGCATCGCCTATCCTATTGCCTATGTTGATATAGGCGGAGCCTATGACAGGGCCTAAGTTGACATAGGCGGCATCTAACCTATCGCCTAAGTGAGTCAGGGAGCATAGGCAATGGTATAACCGGTGCCTAACCTATCGCCTATGTTGATATAGGCGGCGCCTAAGCCATCGCCTATCATAACATAGGTGGCGCCTAACCTATCACGTAAGTTACGCAGTGAGCATAGGCAATGGTATTAGCAGCACCTAACCTATCGCCTATGTTGATATAGGCGGCGCCTAAGCCATCGCCTATGTTGACATGGGAGGCGCCTAACCTATCGCCTATGTTGATATTGGCAGCACCATATCCATTGCCTTTGTTGACATAGGCAGCGTCTAACCTATCACCTAACTGAGGCAGTGAACATAGACAATGGTATAAGCGGTGCCTAACCTATCACCTATGTTGATATAGGCGGCACCTAAGCCATCGCCAAAGTGAGGCAGTTAGCATAGGCAATGGTATAAACGGCGCCTATCCTATCGCCTGTGTTGATATAGGCGGAGCCTAAGCGATCGACTATGTAGACATAGGCGGCGCCTAGCCTATCTCCTAAGTAAGGCGGTGAGCATAGGTAATGGTATAAGCGGCGTGTAACCTATCATCTATGATGGTATAGGCGGCGCCTAATACATCAACTATATTGACATAGGAGGCACCTAACCTATCGCCTAAGTGAGGCAGTGAGCATAGGTAATGGAATAAGCGGCGCCTAACCTATCGCCAATGTTGATATAGGTGGCGCTTATGGCATCGCTTATGTTTACATAGGCGTTGCCTAACTTATCACCTAAGTGAGGCAGCGAGCATTGGCAACTGTATAAGCAGCGCCTAACATATCGCCTATATTGATATACGTGGCGCAAAAGCCATGCCTATGTTTATATATGCGGCGCCCAGCCTATCGCCTAAGTGAGGCAGTAAGCATAGGCAATGGTATAAGCGGTGCCTAACCTATCACCAATGTTGATATAGGCGGCGCCTAAGGCATCGCCTATGTTGACGTCGGCGGTGCCTAACCTATCGGCTAATTGAGGCAGTAACCATAGGCAATGGTATAAACGTCGCCTAACCTATCGCCTATGTTAATATAGGCGGCGCCTAAGCCATCGCCTATATTGACATAGGCGGCACCTAACCTATCGCCTAAGTGAGGTAGTGAGCATAGGTAATGGTATAAGCGACGCCTAACCTATCGCCTATGTTGATATAGGTGGCGCATATGGCATCTCCTATGTTTACATAGGCGGCGCCTAACCTATCGCCTATGTTGATATAGGTGGCACCTATGGCATCTCCTATGTTTATATAGGTGGCGCCTAACCTATCGCCTAAGTGAGACAGCAAGAATATGCAAAGGTATAAGCGGCGCCTAACCTATCGCCTATGTTGATATAGGCGGCCCCTATGCGATCGCCTATGTTGACATAGGCGGCACCTAACCTATCGCCTAAGTAAGGCGGTGAGAATAGGCAATGGTTTAAGCGGCGCCTAACCTGTTGCCTATGTTGATATATGCGGCGCCTAATCCATCGACTATGTTGACATAGGCGGCACCTAACCTATCGCCTAAGTGAGGCAGTGAGCATAGGTAATGGTATAAGAAGCTCCTAACCTATCGCCTATGTTGACATAGGTGGCGCCTATGACATCGCTTATGTTTACATAGGCGGCGCCTAACCTATCGCCTAAGTGAGGCAGTGAGGATAGGCAATGGTATAAGCAGCGCCTAACCTATTACCTATGTTGACATACGTGGAGGCTAAGACATTGCCTATGTTTATATATGCGGCGCCTAACCTATCTCCTAAGTGAGGCAGTAAGCATAGGCAATGGTATAAGCGGCCCCTAAACTGCCGCCTATGTTGATATAGGCGGCCCCTAATCCATAGCATATGTTGACAAAGGCAGCACCTAACCTATCTCCTAAGGAAGTGAGCATAGTTAATGGTATAAGTGGCGCCTAACCTATCGTGTATGTTGATACTGGCGGCGCCTAAGAGATCGCCTAAGTGTGGCAGTGAGCATAGCCAATGGTATAAGTGGCGCCTAACCTATCGCCTATGTTGATACAGGCGGAGCCTAAGCGATCGCCTATGTTGACTTAGGCGGCGCCTAACCTATCGCCTATGTAAGGCGGTGATCATAGGCAATGGTATAAGCGACGCATAACCTATCGCCTATGTTGATATAGGTGGCGCCTAAGCCATTGCCTATGTTGACATAGACCGAGCCTAACCAATCGCCTAGGTGAGAAAGTGAGAATAGGTAATGCAATAAGCGGCGCCTGATCGATCGCCTATGTTGATATAGGTGGCTCCTAAGCCAACACCTATGTTGACATAGGCGGAGCCTAACCTATCGCCTAAGTGAGGCAGTGACCATAGGCAATGGTATAAGCGTCGCCTATCCTATTGCCTATGTTGATATAGGCGGAGCCTATGACAGGGCCTAAGTTGACATAGGCGGCATCTAACCTATCGCCTAAGTGAGTTAGGGAGCATAGGCAATGGTATAAGTGGCTCCTAACCTATCACCTATGTTGATATAGGAGGCCCCTAAGACATCGCCTATGTTGACATAGGCGGCGCCTAACCTATCGCCTACGTGAGTCAGTGAGCATAGGCAATGGTATAAGCGGCGCCTAACCTATTGCCTATGTTGATATAGGCGGCTCCTATGCCATCGCCTATGTTGACATAGGAGGCGCCTAACCTATCGCCTAAGTGAGGTAGCGAGAATAGGAAAGTGTATAAGCGGCGCCTAACCTATCATCTATGTTGATATAAGTGGCACCTAAGCCATCGCCATTGTTGATATAGGCGGGGGATAACCTATCACCTAAGTGAGGAAGTAACCATAGGAAACCTATTGCCTATGTTGATATAGGCGGTGCCTAACCTATCGCCTATGATTATATAGGCGGTGCCTAACCTATCACCTAAGTGAGGCAGTAAGCATAGACAATGTTATAAGCGGATCTTATCCTATCGCTTATGTTGATACAGGTGGCACGTAAGCCATCGCCTATGTTGACATAGGTGACACCTAACCTATAGCCAATGTGAGGCAGTGAGCATAGGGAATAGAATAATCGGCGCCGAACCTATCGCCTATGTTGTTATTGGCGGCACCTGACCTATCGCCTATGTTGACATAACTAGTGCGTAACCAATCGCCTAAGTAAGGTACTGAGCCTTGGAAATGGTATAAGAGGTGCCTAATCTATCGCCTATGCTGATTAAGGCGGCACCTAAGACATCGCCTATTGTAACATAGGCGGCACCTAACCTATCACCTAAGTAAGCTAGTGAGCATAGGCAATGGTATAAGCGACGCCTTGCCTATCGTCTATGTCGATATATGCGGCACCTATGCCATCGCCTATGTTGACATAGGCGGCACCTAACCTATCACCTAAGTGAGGCACTAAGCATAGGCAATTGTATAAGTGGCGCCTAACCTATCACCTATGTTGATAGAGGCGACGCCTGAGCCTTAGCCTATGTTGACATAGGTGGCGCCTAACCTATTGTCTAAGTAAGGCAGTGAGCATAGGCAATGGTATAAGCGGCGCCTAACCTAACACCTATGTTGATATAGGCAGCGCCTAAGCCATCTCCAATGTAACATAGGCGGTGCCCAACATATTGCCTAAGTGAGGCAGTATGCATAGGCAATGGTATATGTGGCCCCTAATCAATCACCTATGTTGATATAAGTGGCGCCTAAGACATTGCTTATGTTGAAATAGGAAGCGCCTAACCTATCGCCTAAGTGAGGTAGTGAGCATAGGCAATGGTATAAGAGTCACCTAACCTATCGCCTAAGTGAGGGAGTGAGCATAGGCAATGGTATAAGCGGCGCCTAACCTATCGCCTATGTTGATATAGGTGGCGCCTAAGCCATTACCAATGTTCACATAAGCGGAGCCTAACCTATCCCCTATGTGAGGCAGTGAGCATAGGCAATGGTATATGCGGCGCCTAACCTATCTCCTATGTTGATATAGGCGGCGCCTAAGACATTGCCTATGTTGACATAGGCGGCGTCTAACCTATCGCCTAAGTGAGGCAGTGAGCATAGGCAATTGTCTAAGCGGCGCCTAACCTATCGCCTGTGTTGATATAGGCAGCGCCTAAGCCATTGTCTATATTGACATAGGCGGTGCCTAACCTATCTCTTAAATGAGACAGTGAGCATAGACAATGGTATAAGCGGAGCCTAACCTATCAACTATGTAGATATAGGCGGCACCTAAGCCATCACCTAAGTGAGGCAGTGAGCATAGGCAATGGTATAAGCGGCGCCTAACCTATCGCCTATGTTGATATAGGCAGCGCCTATGCCATCGCCTATGTTGACATAGGCGGCACCTAACCTGTCGCCTAAGTGAGACAGCGAGCATAGGTAAATGTAGAAGTGGCGCCTAACCTATCGCCTATGTTGATATAAGTGGCACATAAGCCATCACCTATGTTGACATAGGTGGCGCCTAAAATATTGCCTAAGTGAGGTAGTGAGAATAGGAATTGGTATAAGTAGCGCCTAACCTATCGCCTATGTTGTTGTAGGGGGAGCCTATGGCAGGACGTATGTTGACATAGGCGGAGCCTAACCTATCGCCTAAATAAGGGAGTGACCATAGGCAATGGTATAAGCGTCGCCTATCCTATTGCCTATGTTGATATAGGTGGAGCCTATGACAGGGCCTAAGTTTACATAGGCGGCATCTAACTTATCGCCTAAGTGAGTTAGGGAGCATAGGCAATGGTATAAGTGGCTCCTAACCTATCACCTATGTTGATATAGGAGGCCCCTAAGACATCGCCTATGTTGACATAGGCGGCGCCTAACCTATCGCCTAAGTGAGTCAGTGAGCATAGGCAATGGTATAAGCGGCGCCTAACCTATTGCCTATGTTGTTATAGGCGGCTCCTATGCCATCGCCTATGTTGACATAGGAGGCGCCTAACCTATCGCCTAAGTGAGGTAACGAGAATAGGCAATGGTATAAGCGGCGCCTAACCTATCGTCTATGTTGATATAAGTGTCACCTAAGCCATCGCCATTGTTGATACAGGCGGGGGATAACCTATCACCTAAGTGAGGAAGTAAGCATTGGAAACCTATCGCCTATGTTGACATAGGCGGTGCCTAACCTATTGCCTATGATTATATAGGCGGCAACTATCCTATCACCTATGTGAGGCAGTAAGCATATCCAATGGTATAAGCGGCTCTTATCCTATCGCTTATGTTGATACAGGTGGCACGTAAGCCATCGCCTATGTTGACATAGGTGTCACCTAACCTATATCCAAAGTGAGGCAGTGAGCGTAGGGAATAGAATAATCGGCGCCGAACCTATCGCCTATGTTGTTATTGGCGCACCTGACCTATCGCCTATGTTGACATAACCAGTGCCTAACCTATCGCCTAGGTGAGGTAGTGAGCCTTGGAAATGGTATAAGAGGTGCCTAATCTATCGCCTATGTTGATTAAGGCGGCACCTAAGACATCGCATATGTTAACATAGGTGGCACCTAACCTATCACCTATGTAAGCTAGTGAGCATAGGCAATTGTATAAGCGACGCCTAGCCTATCGTCTATGTCGATATAAGCGGCGCCTATGACATCGCCTATGTTGACATAGGCCATCGCCTATATTGACATAGGCGGCACCTAACCTATCGCCTAAGTGAGGCACTAAGCATAGGCAATGGTATAAGTGGCGCCTAACCTATCACCTATGTTGATAGAGGAGGCGCTTGAGCCTTAGTCTATGTTGATATAGGTGGCGCCTAACCTATTGTCTCAGTAAGGAAGTGAGCATAGGCAATGGTATAAGCAGCGCCTAACCTATCGCCTATGTTGATATAGGCGGCGCCTAAGCCATCGCCAATGTAACATAGGCGACACCTAACCTATCGCCTAAGTGAGGTAGTGAGCATAGGCAATGGTATAAGAGTCACATAACCTATCGCCTAAGTGAGGGAGTTAGCATAGGCAATGGTATAAGCGGCGCCTAACCTATCGCCTATGTTGATATAGGTGGCGCCTAAGCCATTACCAATGTTGACATAAGCGGAGCCTAACCAATCCCCTATGTGAGGCAGTGAGCATAGGCAATGGTATATGTGGCTCCTAACCTATCGCCAATGTTGATATAGGCGGAGCCTAAGACATCACCTATGTTGACATAGGCGGCGTCTAACCTATCGCCTAAGTGAGGCAGTGAGCATAGGCAATGGTCTAAGCGGCGCCTAACCTATTGCCTATGTTGATATAGGCAGCGCCTAATCCATTGTCTATGTTGACATAGGCGGTGCCTAACATATCTCATAAATGAGACAGTGAGCATAGACAATGGTATAAGCGGAGCCTAACCTATCAACTATGTTGATATAGGTGGCACCTAAGCCATCACCTAAGTGAGGCAGTGAGCATAGGCAATGGTATAAGCGGTGCCTAACCTATCGCCTATGTTGATATAGGCAACGCCCAAGTGATCGCCTATATCTACATAGGCGGTGCCTAACTTATCGCCTCAGTGAGGCGGTGAGCATAGGCAATTGTATATGCGGCGCCTAACCTATCTCCTATGTTGATATAGGCGGCGCCTAAGACATTGCCTATGTTGACATAGGCGGCGTCTAACCTATCGCTTAAGTGAGGCAGTGAGCATAGGCAATGGTCTAAGCGGCGCCTAACCTATCGCCTATGTTGATATAGGTGGCTCCTATGGAATCGCTTATGTTTACATAGGCAGCGTCTAACCTATCGCCTAAGTGAGGCAGCGAGCATAGGCAATGGTATAAGCGGCGCCTAACGTATCGCCTATGTTGATATATGCAGCGCCTAAGCCATCGCCTATATTGACGTAGGCGGTGCCTAACGTATCGCCAAATTGAGGCAGTGAGCAGAGGCAATGGTATAAGCGGCGCCTAACCTATTGCCTGTGTTGATTTAGGCGATGCCTAAGCCATCGCCTATATTGACATAGGCGACACCAAACCTATTGCCTAAGTGAGGCAGTGAGCATAGGTAATGGTTTTAGCGGCGCCTAACCTATCGCCTATATTGACATAGGTGGTGCCTATGGAATCTCCTATGTTTACATAGGCGGAGCCTAACCTATCGCCTTAGTGAGGCAGCAAGAATTGGCAACGGTATAAGAGGCGCCTAACCTATCGCCTATGTTGATATAGACGACGCCTAAGTGAGGCGGTGAGCATAGGCAATGGCATAAGCGACGCCTAAACTATCACCTATGTTGATATAGGCGGCGCCTAATCCATCGAATATGTTGACATAAGCGGCGCCTAACCTATCGCCTAAGTGAGGCAGTGAGTTTAGGCAATGATATAAGAGGCACCTAACCTATCGCCTATATTGATATAGGCGGTGCCTAAGACATCGCCTATGTTGACATAGGTGGCGGCTAACCTTTCGCCTAAGTGAGGTAGTGAGCATAGGCAATGGTATAAGCGGCGCCTAACCTATCACCTATTTTGATATAGGCGGGGCCTTAGCCATCACCTATGTTAACATAGGTGGAACCTAACCTATAGCCTATGTAAGGCAGTGAGCATAGGAAATGGTATAAGCGGCGCCTAAACTATTACCTATGTTGATATAGGCTGCGCCTAAGCCATCGCCTATGTTGACATAGGAGGCGCCTAACCTATCGCCTAAGTGAGGCAGTGAGAATAGACAATGGTATAAGCGGCACTTAACCTATCGCCTACATTGATATAGGCGGCGCCAAAGCCATCTCCTATGTTGACATAGGCGGCGCCTAACCGATCACCTAAGTGAGGCAGTGAGCATAGACAATGGTATAAGTGGCGCCTAACCTATCGCCTATGTTAATATAGGTGGCGCCTAACCTATCGCTTAAGTGAGGTAGTAAGCATAGGCAATGGTATAAGCGGAGCCTAATCTATCGCCTATGCTGATATAGGTGGCACCTAATCCATCGCCTATGTTGATGTAGGCGGCGTCTAACCGATCGCCTAATTGAGCCAGTGAGCATAGGTAATGGCATAAGCGGCGCCTAACCTATCGCCTATGTTGATATAGGCGGCGCCTAAGACATCACCTATGTTGACATAGGCGGCGCTTAACCTATCACCTAAGCGAGGCAGTGTGCATAGGCAATTGTATAAGTGGCGCCTAACCTATCGCCTATGTTTATATAGGAGGCACCTAAGCCATCGCCTCTGTTGACATAGGCGGCGCCAAACCTATCGCCTAAGTGAGGGAGTGAGCATAGGCAATGGTATAAACAACACCTAACCTATCGCGTATGATTAAACAGGAAGCGCCTAAGCCATCGCCTATGTTGACATTGGCGGCGCCTAACCTATCGCCTACATGAGGCAGTAAGCATAGGCAATGGTATATGCGGCGCCTAACCTATCGCTTATGTTGATATTGGTGGCGCCTAATCTATCACCTATGCTGACATAGGCGGCGCCTAACCTATCGCCTAAGTGAGGCAGTGATCATAGGCAATGGTATAAGCGGCGTCTAACCTATTGCCAATGTTGATATAGGCGGCGCCTATGCCATCGCCTATGTTGACATAGGCGGCGCCTAACCTATCGCCTAATTGAGGTACTGAGCATAGGCAATGGTATAAGCGGCGCCTAACCTATAGCCAATGTTGATATAGGCGGCGCCTAAGCCATCTTCTATGTTGACATAGGCGGCGCCTAACCTATTGCCTAAGTGAGGCAATGAGCATAACAAATGGTATAAGCGGCTCCTAACCTATCGCCTATGTTGATATTGACGGCGCCTAAGCCATCGCCTATGTTTATATAGGCGGCGCCGAACCTTTCGCCTAAGCGAGGCAGTGAGCATAGGTAATGGTATAAGCGGTGTCTAACCTATCGCCTATGTTTGTATAGGCGGCGCCTAAGACATCGCCTATGTTGACATAGGCGGTGTCTAAACTATGGCCTAAGTGAGGAAGTGAGCATAGACAGTGGTATAAGCGGCGCCTAACCTATCGCCTATGTTGATATAGGTGGCGCCAAAGAAATCGCCTATGTTGACATAGGAGGTGCCTAACCTATCGCCTAACTGATGCAGTGAGCATAGGAAATGATATAAGCAGTGCCGAATCTATCGCCTATGTTGATATAGGCGGCGCCTAAGATATCGCCAATGTTGATATTAGCATCGCCTAACCTATCGCCTATGTTGATATAGGCGGCGCCTAAGACATTGCCTATGATGACATAGACGGCACCTAACCTATCGCCTAAGTAAGGCAGTGAGAATAGGTAATAGTATAAGCGGTGCCTAACGTATCGCCTACGTTGATATAGGCGGTACCTATGCCATCGCCTATCTTGACATAGGCGGTACCTAACCTATAACCTAAGTGAGGCAACAAGCATAGGCAATGGTATAAGCGACGCCTAACCTATCGCCTCTGTTGATATAAGTGGCTCTTAAGCCATCGCCTATGTTGATATAAGTGGCGCCTAACCTATCGCCTAAGTGAGGCAGTAAGCATAGGCAATGGTAAAAGCAGCGTATAACCTATCGCCTATGTTGATAGAGGCGGCGCCTAAGCCCTTGCCTATATTGACATAGGCGGCGCCTAACTTATCACCGAAGTGAGGCAGTGAGCATAGGCAATGGTATAAGCGGCACCTAACCTATTGCCTATGATGATATAGGCGGTGCCTAAGCCATCGCCTAACCTATCGCCTAATTAAGAAAGTGATCATAGGCAAAGGTATAAGCTACACCTAACCTATCGCCTATGTTGATATAGGCAGTGCGTAAGCCAGCACCTATGTTGACTTAGGCGGCGCCTAACCTATAGCCTATGTGAGGCAGTGAGCATAGGTAATGATATAGGAGGCGACTAACCTATCGCCTATGTTGATATAGACGGCGCCTAAGTGAGGAGGTGAGCATAGGCAATGGCATAAGCGGCGCTTAAACTGTCACCTATGTTGATATAGGCGGCGCCTAATCCATAGAATATGTTGACATAAGCGGCGCCTAACCTATAGCCTAAGTGAGGCAGTGAGTTTAGGCAATGATATAAGAGGCGCCTAACCTATCGCCTATATTGATATAGGCGGTGCCTATGACATCGCCTATGTTGACATAGGTGGCGGCTAACCTTTCGCCTAAGTGAGGTAGTGAGCATAGGCAATGGTATAAGCGGCGCCTAACCTATCACCTATTTTGATATAGGCGGGGCCTTATCCATCACCTATGTTAACATAGGTGGAACCTAACCTATAGCCTATGTAAGGCAGTGAGCATAGGAAATGGTATAAGCGGCGCCTAACCTATTACCTATGTTGATATAGGCTGCGCCTAAGCCATCGCCTATGTTGACATAGGAGGCGCCTAACCTATCGCCTAAGTGAGGCAGTGAGAATAGACAATGGTATAAGCGGCACTTAACCTATCGCCTACATTGATATAGGCGGCGCCAAAGCCATCGCCTATGTTGACATAGGCGGCGCCTAACCGATCGCCTAAGAGAGGCAGTGAGCATAGACAATGGTATAAGTGGCGCCTAAGCTATCGCCTATGTTAATATAGGTGGCGCCTAACCTATCGCTTAAGTGAGGTAGTAAGCATAGGCAATGGTATAAGCGGAGCCTAATCTATCGCCTATGCTGATATAGGTGGCACCTAATCCATCGCCTATGTTGATGTAGGCGGCGTCTAACCGATCGCCTAATTGAGCCAGTGAGCATAGGTAATGGCATAAGCGGCGCCTAACCTATCGCCTATGTTGATATAGGCGGTGCCTAAGCCATCGCCTATGTTGACATAGGCGGCGCTTAACCTATCACCTAAGCGAGGCAGTGTGCATAGGCAATTGTATAAGTGGCGCCTAACCTATCGCCTATGTTTATATAGGAGGCACCTAAGCCATCGCCTCTGTTGACATAGGCGGCGCCAAACCTATCGCCTAAGTGAGGCAGTGATCATAGGCAATGGTATAAACAGCACCTAACCTATCGCGAATGATTATACAGGCGGCGCCTAACCTATCGCCTACATGAGGCAGTAAGCATAGGCAATGGTATATGCGGCGCCTAACCAATCGCTTATGTTGATATTGGTGGCGCCTGATCTATCGCCTATGTTGACATAGGCGGCGCCTAACCTATCGCCTAAGTGAGGCAGTGATCATAGGCAATGGTATAAGCGGCGTCTAACCTATTGCCAATGTTGATATAGGCGGCGCCTATGCCATCGCCTATGTTGACATAGGCGGCGCCTAACCTATCGCCTAATTGAGGTACTGAGCATAGGCAATGGTATAAGCGGCGCCTAACCTATAGCCTATGTTGATATAGGCGGCGCCTAAGCCATCTTCTATGTTGACATAGGCGGCGCCTAACCTATTGCCTAAGTGAGGCAATGAGCATAAGAAATGGTATAAGCGGCTCCTAACCTATCGCCTATGTTGATATTGGCGGCGCCTAAGCCATCGCCTATGTTTATATAGGCGGCGCCGAACCTTTCGTCTAAGCGAGGCAGTGAGCATAGGTAATGGTATAAGCGGTGTCTAACCTATCGCCTATGATGGTATAGGTGGCGCCTAAGACATCGTCTATGTTGACATAGGCGGCGTCTAAACTATGGCCTAAGTGAGGAAGTGAGCATAGACAGTGGTATAAGCGGCGCCTAACCTATCGCCTATGTTGATATAGGTGGCGCCAAAGAAATCGCCTATGTTGACATAGGAGGTGCCTAACCTATCGCCTAACTGATGCAGTGAGCATAGGAAATGATATAAGCAGTACCTAATCTATCGCCTATGTTGATATAGGCGGCGCCTCAGATATCGCCAATGTTGATATTAGCAGCGCCTAACCTATCGCCTATGTTTATATAGGCGGCGCCTAAGACATTGCCTATGATGACATAGACGGCACCTAACCTATCGCCTAAGTAAGGCAGTGAGAATAGGTAATAGTATAAGCGGTGCCTAACGTATCGCCTACGTTGATATAGGCGGTACCTATGCCATCGCCTATCTTGACATAGGCGGTGCCTAACCTATAACCTAAGTGAGGCAACAAGCATAGGCAATGGTATAAGCGACGCCTAACCTATCGCCTCTGTTGATATAAGTGTCTCTTAAGCCATCGCCTATGTTGATATAAGCGGCGCCTAACCTATCGCCTAAGTGAGGCAGTAAGCATAGGCAATGGTAAAAGCAGCGTATAACCTATCGCCTATGTTGATAGAGGCGGCGCCTAAGCCCTTGCCTATGTTGACATAGGCGGCGCCTAACTTATCACCGAAGTGAGGCAGTGAGCATAGGCAATGGTATAAGAAGCACCTAACCTATTGCCTATGATGATATAGGCGGTGCCTAAGCCATCGCCTAACCTATCGCCTAATTAAGAAAGTGATCATAGGCAAAGGTATAAGCTACACCTAACCTATCGCCTATGTTGATATAGGCAGCGCGTAAGCCAGCACCTATGTTGACTTAGGCGGCGCCTAACCTATAGCCTATGTGAGGCAGTGAGCATAGGTAATGATTTAAGAGGCGACTAACCTATCTCCTATATTGATATAGGCGGTGCCTAAGACATCGCCTATGTTGACATAGGTGGCGGCTCACCTTTCGCCCAAGTGAGGTAGTGAGCATAGGCAATGGTATAAGCGGCGCCTAACCTATCACTTATTTGGATATAGGCGGGGCCTTAGCCATCACCTATGTTATCATAGGTGGAACCTAACTTATAGCCATTGTAAGGCATTGAGCATAGGAAATGGTATAAGCGGCGCCTAACCTATCACCTATGTTGATTTAGGTTGTGCCTAAGCCATCGCCTATGTTGACATAGGAGGCGCCTAACCTATCGCCTAAGTGAGGCAGTGAGAATAGACAATGGTATAAGCAGCACCTAACCTATCGCCTACGTTGATATAGGCGGCGCCAAAGCCATCGCCTATGTTGACATAGGCGGCGCCTAACCGATCGCCTAAGTGACGCAGTGAGCATAGAAATTGGTATAAGTGGCGCCTAACCTATCGCCTATTTTAATATAGGTGGCGCCTAACCTATCGCTTAAGTGAGGTTGTAAGCATTGGTAATGGTATAAGCGGAGTCTAATCTATCGCCTATGCTGTTATAGGCGGCACCTAATCCATCGCCTATGTTGATGTAGGCGGCGCCATACCGATCGCCTAATTGAGCCAGTGAGCATTGGCAATGGCATAAGCGGCGCCTAACCTATCGCCTATGATGATATCGGCGGCGCCTAAGCCATCGCCTATGTTGACATAGGTGGCGCTTAACCTATCACCTAAGTGAGGCAGTATGCAAAGGCAATGGTATAAGTGGCGCCTAACCTATCGCCTATGTTTATATAGGAGGCACCTAGGCCATCGACTCTGTTAACATAGGCGGCGCGAAACCTATCGCCTAAGTGAGGCAGTGAGCATAGGCAATGGTATAAGCAGCACCTAACCTATCGCGTATGATTATAAGGGTGGCGCCTAAGCCATCGCCTATGTTGACATTGGCGGCGCCTAACCTATCGCCTAAGTGAGGCAGTGATCATAGGCAATGGTATAAGCGGCGCCTAACCTATCGCCTATATTGATATAGGCGGCACCTAGCCATCGCCTTTGTTGACATAAGCGGCTCCTACCATATCGCCTAAGTGAGGCAGTGAGCATCGGCAATGGTATAAGGGGCGCCCAACCTATCGCCTATGTTGATAAAGGCGGCACCTAAGCCATCACCTAAGTGAGGAAGTGAGCATAGGCAATGGTATAAGCTGTGCCTAACCTACCGTCTATGGTGATATATGCTGCGCCTAAACGATCGCCTATATTAACATAGGAGGCGCCTAACCTATCTCCTAAGTGAGGCGGTGAGCATATTCAATGGTATAAGCGGCACCTAACCTATCGCCTATGTTGATATAGGCGGCACCTAATCTATCGCCTATTTTGACATAGACGGCGCCTAACCAATAGCCTAAGTGAGGCAGTGAGCATAGGTAATGGTATAAGCGGCACCTAACCTAATGCCTATGTTGATATAGGTGGCGCCTATGGCATCGCCTATGTTGACATAGGCGGCGCCTAACCTATCGCCTAATTGAGGTAGTGAGCATAGGCAATGGTATAAGCGGCGCCTAACCTATAGCCTATGTTGATATAGGCGGCGCCTAAGCCATCTTCTATGTTGACATAGGCGGCGCCTAACCTATCGCCTAATTGAGGCAATGAGCATAAGAAATGGTATAAGCGGCTCCTAACCTATCGCCTATGTTGATATTGGCGGCGCCTAAGCCATCGCGTATGTTTATATAGGCGGCGCCTAACCTTTCGCCTAAGCGAGGCAGTGAGCATAGGTAATGGTATAAGCGGTGTCTAACCTATCGCCTATGTTGGTATAGGCGGCGCCTAAGACATCGCCAATATTGACATAGGCGGCGTCTAAACTATGGCCTAAGTGAGGAAGTGAGCATAGACGGTGGTATAAGCGGCGCCTAACCTATCGCCTATGTTGATATAGGTGGCGCCAAAGAAATCGCCTATGTTGACATAGGAAGTGCCTAACCTATCGCCTAACTGATGCAGTGAGCATTGGAAATGATATAAGCAGTGCCTAATCTATCGCCTATGTTGTTATAGGCGGCGCCTAAGACATCGCCAATGTTGATATTAGAAGCGCCTAACCTATCGCCTATGTTGATATAGGCGGCACCTAAGACATTGCCTATGATGACATAGACGGCACCTAACCTATCGCCTAAGTGAGGCAGTGAGCATAGGTAATGGTATAAGCGGCGCCTAACGTATCACCTACGTTGATATAGGCGGTACCTATGCCATCGCCTATCATGACATAGACGGTGCCTAACCTATAACCTAAGTGAGGCAGCGAGCATAGGAAATGGTATAAGCGACGCCTAACCTATCGCCTATGTTGATATAAGTGGCTCTTAAGCCATCGCCTATGTTGATATAAGCGGCGCCTAACCTATCGCCTAAGTGAGGCAGTAAGCATAGGCAATGGTAAAAGCAGCGCATAACCTATCACCTATGTTGATAGAGGGGGCGCCTAAGCCCTCGCCTATGTTGACATAGGCGGCGCCTAACTTATCACCAAAGTGAGGCAGTGAGCATAGGCAATGGTATAAGCGGCGCCTAACCTATTGCGTATGATAATATAGGCGGTGCCTAAGCCATCGCCTAACCTATCGCCTAATTAAGAAAGTGATCATAGGCAAAGGTATAAGCTACACCTAACCTCACGCCTATGTTGATATAGGCAGCGCGTAAGCCATCACCTATGTTGACTTAGGCGGTGCCTAACCTATAGCCTAAGTGAGGCAGTGAGCATAGGCAACGATATAAGAGGCGACTAACCTATCGCCTATATTGATATAGGCGGTGCCTAAGACATCGCCTATGTTGACATAGGTGGCGGCTAACCTTTCGCCCAAGTGAGGTAGTGAGCAAAGGCAATGGTATAAGCGGCGCCTAACCTATCACCTATTTGGATATAGGCGGGGCCTTCGCCATCACCTATGTTAACATAGGTGGAACCTAACCAGTAGCCTATGTAAGGCAGTGAGCATATGAAATGGTATAAGCAGCGCCTAACCTATCACCTATGTTGATATAGGCTGCGCCTAAGCCATCGCCTATGTTGACATAGGAGGCGCCTAACCTATCGCCTAATTGAGGCAGTGAGAATAGACAATGGTATAAGCGGCACCTAACCTATCGCCTACGTTGATATATGCGGCGCCAAAGCCATCGCCTATGTTGACATAGGCGGCGCCTAACTGATCGCCTAAGTGAGGTAGTGAGCATAGACAATGATATAAGTGGCGCCTAACCTATCGCCTATGTTAATATAGGTGGCGCCTAACCTATCGCTTAAGTGAGGTAGTAAGCATAGGAAATGGTATAAGCGGAGCCTAATCTATCGCCGATGCTGATATAGGCGGCACCTAATCCATCGCCTATGTTGATGTAGGCGGCGTCAAACCGATCGCCTAATTGAGCCAGTGAGCATAGGCAATGGCATAAACGGCGCCTAACCTATCGCCTATGTTGATATAGGCGGAGCCTAAGCCATCGCCTATGTTGACATATGCGGCGCTTAACCTATCACCTAAGTGAGGCAGTGTGCAAAGGAAATGGTATAAGTGGCGCCTAACCTATCGCCTATGTTTATATAGGAGGCACCTAAGCCATCGCCTCTGTTAACATAGGCGGCGCCAAACCTATCGCCTAAGTGAGGCAGTGAGCATAGGCAATGGTATAAGCAGCACCTAACCTATCACGTATGATTATACAGGCGGCGCCTAAGCCATCGCCTATGTTGACATTGGCGGCGCCTAACCTATCGCCTACATGAGGCTGTAAGCATAGGCAATGGTATATGCGGCGCCTAACCTATCGCTTATGTTGATATTGGTGGTGCCTAATCCATCGCCTATGTTGACATAGGCGGCGCCTAACCTCTCGCCTAAGTAGTGTAGTAGGAATAGGCAATGGTATAAGCGGCACCTAACCTATCGCCTGTGTTAACATAGACGACGCCTAACTAATCGCCTAAGTGAGCCAGTGAGCATAGACAATGGTATAAGTGGTGCCTAACCTATCGCCTATGTTAATATAGGTGGCGCCTAACCTATCACCTAAGTGAGGCAGTAAGCATAGGCATTGGTATTAGCGCGCCTAACCTATCGCCTATGCTGATATACGAGCGCCTAAACCATCACCTATGTTGACGTAGGCGGCGACAAAGCTATCGCCTAATTGAGGTAGTGAGCATAGGCAACGGTATAAGCGGTGCCTACCCTATCGCCTATGATGATATAGGTAGAACCTAAGCCATTGCCTATGCTGACATAGGCGGCACTTAACCTATCACCTAAGTAAGGCAGTGAGCATAGGAAATGGTATAAGTGGAACCTAACCTATCGGCTATGTTTATATAGGCGGCGCGTAAGCCATCGCCTCTGTTGAGATAGGCGGCGCCAAACCTATCGCCTAAGTGAGGCAGTGAGAATAGGCAATGGTATAAGACGCACCTAACCTATCACCTATGATTATATAGACGGCGCCTAAGCCATAGCCTATGTTGACATTGGCAGTGCCTAACCTATCGCCTACGTGAGGCTGTAAGCATAGGCAGTGGTATAAGCGGAACCTAACCTATCACCTAAGTGAGGAAATGAGTATAGGTAATGGTATAAGCGGTGCCTAACCTATCGCCTATGTTGATATAGGCGGCGCCTATGACATCGCCTATGTTGACATAGGAAGGGCCTAACCTATCGCCTATGTGAGGCAGTGAGTATAGGCAATGGTATAAGCTTCACCTAAACAATCGCCTATGTTGATGTAGGTGGGTCCATAGCCTTCGCTAATGTTGACATAGGCGGCACCTAATCTATCACCTAAGTTAGGGAGTGAACATAGACAATGGTATAAGTGGCGGCTAACCTATCACCTATGTTGATATAGGCGGCACCTAAGCCATCTCCTAAATGAGATAGTGAGTATAGGCATTGGTATAAGCGGTGCGTAACCTATCCCCTATGTTTATATAGTCGGCGCCTAAGAGATCGCCTATGTTGACATAGGCGGCGCCTAACCTATCGCCTAAGTGAGGCGGTGAGCATAGGAAATGGTCTAAGTGGCGCCTAACCCGTCCCCTATGTTGATATAGGCAGCGCCTAATCCATCGCATATGTTGACATAGGTGGCACCTAACCTATATAGCCAGCACCTAACCTATCTCTTGAGTGAGAAAGTGAGCATAGGTAATGGTATAAGCGGCGCCTAACCTATCACCTATGCTGATATAGGCGGCGCCTATGACATTGCCTATGTTGACATAGGCGGGGCCTAACCTATCGCCTCAGTGAGGCAGTGAGTATAGGCAATGGTATAAGCTATACCTAACCAATCGCCTATGTTAATATAGGCGGGTCCATAGCCTTAGCTAATGTTGTGATAGACGGCGCCTAATCTATCACCTAAGTGAGGCAGTGAGCATACACAATGGTATAAATGGTGCATAACCTATCACTTATGTTGATATAGGCGGCACCAAAGCCATCCTCTAAGTGAGATAGTGAGTATAGGCAATGGTATAAGCGTTGCCTAACTTATCACCTATGTTGATATAGTCGGCGCCTAAGAGATCGCCTATGTTGACATAGGCGGCGCCTAACATATCTCCTAAGGGAGGCGGTGAGCACAGGCAATGGTATAAGTGGCGCCTAACCCGTCCCCTATGTTGATATAGGGGGCGCCTAATCCATCGCATATGTTGACATAGGTGGCACCTAACCTGTATAGTCGGCACCTAACCTATCTCCTGAGTGATGAAGTGAGCATTCGTAATGTTATAAGCGGCGCCTAACCTATCGCCTATGTTGATATAGGTGGCGCTAATGGCATTGCCTATGTTTACATAGGCGGCGCCTAACCTATCGTCTAAGTAAGGCAGAAAGCAGAGTAAATCGTATAAGCAGCGCCTAACCTATCTCCAATGTTGATATACATGGTGCCTATGCCATCGCCAATGTTGATATAGGACGCGGCTAAACTATCGCCTAAGTGAGGTAGTTAGCATAGGCAATGGTATAAGCGGCGCCTAACCTAACGCTTATGTTGATATAGGCGTCCCCTAAGCCATCGCCTATGTTGACGTAGGCGGTGCCTAACCTATCACCTAAGTGAGGCAGCGAGCATAGGCAATGGTATAAGCGGTAAATAACCTATCGCCTATGTTGATATAGGCGGCGCCTAAGCTATCGCCTATGTTGACATAGGAGGTGCCTAACCTATCGCCTAATTGAGGCGGTGAGCATAGGCAATGGTATAAGCGGCACCTAACCTGTCGCCTATGATGATATAGGCGGCGCCGAAGCCATCACCTATTTTGACATAAGCGGCACCTAACCTATCGCCTAAGAGAGGCAGTGAGCATAGGTAATGGTATAAGCGGCGCCTAACCTACTACCTATTTTGATATAGGTGGCGCCTATGGCATTGCTTATGTTTACATAGGCGGCGCCTAACCTATCGCCTAAGTGAGGTAGTGAGTATAGTCAATGTTATAAGCGGCTACTAATCTATCGCCTATGTTGATATAGACGGCGCCTAATCCATCGCCTTTGTTGACAAAGGCGGCGCCTAACCTATCACCTATATGAGGTAGTGAGCAAAGCCAATGGTATAAGCGGCTCCTAAACTATCGCATATGTTGATATAGGCGGAGCCTAAGCCATTCCCTATTTAGACATAGGCGGCGCCAAACCTATCGTCTATGTGAGGCAGGGAGCATAGGAAATGGTATAAGCGGTATCTAACCTATATCCTATGTTGATATAGGCGACGCCTAACCTATCACCTAAGTAAGGAAGTAAGCATGGAAAATGGTATAAAAGGCGCCTAACCTATAGTATATGTTGATATAGGCGGCATGTAATCCATCGCCAATGTAGACATAGGCAGCGCCTAACCTATCGCCTAAGTGAGGTTGTGATCATAGGCAATGGTATAAGCGGCGCATGACCTATTGCCTATGATGATATAGGCGGCGCTTAAGCCATCGCCTATTTTCACAGAGGCAGCGGCTAACCTATCGCCTAAGTGAGGCAGTGAGTATAGTCAATGTTATAAGCGGCGCCTAACCTATCGCCTATGTTGATATAGACGGCGCCTAATCCATCGCCTTTGTTGACAAAGCAGACGCCTAACCTATTGCCTATATGAGGCAGTAAGCAAAGGCAATGGTATAAGCGGCTCCTAAACTATCGCATATGCTGATATAGGCGGCGCCTAAGCCATTCCATATTTAGACATAGGCGACGCCTAACCTATCTCCTATGTGAGGCAGGGAGCATAGGAAATGGTATAAGCGGCGCCTAACCTATAGCCTATGTTGAAATAGGCGTCGCCTTAGCCATCGGCTATGTTGACATAGGCGGCGCCTAACCTATCACCTAAGTGAGGCTGTGAGCATAGTAAATTGTATAAGCGGCGCCTGACCTATCGCCTATAATGATATAGGCGGCGTTTAATCCATCGCCTATGTTGACATAGGCAGCGCCTAACCTATCACCTAAGTGAGGGAGTGAGCATAGTCAATGGTATAAGTGGCTCCTAACCTATCGCCTTTTTTGAAATAGGCGTGCCTAAGCCATCGCCTATTTTGACATAAGCGGCACCTAACCTATCCCCTATGTGTGGCAGGGAGCATAGGCCTTGGTATAAGCAGTGCCTAACCTTTTGCCTATGTTGATATAGGTGGTGCCTAAGCCATCGTCTATATCGATATAGAAAGCACCTAACCTATCGCCTAAGTGAGGCAGTGAGCATAGCCAATGGTATAAGCGGCTCCTAACCTATCGCATATGTTGATATAGGTGGCGCCTAAGCCATCGCCTATTTTGACTTAGGCGGCGCCTCACCTATCACCTTTGTGAGGCAGTGAGCATAGGCATTGGTATATGCAGCTCCTCACCTATCGCATATGTTGATAAAGGCATCGCCTAAGCCATCGCCTATGTTGACATAGGCGGCGCCTAACCTATCGCCTAAGTAAGGCTGTGAGCATTGGCAATGGTATAAGCGGTTTCTGACCTATAGCCTATGATGATATAGGCGGCGCTTAATCCATAGCCTATGTTGACATAGTTGGCGCCTAACCTATCGCCTAAGATAGGCAGTGAGCATAGTCAATGGTATAAGCGGCGCCTAACCTATCGCCTATATTGATATAGGCGGCACCTAAGCCATCGCCTATGTTGACATAGGCGGCACCTAACCTATCGCCTAAGTGAGGCAGCAAGCAAAGGAAACGGTATAAGCGGTATCTAACCTATAGCCTATGTTGATATAGGCGGCGCCTAACCTATCTCCTAAGTAAGGCAGTAAGCATAGGAAATGGTATAAAAGGCACCTAACCTATCGTATATGTTGATATAGGCGGCGTGTAATCCATCTCCAATGTAGACATAGGCAGTGCCTAACCTATCGCCTAAGTGAGGATGTGAGCATAGGCAATGGTATAAGCGGCGTCTGACCTATCGCCTATGATAATATAGGCGGCGCTTAAGCCATCGCCTATTTTGACATAGGCAGCGCCTAACCTATCGCCTAAGTGAGGCAGTGAGTATAGTCAATGTTATAAGCGGCGCCTAACCTATCGACTATGTTGATATATGTGGTGCCAAAGGAATTGCCTATTTTTACATAGGTGGCACCTACCCTATTGCCTAAGTGAGGCAGTGAGCATAGGATATGGTATAAGAGGCGCCTAACCTATCGCCTATGTTGATATAGGTGGCGCCTAGACCATCGCCTATGTTGACATAGGTGGCGCCAAACCTATCGCCTAAGTGATGCAGTAAGCATAGGCAATGGAATAAGCGGAGCCTAATCTATCGCCTATATTGATATAGGCTGCGCCTAAGCCATCGCCAATGTTGACATAGGTGGCGCCTAATCTATCGCCTATCTTGAAGTAGGCTGCGCCTAAGCCATCGCCAATGTTGACATAAGCGGCTTCTAACCTATCGCATATGTTGATATAGGCGGCGCTTAGGCCAACACCTATTTTGACATAGATGGCGCCTAACCTATCACCTTTGTAAAGAAGTGAGCATAGCAAAGGGTATAAGAGGCGCCTAACCTATCGCCTATATTGATATAGGAGACGCCTAACTTATCGCCTAAGTGAGGCTGTGAGCATAGGCAATGGTATAAGTGGCACCTGACCTATCGCCTATGTGTATATAGGCGGAGCCTAAGACATCACCTAAGTTAGGCAGTGAGCACAGGCAACGGTATAAGCGGTGCCTAACCTATATCCTATGTGGATATGGGCGACGCCTAACCTATCGCCTAAGTGAGGCAGTGAGCATAGCAAATTTTATAAAAGGCTCCTAACCTATAGCAAATGTTAATATAGGGGGTGCCTAAGCCATCACCTATGTAGACATAGGTGGCGCCTAACCTATCTTCTAAGTGAGGCAGTGACCATAGGAAATGGTATAAGCGGCGCCTAACGTATCGCTTATGTGTATATAGGCGGAGCCTAAGCCATCGCCTATGTTGACATAGGCGTTACCTAACCTATCGCCTATGTAAGGAGTGAGCATAGGAAATGGTATAAGCGACGCCTAACCTATGTCTTATGTTTATTTAGGCAGCGCCAAATCCATCGCCAATGTTGACATAGGCTACACCAAACCTTTTGCCTAAGAGAGGCAGTGAGCATAGGCAATGGTATAATCGGCGCCTAATATATCGCCTATGTTGATATAGGCGGCGCCTAAGCCATCGCCTATGTTGACATAGGCGATGCCTAACCTATCGCCTTTGTGTGGAAGTGATCATAGGCAATGGTATAAGCGGCTCCTAAACTATTGCATATGTCTATATAGGCAGCGCCTAAGCCATCGACTATTTTGACATAGAAGGCGCCTAACCTATTGCCTAGGTGAGGCAGTGAGCATAGGCAATGATATAAGCGGCTCCTAACCTATCTCCTACGTAAGCCAGTGAGCATAGGAAATGGTATAAGCGATGCCTAACCTATCGCTTATGTTGATTTAGGCGGCGCCTAATCCATCTCCTATGTTGACATAGGCTACGCAAATCCTATAGCCTAAGAGAGGCAGTGAGCATAGGCAATGGTATAAGGGGCGTCTAATCTATCGCCTATGTTGATATTGGAGGCGCCTAATCCATCGCCTATGATGACATAGGCGGCGCCAAACCTATCGACTATGTGAGGCAGTGAGCATAGGCAATAGTATAAGCAGCTCCTAAACTATCGCATATGTTGATATAGGCGTCGCCTAAGCCATCGCCTATGTTGACATAGGCGGCGCCTAACCTATCGCCTAAGTGAGGCTATGAGCATAGTAAATGGTATAAGGAGTGCCTAACCTATTGCCTATGTTGATATAGGTGGTGCCTACGCCATCGCCTATATTGACATAGGAAGCGCCTAACCTATCGCCTAAGTGAGATAGTGAGCATAGGCAATGGTATAAGAGGCTCCTAACCTATCGCATATGTTGATATAGGTGGCGCCTAATCCATCGCCTATTTTGACATAGACGGCGCCAGACCTATCGCCTTTGTGAGGCAGTGATCATAGGCAATGGTATAAGCGGTGCCTAACCTATCGCCTATTTTGATATAGGCGTCTCCTAAGCCATCGCTTATGTTGACATAGGCGGCGCTTAACCTATCGCCTAAGTGAGGCTGTGAGCATAGGCAATAGTATAAGCAGTTCCTCACCTATCGCTTATGATGATATAGGCGGTGCTTAAGCCATCGCCTATGTTGACATAGGTGGCGCCTAACCTATCGCCTAAGTGAGGCAGTGAGCATAATCAATGGTATAAGCGGCGCCTAACCTATTGCCTATATTGATATAGGCGGCGCCTAAGACATCCCCTATGTTGACATAGGCGGCGCCTAACCTATCACCTAAGTGAGGCAGAGAGCAAAGGAGACGGTATAAGCGGTGTCTAACCTATAGCCTATGTTGATATAGGCGGCACGTAACTTATCGCCTAAGTAAGGCAATGAGCATAGATAATGGTATAAAAGGCGCCTAACCAATCGTATATGTTGATATAGGCGACGTGTAATCCATCGCCAATTTAGACATAGGAAGCGCCTAACCAATCGCCTAAGTGAGGCTGTGAGCACAGGAAATGGTATAAGCGGCGCCTGACTTATCGCCTATGATGATATAGGCGGTGCTTAAGCCATCACATATGTTGACATAGGCAACGCCTAACCTATCGCCTAAGTGAAGCAGTGAGTATAGTCAATGTTATAAGCGGCGCCTAACCTATCGCCTATGTTGATATAGGCGGCGCCTAAGCAATTAACTATGTTGACATAGGCGGCTCCTACCCTATCCCCTAAGTGAGGCAGTGAGCATAGGTAATGGTATAAGTGGCGCCTAACCTATCGCCGATATTGATATAGGCGGCGCCTAAGCCATCGCCTATGTTGACATAGGTGGCGCCAAACCTATCGCCTATGTGAGTCAGTGAGCACAAGCAATGGTATAAGCGTCTCCTAAACTATCGCATATGTTTATATAGGCGGCGCCTAAGCCATCACCTATTTTGTCATAGGCGGCGCCTAACCTATCTCCTAGGTGAGGCAGTGAGCATAGGCAATGATATAAGCGGTGCCTAACCTATCGCCTAAGTAAGCTAGTGAGCATAGGAAAAGGTATAAGTGGCCCCTAACCTATCACTTATGTTGATTTAGGCGGCGCCTAATCCATCGCCCATGTTGACATAGGCTACGCCAAACCAATTGCCTAAGAGAGGCAGTGATCATAGGCAATGGTATAAGCGACGCCTAATATATCGCCTATGTTGATATAGGCGGAACCAAAGCCATCGCCAATGTTGATATCGGCGGCGCCTAACCTATCGCCTATGTGAGGCAGTGAGCATAGGTAATGGTATAAGCGGCTCCTAAACTATCGCTTATGATGATATAGGTGTTGCCTAAGCCATCGCCTATGTTGACATAGGCGGCGCCTAACCTATCGCCTAAGTGAGGCTATGAGCATAGTAAATGGTATAAGAAGTGCCTAACCTATTGCCTATGTTTATATAGGTGGTGCCTACGCCATCGCCTATATTGACATAGGAAGAGCCTAACCTATCGCCTAAATGAGACAGTGAGCATAGGCAATGGAATAAGCGGCTCCTAACCTATTGCATATGTTGATATAGGTGGCGCCTAAGCCATCGCCTATTTTGACATAGACGGCGCCAGACCTATCGCCTTTGTGAGGCAGTGATCATAGGCAATGGTATAAGCGGTGCCTAACCTATCGCCTATTTTGATATAGGCGTCGCCTAATCCATCGCTTATGTTGACATAGGCGGCGCCTAACCTATCGCCTAAGTGAGGCTGTGAGCATAGGCAATGGTATAAGCAGTTCCTCACCTATCGCATATGATGATATAGGCGGCGCTTAAGCCATCGCCTATGTTGACATAGGTGGTGCCTAACCTATCGCCTAAGTGAGGCAGTGAGCATAATAAATGGTATAAGCGGCGCCTAACCTATTGCCTATATTGATATAGGCGGCGCCTAAACCATCCCCTATGTTGACATAGGTGGCGCCTAACCTATCGCCTAAGTGAGGCAGCGAGCAAAGGAAATGGTATAAGCGGTGTCTAACCTATAGCCTATGTTGATATAGGCGGCGCCTAACTTATCGCCTAAGTAAGGCAATGAGCATAGGAAATGGTATAAAAGGCGCCTAACCAATCGTATATAATGATATAGGAGGCATGTAATCCATCGCCAATTTAGACATAGGAAGCGCCTAACCTATCGCCTAAGTGAGGCTGTGAGCACAGGAAATGATATAAGCGGCACCTGACCTATCGCCTATGATGATATAGGCGGCGCTTAAGCCATCGCATATGTTGACATAGGCAATCCTAACCTATCGCCTATGAGAAGTAGTGAGTATAGTCAATGTTTTAAGCGGCGCCTAACCTATCGCCTATGTTGATATAGGCGGTGCCTAAGCAATTACCTATGCTGACATAGACGGCTCCTACCCTATCCCCTAAGTGAGGCAGTGAGTATAGGCAATGGTATAAGTGGCGCCTAACCTATCACCTATGTTGATATAGGCGGCGCCTAAGCCATCGGCAATGTTGACATAGGTGGCGCCAAACCTATCGCCTATGTGAGGCAGTGAGCATAAGCAATGGTATAAGCATCTCCTAAACTATCGCATATGTTTATATAGGCGGCGCCTAAGCCATCATCTATTTTGTCATAGGCGGCGCCTAACCTATCGCGTAGGTGAGGCAGTGAGCATAGGCAATGATATAAGCGGCGCCTAACCTATCGCCTAAGTAAGGCAGTGAGCATAGGCAAAAGTATAAGTGGCTCCTAACCTATCACTTATATTGATTTAGGCGGCGCCTAATCCATCGCCCATGTTTACATAGGCTACGCCAAACCAATTGCCTAAGAGAGGCAGTAAGCATAGGCAATGGTATAAGCGACGCCTAATCTATCACCTATGTTGATATAGGCGGCACCAACGCCATCGCCTATATTGATATCGGCGGCGCCTAACCTATCGCCTATGTGAGGCAGTGAGCATAGGTAATGGTATAAGCGACTCCTAAACTATCGCATATGTTGATATAGGTGTCGCCTAAGCCATCGCCTATGTTAACACAGGCGGCACCTAACCTATCACCTAAGTGAGGCTATGAGCATAGTAAATGGTATAAGTAGTGCCTAACCTAATGCCTATGTTTATATAGGTCGTGCCTACGCCATCGCCTATATTGACATAGGAAGCGCCTAACCTATCGCCTAAGTGAGACAGTGTGCATAGGCAACGGTATAAGCGGCTCCTAACCTATCACATATGTTGATATAGGTGGCGCCTAAGCCATCGCCTATTTTAACATAGACGGCGCCAGAGCTATCGCCTTTGTGAGGCAGTGATCATAGGCAATGGTATAAGCGGTGCCTAACCTATCGCCTATTTTGAATAGGCGTCGCCTAAGCCATCGCTTATGTTGACATAGGCAGCGCCTAACCTATCGCCTAAGTGAGGCTGTGAGCATAGGCATGGTATAAGCAGTTCCTCACCTATCGCTTATGATGATATAGGCGGCGCTTAAGCCATCGCCTATGTTGACATAGGTGGTGCCTAACCTATCGCCTAAGTGAGGCAGTGAGCATAATCAATGGTATAAGCGGCGCCTAACCTATTACCTATATTGATATAGGCGGCGCCTAATCCATCCCCTATGTTGACATAGGTGGCGCCTAACCTATCGCCTAAGTGAGGCAGCGAGCAAAGGAAACGGTATAAGCGGTGTCTAACTTATAGCCTATGTTGATATAGGCGGCACCTAACTTATCGCCTAAGTAAGGCAATGAGCATAGGAAATGGTATAAAAGGCGCCTAACCAATCGTATATGTTGATATAGGCGGCGAGTAATCCATCGCTAATTTAGACATAGGAAGCGCCTAACCTATCGCCTAAGTGAGGCTGTGAGCACAGGAAATGGTATAAGCGGCGCCTGCCCTATCGCCTATGATGATATAGGCGGCGCTTAAGCCATCGCATATGTTGACATAGGCAATGCCTAACCTATCCCCTAAGTGAAGCAGTGAGTATAGTCAATGTTATAAGCGGCGCCTAACCTATCGCCTATGTTGATATAGGCGGCGCCTAAGCAATTAGCTATGTTGACATAGGAGGCTCCTACCCTATCCCCTAAGTGAGGCAGTGAGTATAGGCAATGGTATAAGTGGCGCCTAACCTATCGCCTATGTTGATATAGGCCGCGCCTAAGCCATCGCCTATGATGACATAGGTGGCGCCAAACCTATCGCCTATGTGAGGCAGTGAGCATAAGCAATGGTATAAGCGTCTCCTCAGTTATCACATATGTTTATATAGGCGGCGCCTAAGCCATCACCTATTTTAACATAGGCGGCGCCTAACCTATCGCCTAGGTTAGGCAGTGAGCATAGGCATTGATATAAGCGGCGCCTAACCTATCGCCTAAGTAAGGCAGTGAGCATAGGCATAGGTATAAGTGGCTCCTAACCTATCGCTTATGTTGATTTAGGTGGCGCCTAATCCATCGCCTATATTGACATAGGCTACGCCAAACCAATTGCCTAAGAGAGTAAGTGAGCATAGGCAATGGTATAAGCGACGCCTAATCTATCGCCTATGTTGATATAGGCGGCGCCAAAGCCATCGCCTATGTTGATATCGGCGGCGCCTAACCAATCGCCTATGTGAGGCAGTGAGCATAGGTAATGGTATAAGCGGCTCCTAAACTTTCGCATATGTTGATATAGGCGTCGCCTAAGCCATCGCCTTTGTTGACATAGGCGGCGCCTAAGCTATCGCCTAAGTTATTCTATGAGCATAGTAAATGGTATAAGCAGTGCCTAACCTATTGCCTATGTTGATATAGGTGGTGCCTAAGCCATCTCCTATGTTGACATAGGAAGCACCTAACCTATCTCCTAAGTGAGGCAGTGAGCATAGGCAATGGTATAAGTGGCTCCTAACCTATCGCATATGTTGATATAGGTGGAGCCTAAACCATCGCCTATTTTGACATAGGCGGCGCCTAACCTATTGCCTTAGTGAGGCAGTGATCATAGGCAATGGTATAAGCGGCGCCTAACCTATAGCCTATGTTGATATAGGCGCCGCCTAAACCATCGCCTATGTTGACATAGGCGGCGCCTAACCTATCGCCTAAGTGAGGCTGTGAGCATAGGCAATGGTATAAGCGGTTCCTGACCTATCGCCTATGATGATATAGACGGTGCTTAAGCCATCGCCTTTCTTGATATAGGTGGCGCCTAACCTATCGCCTAAGTAAGGCATTGTGCATAATCAATGGTATAAGTGGCTCCTACCCTATTGCCTATGTTGATATAGGCGGCGCCTAAGCCATCACCTATGTTGACATAGGCGGCGCCTAACCTATCGCCTAAGTAAGGCAGCGGGCACAGGAAACGGTATAAGTGGTGTATAACCTATAGCCTATTTTGATATAGGCGGCGCCTAACCTATCGTCTAAGTAAGGCAATGAGCATAAGAAATGTTATAAAAGGCGCCTAACCTATCGTATATGTTGATAAAGGCAGCATGTAATCCCTCGCCAATGTAGACATTGGCAGTGCCTAATCTATCGCCTAAGTGAGGCTTTAGGCATAGGAAATGGTATAAGTGGCGCCTTACCTATCACCTATGATGATATAGGTGACACTTAAGCCATCATCTATGATGATATAGGCGGCACTTAAGCCATCATCTATCTCCTATGTCAGGCAGTGAGCATAGGAAAAGGTATAAGCGGCGCCTAACCTATCGCCTATGTGAGCCAGTGAGCATAGGTAATGGTATAAGCGACTCCTAAACTATCGCATATGTTGATATAGGTGTCGCCTAAGCCATCGCCTATGTTAACACAGGCGGCACCTAACCTATCACCTAAGTGAGGCTATGAGCATAGTAAATGGTATAAGTAGTGCCTAACCTAATGCCTATGTTTATATAGGTGGTGCCTACGCCATCGCCTATATTGACATAGGAAGCGCCTAACCTATCGCCTAAGTGAGACAGTGTGCATAGGCAATGGTATAAGCGGCTCCTAACCTATCACATATGTTGATATAGGTGGAGCCTAAGCCATCGCCTATTTTAACATAGACGGCGCCAGAGCTATCGCCTTTGTGAGGCAGTGATCATAGGCAATGGTATAAGCGGTGCCTAACCTATCGCCTATTTTGAATAGGCGTCGCCTAAGCCATCGCTTATGTTGACATAGGCAGCGCCTAACCTATCGCCTAAGTGAGGCTGTGAGCATAGGCATGGTATAAGCAGTTCCTCACCTATCGCTTATGATGATATAGGCGGCGCTTAAGCCATCGCCTATGTTGACATAGGTGGTGCCTAACCTATCGCCTAAGTGAGGCAGTGAGCATAATCAATGGTATAAGCGGCGCCTAACCTATTACCTATATTGATATAGGCGGCGCCTAATCCATCCCCTATGTTGACATAGGTGGCGCTTAACCTATCGCCTAAGTGAGGCAGCGAGCAAGGGAAACGGTATAAGCGGTGTCTAACTTATAGCCTATGTTGATATAGGCGGCGCCTAACTTATCGCCTAAGTAAGGCAATGAGCATAGGAAATGGTATAAAAGGCGCCTAACCAATCGTATATGTTGATATAGGCGGCGAGTAATCCATCGCTAATTTAGACATAGGAAGCGCCTAACCTATCGCCTAAGTGAGGCTGTGAGCACAGGAAATGGTATAAGCGGCGCCTGCCCTATCGCCTATGATGATATAGGCGGCGCTTAAGCCATCGCATATGTTGACATAGGCAATGCCTAACCTATCCCCTAAGTGAAGCAGTGAGTATAGTCAATGTTATAAGGGGCGCCTAACCTATCGCCTATGTTGATATAGGCGGTGCCTAAGCAATTAGCTATGTTGACATAGGAGGCTCCTACCCTATCCCCTAAGTGAGGCAGTGAGTATAGGCAATGGTATAAGTGGCGCCTAACCTATCGCCTATGTTGATATAGGCCGCGCCTAAGCCATCGCCTATGATGACATAGGTGGCGCCAAACCTATCGCCTATGTGAGGCAGTGAGCATAAGCAATGGTATAAGCGTCTCCTCAGTTATCACATATGTTTATATAGGCGGCGCCTAAGCCATCACCTATTTTAACATAGGCGGCGCCTAACCTATCGCCTAGGTTAGGCAGTGAGCATAGGCATTGATATAAGCGGCGCCTTACCTATCGCCTAAGTAAGGCAGTGAGCATAGGCATAGGTATAAGTGGCTCCTAACCTATCGCTTATGTTGATTTAGGTGGCGCCTAATCCATCGCCTATATTGACATAGGCTACGCCAAACCAATTGCCTAAGAGAGTAAGTGAGCATAGGCAATGGTATAAGCGACGCCTAATCTATCGCCTATGTTGATATAGGCGGCGCCAAAGCCATCGCCTATGTTGATATCGGCGGCGCCTAACCAATCGCCTATGTGAGGCAGTGAGCATAGGTAATGGTATAAGCGGCTCCTAAACTTTCGCATATGTTGATATAGGCGTCGCCTAAGCCATCGCCTTTGTTGACATAGGCGGCGCCTAAGCTATCGCCTAAGTGATTCTATGAGCATAGTAAATGGTATAAGCAGTGCCTAACCTATTGCCTATGTTGATATAGGTGGTGCCTAAGCCATCTCCTATGTTGACATAGGAAGCACCTAACCTATCTCCTAAGTGAGGCAGTGAGCATAGGCAATGGTATAAGTGGCTCCTAACCTATCGCATATGTTGATATAGGTGGATCCTAAACCATCGCCTATTTTGACATAGGCGGCGCCTAACCTATTGCCTTAGTGAGGCAGTGATCATAGGCAATGGTATAAGCGGCGCCTAACCTATAGCCTATGTTGATATAGGCGCCGCCTAAGCCATCGCCTATGTTGACATAGGCGGCGCCTAACCTATCGCCTAAGTGAGGCTGTGAGCATAGGCAATGTTATAAGCGGTTCCTGACCTATCGCCTATGATGATATAGACGGTGCTTAAGCCATCGCCTTTGTTGATATAGGTGGCGCCTAACCTATCGCCTAAGTAAGGCATTGTGCATAATCAATGGTATAAGTGGCTCCTAACCTATTGCCTATGTTGATATAGGCGGCGCCTAAGCCATCACCTATGTTGACATAGTCGGCACCTAACCTATCGCCTAAGTAAGGCAGCGGGCACAGGAAACGGTATAAGTGGTGTATAACCTATAGCCTATTTTGATATAGGCGGCGCCTAACCTATCATCTAAGTAAGGCAATGAGCATAAGAAATGTTATAAAAGGCGCCTAACCTATCGTATATGTTGATAAAGGCAGCATGTAATCCCTCGCCAATGTAGACATTGGCAGTGCCTAATCTATCGCCTAAGTGAGGCTTTAGGCATAGGAAATGGTATAAGTGGCGCCTGACCTATCGCCTATGATGATATAGGTGACACTTAAGCCATCATCTATGATGATATAGGCGGCACTTAAGCCATCATCTATCTCCTATGTCAGGCAGTGAGCATAGGAAATGGTATAAGCGGCGCCTAACCTATCGCCTATGTTGATATAGGCGACGCCTAAGCCATCATCTATATTGACATAGGCGGCGCCTAACCTATCACCAAAGTGAGGCAGTGAGCATAGGCAATGGTATAAGCGGCGCCTAACCTATCGCCTATGTTGATATAGGAGGCGCCTAAACCATCGCCTATATTATCATAGGTGGCTCCTAACCTATCGCCAAAGTGAGGCACTATGCATAGGCAATGGTATAAGCGGCGCCTAACCTATCACCTATGTTGATATAGGCAGCGCCTCATCCATCGCCTATGTTGACATAGGCAGCGCTTAACCTATCGCCTAAGTGAGGTAGTGAGCATAGACAATGGTATAAACGGCACCAAACCTATCACCTATGTTGTTATAGGAGGCTCCTATTCCATCGCCTAAGTGAGGGAGTGAGCATAGCCAATGGTATAAACGGCGCCTAACCTATCCCCTATGTTGATATAGGCGGCGCCTAAGCGATAGCCTACGTTGACTTAGGCGGCGCATAACCTATCGCCTAAGTAAGGCGGTGAGCATAGGCAATTGTATAAGCGGCGCATAACCAATAGCCTATTTTTATATAGGTGGCACCTAAGCCATTTCCTATGTTGACATAGACCGAGCCTAACCTATCTCCTACGTGAGAAAGTGGGCATAGGTAATGGAATAAGAATCTCCTATCTATCGCATATTTTCATATAGGTGGCGCCTAAGCCATCACCTATGTTGACATAAAAGGCGCCTAACCTATCGCCTAAGTGAGGCAGTGAGCATAGGCAATGGTATAAGCGGCGCCTAACCTATCGCATTTGTTGATATAGGTGGCGCCTAAGCCATCGCCTATGTAAACATAGGCGGCGCCTAACCAATCACCTAAGTAAGGCAGTAACCATAGGCAATGGCATAAGCGGCGCCTAACATATCGCCTATGTTAATATAGGCGGCGCCTAAGCCATCGCCTAAGTGAGGCAGCGAGCATAGGCAATGTTATAATCGGCGCCTAACCTATCGCCTATGTTGACATACGTGGCGCCTCAACCATTTCCTATGTTTATATATACGGCGCCTAACTTATCGCCTAAGTTTAGCAGTAAGCATAGGCAATGGTATAAGAAGCTCCTAATCCATCACATATGTTGACATAGGCGGCACCTAAATTATCGCCTAAGGCAGTAAGCATAGGTAATGGTATAAGCGGCGCATAACCAATCACCAATGGAATCTCCTGTATTTACATAGGCGGGGCCTAACTTATCACCTAAGTGAGGCAGCTAGAATAGGCAATGGTATAAGAGGCGCCTAACCTATCTCCTAAGTTGATATACGTGGCGCCTAAGCCATCGCCTATGTTTAATTACGCAGTGGAAAATCTATCACCTAAGTGAGGCAGAAAACTTAGGCAATGGTATAAGCGGCGCCTAACCTAACGCCTATGTTGATATAGGCAGCGCCTAACCCGTCCCCTATGTTGACGTAGGTGGTGCCTAACCTATCGCCTAATTGAGGCAATGAGCATAGACAATGGTATAAGCAGCGCCTAACCTATCGCCTATGTTGATATAGGCGGCGCCTACGCCATTGCCTATGTTGACATAGACGGAGCCTAACCTATCGCCTATGTCAGGCAGTGAGCATAGGAAATGGTATAAGCGGCGCCTAACCTATCGCCTATGTTGATATAGGAGGCGCCTAAACCTTCGTCTATGTTAACATAGGTGGCGCCTAACCTATCGTCCAAGTGAGCCACTGAGCATAGGCAATGGTATAAGCGGCGCCTAACCTATCGCCTATGTTGATATACGCAGCACCTAATCCATCGCCTATGTTGACATAGGCAGCGCCTAACCTATCGCTTATGTTGATATAGGCAGTGCCTAACACATCGCCTATGTTGACGTAGGCGGCGCCTAACCTATCGCCTAACTGAGGAAAAGAGCTTAGGCAGTGGTATAAGCGGCGCCTAACCAATCGGCTCTGTTGATATAGGCGGCGCATAAGCCATCGTCTATGTTGACTTAGGCGGCGCCTAACCTATCGCCTAAGTGAGGCAGTGAGCATAGGCATAAGTATAAGTGGCTTCTAATCTATCGCTTATGTTGATATAGGCGGTGCCTAATCCATCGCCTATGTTGACATAGGCGGCGCCTAACTTATCGCCTAAGTGAGAAAGTGAGCATAGGCAATGGTTTAAGCGGAGCCTAACCTATCGCCTATGTTGATATAGGCGGCGCCTAAGCCATCGCCTATATTTACATAGGCGGCACCTAACCCATCGCCTAACTGAGGCAGTGAGCTTAGGCAGTGGTATAAGCGGCGCCTAACCTATCGCCTATGTTGATATTGGCGGCGCCTAAGCCATTGTCTATGTTCACATAGGCGGCGCCTAACCTATCACCTAAGTGAGGCAGTCATCATAGGCATAAGAATAAGTGGCTCCTAATCTATCGCTTTTGTTGATATAGGCGGTGCCTAATCCATCGCCTAAGTTGACATAGGCGGCGCCTACCCTATCGCCTAAGTGAGGCGGTGAGCATAGGCAATGGTATAAGCGGCGCCTAACCTATCGCCTATGTTTTTATAGGCGGCGCCTAAGCCATCGTCTATGTTGACTTAGGCGACGCCTAACCTATCACCTATGTTGAAATAGGCGGCGCCTATGACATCTCCTTTGTTGACATAGGCGGCACCTAACCTATCGCCTAAGTGAGGCAGTGAGTATAGGTAATTGTATAAGCGGTGCCTAAACTATCGCCTATGTTGATATAGGTAGTGCCTAAGCCATCGCCTATGCTGACATAGGTGGCCCCTATGGCATCACTTATGTTTATATAGGCGGTGCCTAACCTATCACCTAAGTGTGGCAGCGAGCATAGGCATTGGTATAAGCGGCGCCTAACCTATTGCCTATGTTGATATAGGAGACGCCTAAGCCATTGCCTATGTTTATATATGTGGCGCCCAACCTATCGACTAAGTGACGTAGTAAGCATAGGCAATGGTATAAGTGGCGCCTTACCTATCGCCTATGTTGATATAGGTGGAACCTAAACAATCGCCTATGTTGACGTAGGCAGTGCCTAACCGATCGCCATATTGAGGCAGTGAGCATAGGCAATGGTATAGGCGGCACCTAAGGCATTGCCTATGTTGACATAGGCGGCACCTAACCTATCGTCTAAGTCAGGCAGTGTGCATAGCTAATGGTGTAAGCGGCGCCTAACCTATCGCCTATGTTGATATAGGTGGCGCCTATGGCATCTCCTGTGTTTACATAGGCGGCGCCTAACCTATCTCCTTAGTGAGGCAGCATGCATAGGAAATGGTATAAGCAGCGCCTAACCTATCGCCTATGTTGTTATAGGTAGCGCCTAATCTATCGCCTATGTTGACATAGGTTGCGCCTAACCTATCTCCTAAGTGAGGCGGTAAGCATAGGCAATGGTATAAGCGGCGCCTAACCCGTCCCCTATGTTGATATAGGCGGCACGAAATCTATCGACTATGTTGATATAGGCGGCACCTAAGCTATCGCCTAAGTGAGGAAGTGAGCATAGGTAATGGTATAAGCGGAGCCTAACCTATCGCCGATGTTGATATAGGTAGCGCCTATGGCATTGGTTATGTTTACATATACGAGGTCTAACCTATCGCCTAAGTTAGGCAGCTAGCATTGGAAATGGTATATGCGGCGCCTAACCTATCGCCTATGTTGACATACGTGGCGCCTAATCCATCGCCTATGTTTATATATGCGGCGCCTAACCTATCATCTAAGTTAGGCAGTAAGCATAGGCAATGGTATAAGCGGTACCTAACCTGTCGCGTATGTTGATATAGGGGGCGTTTAATCCATCGCATATATTGACATAGGCGGCACCTAACCTATCTCCTATGTGAGGCAGTGAGCATAGGTAATGGTATAAGCGGCGCCTAACCTATCGCCTATTCTGATATACACGGCGTCTAAGCCATCGCCTATGTTGACATAGGCGGTGCCTAACCTAGCGCCTAATTGAGGCAGTGAGCATAGGAAATGGTATAAGCGACGCCTAACCTAGCGCCTATGTTGATATATGTGGCGCCTAAGACATCAACTATGTTGACATAGGCGGAGCCTAACCTATCACCTATGTGAGGCAGTGAGAATAGGCAATAGTATAACGGCGCCTAACCTATCGCCTATGTTGATATAGGTGTCGCCTATGGAATAGCCTATGTTTTCATAGGTGGCGCCTAACCTATCGCCTAAATAAGGCAGAAATAATAGTAAATGGTATAAGCAGTGCCTAACCTATCGCCTATGTTGATATACGTGGTGCCTAAGCCATCGCCTATGATGATATAGGCGGCGGCTAAACTATCGCCTAAGTGAGGCAGTAAGCATAGGCAATGGTATAAGCGGCTCCTAACCGATCTCCTATGTTGATATAGGCGGCACCTAAGCCATCTCCTATGTTGACATAGGCGGCACCTAACATATCGTCTAAGTAAGGCAGTGTGCATAGTTAATGGTGTAAGCGGCGCCTAACCTATCGCCTATGTAGATATAGGTGGCGCCTATGGCATCTCCTGTGTTTACATAGGCGGCGCCGAACCTATCGCCTTAGTGAGGCAGCAAGCATAGGCAATGGTATAAGCAGCGCCTAACCTATCGCCTATGTTTATATAGGCAGCGCCTAAGCGATCGCCTATGTTGACATAGGCGGCGCCTAACCTATCTCCTATGTGAGGTGGTAAGCATAGGCAATGTTATAAGCGGCGCCTAACCTGTCCCCTATGTTGATATAGGGGGCACGTAATCTATCGACTATGTTGATATAGGCAGCACCTAACCTATCGCCTAAGTGAGGTAGTGAGCATACGTAATGGTATAAGAGGAGCCTAACCTATCCCCTATGTTGATATAGGTAGCGCCTATGGCATTGGTTATGTTTACATATGCGAGGTCTAACCTATCTCCTAAGTTAGGCAGCTTGCATAGGCAATGGTATATGCGGCGCCTAACCTATCGCCTTTGTTGACATGCGTGGCGCCTAGGCCATCGCCTATGTTTATATATGCGGCGCCTAAGCCATTGCCTATGCTGACATAGGCGACGCCTAACCTATCCCCTATGTGAGGTAGTGAGCATAGGCAATGGTATAAACGGTGCCTAAATTATCGCGTATGGTTATATAGGTGGCGCCTAAGACATCTCCTATGTTGACATAGGCGACGCCTAACCTATCGCCTATGTTGATATAGGTGGCACCTAAGACATCGCCTATGTCTACATAGGCGGTGCCTAACCTATCGCCTAAGTGACGCAGTAAGCATAGGCAATGTTATAAGCGGCGCCTAACCTATCGCTTATATTGATATAGGCAGTGCCTAACACATCGCCTATGTTGACGTAGGCGGCGCCTAACCTGTCGCCTAACTGAGGAAAAGAGCTTAGGCAGTGGTATAAGCGGCGCCTAACCAATCGGCTCTGTTGATATAGGCGGCGCATAAGCCATCGTCTATGTTGACTTAGGCGGCGCCTAACCTATCGCCTAAGTGAGGCAGTGAGCATAGGCATAAGTATAAGTGGCTTCTAATCTATCGCTTATGTTGATATAGGCGGTGCCTAATCCATCGCCTATGTTGACATAGGCGGCGCCTAACTTATCGCCTAAGTGAGGAAGTGAGCATAGGCAATGGTTTAAGCGGAGCCTAACCTATCGCCTATGTTGATATAGGCGGCGCCTAAGCCATCGCCTATATTTACATAGGCGGCACCTAACCCATCGCCTAACTGAGGCAGTGAGCTTAGGCAGTGGTATAAGCGGCGCCTAACCTATCGGCTATGTTGATATTGGCGGCGCCTAAGCCATCGTCTATGTTCACATAGGCGGCGCCTAACCTATCACCTAAGTGAGGCAGTCAGCATAGGCATAAGAATAAGTGGCTCCTAATCTATCGCTTTTGTTGATATAGGCGGTGCCTAATCCATCGCCTATGTTGACATAGGCGGCGCCTACCCAATCGCCTAAGTGAGGCGGTGAGCATAGGAAATGGTATAAGCGGCACCTAACCTATCGCCTATGTTTTTATAGGTGGCGCCTAAGCCATCGTCTATGTTGACTTAGGCGACGCCTAACCTATCACCTATGTTGAAATAGGCGGCGCCTATGACATCTCCTATGTTGACATAGGCGGCACCTAACCTATCGCCTAAGTGAGGCAGTGAGTATAGGTAATTGTATAAGCGGTGCCTAACCTATCGCCTATGTTGATATAGGCAGTGCCTAAGCCATCGCCTATGTTGACATAGGTGGCCCCTATGGCATCACTTATGTTTATATAGGCGGTGCCTAACCTATCACCTAAGTGTGGCAGCGAGCATAGGCATTGGTATAAGCGGCGCCTAACCTATCGCCTATGTTGATATAGGAGACGCCTAAGCCATTGCCTATGTTTATATATGTGGCGCCCAACCTATCGACTAAGTGACGCAGTATGCACAGGCAATGGTATAAGTGGCGCCTTACCTATCGCCTATGTTGATATAGGTGGAACCTAAACAATCGCCTATGTTGACGTAGGCAGTGCCTAACCGATCGCCAAATTGAGGCAGTGAGCATAGGCAATGGTATAAGCGGCGACTAACCGATCTCCTATGTTGATATAGGCGGCACCTAAGGCATCACCTATGTTGACATAGGCGGCACCTAACCTATCGTCTAAGTCAGGCAGTGTGCATATCTAATGGTGTAAGCGGCGCCAAACCTATCGCCTATGTTGATATAGGTGGCGCCTATGGCATCTCCTGTGTTTACATAGGCGGCGCCTAACATATCTCCTTAGTGAGGCAGCAAGCATAGGCAATGGTATAAGCAGCGCCTAACCTATCGCCTATGTTGTTATAGGCAGCGCCTAATCTATCGCCTATGTTGACATAGGTGGCGCCTAACCTATCTCCTAAGTGAGGCGGTAAGCATAGGCAATGGTATAAGCGGCGCCTAACCCATCCCCTATGTTGATCTAGGCGGCACGAAATCTATCGACTATGTTGATATAGGCGGCACCTAAGCTATCGCCTAAGTGAGGAAGTGAGCATAGGTAATGGTATAAGCGGAGCCTAACCTATCGCCTATGTTGATATAGGTAGCGCCTATGGCATTGGTTATGTTTACATATGTGAGGTCTAACCTATCGCCTAAGTTAGGCAGCTAGCATTGGAAATGGTATATGCGGTGCCTAACCTATCGCCTATGTTGACATACGTGGCGCCTAAGCCATCGCCTATGTTTATATATGCGGCGCCTAACCTATCATCTAAGTTAGGCAGTAAGCATAGGCAATGGTATAAGCGGCGCCTAACCTGTCGCGTATATTGATATAGGGGGCGTTTAATCCATCGCATATGTTGACATAGGCGACACCTAACCTATCTCCTAAGTGAGGCAGTGAGCATAGGTAATGCTATAAGCGGCGCCTAACCTATCGCCTATTCTAATATACACGGCATCTAAGCCATCGCCTATGTTGACATAGGCGGTGCCTAACCTAGCGCCTAATTGAGGCAGTGAGCATAGGAAATGGTATAAGCGACGCCTAACCTAGCGCCTATGTTGATATAGGTGGCGCCTAAGCCATTAACTATGTTGACATAGGCGGAGCCTAACATATCACCTATGTGAGGCAGTGAGAATAGGCAATAGTATAACGGACACCTAACCTATCGCCTATGTTGATATAGGCGGCGCCTAAGCCATCTCCGATGTTGACATAGGTGGCGCCTATCCTGTATAGTCGGCACCTAACCTATCTCCTGGGTGAGGAAGTGAGCATAGGTAATGGTATAAGCGACGCCTAACCTGTCCTAACCTATCGCCTATGTTGATATAGGCGGCACCTAAGCCATCGCCTATGCTGACATAGGCGGCGCCTAACCTATCGCCTAAGTGAGACAGTGAGCATAGGCAATGGAATAAGCGGCGCCTAACCTATCGCCTATGTTGATATAGGCGGCGCCTAAGCCATCGCCTATGTAGACATAGGCGGCGCCTAAGCTATCGCCTATGTTGATATAGGCGGCGCCTAAGCCATTGCCTATGCTGACATAGGCGGCGCCTAACCTATCGCCTAAGTGAGGCAGTGAGCATAGGCAATAGTATAAGCGGTGCCTAAACTATCGCCTTTGTTGAAATAGGCGGCGCCTAAGACATCGCCTATGTTAACATAGGCGGCGCCTATGTTAACATAGGCGGCGCCTAACCTATCGCGTAAGTGAGGCAATGAGCATAGGTAATGGTATTAGCGGCGCCTAACCTATCGCCTATGTTGATATAGGTGGCGCCTAAGAGATCGCCTATGCTGACATAGGCGGCGCCTAACCTATCGCCTATGTTGACATAGGTGGCGCCTAAGCCATCGCCTATGTAGACATAGGCGGCGCCTAAGCTATCGCCTATGTTGATATAGGCGGCGCCTAAGCCATTGCCTATGCTGACATAGGCGGCGCCTAACCTATCGCCTAAGTGAGGCAGTGAGCATAGGCAATAGTATAAGCAGTGCCTAAACTATCGCCTTTGTTGAAATAGGCGGCGCCTAAGACATCGCCTATGTTAACATAGGCGGCGCCTATGTTAACATAGGCGGCGCCTAACCTATCGCGTAAGTGAGGCAATGAGCATAGGTAATGGTATTAGCGGCGCCTAACCTATCGCCTATGTTGATATAGGTGGCGCCTAAGAGATCGCCTATGCTGACATAGGCGGCGCCTAACCTATCGCCTATGTTGACATAGGTGGCGCCTAACCTATCTCCTAATTTAGACGGTGAGCATAGGCAATGGTATAAGCGGAGCATAACCTATCACCTATGTTGATATACGTGGTGCCTAAGCCATTGCCTATGTTTATATAGGAGGCGGCTAACCTATCGCCTAAGTGAGGAAGTAAGCATAGGAAATTGTATAAGTGGCGCGTAACCTATCGCCTATGTTGATATAGGTGGTGCCTATGGAATAGCCTATGTTTACATAGGCGGCGCCTAACCTATCACCTATGTTGATATAGGCAATCGCCTATGTTGACGTAGGCGGTGCCTAACCTATCGCAAAATAGAGGCAGTGAGCATAGGCAATGGTATACGCGGCGCCTAACCGATCTCCTATGTTGATATAGGCGGCACCTAAGCCATCGCCTATGTTGACATAGGCGGCACCTAACCAATCGTCTAAGTAAGGTAGTGTGCATTGCTAATGGTATAAGCGGCACCTAACCTATCGCCTATGTTGATATTGGTGGCGCCTATGGCATCTCCTGTGTTTACATAGGCGGCGCCTAACCTATCGCCTTAGTGCGGCAGCAAGCATAAGCAATGGTATAAGCAGCGCCTAACCTATCGCCTATGTTGATATAGGCAGCGCCTGAGCGATCGCATATGTTGACATACGCGGCGCCTAACCTATCTCCTAAGTGAGGCGGTAAGCATAGGCAATGGTATAAGCGGCGCCTAACCTATCGCCTATGTTGATATAGACGGCGCCTACGTCATTGCCTATGTTGACATAGAAGGAGCCTAACCTATCGCCTATGTCAGGCAGTGAGAATAGGATATGGTATAAGCGGTGCCTAACCTATCGCCAATGATGATATAGGCGACGCCTAAGCCATCGTCTATGTTGATATAGGCGGTGCCTAACCTATCGTCTAAGTTAGGCAGTGAGCATAGGCAATGTTATAAGCGGCGCCTAACCTATCGCCTATGTTAATATAGGCGGCGCCTAAGCCATCACCTATGTTGACATTGGCGGCGCCTAACCTATCGCCTATGTTTATATAGGCAGCACCATATCCATTGCCTCTGTTGACATAGGCGGCGTCTAACCTATCTCCTAAGTGAGGCAGTGAGCATTGAAAATGGTATAAGTGGTGCCTAACCTATCACCTATGTTTATATAGGCAGCACCATATCAATTGCCTCTATTGAAATAGGCGGCGTCTATCCTATCTCCTAAGTGAGGCAGTCAGCATTGAAAATGGTATAAGTGGTGCCTAACCTATCGCCTATGTTGATATAGTTGGCGCCTAAGCCATCACCTATTTGGACATAGGCGGAGCCTAACCTATCACCTATGTGAGGCAGTGAGAATAGGCAATGGTATAACCAGCGCCTAACCTATCGCCTATGTTGATATAGGCGGAGCCTAAGACATCGCCTATGTTGACATAGGTGGCGCCTAACCTATCGCCTAAGTGAGGCAGTGAGCATAGGTAATGGTATAAGCGGCGCCTAACCTATCGCCTATGTTGATATAGGAGGCGCCTAAGCCATCACCTATGTTGACATTAGCGGTGCCTAACCTATCGCCTATGTTTATATAGGCATCACCATATCCATTGCCTCTTTGACATAGGCGGCGTCTAACCTATCTCCTATGTGAGGCAGTGAGCATTGAAAATGGTATAAGTGGTGCCTAACCTATCACCTATGTTGATATAGGCGGCACCTAATCCATCTCCTAAGTTAGGTAGTTAGTATAGGCAATGGTATAAGCGGCGTCTAACCTAACGCGTACGGTGATATAGGCAAAGCATAAGCGATCGCCTATGTTGACATAGTCGGCGTCTAACCTATCTCCTAAGTGAGGTGGTGAGAATAGGCAATGGTGTAAGCGGCGCCTAACCTGTCACCTATGTTGGTATGGGCAGCGCCTAATCCATCGACTATGTTGACATAGGCGACACCTAACCTATAGCCTAAGTGAGGCAGTGAGAATAGGTAATAGTATAAGCGGCGCCTAACCTATCGCCAATGTAGATATAAGTGGCGCCTATGGCATCTCTTATGTATACATAGGCGGCGCCTAACCTATCGCCTATGTGAGGCAGTGAGCATAGGCAATTGTATATGCGGTGCCCAACCTATGGCGTAAGTGAGGCAGTAAGCATAGGCAATGGTATAAGCGTCGCCTAATCTATCGCCAATGTTGATATAGGCGGCGCCTAAGCCATCGCCTATGTTGACGTAGGCGGTGCCTAACCTATCGCCTAATGTGGCAGTGACCATAGGCAATGGTATAAGCGTCGCCTAATCTATCGCCTATATTTATATAGGCGGCGCCTAAGCCATCGACTATGTTGACATAGGCGGTACCTAACCTATCGCCTAAGTGAGGCAGTGAGGATAGGTAATAGTATAAGTGGCGCCTAACCTATCGCCTATGTTGACATAGGTGGCACCTATGGCATCACTTGTGTTTACATAGACGGCGCCTAACGTATTGCCTATGTGAGGCAGCGAGCATAGGAAATGGTATAAGCGGCGCCTAACCTATCACCTATGTTGACATACGTGGCGCCTAAGCCATTACCTATGTTTATACATGCAGCGCCTAACCTATCGCCTAAGTTAGGCAGTAAGCATAGGCAATGGTATATGTGGCCCCTAACCTGTTGCCTATTCTGATATAGGCGGCGCCTAATCCATCGCATATGTTGACATAGGCGGAACCTAACCTATCGCCTAAGGCAGTGAGCATAGCTACTGGTATAAGAGGTGCATAACCTATCTCCTATGTTGATATAGGTGGCGCCTATGGCATTGCCTATGTTTACATAGATGGCACCTAAGTTACTGCCTAAGTGAGGCAGCAAGAATAGGCAATGGTATAAACAGCGCCTAACCTATCGCCTATGTTGATATACGTGGCACCAAAGCCATCGCCTATATTTAAATAGGCGGTGGCTAATCTATCGCCTAAGTGAGGTAGTAAGCATAGGAAATGGTATAAGCGGCGCCTAACCTAATGTCTATGTTGATATAGGCAGTGCCTAACCCATCGCCTGTGTTGACGTAGGCGGTGCCTAACCTATCGCCTAATTGAGGCAGTGAGCATAGGCAATGGTATAAGCGGCGCCTAACCTATCGCCTATGTTGATATAGACGGTGCCTACGTCATTACCTATGTTGACATAGAAGGAGCCTAACCTATCGCCTATGTCAGGCAGTGATAATAGAATATGGTATAAGCGGTGCCTAACCTATCGCCAATGTTGATATAGGCGACACCTAAGCCATTGTATATGTTGACATAGGCGGTGCCTAACCTATCACCTAAGTGAGGCAGTGAGCATAGGCGATGGTATAAGCGGCGCCTAACCTATCGCCTATGTTGATATAGGCGGCGCCTAAGCGATCACCTATGTTGACATAGACGGCGCCTAACCTATCGCCTATGTTTATATAGGCAGCACCATATCCATTGCCTCTGTTGACATAGGCGGCGTCTAACCTATCTTCTAAGTGATGCAGTGAGCATTGAAAATGGTATAAGTGGTGCCTAACCTATCACCTATGTTAATATAGGCGGCACCTAAGCCATCGCCTAAGTTAGGCAGTTAGCATAGGCAATGGTATAAGCGGCGTCTAACCTATCGCGTACGTTGATATAGGCGGAGCCTAAGCAATTGCCTATGTTGACATAGTCGGCGTCTAACCTATCTCCTAAGTGAGGCGGTGAGCATAGGTAATGGTATAATAGGCGCCTATTCCATCGACTATGTTGACAATGGCGGCACCTAACCTATCGCCTCAGTGTGGCAGTGAGCATAGGTAATGGTCTAAGAGGCGCCTAACCTATCGCTAATGTAGATAGAAGTGGCGCCTATGGCATCGCTTATGTGTACATAGGTGGCGCCTAACCTATCGCCTAAGTGAGGAAGCGAGCATAGGCAATTGTATAAGCGGAGCCTAACCTATCGCCTATTTTGATATACAGGGAGCCTAAGCCATTGCCTATGTTTATATATGCGGTGCCCAACGTATGTCCTAAGTGAGGCAGTAAGCATAGGCAATGGTATAAGCGTCGCCTAATCTATCGCCAATGTTGATATTGGCGGTGCCTAAGCCATCGCCTATGTTGACGTAGGCGGTGCCTAACCTATCGCCTAATGAGGCAGTGACCATAGTCAATGGTATAAGTGTCGCCTAATCTATCGCCTAAGCCATCGACTATGTTGACATAGGCGGCACCTAACCTATCGCCTAAGTGAGGCAGTGAGCATAGGTAATGGTATAAGTGGTACCTAACCTATCTCCTATGTTGACATAGGTGGCGCCTATGGCATCACTTATGTTTACATAGGCGGCGCCTAACGTATCGCCTAAGTGAGACAGCGAGCATAGGAAATGGTATAAGCGGCGCCAAAACTATCGCCTATGTTGACATACGTGGCGCCTAAGCCATTACCTATGTTTATATATGCAGCGCCTAACCTATCGCCTAAGTTAGGCAGTAAGCATAGGCAATGGTAAAAGTGGCCCCTAACATATTGCCTATTCTGATATAGGCGGCGCCTAATCCATCGCATATGTTGACATAGGCGGCACCTAACCTATCGCCTAAGGCAGGGAGCATAGCTAATGGTATAAGCGGTGCATAACCTATCTCTTATGTTGATATAGGTGGCGCCTATGGCATCGCCTATGTTTACATAGGCGGCGCCTAAGTTATCGCCTAAGTGAGGCAGCTAGAATAGGCAATGGTATAAGCAGTGCCTAACTTATCGCCTATGTTGATATACATGGCGCCTAAGCCATCACCTATGTTTAAATATGCGGTGGCTAATCTATCACCTAAGTGAGGCTGTAAGCATAGGCAATGGTATAAGCGGCGCCTAACCTAATGCCTATGTTGATATAGACAGCGCCTAACCCATCGCCTGTGTTGACGTAGGCGGTGCTTAACCTATCGCCTAATTGAGGCAGTGAGCATAGGCAATGGTATAAGCGGCAGCTATCCTATCGCCTATGTTGATATAGATGGCGCCTACGTCATTGCCAATGTTGACATAGACGGAGCCTAACCTATCGCCTATGTCAAGCAGTGAGAATAGGATATGGTATAAGCGGTGCCTATCCTATCACCTATGTTGATATAGGCAGCGCCTAAGCCATTTCCTATGTTGACATAGGTGGCGCCTAACCTATCTCCTAAGTGAGGTACTGAGCATAGACAATGGTATAAGCGGCGCCGAACCTATCACCTATGTTGATATAGGAGGCACCTATGCCATCGCCTAAGTGAGGCAGTGAGCATAGCCGATGGTATAAGCGGCGCCTAACCTATCGCCTATGTTGATGTAGGAGGAGCCTAAGCGATCGCCTTTGTTGACTTAGGCGGAGCATAGGCAATGGTATAAGCGGCGCATAACTAATCGCCTAGGTTGATATAGGTGGCGCCTAAGCCATTGCCTATGTTGACATAGACCGAGCCTAACCTATCGCCTACGTGAGAAAGTGAGCATAGGTAATGGTATAAGCAGCGCCTATATATCGCCTATGTTGATATAGGTGGAGCCTAAGCCATCACCTATGTTGACATAGAAGGCGCCTAACCTATCGCCTAAGTGAGGCAGTGAGCATAGGCAATGGTATAAGCGGTGCCTAACCTATCGCCTATGCTTATATAGACGATGCCTAAGCCATCTCCTAAGTTGACATAGGCGGTGCCTAACCTATAGCCTAATTGAGGCAGTGAGCATAGGAAATGGTATAAGTGGTGCCTAACCTATCGCCTATGTTGATATAGGTGGCCCCTAAGCCATCACCTATTTGGACATAGGCGGAGCCTAACCTATCACCTATGTGAGGCAGTGAGAATAGGAAATGGTATAACCGGCGCCTACCCTATCGCCTATGTTGATATTGGCGGAGCCTAAGCCATCGCCTATGTTGACATAGGTGGCACCTAACCTATCGCCTAAATGAGGCAGTGAGCATAGGCAATGGTATAAACGGCGCCTAACCTATCAACTATGTTGATATAGGCGGCGCCTAAGCCATCACCTATGTTGACATAGGCGGAGCCTAACCTATCGCCTATGTTTATATAGGCAGCACCATATCCATTTCCTCTGTTGACATAGGCGGCGTCTAACCTATCTCCTAAGTGAGGCAGTGAGCATAGAAAATGGTATAAGTGGCGCCTAACCTATCACCTATGTTCATATAGGCGGCACCTAAGCCATCGCCTAAGTTAGGCAGTTAGTATAGGCAATGGTATAAGCGGCGTCTAACCTATCTTGTATGTTGATATAGGCGGAGCCTAAGCGATCACCTATGTTGACATAGTCGGCGCCTAACGTATCTCCTAAGTGAGGCGGTGAGCATAGGCAATGGTATACGCGACGCCTAACCTGTCGCTGATGTTGGTATAGGCAGCGCCTAATCCATCGACTATGTTGACATAGGCGGAACCAAACCTATCTCCTAAGTAAGGCAGTAAGCATAGGTAATGGTATAAGCGGTGCCTAACCTATCGCCTAAGTGAGGCAGTGAGCATAGGTAAGGGTATAAGCGACGCCTAACCTATCGCCAATGTTGAGTTAGGTGGGGCCTATGGCATTGCTTATGATTACATAGGCGGCGCCTAACCTATCGCCAAAGTGAGGCAGCGAGCATACGCAAAGGTATAAACGGTGCCTAACCTATCGCCTATGTTGATATACGTGGCGCCTAAGCCATTTCCTATGTTTATATATGCAACGCCCAACCTATCGACTAAGTGTGGAAGTAAGCATAGGCAATGGTATAAGCGGCGCTTTACCTATCGCCCATGTTGATATAGGCAGCGCCTAAGCCATCGCCTATGTTGACGTAGGCGGCGCCTAACCTATCGCCTAATTGAGGCAGTGACCATAGGCAATGGTATAAGTGTCACCTAACCTATCTCCTATGTTGTTATAGGCGGCGCCTAAGCGATCGCCTATATTAACATAGGTGGCAGCTAACCTATCGCCTAAGTGAGTCAGTGAGAATAGGCAATGGTATAACTGGCACCTAACCTATTGCCTATGATGATATAGGCGGTGCCTAAACCATCGCCTATGTTGACATAAGTGGCGCCTAACCTATTGCCTACGTGAGGCAGTGAGCATAGGCAATGGTATAAGCGGCGCTTAACCTATCGCCTATGTTGATATAGGCGGCGCCTAAGCCATCGCCTATGTAAGACAGTTAGCATATACAATGGTATAATAGGCGCCTAACCTATCGCCTGTGTTTATATAGGCGGAGCCTAAGCGATCGTCAATGTTGACATAGGCGGCGCCTAACCTATCTCCTTATTGAGGCGGTGAGCATAGGCAATGGTATAAGCGGCGCTTAACCTGTCGCCTATGTTGGTATAGGCAACGCCTAATCTGTCGACTATATTGACATAGGCGGCACCTAACCTATCGCTTAAGTGAGGCAGTGAGCATAGGTAATGGTATAAGCGGCGCCTAACCTATCGCCAATGTTGATATAGGTGGCGCTTATGGCATCGCTTATGTTTACATAGGCGGTGCCTAACCTATCGCCTGAGTGAGGCAGCGAGCATAGGCAATGGTATAAGCGGCGCCTAACCTATCGCCTATATTGATATATGTGGCGCCTAAGCCATTTCCTATGTTTATATATGCGGCGCCAAACCTATCGCCTAAGTGAGGAAGTAAGCATAGGCAATGGTATAAGCGGCGCCTAACAAATCGCCAATGTTGATATAGACGGCGCCTAAGCAATCACCTATGTTGACGTAGGCGGTGCCTAACCTATCTTCTAATTGAGGCAGTGACCATAGGCAATGGAATAAGTGTCGCCTAACCTATCACCTATGTTGATATAGGCAATGCCTAAGCCATCGCCTATATTGACATAGGTGGCACCTAACCTATCGCCTAAGTGTGGCAGTGAGCATATGTAATGATATAAGCGTCCCCGAACCTATCGCCTAGGTTGATATAGGTGGCGCCTATGGCATCTCCTATGTTTACATAGACGTCGCCTAACCTATCGCCTAAGTGAGGCAGCAAGCATAGGCAATGGTATAAGCGGCGCCTAACCTATCGCCTATGTTGATATAGGCGGGCCCTAACTGATCGCCTATGTTGACATAGGCGGCACCTAACCTATCGCCTAAGTGAGGCGGTGAGAATAGGCAATGGTATAAGTGGCGCCTAACCTGTCGCCTATGTTGATATATGCGGCGCCTAATCCATCGACTATGTTGACATAGGCGGCACCTAACCTATCGCCTAAGTGAGGCAGTGACCATAGGTAATGGTATAAGCGGCGCCTAACCTATCGCCTATGTTGACATAGGTGGCGCCTATGGAATCTCTTATGTTTACATAGGCGGCGCCTAACCTATCGCGTAATTGAGGCAGGGAGCATAGAAAATTGTATAAGCGGCACCTAACCTATTACCTATATTGACATACGTGGCGCCTAAGACATTGCCTATGTGTATATATGCGGCATTTAACCTATCGCCTAAGTGAGGCAGTAAGCATAGGCAATGGTATAAGTAGCCCCTAAACTGTCGCCTATGTTGATATAGGCTTTGCCTAATCCATCGCATATGTTGACATAGGCGGCACCTAACCTATCACCTTAGGCAGTGACAATAGTTAATGGTATAAGCGGCGCCTAACCTATCACCTATGTTGATATAGGTAGAATGTATGGCATAGGAAATGGTATAAGCGGCGCCTAACCTATCGCCTATGTTGATATTGGAGGTACCTAAGCCATTGCCTATCTTAATAAATGCGGCGCCCAACCTATCGCCTAAGTGAGGCAGTAAGCATAGGCAATGGTATAAGAGGCGCCTAAACTATCGACAATGTTGATATTGGCGGCGCCTAAGCCATCGCCTATGTTGACGTAGGCGGTGCCTAACCTATCGTCTAATTGAGGCAGTGACCATAAGTAATGGAATATGCGTCGCCTAACCTATTGCCTATGTTGATATAGGCGACGCCTAAGCCATCGCCTATTTTGACATTAGCGGCACCTAACCTATCGCCTAAGTGTGGCAGTGAGCATATGTAATGATATAAGCGTCCCCTAACCTATCGCCTATGTTGATATAGGTGGCGCCTATGGCATCTCCTATGTTTACATAGGCGGCGCCTAACCTCTCGCCTAAGTGAGGCAACAAGCATAGGCAATGGTATAAGCGGCGCCTAACCTATCGCCTATGTTGATATAGGCGGGCCCTAACTGATCGCCTATGTTGACATAGGCGGCACCTAACCTATCGCCTAAGTGAGGCGGTGAGAATAGACAATGGTATAAACGGCGCCTAACCTGTCGCGTATGTTGATATATGCGGCGCCTAATCCATCGACTATGTTGACATAGACGGCACCTAACCTATCGCCTAAGTGAGGCAGTGAGCATAGGTAATGGTATACACAACGCCTAACCTATTGCCTATGTTGACATAGGTGGCGCCTATGGTATCGCTTATGTTTACATAGGCGGCGCCTAACCTATCGACAATGTTGATATTGGCGGCGCCTAAGCCATCGCCTATGTTGACGTAGGCGGTGCCTAACCTATCGTCTAATTGAGGCAGTGACCATAGGCAATGGAATAAGCGTCGCCTAACCTATCGCCTATATTGATATAGGCGACGCCTAAGCCATCGCCTATATTGACATAGGTGGCACCTAACCTATCGCCTAAGTGTGGCAGTGAGCATATGTAATGATATAAGCATCCCCTAACCTATCGCCTATGTTGATATAGGTGGCGCCTATGGCATCTCCTATGTTTACATAGACGGCGCCTAACCTATCGCCTAAGTGAGGCAGAAAGCATAGGCAATGGTATAAGCGGCGCCTAACCTATCGCCTATGTTGACATAGGCGGCACCTAACCTATCTCCTAAGTGAGGCGGTGAGAATAGGCAATGGTATAAGCGGCGCCTAATCCATCGACTATGTTGACATAGGCGGTGCCTAATCCATCGACTATGTTGACATATGCGGCACCTAACCTATCGCCTAAGTGAGGCAGTGAGCATAGGTAATGGTATAAGCGGCGCCTAACCTATCGCCTATGTTGACATAGGTGGCGCCTATGGAATCGCTTATGTTTACATAGGCGACGCCTAACCTATCGCCTAAATGAGGCATGGAGCATAGAAAATGGTATAAGCGGCACCTAACCTATTACCTATATTGACATACGTGGCGCCTAAGACATTGCCTATGTTTATATATGCGGCATTTAACCTATCTCCTAAGTGAGGCAGTAAGCATAGGCAATGGTATAAGTGGCCCCTAAACTGTCGCCTATGTTGATATAGGCTTTGCCTAATCCATCGCATATGTTGACATATGCGGCACCTAACCTATCACCTTAGGTAGTGACAATAGTTAATTGTATAAGCGGCGCCTAACCTATCGCCTATGTTGATATAGGTAGAATGTATGGCATAGGAAATGGTATAAGCGGCGCCTAACCTATCGCCTATGTTGATATTGGAGGCACCTAAGCCATTGCCTATGTTAATAAATGCGGGGCCCAACCTATCGCCTAAGTAAGGCAGTAAGCATAGGCAATGGTATAAGAGGCGTCAACACTATGGACAATGTTGATATTGGCGGCGCCTAAGCCATCGCCTCTGTTGACGTAGGCGGTGCCTAACCTATCGTCTAATTGAGGCAGTGACCATAGGTAATGGAATAAGCGTCGCCTAACCTATCGCCTATGTTGATATAGGCGACGCCTAAGCCATCGCCTATATTGACATAGGCGGCACCTAACCTATCGCCTAAGTGTGGCAGTGAGCATATGTAATGATATAAGCGTCCCCTAACCTATCGCCTATGTTGATATAGCTGGCGCCTATGGCATCTCCTATGTTTACATAGGCGGCGCCTAACCTATCGCCTAAGTGAGGCAGCAAGCATAGGCAATGGTATAAGCGGCGCCTAACCTATCGCCTATGTTGATATAGGCGGGCCCAAACTGATCGCCTATGTTGACATAGGCGGCACCTAACCTATCGCCTAAGTGAGGCGGTGAGAATAGGCAATGGTATAAGCGGCGCCTAACCTGTCGCCTATGTTGATATATGCGGCGCCTAATCCATCGACTATGTTGACATAGGCGGCACCTAACCTATCGCCTAAGTGAGGCAGTGAGCATAGGTAATGGTATAAGCAACGCCTAACCTATTGCCTATGTTGACATAGGTGGCGCCTATGGAATCGCTTATGTTTACATAGGCGGCGCCTAACCTATCGACAATGTTGATATTGGCGGCGCCTATGCCATCGCCTATGTTGACGTAGGCGGTGCCTAACCTATCGGGTAATTGAGGCAGTGACCATAGGCAATGGAATAAGCGTCGCCTAACCTATCGCCTATGTTGATATAGGCGACGCCTAAGCCATCGCCTATATTGACATAGGCGGCACCTAACCTATCGCCTAAGTGTGGCAGTGAGCATATGTAATGATATAAGCGTCCCCTAACCTATGGCCTATGTTGATATAGGTGGCGCCTATGGCATCTCCTATGTTTACATAGGCGGCGCCTAACCTATCGCCTAAGTGAGGCAGCAAGCATAGGCAATGGTATAAGTGGTGCCTAACCTATCGCCTATGTTGATATAGGTGGGCCCTAACTGATCGCCTATGTTGACAGAGGCGGCACCTAACCTATCGCCTAAGTGAGGCGGTGAGAATAGGCAATGGTATAAGCGGCGCCTAACCTGTCGCCAATGTGGATATATGCGGCGCCTAATCCATCGACTATGTCGACATAGGCGGCACCTAACCTATCGCCTAAGTGAGGCAGTGAGCATAGGTAATGGTATAAGCGGCGCCTAACCTATCGCCTATGTTGACATAGGTGGAGCCTATGGAATCTCTTATGTTTACATAGGCGGCGCCTAACCTATCGCCAATTGAGGCAGGGAGCATAGAAAATGGTATAAGCGGCACCTAACCTATTACCTATATTGACATACGTGGCGCCTAAGGCATCGCCTAGGTGAGGTAGTGAGCATAGCCAATGATATAAGTGGCACCTAACCTATCGCCTATGTTGATATAGGCGGCGCCTAATCAATCGCCTATGTTGACATAGGCGGCACCTAACCTATCGCCTAAGTAAGGCGGCGAGCATAGGCAATGGTATAAATGGCGCATAACCTATTGCCTATTTTGATATAGGTGGCGCCTATGCCATTGCCTATGTTGACATAGACGGACCCTAAACTATCGTCTAAGTGAGGCAGTGAACATAGGTAATGGTATAAGCGGCGCCTAACCTATCGCCTATGTTTATATAGGTGGCGCCTAAGCCATCGCCTATGTTGGCAGAGGAGGCGCCTAACCTATCGCCTATGTGAGGCAGTGAGCATAGGCAATGGTATAAGCGGTGCCTAACCTATCGCCTATGTTGATATAGGTGGCGCCTAAGAAATCGCCTATGTTGACATAGGCGGTGCCTAACCTATAGCCTAATTGAGGCAGTGAGCATAGGCAATGGTATAAGATGCGCCTAACCTATCGCCTATGTTGATATAGGTGGCGCCTAAGACATCACTTATGTTGACATAGGCAGAGCCTAACCTATCTCCTATGTGAGGCACTGAGCATAGGCAATGGTATAAGCCGCGCCTAACCTATCGCCCATTTTGATATAGGCGGCGCCTAAGCCATCGCCTATGTTGACATAGACGGCGCCTAACCTATCGCCTAAGTGAGGCGGTGAGCATAGACAATGGTATAAGCGGCGCCTAACCTGTCGCCTATGTTGGTATAGGCGGCGCCTAATCCATCGACTATGTTGACATAGGCGGCACCTAACCTATCGCCTAATTAAGGCAGTGAGAATAGTTAATGGTATAAGCGGCGCCAAACCTGTCGTCTACGTTGATATAGGTGGCGCCTATGGCATCGCTTATGTTTACATAGACGGCTCCTAACCTATCGCCTAAGTGAGGAAGCGAGCATAGGCAATGGTATAAGCGGTGCCTAACCTATCGCCTATGTTGATATACATGGCGCCTAAGCCATCGCCTATATTTATATATGCGACGCCTAACCTATCGCCTAAGTGAGGCAGTAAGCATAGGCAATGATATGAGCGGCACCTTACCTATCGCCAAAGCTGATATAGGCGGCACCTAAACAATCGCCTATGTTGACGTAGGTAGTGCCTAACCTATCGCCAATTTAAGGCAGTGAGCATAGGCAATGGTATAAGCGGCGCCTAACCGATCTCCTATTTTGATATAGGCGGCGCCTAATCCATCGCCTATGTTGACATAGGCGGCACCTAACCTAGCGTCTAAGTAAGTCAGTGAGCATAGGTAATGGTATAAGCGGCGCCTAACCTATCGCCTATGTTGATATAGGTGGCGCCTATGGCATCTTCTGTTTTTACATTGGCGGCGCCAAACCTATCGCCTTAGTGAGGCAGCAAGCATAGGCAATGGTACAAGCAGCACCTAACCTATGTCCTATGTTGATATAGGCATCGCCTAAGCGATCGCCTATGTTGACATAGGCGGTGCCTAACCTATATCCTAAGTGAGGCGGTAAGCATAGGCAATGGTATAAGCGGCGCCTAACCTGTCCCCTATGTTGATATAGGCAGCACCTAATCCATCGACTATGTTGATATAGGCAGCACCTAACCTATCGCATAAGTGAGGAAGTCAGCATAGGTAATGGTATAAGCGGAGCCTAACCTATCGCCTATGTTGATATAGGTAGAGCATATGGCATTGGTTATGTTTACATATGCGGGGTCTAACCTATCGCCTAAGTGAGGCAGCGAGCATAGGCTATGGTATAAGCGGCGCCTAACCTATCGCCTATGTTGACATACCTGGCACCTAAGCCATTGCCTATGTTTATATATGCGGCGCCTAACCTATCGCCTAAGTGAGGAAGTAAGCATAGGCAATGGTATAAGTGACACCTAACCTGTCGCCTATGTTGATATAGGCGGCGTTTAATCCATCGCATATATTGACATAGGCGGCACCTAAACTATCTCCTAAGTGAGGCAGTGAGCATAGGTAATGGTATAAGCGGCGCCTAACCTATCGCCTATGTTTATATAGCTGGCGCTTATGGCATCGCCTATGGTTACATAGGCGGCGCCTAACCTATCGCCTAATTGAGGCAGCGAGGATAGGCAATGGTATAAGCGGCGCCTAACCTATCGCCTATGTTGATATACGTGGCACCTAAGCCATCGCCTATGTTTATATAGGCGGCGGATAACCAATCGCCTAAGTGAGGCAGTAAGCATTGTCAATGGAATAAGCGGCACCTAACGTAACGCCTATATTGATATAGGCGGCGCCTAAGCCATAGCCTATGTTGACATAGGCGGCACCTATCCTATCGTCTATGAAAGGCAGTGAGCATAGGTAATGGTATTAGCGGTGCCTAACCTATCGCCTATGTTGATATAGGTGGCGCCTATGGCAGATCCTATGTTTCCATAGGCGGCGCAAAACCTATCGCCTTAGTGAGGCAGCAAACACAGGGAATGGAATAAGCGGCGCTTAACCTATCGCCTATGTTTATATAGGCAGCGCCTAAGCGATCGCCTATTTTGACATAGGCGGTGCCTAACCTATCTCCTAAGTGAGCAGGTAAGCATAGGCAATGGTATAAGCGACACCTAACCCGTCGCCTATGTTGATATAGGTGGCACCTAATCCATCGACTATGTTGATATAGGCGGCACCTAACCTATCGCCTAAGTGAGGAAGTGAGCATAGGTAATGGTATAAGCGGAGCCTAACCTATCACCTATGTTGATATACGTGGCGCCTATGGCATTGCATATGTTTACATAGGCGGCATCTAACCTATAACCTAAGTGAGGCAGCGAGCATAAGCAATGATATAAGCGGCGTCTAACCTATCGCCTATGTTGATATAGGCGACGTCTAATCCATCACATATGTTCACATAGGCGGCACCTACCCTATCTCCTAAGTGAGGTAGTGAGCATCGGTAATGGTATAAGCGTCACCTAACCTATCTCCTAAGTGAGACAGCGAGCATAGGCAATGGTATAAGCGGCGCCTAACCTATCGCCTATGTTGACATATGTGGCGCCTAAGCCATCGCCTATGTTTATATAGGCGACAGCTAACCTATCGCCTAAGTAAGGCAGTAAGCATAGGCAATGGTAGAAGCGGCGCCTAACCTAATGCCTATGTTTATATAGGTGGCACCTAAGACATCGCCTATGATGATGTGGGCGGTGCCTAACCTATTGCCAAATTGAGGCAGTGAGCATAGGTAATGGTATAAGCGGCGCCTAACCTATCGCCTATGTTATTATATAGGCGGCGCCTAAGCCATTTCCTATGTTGACATAGACGGAGCCTAACCTATCGCCTATGTTGATAAAGGGGACGCCTAAGCCATCTCTTATGTTGACATAGACGGAGCCTAACCTATAGCCTAAGTGAGGCAGTGAGTATAGGCAATGGTATAAGCGGCGCCTAACCTATGACCTATGTTGATATAGGAGGCACCTAAACCATTGCCTATGTTAACATAGGCGGTGCCTAACCTATCCCCAAAGTGAAGCACAGAGCATAGGCAATGGTATAAGCGGTGCCTAATCTATCGCCTATGATGATATAGGTAGCGCCTAAGCCATCGCCTATGTTGACAAAGGTGGCGCCTAACCTATCACCTAAGGGAGGTAGTGAGCATAGAAAATGGTATAAGCGGCACCTAACCTATCGCCTATGTTGATATAGGTGGCGCCTAAGCTATCGCCTTTGTTGATATAGGTGGCGCCTAAGAGATCGCCTATGTTGACATAGGCGGCGCCTAACCTATCGCCTAAGTGAGGCGGTGAGAATAGGCAATAGTATATGCGGCGCCTAACCTGTCGCCTATGTTGATATAGGCAGCGCCTAATCAATAGACTATGTTGACGTACGCGGCACCAAACGTATCGCCTAAGTGAGGAAGTAAGCATAGGTAATGGTATAAGCGGCTCCTAACCTATCGCCTATGTTGACATAGGTGGCGCCTATGGCATCGCTTATGTTCACATAGGCGGCGCCTAACCTATCGCCAAACTGAGATAGTGAGCATAGGCAATGGTATAAGCAGCGCCTAACCTATCGCCTATGTTGATATACGTGGCTCCTAAGCCATCGCGTTTGTTTATATAGGCGGCGGCTAACCTATTGCCTATTTGTGGCAGTAAGCATAGGGAATGCTATAAGCGGCACCTAACCTAACTTCTATGTTGATATAGGCGGCGCCTAAGACATCGCCTATGTTGATGTAGGAGCTGCCTAACCTATCGCCTAATTGAGACAGTGAGCATAGGAAATGGTATAAGAGGCGCCTAACCTATCCCCTATGTTGATATAGGCGGCGCCTAAGCAATTCTCTATGTTGACATAGACGAAGCCTAACCTATCGCCTATGTGAGGTAGTGAGCATAGGAAATGGTAGAAGTGGTGCCTAACCTATCGCCCATTTTGACATAGGCGGTGCCTAACCTATCGCCTAATTGAGGAACTGAGCATAGGCAATGGTATAAGCGGCTCCTAACCTATCGCCTATGTTGATATAGGCAGCACCTAAGCCATCGCCTATGTTGACACAGGCGGTGCCTAACCTATCGCCTAAGTGAGGTAGTGAGCATAGACCATGATATAAGCAGTGTCTAATCTATCGTCTATGTTGATATAGGTGGCACCTTTGCCATCCCCTAAGTGAGGTAGTGAGCATAGCCAATGGTATAAACGGTACCTAACTTATCCCCTATGATGATATAGTCAGCGCTTAAGCGGTTGCCAATGTTGACATATACGGAGCCAAACCTATCACCTAAGTGAGGTAGTGAGCATAGGTAATGGTATAAGCGGTGCCTAACCTATAGCCTATGTTTATATAGGTGGCGCCTAAGCAATCACCTATGTTGACATAGGAGGCGCCTAACTTATCGCCTAAGTGAGGCAGTAAGCATAGGCAATGGTATAAGCAGCGCCTAACCTATCGCCTATGTTGATATAGACGACACCTAATCCATCTCCTATGTTGACATAGGCGGTGCCTAACCTATCGCCTAATTGAGGTAGTGAGCATACGCAATGTTATAAGCGGCGCCTAACCTATCGCCTATGTTGATATAGGTGGCGCCTAAGCCAGCACCTATGTTGACATAGGCGGAGCCTAAGCTATCACCTATGTGAGGCAGTAAGCGTAGGAAATGGTATAAGCGGCACCAAACCTAGTGCCTATGTTAATATATAGGCGGCGCCTATGCCATCGCCTATGTTGACATTGGCGGCCCCTAACCTATCGCCTATGTGAGGCAATGAGCATAGGCAATGGTATAAGAGGCGCCTAACCTATCGCCTATGTTGATATAGGCAGCACCATATCAATTGCCTATGTTGACATAGGCGGCGCCTAACCTATCGCCTAAGTGAGGCAGTGAGCATAGACAATGGTATAAGCAACGCCTAACCTATCACTTATGTTGATATAGGAGGAACCTTAGCCATCTCCTAAGTAAGTCAGTGAGCATAGGCAATGCTATAAGCGGCGCCTAATCTATCGCCTATGTTGATATAGGTGGATCCTAAGCGATCGCTTATGTTGACATAGGCGGCGCCTAACCTATCGCCTAATTGAGGCGGTGAGCATAGTCAATAGTATAAGCGGCGCCTAACCTATCGCCTATGTTGATTTAGGCAGCACCATATCAATTTCCTATGTTCACATAGGCGGCGCCTAACCTATCGCCTAAGTGAGGCAGTGAGCATAGACAATGGTCTAAGCGGCGCCTATCCTATCAACTATATTGATATAGGCGGCACCATAGCCATAGCCTAAGTGAGGCAGTTAGCATAGGAAATGGTATAAGCGGCGCCTAACCTATCGCTTATGTTTATATAGGCGGCGCTTAAGTGATCGCCTATGTTGACATAAGCGGCGCCTAACCTATCTCCAAAGTGAGGTCGTGAGCATAGGCAATGGAATAAGCTGCGCCTAACCTGTCGCCTATGTTGGTATAGGCGGTGCCTAATCCATCGACTATGTTGACATAGGCGGAACCTAACGTATCGCCTAAGTGAGGCAGTGAGCATAGGTAATGGTATAAGCGTCTACGAACCTATCGCCTATGTTGACATAGGTGGCGCCTATGGCATCGCTTATGTTTACATAGGCGGCGCCTAACCTATTGCCGAACTGAGACAGTGAGCATAGGCAATGGTATTAGCGGCGCCTAACCTATCGCCTATGTTGATATACGTGGCGCCTAAGCCATCTCCAATGTTTATATAGGCGGCGGCTAACCTATTGCCTATGTGAGGTAGTAAGCATAGGCAATGGTACAAGCGGTGCCTAACCTAACTTCTATGTTGACAGAGGCGGGGCCTAAGCCATCGCCTATGTTGATGTAGGTGGTGCCTAACCTATCGCCTAATTGAGACAGTAGCATAGGCAATGGTATAAGAGGCGCCTAACCTATCACCTATGTTGATATAGGCAGCGCCTAAGCCATTCCCTATGTTGACATAGACGGAGCCTTACCTATCTCCTATGTGAGGCAGTGAGCATAGGAAATGGTAAAAGCGGCGCCTAACCTATCGCCTATGTTGATATAGGCGATGCCTAATGCATCGCCTATGTTGACATAGGTTGCGCCTAACCTAACGCCTAAGTGAGGCAGTGAGCATAGGCAATGGTATAAGCGGCGCCTAACCTATCTCTTATGTTGATATAGATGGCGCCTAACCCATCCCCTATGTTGACATAGGCGGTGCCTATGCCATCTCCTATGTTGACATAGGAGGTGCCTAACCTATCGCCTAATTAAGGTAGTGAGCATAGGCACTGTTATAAGCGGCGCCTAACCTATCGCCTATGTTGATATAGGTGGCGCCTAAACCAGCAGCTATGTTGACATAGGCGGAGCCTAACCTATCACCTATGTAAAGCAGTAAGAGTAGGAAATGGTATAAGCGGCGCCTAACCTATTGCCTATGTTAATATATAGGAGGCGCCTAAGCCATCACCTATGTTGACATAGGCGGCCCCTAACCTATCGCCTAACTGAGGTAGTGAGCATAGGCAATGGTATAAGAGGCGCCTAAACTATCGCCTATGTTGATATAGGCAGCACCATATCAATTGCCTATGTTGACATAGGTGGCGGCTAACCTATTGCCTAAGTGAGGAAGTGAGCATAGACAATGGTATAAGCAGGACCTAACTTATCACCTATGCTGATATAGGAGGAACCTTATCCATCGCCTAAGTAAGGCAGTGAGCATAGGCAATGGCATAAGCGGCGCCTAATCAATCTCCTATGTTGATATAGGTGGCGCCTAAGCGATCGCCTATGTTTACATAGGCGGCGCCTAACCTATCTCCTAAGTGAGGCGGTGAGCATAGGAAATGGAATAAGCGGCGCCTAACCGATCTCCTAAGTGAGGAAGTAAGCACAGGCATTGGTATAAGCGACCCCTAACCTATCGCCGATGTTGATATAGGAGGTGCCTAATCCATCGTATATGTTGACATAGGCGGCACCTAACCTATCCCCTGAGGCAGTGTGCATAGTAATGGTATAAGCGGCACCTAACCTATCTCCTATGTTGATATAGGTGGCGCCTATGTTTGCATATGCGGCGCCTAACTTATCGCCTAAGTGAGGAAGCTACCATAGATAATGGTATAAGAGGCGCCTAACCTATCGCCTATGATGATATACGTGGCTCCTAAGCCATCGCCTATGTTTAAATATGCGACGGCTAATCTATCGCCTAAGTCAGGCAGTAAACATAGGCAATGGTATAAGCGGCGCCTAACCTAACGCCTATGTTTATATAGGCAGCGCCTAAGACGTTGCCAATGTTGACGTAGGCGGTGCCTAACCTATCGCCTAATTGAGGTAGTGAGCATAGGCAATGGTATAATTGGCACCTAACCTATCGCCTATGTTGATATGGGCGGCGCATACGCCATTGCCTATGTTGACATAGACGGAGCTTAACCTATCGCCTATGTCAGGAAGTGAGCATAGGAAAAGGTATATGCGGCGCCAAACCTATCGCCTATGTTGATATGGACAATGCCTAAGCCATCGTCTATGTTGACATAGGCTGCGCCTAACCTATCGCCTAAGTGAGGCGGTGAGCATAGGCAATGGTATAAGCGGCGCCTAACCTATATCCTATGTTGAAATAGGAGGCGCGTAAACCATAGCCTATGATAACATAGGTGACTCCTAACCTATCGCCAAAGTCAGGCACTGAGCATAGGCAATGGTATAAGCGGTGCCTAACCTATCTACTATGTTGATATAGGAGGCGCCTAAACCATCGCCTATGTTAACATAGGTGGCGCCTATCCTATCGCCAAAGTGAGGCACTGAGCATAGGCAATGGTATAAGCGGCGCCTAACCTATCACCTATGTTGATATAGGTAGCGCCTAAGCCATCGCCTATGTTTATATATGCGGCACCCAACCTATCGACTAAGTGAGGCAGTAAGCATTGGCAATGGTATAAGCGGCGCCTAACCTATCGCCAATGTTGATATAGGCGGCGCCTAAGACATTGCCTATGTTGACATAGGCGGAACCTAACCTATCGCCTTAGTGAGGCAGTGAGCATAGGTAATGGTATAAGCGGCACCTAACCTATCGCCTATGTTGATATAGGTGGCGCCTTTGGCATCTCCTATGTTTACATAGGCGGCGCCTAACCTATCACCATAGTGAGGCAGCAAGCATAGGCAAATGTATAAGTGGTGCCTAACCTATCTCCTATGTTGATATAGGCGGCGCCTAAGCGATCGCCTATGTTGACATAGAAAGCGCCTAACCTATCACCTAAGTGAGGCGGTGAGAATAGGCAATGGTATAAACGGCGCCTAACCTATCGACTATGTTGACATAGGCGGCACCTAACCTATCGCTTAAGTGAGGCAGTGAACATAGGTAATGGTATAAGCTACGCCTAACCTATCTCCTATGTTGACATAGGTGGCGCCTATGGCATCACTTATGTTTACATAGGCGGCGCCTATCCTATTGCCTAAGTGAGGCAGCGAGTATAGGCAATGGTATAAGCGGCGCCTAAACTATCGCCTATGTTGACATACGTGGCGCCTAAGCCATTGCCTATGTTTATATATATGGCGCCTAACCTATCGCCTAAGTGAGGAAGTAAGCACAGGCAATGGTATAAGCAGCCCCTAACCGATTGCCGATGTTGATATAGGCGGCACCTAATCTATCGCATATGTTGACATAGGCGGCACCTAGCCTATCCCCTAAAGCAGTGCGCATAGGTAATGGTATAAGCACCACCTAACCTATCACTTATGTTGAAATAGGTGGCGCCTATGGCATCGCCTATGTTTACATAGGAGGCGCCTAACTTATCGCCTAAGTGAGGCAGTAAGCATAGGTAATGGTATAAGCGGCGCCTAACCTATCGCCTATGTTGATATTGGAAGCGCCTAAGCTATCTCTAATGTTGACGTATGAGGTGCCTAACCTATCGCCTAATTGAGGCAGTGACCATAGGCAATGGTATAAGCGGCGCCTAACCTATCGCCTATGTTTATATAGGCGGCGCCTACGCCATTGCCTATGTTGACATAGACGGAGCCTATCCTATCGCCTATGTAAGGCAGTGAGCATAGGAAATGGTATAAGCGGCGCCTAACCTATCGTCTATGTTGATATTGGCAACACCTAAGCCATCGTCTAGGTTTACATAGGTTGCGCCTAACCTATCGCCTAAGTGAGGCGGTGATCATAGGAAATGGTATAAGCGGCGCCTAACCTATATCCTATGTTGATATAGGAGGCTCCTAAACAATCGCCTATGTTAACATAGGTGACTCCTAACCTATCGCCAAAGTCAGGGACTGAGCATAGGCAATGGTATAAGCGGCGCCTAACCTATCTCCTATGTTGATATAGGAGGCGCCTAAACCATCGCCTATGTTAACATAGGTGGCGCCTAACCTATCGCCAAAGTGAGGCACTGAGCATAGGCAATGGTATAAGCGGCGCCTAACCTATCACCTATGTTGATATAGGTAGCGCCTAAGCCATCGCCTAGGTTTATATATGCGGCGCCCAACCTATCGACTAAGTGAGGCAGTAAGCATAGGCAATGGTATAAGCGGCGCCTAACCTATCGACAATGTTGATATAGGCGGCGCCTAAGCAATCACCTATGTTGATGTAGGCGGTGTCTAACTTATCTCCTAATTGAGGTAGTGGGCATAGGCAATGGTATAAGCGACGCCTAACCTATCGCCAATGTTGATATAGGCGGCGCCTAAGCCATTGCCTATGTTGACGTAGGCGGAACCTAACCTATCGCCTTAGTGAGGCAGTGAGCATAGGTAATGGTATAAGCGGCACCTAACCTATCGCCTATGTTGATATAGGTGGCGCCTTTGGCATCTCCTATGTTTACATAGGCGGCGCCTAACCTATCACATTAGTGAGGCAGCAAGCATAGGCAATGGTATAAGTGGTGCCTAACCTATCTCCTATGTTGATATAGTCGGCGCCTAAGCAATCGCCTATGTTGACATAGAAAGCGCCTAACCTATCACCTAAGTGAGGCGGTGAGAATAGGCAATGGTATGAACGGCGCCTATCCTATCGACTATGTTTATATAGGCGGCGCCTAATCCATCGACTATGTTGACATAGGCGGCACCTAAACTATCGCTTAAGTGAGGTAGTGAACATAGGTAATGGTATAAGCGACGCCTAACCTATCTCCTATGTTGACATAGGTGGCGCCTATGGCATCGCTTATGTTTACATAGGCGGCGCCTAACCTATCGCCTAAGTGAGGCAGCGAGCATAGGCAATGGTTTAAGCGGCGCCTAACCTATCGCCTATGTTGACATACGTGGCGCCTAAGCCATTGCCTATGTTTATATATGCGGCGCCTAACCTATCGCCTAAGTGAGGAAGTAAGCACAGGCAATGGTATAAGCGGCCCCTAACCGATCGCCGATGTTGATATAGGCGGCGCCTAATCTATCGCATATGTTGACATAGGCGGCACCTAACCTATCCCCTAAGGCAGTGAGCATAGGTAATGGTATAAGCACCACCTAACCTATCACCTATGTTGAAATAGGTGGCGCCTATGGCATCGCCTATGTTTACATAGGCGACGCCTAACTTATCGCCTAAGTGAGGTAGTAAGCATAGGCAATGGTATAAGCGGCGCCTAACCTATCGCCTATGTTGATATAGGAAGCGCCTAAGCCATTTCCAATGTTGACGTAAGAGGTGCCTAACCTATCGCCTAATTGAGGCAGTTACCATAGGCAATGGTATAAGCGGCGCCTAACCTATCGCCTATGTTTATATAGGCGGCGCCTACGCCATTGCCTATGTTGACATAGACGGAGCCTATCCTATCGCCTATGTAAGGCAGTGAGCATAGGAAATGGTATAAGCGGCGCCTAACCTATCATCTATGATGATATTGGCAACACCTAAGCCATAGTCTAGGTTGACATAGGTTGCACCTAACCTATCCCCTAAGTGAGGCGATGATCATAGGCAATGGTATAAGCGGCGCCTAACCTATATCATATGATGATATAGGAGGCGCCTAAACAATCCCCTATGTTAACATAGGTGACTCCTAACCTATCGCCAAAGTCAGGCACTGAGCATAGGCAATGGTATAAGCGGTGCCTAACCTATCTCCTATGTTGATATAGGAGGCGCCTAAACCATCGCCTATGTTAACATAGGTGGCGCCTAACCTATCGCCAAAGTGAGGCACTGAGCATAGGCAATGGTATAAGCGGCGCCTAACCTATCACCTATGTTGATATAGGTAGCGCCTAAGCCATCGCCTATGTTTATATATGCGGCACCCAACCTATCGACTAAGTGAGGCAGTAAGCATTGGCAATGGTATAAGCGGCGCCTAACCTATCGCCAATGTTGATATAGGCGGAGCCTAAGCCATTGCCTATGTTGACATAGGAGGAACCTAACCTATCGCCTTAGTGAGGCAGTGAGCATAGGTAATGGTATAAGCGGCACCGAACCTATCGCCTATGTTGATATAGGTGGCGCCTTTGGCATCTCCTATGTTTACATAGGCGGCGCCTAACCTATCACCATAGTGAGGCAGCAAGCATAGGCAAATGTATAAGTGGTGCCTAACCTATCGCCTATGTTGATATAGGCGGCGCCTAAGCGATCGCCTATGTTGACATAGAAAGCGCCTAACCTATCACCTAAGTGAGGCGGTGAGAATAGGCAATGGTATAAACGGCGCCTAACCTATCGACTATGTTGACATAGGCGGCACCTAACCTATCGCTTAAGTGAGGCAGTTAACATAGGTAATGGTATAAGCTATGCCTAACCTATCTCCTATGTTGACATAGGTGGCGCCTATGGTATCACTTATGTTTACATAGGCTGCGCCTATCCTATTGCCTAAGTGAGGCAGCGAGCATAGGCAATGGTATAAGCGGCGCCTAACCTATCGCCTATGTTGACATACGTGGCGCCTAAGCCATTGCCTATGTTTATATATGTGGCGCCTAACCTATCGCCTAAGTTAGGAAGTAAGCACAGGCAATGGTATAAGCGGCCCCTAACCGATTGCCGATGTTGATATAGGCGGCACCTAATCTATCGCATATGTTGACATAGGCGGCACCTAGCCTATCCCCTAAAGCAGTGAGCATAGGTAATGGTATAAGCACCACCTAACCTATCACCTATGCTGAAATAGGTGGCACCTATGGCATCGCCTATGTTTACATAGGCGGCGCCTAACTTATCGCCTAAGTGAGGCAGTAAGCATAGGTAATGGTATAAGCGGCGCCTAACCTATCGCCTATGTTGATATTAGAAGCGCCTAAGCCATCTCCATTGTTGACGTATGAGGTGCCTAACCTATCGCCTAATTGAGGCAGTGACCATAGGCAATGGTATAAGCGGCGCCTAACCTATCGCCTATGTTTATATAGGCGGCGCCTACGCCATTGCCTATGTTGACATAGACGGAGCCTATCCTATCGCCTATGTAAGGCAGTGAGCATAGGAAATGGTATAAGCGGCGCCTAACCTATCGTCTATGTTGATATTGGCAACACCTAAGCCATCGTCTAGGTTTACATAGGTTGCGCCTAACCTATCGCCTAAGTGAGGCGGTGATCATAGGAAATGGTATAAGCGGCGCCTAACCTATATCCTATGTTGATATATGAGGCTCCTAAACAATCGCCTATGTTAACATAGGTGACTCCTAACCTATCGCCAAAGTCAGGGACTGAGCATAGGCAATGGTATAAGCGGCGCCTAACCTATCTCCTATGTTGATATAGGAGGCGCCTAAACCATCGCCTATGTTAACATAGGTGGCACCTAACCTATCGCCAAAGTGAGGCACTGAGCATAGGCAATGGTATAAGCGGCGCCTAACCTATCACCTATGTTGATATAGGTAGCGCCTAAGCCATCGCCTAGGTTTATATATGCGGCGCCCAACCTATCGACTAAGTGAGGCAGTAAGCATAGGCAATGGTATAAGCGGCACCTAACCTATCGACAATGTTGATATAGGCGGCGCCTAAGCAATCACCTATGTTGATGTAGGCGGTGTCTAACTTATCTCCTAATTGAGGTAGTGGGCATAGGCAATGGTATAAGCGACGCCTAACCTATCGCCAATGTTGATATAGGCGGCGCCTAAGCCATTGCCTATGTTGACGTAGGCGGAACCTAACCTATCGCCTTAGTGAGGCAGTGAGCATAGGTAATGGTATAAGCGGCACCTAACCTATCGCCTATGTTGATATAGGTGGCGCCTTTGGCATCTCCTATGTTTACATATGCGGCGCCTAACCTATCACATTAGTGAGGCAGCAAGCATAGGCAATGGTATAAGTGGTGCCTAACCTATCTCCAATGTTGATATAGTCGGCGCCTAAGCAATCGCCTATGTTGACATAGAAAGCGCCTAACCTATCACCTAAGTGAGGCGGTGAGAATAGGCAATGGTATAAACGGCGCCTATCCTATCGACTATGTTTATATAGGCGGCGCCTAATCCATCGACTATGTTGACATAGGCGGCACCTAAACTATCGCTTAAGTGAGGTAGTGAACATAGGTAATGGTATAAGCGACGCCTAACCTATCTCCTATGTTGACATAGGTGGTGCCTATGGCACCGCTTATGTTTACATAGGCGGCGCCTAACCTACTGCCTAAGTGAGGCAGCGAGCATAGGCAATGATATAAGCGGCGCCAAACCTACCCCCTATGTTGACATACATGGCGCCTAAGCCATATCCTATGTTAATATATGCGGCGCCTAACCTATCTCCTAAGTGAGGAAGTAAGCACAAGCAATGGTATAAGCGGCCCCTAACCTGTCGCCGATGTTGATATAGGCGGCGCCTAATCTATCGCATATGTTGACATAGGTGGCACCTAACCTATCCCCTAAGGCAGTGAGCATAGGTAATGGTATATGCAGCACCTAACCTATCACCTATGTTGATATAGGTGGCGCCTATGGCATCGCCTATGTTTACATAGGAGGCGCCTAACTTATCGCCTAAGTGAGGCAGTAAGCATAGGCAATGGAATAAGCGGCGCCTAACCTATCGCCTATGTTGATATAGGCAGCGCCTAAGCCATCACCAATGTTGACGTAAGAGGTGCCTAACCTATCGCCTATGTTTATATAGGCAGCGCCTACGCCATTGCCTATGTTGACATAGACGGAGCCTATCCTATCGCCTATGTAAGGCAGTGAGCATAGGAAATGGTATAAGCGGCGCCTAACCTATCATCTATGATGATATTGGCAACACCTAAGCCATCGTCTAGGTTGACATAGGTTGCGCCTAACCTATCGCCTAAGTGAGGCGGTGATCATAGGCAATGGTATAAGCGGTGCCTAACCTATATCCTATGTTGATATAGGAGGCGCCTAAACAATCGCCTATGTTAACATAGGTGACTCCTAACCTATCGCCAAAGTCAGTCACTGAGCATAGGCAATGGTATAAGCGGCGCCTAACCTATCTCCTATGTTGATATAGGAGGCGCTAAAACCATCGCCTATGTTGACATAGGCGGCACCTAACCTATCGCCTAAGTGAGGCTATGAGCATAGTAAATGGTATAAGTAGTGCCTAACCTATTGCCTATGTTTATATAGGTGGTGCCTACGCCATCGCCTATATTGACATAGGAAGCGCCTAACCTATCGCCTAAGTGAGACAGTGAGCATAGGCAATGGTATAAGAGGCTCCTAACCTATAGCATATGTTGATATAGGTGGCGCCTAAGCCATCGCCTATTTTAACATAGACGGCGCCAGACCTATCGCCTTTGTGAGGCAGTGATCATAGGCAATGGTATAAGCGGTGCCTAACCTATCGCCTATTTTGATATAGGCGTCGCCTAAGACATCGCTTTTGTTGACATAGGCGGCGCCTAACCTATCACCTAAGTGAGGCTGTGAGCATAGGCAATGGTATAAGGAGTTCCTCACCTATCGCTTATGATGATATAAGCGGCGCTTAAGCCATCGCCTATGTTGACATAGGTGGTGCCTAACCTATCGCCTAAGTGAGGCAGTGAGCATAACCAATGGTATAAGCGGCGCCTAACCTATTGCCTATATTGATATAGTCGGCGCCTAATCCATCCCCTATGTTGACATAGGCGGCGCCTCACCTATCGCCTAAGTGAGGCAGCGAGCAAAGGAAACGGTATAAGCGGTGTCTAACCTATAGCCTATGTTGATATAGGCGGCGCCTAACTTATCGCCTATGTATGGCAATGAGCATAGGAAATGGTATAAAAGGCGCCTAACCAATCGTATATGTTGATATAGGCGGCGTGTAATCCATCGCTAATTTAGACATAGGAAGCGCCTAACCTATCGCCTAAGTGAGGCTGTGAGCACAGGAAATGGTATAAGCGGCGCCTGACCTATCGCCTATGATGATATAGGTGGCGCTTAAGCCATCGCATATGTTGACATAGGCAATGCCTAACCTATCGCCTAAGTGAAGCAGTGAGTATAGTTAATGTTATAAGCGTCGCCTAACCTATCGCCTATGTTGATATAGGCGGCGCCTAAGCAATTAGCTATGTTGACATAGGCGGATCCTACCCTATCCCCTAAGTGAGGCAGTGAGTATAGGCAATGGTATAAGTGGCGCCTAACCTATCGCCTATGTTGATATAGGCGGCGCCTAAGCCATCGCCTATGTTGACATAGGTGGCGCCAAACCTATCGCCTATGTGAGGCAGTGATCATAAGCAATGGTATAAGCGTCTCCTAAGCTATCGCATATGTTTATATAGGCGGCGCCTAAGCCATCACCTATTTTGACATAGGCGGCGCCTAACCTATCGCCTAGGTCAGGCAGTGAGCATAGGCATTGATATAAGTGGCGCCTAACCTATCACCTAAGTAAGGAAGTGAGCATAGGCATAGGTATCAGTGGCTCCTAACGTATCGCTTATGTTGATTTAGGTGGTGCCTAATCCATCGCCCATGTTGACATAGGCTACGCCAAACCAATTGCCTAAGAGAGGCAGTGAGCATAGGCAATGGTATAAGAGACGCCTAATCTATCGCCTATGTTGATATAGGCGGTGCCAAAGCCATCGCCTATGTTGATATCGGCGGCGCCTAACCTATCGCATATGTGAGGCAGTGAGCATAGGTAATGGTATAAGCGGCTCCTAAACTATCGCATATGTTGATATAGGCGTCGCCTAAGCCATCACCTATGTTGACATAGGCGGCGCCTATGCTATCTCCTAAGTGAGTCTGTGAGCATAGTAAATGGTATAAGCAGTGCCTAACCTATTGCCTATGTTTATATAGGTGGTGCCTAAGCCATCTCTTATGTTGACATAGGAAGCGCCTAACCTATCGTCTAAGTGAGACAGTGAGCATAGGCAATGGTATAAGTGGATCCTAACCTATCGCATATGTTGATCTAGGTGGCGCCTAAACCATCGCCTATTTTGACATAGGCGGCGCCTAACCTATTGCCTTTGTGAGGCAGTGATCATAGGCAATGGTATAAGCGGCGCCTAACCTATCGCCTATGTTGATATAGGCGTCGCCTAAGCCATCGCCTATGTTGACATAGGCGGCCCCTAACCTATCGCCTAAGTGAGGCTGTGAGCATAGGACATGGTATAAGCAGTTCCTGACCTATCGCCTATGATGATATAGACGGTGCTTAAGCCATCGCCTATGTTGCCATAGGTGGCGCCTAACCTATCGCCTAAGTGAGGCAGTGTGCATAATAAATGGTATAAGTGGCGCCTAACCTATTGCCTATGTTGATATAGGCGGTGCCTAATCCATCGCCTATGTTGACATAGGCGGCGCCTAACCTATCGCCTAAGTAAAGCAGCGGGCACAGGAAACGGTATAAGCGGTGTATAACCAATAACCTATTTTGATATAGGCGGCGCCTAACCTATCGTCTAAGTAAGGCAATGAGCATAAGAAATGTTATAAAAGGCGCCTAACCTATCGTATATGTTGATAAAGGCAGCATGTAATCCCTCGCCAATGTAGACATTGGCAGTGCCTAACCTATCGCCTAAGTGAGGCTTTGATCATAGGAAATGGTATAAGTGGCGCCTAACCTATCGCCTATGATGATATAGGCGGCACATAAGCCATCGCCTATGTTGACATAGCGTAACCTAACCTATCTCCTATGTTGAAATAGGTAGCGCCTAAGCAATTACCTTTGTTGACATAGGCAGCGCCTACCCTATCTCCTAAGTAAGGCAGTGAACATAGGCAATGGTATAAGCGGCGCCTAACCTATTGCCTATGTTGATATAGGCGGCGCCTAAGCCATCGCCTATGTTGACATAGGTGGCGCCAAACCTATCGCCTAAGTGATGCAGTAAGAATAGGCAATGGTATAAGCGGTGCCTAACCTATTGCATATGTTGATATAGGCGGCGCCTAAGCCATCGCCTATGTTGACATAGGTGGTGCCAAACCTATCGCCTAAGTGATGCAGTAAGAATAGGCAATGGTACAAGCGGAGCCTAACCTATCGCCTTTGTTGATATAGGCGGCGCCTAAGCAATTACCTATGTTGACATAGGCAGTGCCTACCCTATCTCCTAAGTGAGGTAGTGAGCATAGGGAATGGTATAAGCGATGCCTAACCTATCGCCTATGTTGATATAGGCGGCGCCTAAGCAATCGCCTATGTTGACATAGGTGGCGCCAAACCTATCGCCTAAGTGATGCAGTGAGCAAAGGCAATGGTATAAGCGTAGCCAAACCTATCGCCTATGTTTATATAGGCGGCGCCTATGCCATCGCCTAATTTGACATAGTCGACGCCTAACCTATCGCCTATGTTGATATCGGCGGTGCCTAAGACAGCACCTCTGTTGACATAAGCGGCACCTAACTTATCGCCCAAGTTAGGCAGTGAGCACAGGAAACGGTATAAGCGGTGCCTAACCTATAGCCTATGTTGATTTAGTCGGCGCCTAACCCATCGCCTAAGAGAGGCAGTGAGCATAGAAAATGGTAAAAAAGGCACCTAACCTATCGCCTATGTTGATATAGGCGGCGCCCAAGCTATCGACTATGTTGACAATGACGGCACCTAACCTATCTCCTAAGTGAGGCTGTGACCATAGGCAATGGTATGAGCGGCGCCTAACCTATCGCCTATGTTGATATAGGCGGCGCCTAAGACATCGCCTACGTTGACATAGACGGCACCTAACCTATCGCCTAAGTGAGACAGTGAGCATAGGCAATGGTGTAAGTGGCGCCGAACCTATCGCCTATGTTAATATAGGCGGCGCCTAAGCGATTGCCTATGTTGACATAGGCGGCGCCTACCCTATCGCCAAAGTGAGGCAGTGAGCATAGGCAATGGTATAAACGGAGCCTAACTTATTGACTATGTTGATATAGGCGGTTCCTAAGCCATCGCCTATATTGACATAGGTATAGCCAAACCTATCACCTAAGTGAGGTAGTGAGCATAGGCAATGGTATAAGAGGCGCCTAAACTATCGCCTATGTCGATAAAGGTGGAGCCTAAGTCATCGCCTATGTTAACATAGGCGGCGCCTAACCTATCTCCTATGTGAAGCATTGAGCATCGGCAATGGTATAAACGGCTCCTAACCTATCGCATATGTTGATATAGGCAGCGTCTAAGCCATCGCCTATTGTGACATAGGCGACGCCTAAACTATCACCTATGTGAGGCACTGAGTATAGGCAATGGTATAAGCGGAGCCTAGCCTATCACCTATGTTGATATAGGCATCGCCTAATCCAACGCCTATGTTGACGTAGGCGGAGCCTAAACTATCGCCTAAGTGAGGCAGTGAGCATAGGCAATGGTATAAGCGGCGCCTAACCTATCGCATTTGTTGATATAGGTGGCGCCTAAGCCATCGCCTATGTAGACATAGGCGTCGCCTAACCTATCGCCTAGGTAAGGCAGTAACCATAGGCAATGGCGTAAGCGGCGCCTAACATATCGCCTATGTTAATATAGGTGGCGCCTAAGCCATCGCCTAAGTGAGGCAGCGAGCATAGGCAATGTTATAAGCGGCGCCTAACCTATCGCCTATGTTGACATACGTGGCGCCTAAACCATTTCCTATGTTTATATATGCGGCGCCTAACCTATCGCCTAAGTTTAGCAGTAAGCATAGGCAATGGTATAAGCGGCGCCTAATCCATCACATATGTTGACATAGGCGGCACCTAAATTATCGCCTAAGGCAGTAAGCATAGGTAATGGTATAAGCGGCGCATAACCTATCGCCAATGGCATCGCCTATATTTACATAGGCGGCGCCTAACTTATCGCCTAAGTGAGGTAGCTAGAATAGGCAATGGTATAAGCGGCGCCTAACCTATCTCCTAAGTTGATATACGTGGCGCCTAAGCCATCGCCTATGTTTTATTAGGCGGTGGCTAATCTATCACCTAAGTAAGGCAGAAAGCTTAGGCAATGGTATAAGCAGAGCCTAACCTAACACCTATGTTGATATAGGCAGCGCCTAACCCGTCTCCTATGTTGACGTAGGTGGTGCCTAACCAATCGCCTAATTGAGGCAGTGAGCATAGACAATGGGATAAGCAGCGCCTAACCTATCGCCTATGTTGAGATAGGCGGCGCCTACGCCATTGCCTATGTTGACATAGACGGAGCCTATCCTATCGCCTATGTCAGGCAGTGAGCATAGGAAATGGTATAAGCGGCGCCTAACCTATCGCCAATGTTGATATAGGCGACGCCTAATCCATCATCTATGTTGACATAGGCGGCGCCTAACCTATCGCCTAAGTGAGGAAGTGAGCATAGGAAATGGTATAAGCGGCGCCTAACCTATCGCCTATGTTGATAAAGGAGGCGCCTAAACCTTCGCCTAAGTAAACATAGGTGGCGCCTAACCTATCGCCCAAGTCAGCCACTGAGCAGAGGCAATGGTTTAAGCGGGGCCTAACCTATCGCCTATGTTGATATAGGCAGCGCCTAATCCATCGCCTATGTTGACATAGGCGGCGCCTAACCTATCGCCTAAGTGAGGTAGTGAGCATAGAAAATGGTATAAGCGGCGCCGAACCTATCGCCTATGTTGATATTGGAGGCACCTATGCCATCGCCTAAGCTAGGCAGTGAGCATAGGCAATGGTATAAACGGCGCCTAACCTATCGCCTATGTTGATATAGGCGGCGCCTAAGCGATCGCCTAAGTAAGGCGGTGAGAATAGGCAATTGTATAAGCGGCGCATAACCAATAGCCTATGTTTATATAGGTGGCGCCTAAGCCATTGCCTATGTTGACATAGACCGAGCCTAACCAATCTCCTACGTGAGAAAGTGAGCATAGGTAATGGAATAAGCATCTCCTATCCATCGCATATTTTCATATAGGTGGTGCCTATGCCATCACCTATGTTGACATAGAAGGCGCCTAACCTATCGCCTAAGTGATGCAGTGAGCATAGGCAATGGTATAAGCGCCGCCTAAGCTATCGCATTTGCTGATATACGTGGCGCCTAAGCCATCGCCTATGTAGACATAGGCGGCGCCTAACCTATCTCCTAACTAAGGCAGTAACCATAGGCAATGGCATAAGCGGCGCCTAACATATCGCCTATGTTAATATAGGCGGCGCCTAAGCCATCGCCTAAGTGAGGAAGCGAGCATAGGCAATGTTATAAGCGGCGCCTAACCTATCGCCTATATTGACATACGTGGCGCCTCAACCATTGCCTATGATTATATATGCGGCGCCTAACCTATCGCCTAAGTTTAGTAGTAAGCATAGGCAATGGTATAAGCGGCTCCTAATCCATCACATATGTTGACATAGCCGGCACCTAAATTATCGCCTAAGGCAGTAAGCATAGGTAATGGTATAAGCGGCGCATAACCTATCGCCAATGGAATCACCTATATTTACATAGGCGGGGCCTAACTTATCGCCTAAGTGAGGCATCTAGAATAGGCAATGGTATAAGAGGCGCCTAACCTATCTCCTATGTTGATATACGTGGCACCTAAGCCATCGCCTATGTTTAATTAGGCAGTGGCAAATCTATCACCTAAGTGAGGCAGAAAACTTAGGCAATGGTATAAGCAGCGCCTAACCTAACACCTATGTTTATATAGGCAGCGCCTAACCCATCGCCTATGTTGACGAAGGTGGTGCCTAACCTATCGCCTAATTGAGGCAGTGAGCATAGACAATGGTATAAGCAGCGGCTAACCTATCGCCTATGTTGATATAGGCGGCGCCTACGCCATTGCCTATGTTGACATTGACAGAGCCTAACCTATCGCCTATGTCAGGCAGTGAGCATAGGAAATGGTATAAGCGGCGCCTAACCTATCGCCTATGTTGATATAGGCGACGCCTAAGCCATCATCTATGTTGACATAGGCGGCGCCTAACCTATCGCCTAAGTGAGGAAGTGAGCATAGGAAATGGTATAAGCGGCGCCTAACCTATCGCCTATGTTGATATAGGAGGCGCCTAAACCTTCGCCTCTGTTAACATAGGTGGTGCCTAACCTATCGCCCAAGTGAGCCACTGAGCATAGGCAATGGTATATGCGGAGCCTAACCTATCGCCTATGTTGATATAGGCAGCGCCTAATCCATCGCCTATGTTGACATAGGCGGCACCTAACCTATCGCCTAAGTGAGGTAGTGAGCATAGAAAATGGTATAAGAGGCACCGAAACTATCGCCTATGTTGATATTGGAGGCACCTATGCCATCTCCTAAGTGAGGCAGTGAGCATAGCCAATGGTATAAGCGGCGCCTAACCTATCGCCTATGTTGATATAGGCGGTGCCTAAACGATCGCCTATGTTGACTTAGGCGTCGCATAACCTATCGCCAAAGTAAGGCGGTGAGCATAGGCAATGGTATAAGCGATGCATAACTAATAGCCTATGTTGATATAGGTGGCGCCTAAGCCATTGCCCATGTTGACATAGACCGGTCCTAACCTATCTTCTACGTGAGAAAGTGAGCATAGGTAATGGAATAAGCAACTCCTATCTATCACCTATTTTTATATAGGTGTCGCCTAAGACATCACCTATGTTGACATAGAAGGCGCCTAACATCTCACCTAAGTGAGGCAGTGAGCATAGGCAATATTATAAGCAGTGCCTAACCTATCTATTCTGATATAGACGGTGCCTAAGCCATCGTCTATGTTGACATCGGAGGTGCCTAACACATCGCGTATGTTGACGTAGGCGGTGCCTAACCTATCGCCTAATTAAGGCAGTGAGCATAGGAGATGGTATAAGCGGGGCCTAACCTATCGCCTATGTTGATATAGGTGACGCCTACGCCATTGCCTATGTTGACATAGACGCAGCCTAACCTATCGCCTATGTCAGGCAGTGAGCATAGGAAATGGTATAAGCGGCGCCTAACCTATCGCCTATGTTGATATAGGCGACGCCTAAGCCATCATCTATGTTGACATAGGCGGCGCCTAACCTATCACCAAAGTGAGGCAGTGAGCATAGGCAATGGTATAAGTGGCGCCTAACCTATCGCCTATGTTGATATAGGAGGCGCCTAAACCATCGCCTATATTAACATAGGTGGCGCCTAACCTATCGCCAAAGTGAGGCACTATGCATAGGCAATGGTATAAGCGGCGCCTAACCTATCGCCTATGTTGATATAGGCAGAGCCTAATCCTTCGCCTATGTTGACATAGGCGGCGCCTAACCTATCGCCTAAGTGAAGTAGTGAGCATAGACAATGGTATAAGCGGCACCAAAACCTATCGCCTATGTTGTTATAGGAGGTTCCTATGCCATCGCCTAAGTGTGGGAGTGAGCATAGGCAATGGTATAAACGGCGCCTAACCTATCGCCTATGTTGATATAGGCGGCGCCTAAGCGATCGCCTATGTTGACTAAGGCGGCGCATAACCTATCGCCTATGTAAGGCGGTGAGCATAGGCAATTGTATAAGCGGCGCATAACCAATAGCCTATGTTTATATAGGTGGCGCCTAAGCCATGGCCTATGTTGACATAGACCGAGCCTAACCTATCTCCTACGTGAGAAAGTGAGCATAGGTAATGGAATAAGCATCTCCTATCTATCGCATATGTTCATATAGGTGGCGCCTAAGCCATCACCTATGTTGACATAGAAGGTGCCTAACCTATCGCCTAAGTAAGGCAGTGAGCATAGGCAATGGTATAAGCGGTGCCTAACCTATCGCATTTGTTGATATAGGTGGCGCCTAAGCCATCGCCTATGTAGACATAGGCGGCGCCTAACCTATCGCCTAAGTAAGGCAGTAACCATAGGCAATGGCATAAGCGGCGCCTAAAATATCGCCTATGTTAATATAGGCGGCGCCTAAGCCATCGCCTAAGTGAGGCAGCGAGCATAGGCAATGTTATCAGCGGAGCCTAACCTATCGCCTATATTGACATATGTGGCGCCTAAACCATTGCCTATGTTTATATATGCAGCGTCTAACCTATCGCCTAAGTTTAGCAGTAAGCATAGGCAATGGTATAAGCGGCGCCAAATCCATCACATATGTTGACATAGGCGGCACCTAAATTATCGCCTAAGGCAGTAAGCATAGGTAATGGTATAAGCGGCGCATAACCTATCGCCAATGGCATCGCCTATATTTACATAGGTGGCGCCTAACTTATCGCCTAAGTGAGGTATCTAGAATAGGAAATGGTATAAGCGGCGCCTAACCTATCTCCTAAGTTTATATACGTGGCGCATAAGCCATCGCCTATGTTTAATTAGGCGGTGGCTAATCTATCACCTAAGTGAGGCAGAAAGCTTAGGAAATGGTATAAGCGGCACCTAACCTAACGCCTATGTTGATATAGGCAGCGCCTAACCCGTCGCCTATGTTGACGTAGGTGGTGCCTAACCTATCGCCTAATTGGGTCAGTGAGCATAGACAATGGTATAAGCAGCGCCTAACCTATCGCCTATGTTGATATAGGCGGCGCCTACGCCATTGCCTATGTTGACATAGACGGAGCCTAACCTATCGCCTATGTCAGGCAGTGAGCATAGGAAACGGTTTAAGCGGCGCCTAACCTATCGCCTATGTTGATATAGGCGACGCCTAAGCCATCATCTATGTTGACATAGGTGGCGCCTAACCTATCGCCTATGTCAGGCAGTGAGCATAGGAAATGGTATAAGCAGCGCCTCACCTATCGCCTATGTTGATATAGGCGACGCCTAAGCCATCATCTATGTTGACATAGGTGGCGCCTAACCTATCGCCTAAGTGAGGAAATGAGCATAGGAAATGGTTTAAGCGGCGCCTAACCTATCGCCTATGTTGATATAGGAGGCGCCTAAACCTTCGCCTATGTTAACATAGGTGGCGCCTAACCTATCGCCAAAGTGAGCCACTGAGCATAGGCAATGGTATAACCGGCGCCTAACCTATCGCCTATGTTGATATAGGCAGCGCCTAATCCATCGCCTATGTTGACATAGGTGGCGCCTAACCTATCGCCTAAGTGAGGTAGTGAGCATAGAAAATGGTATAAGTGGCGCCGAACCTATCGCCTATGTTGATATTGGAGGCACCTATGCCATCGCCTAAGTGAGGCAGTGAGCATAGCCAATGGTATAAGCGGCGCCTAACCTATCGCCTATGTTGATATAGGCGGTGCCCGAACGATCGCCTATGTTGACTTAGGCGTCGCATAACCTATCGCCAAAGTAAGGCGGTGAGCATAGGCCATGGTATAAGCGACGCATAACCAATAGCCTATGTTGATATAGGTGGCGCCTAAGCCATAGCCCATGTTGACATAGACCGGTCCTAACCTATCTCCTATGTGAGAAAATGAGCATAGGTAATGGAATAAGCAGCTCCTATCTATCGCCTATTTTTATATAAGTGGCGCCTAAGACATCACCTATGTTGACATTGAAGGCGCCTAACCTATCACCTAAGTGAGGCAGTGAGCATAGGAAATATTATAATCAGTGCCTAACCTATCTATTCTGATATAGATGGTGCCTAAGCCATCACCTATGTTGACATAGGCGGTGCCTAACCCATCGCCTATGTTGACGTAGGCGGTGCCTAACCTATCGCCTAATTAAGGCAGTGAGCATAGGAGATGGTATAAGCGGCGCCTAACCTATCGCCTATGTTGATATAGGAGACGCCTACGCCATTGCCTATGTTGACATAGACGGAGCCTAACCTATCGCCTATGTCAGGTAGTGAGCATAGGAAATGGTATAAGCGGCGCCTAACCTATCACCTATGTTGATATAGGCGACGCCTAAGCCATCATCTATGTTGACATAGGCGGCGCCTAACCTATCACCAAAGTGAGGCAGTGTGCATAGGCAATGGTATAAGCGGCGCCTAACCTATCGCCTATGTTGATATAGGAGGCGCCTAAACCATCGCCTATATTAACATATGTGGCGCCTATCCTATCGCCAAAGTGAGGCACTATGCATAGGCAATGGTATAAGCGACGCCTAACCTATCGCCTATGTTGATATAGGCAGCGCCTAATCCATCCCCTATGTTGACATAGGCGGCGCCTAACCTATCTCCTAAGTGAGGTAGTGAGCATAGATAATGGTATAAGCGGCACCACACCTATCGCCTATGTTGTTATAGGAGGCTCCTATGCCATCGCCTAAGTGAGGGAGTGAGCATAGCCAATGGTATAAACGGCACCTAACCTATCGCCTATGTTGATATAGGCGGCGCCTAAGCGATCGCCTATGTTGACTTAGGCGGTGCATAACCTATCTCCTAAGTAAGGCGGTGAGCATAGGCAATTGTATAAGCGGCGCATAACCAATATCCTATGTTTATATAGGTGGCGGCTAAGCCATTGACTATGTTGACATAGACCGAGCCTAAGCTATCTCCTACGTGAGAAAGTGAGCATAGGTAATGGAATAAGCATCTCCTATCTATCGCATATTTTCATATAGGTGGCGCCTAAGCCATCACCTATGTTGACATAGAAGGCGCCTAACCTATCGCCTAAGTGAGGCAGTGATCATAGGAAATGGTATAAGCGGTGCCTAACCTATCGCCTATGCTGATATAGACGGCGCCTAAGCCATTGCCTATGTTGACATAGGCGATGCCTAACCTATCGCCTAATTGAGGCAGTGAGCATGGGAAATTTTATAAGCGGCGCCTAACCTATCGCCTATGTTGATATAGGTGGCGCCTAAGCCATCACCTATTTTGACATAGGCGGAGCCTAACCTATCACCTATGTGAGGCAGTGAGAATAGGCATTGGTATAACCGGTGCCTAACCTATCGCCAATGTTGATATAGGTGGTGCCTAAGCCATCGCCTATGTTGAGATAGGTGGCTCCTAACCTATCGCCTAAGTGAGGCAGTGAGCATAGGCAATGGTATAAGCGGCGCCTAACCTATCGCCTATGTTGATATAGGCGGCGCCTAACCCATCACCTATGTCGACATAGACGGCGCCTAATCTATCGCCTATGTTGATATAGGCAGCACCATATCCATTGCCTCTTTTTTCATAGGCGGCGTCTAACCTATCGCCTAAGTGAGGCAGTGAGCATAGAAAATGGTATAAGTGGCGCCTAACCTATCACCTATGTGGATATAGGCGGTCCCTAAGCCATCGCCTAAGTTAGGCAGTTAGCATAGGCAATGGTATAAGCGGCGCCTAACCTATCGCCTATGTTGATATAGGCGGAGCCTAAGCGATCGACTATGTTGACATAGGCGGCGCCTAACCTATCTCCTAAGTATGGCGGTGAGCATAGGAAATGGTATAAGCGGCCCCTATCCTGTCGCCTATGTTGGTATAGACGACGCCTAATCCATCGACTATGTTGACATAGGTGCCTAACATATCCCCTAAGTGAGGCAGTGAGCATAGGCAATGGTATAAGCGGCGCCTAACCTATCGCCAATGTTGATATAGGCGGCGCCTAAGCCATCGCCTATGTTGACGTAGGCGGTGCCTAACCTAATGTCAAATTGAGGTAGTGACCATAGGAAATGGTATAAGCGTCGCCTAACCTATCGCCTATGTTGATATAGGCGGCGCCTAAGCCATCGCCTATATTGACATAGGCGGCACCTAACGTATCGCCGAAGTGAGGTAGTGAGCATAGATAATGGTATAAGCAGCCCCTAACCTATCTCCTATGTTGATATAGGTGGCGCCTATGGCATCTCCTATGTTTACATTGGCGGCGCCTAACGTATCGCCTAAGTGAGGCAGCAAGCATAGGCAATGGTATAAGCGGCGCCTAACCTATCGCCTATGTTGATATAGGCGGCGCCTAAGCCATCGCCTATGTTGACATAAGTGGCGCCTAACATATCGCCTACATGAGGCAGTGAGCATAGGCAATGGTATAAGCGGCGCTTAACCTATCGCCTATGTTTATATAGGCGGCGCCTAAGCCAACGACTATGTTAACATAGGCGGCGCCTAACCTATCGCCTATCTTGATATAGGTAACACCATATCATTGCCTCTTTTGACATAGGTGGCTTCTAACCTATCTCCTAAGTGAGGCAGTGAGCATAGACAATGGTATAAGCGGCGCCTAACCTATCACCTATGTTGATACAGGCGGCACCTAAGCCATCGACTAAGTGAGGCAGTTAGCATACACAATGGTATAAGAGGCGCCAAACCTATCACCTATGTTGATATAGGTGGAGCCTCAGCGATCGCCAATGTTGACATAGGCGGCGCCTAACCTATCTCCTAATTGAGGCGGTGAGCATAGGCAATGGTATAAGCGGCGCTTAACCTGTCGCCTATGTTGGTATAGGCGAGGACTAATCCATCGACTATATTGACATAGGCGACACCTAACCTATCGCCTAAGTGATGCAGTGAGCATAGGTAATGGTATAAGCGGCGCCTAACCTATCGCCAATGTTGATATAGGTGGCGCTTATGGCATTGCTTATGTTTCCATAGGCAGCGTCTAACCTATCGCCTAAGTGAGGCAGCGAGCATAGGCAATGGTATATGCAGCGCCTAACCTATCGCCTATATTGATATATGTGGCGCCTAAGCCATTGCCTATGTTTATATATGCGGCGCCTAACCTATCGCCTAAGTGAGGCAGTAAGCATAGGCAATGGTATAAGCGGCGCCTAACCTATCGCCAATGTTGATATAGGCGGCGACTAAGCCATCGCCTATGTTGACGTAGGCGGTGCCTAACCTATCGTCTAATTCAGGAAGTGACCATAGGCAATGGTATAAGCGTCGCCTAACCTATCTCCTATGTTGATATAGGCGGCGCCTAAGCCATCGCCTATATTGATATAGGCGGCACCTAACCTATCGCCTAAGTGAGGTAGTGAGCATAGATAATGGTATAATCAGCCCCTAACCTATCTCCAATGTTGATATAGGTGGCGACTATGGCATCTCCTATGTTTATATTGGCGGCGCCTAACGTATCGCCTAAGTGAGGCAGAAAGCATAGGCAATGGTATAAGCGGCGCCTAACCAATCGCCAATGTTGATATAGGCGGCGCCTAAGCCATCGCCTATGTTGACATAATTGGAGCCTAACCTATCGCCTACATGAGGCAGTGAGCATAGGCAATGGTATATGCGGCGCTTAACCTATCGCCTATGTTGATATAGGCAGTGCCTAAGCCAACGCCTATGTTAACACAGGCGGCGCCTAACCTATCGCCTATGTTGATATTGGCAACACCATATCCATTGTCTCTTTTGACATAGGCGGTTTCTAACCTATCTCCTAAGTGAGGCAGTGAGCATAGACAATGGTATAAGCGGCGCCTAACCTATCACCTATGTTGATATAGGCGGCACCTAAGCCATCGCCTAAGTGAGGCAGTTAGCATAGGCAATGGTATAAGAGGCGCCAAACCTATCGCCTGTGTTGATACAGGCGGTGCCTCAGTGACCGCCAATGTTGACATAGGCGGCGCCTAACCTATCTCCTAATTGAGGCGGTGAGCATAGGCAATGGTATAAGCGGCGCTTAACCTGTCGCCTATATTGGTATAGGCGAGGACTAATCCATCAATTATATTGCAATAGGCGGCACCTAACCTATCGCCTAAGTGAGGAAGTGAGCATACATAATGGTATAAGCGGCGCCTAACCTATCGCCAATGTTGATATAGGTGGCGCTTATGGCATCGCTTATGTTTACATAGGCAGCGCCTAACCTATCGCCTAAGTGAGGCAGCGAGCATAGGCAATGGTATATGCGGCGCCTAACCAATTGCCTATATTGATATATGTGGCGCCTAAGCCATTGCCTATGTTTATATATGCGACGCCTAACCTATCGCCTAAGTGAGGCAGTAAGCATAGGCAATGGTATAAGCGGCGCCTAACCTATCGCCAATGTTGATATAGGCGGCGCCTAAGCCATCGCCTATGTTGACGTAGGCGGTGCCTAACCTATCGTCTAATTGAGGCAGTAACCATAGGCAATGGTATAAGCGTTGCATAACCTATCGCCTATGTTGATATAGGCGGCACCTAAGCCATCGCCTATATTGACATAGGCGGCACCTAACCTATCGCCTAAGTGAGGTAGTGAGCATAGATTATGGTATATGTAGCCCTAAGCTATCTCCTATGTTGATATAGGTGGCGCCTATGGCATCTCTTATGATTACATTGGCGGCGCCTAATGTATCGCCTAAGTGAGGCAGCAAGTATAGGCAATGGTATAAGCGGCGCCTAACCTATCACCTATGTTGATATAGGCGGCGCCTAAGCCATCGCCTATGTTGACATAAGTGGCGCCTAACCTATCGCCTACATGAGGCAGTGAGCATAGGCAATGGTATAAGCGGCGCTTAACCTATCGCCTATGTTGTTATATACGCGGCGCCTAAGCCAACACCTTTGTTAACACAGGTGGCGCCTAACCTATCGCCTATGTTGATATAGGCAACACCATATCCATTGCCTCTTTTGACATAGGCGGCTTCTAACCTATCTCCTAAGTGAGGCAGTGAGCATAGACAATGGCATAAGCGGCGCCTAACCTATCACCTATGTTGATATAGGCGGCACCTAAGCCATCGCCTAAGTGAGGCAGTTAGCATAGGAAATGGTATAAGAGGCACCAAACCTATCGCCTGTGTTGATATAGGCGGAGCCTCAGTGATTGCCAATGTTGCCATAGGCGGCGCCTAACCTATCTCCTAATTGAGGCGGTGAGCATAGGCAATGGTATAAGCGGCGCTTAACCTGTCGCCTATGTTGGTATAGGCGAGGACTAATCCATCGACTATATTGCCATAGGCGGCACCTAACCTATCGCCTAAGTGAGGCAGTGAGCATACGTAATGGTATAAGCGGTGCCTAACCTATCGCCAATGTTGATATAGGTGGCTCTTATGGCATCGCTTATGTTTACATAGGCAGCGCCTAACCTATCGCCTAAGTGAGGCAGCGAGCATAGGCAATGGTATATGCGGCGCCTAACCTATCGCCTATATTGATATATATGGTGCCTAAGCCATTGCCTATGTTTATATATGCGGCGCCTAACCTATCTCCTAAGTGAGGCAGTAAGCATAGGCAATGGTATAAGCGGCGCCTAACTTATCGCCAATGTTTATATAGGTGGTGCCTAAGCCATTGCCTATGTTGATGTAGGCGGTGCCTAACCTATAATCTAATTGAGGCAGTGACCATAGGCAACGGTATAAGCGTCGCCTAACCTATCGCCTATGTTGATATAGGCGGCGCCTAATCCATCGCATATATTGACATAGGCGGCACCTAACCTATCGCCTAAGTGAGGTAGTGAGCATAGATAATGGTATAAGTAGCCCCTAACCTATCTCCTATGTTTATATAGGTGGCGCCTATGGCATCTCCTATGTTTACATTGGCGGCGCCTAACGTATCGCCTAAGTGAGGCATCAAGCATAGGCAATGGTATAAGCGGCGCCTAACCTATTGTCTATGCTGATATAGGCGGCGCCTAAGCCATCGCCTATGTTGACATAAGTGGCGCCTAACCTATCGCCTACATAAGGCAGTGAGCATAGGCAAAGGTATAAGCGGCGCTTAACCTATCGCCTAAGTTGATATAGGCGGCGCCTAAGCCAACGCCTATGTTAGCACAGGTGGCACCTAACCTATCGCCTATGTTGATATAGGCAACACCATATCTATTGCTTGTTTTAACATAGGCGGCTTCTAACCTATCTCCAAAGTAAGGCAGTGAGCATAGACAATGGTATAAGCGGCGCCTAACCTATCACCTATGTTGATATAGGCGGCACCTAATCCATCACCTAAGTGAGGCAGTTAGCATAGGCAATGGTATAAGAGGTGCCAAACCTATCGCCTGTGTTGATGTAGGCGGAGCCTCAGCGATCGCCAATGTTGACATAGGCGGCGCCTAACCTATCTCCTAATTGAGGCGGTGAGCATAGGCAATGGTATAAGTGGCGCTTATCCTGTCGCCTATGTTGGTATAGGCGAGGACTAATCCATCAACTATATTGACATAGGCGGCACCTAACCTATCGCCTAAGTGAGGTAGTGAGCATAGGTAAAGGTATAAGCAGCGCCTAACCTATCGCCAATGTTGATATAGGTGGCGCTTATAGCATCGCTTATGTTTACATAGGAAGACCCTAACCTATCGCCTAAGTGAGGCGGCGACCATAGGCAATGGTATATGCGGCGCCTAACCAATCGCCTATATTGATATATGTGGCGCCTAAGCCATTGCCTATGTTTATATATGCGGCGCCTAACCTATCGCCTAAGTGAGGCAGTAATCATAGTCAATGGTATAAGCGGTGCCTAACCTATCGCCAATATTGATATAGGCGGCGCCTAAGCCATCGCCTATGTTGACGTAGGCGGTGCCTAACCTATCGTCAAATTGAGGCAGTGACCATAGGCAATGGTATAAGCGTCGCCTAACCTATCGTCTGTGTTGATATAGGCGGCGATTAAGCCATCACCTATATTGACATAGGCGGCACCTAACCTATCGCCTAAGTGAAATAGGTGGCACCTATGGCATGTCCTCTGTTTACATTGGCGGCGCCTAATGTATCGCCTAAGTAAGGCAGCAAGCATATGCAATGGTATAAGCGGCGCCTAACCTATCGCCTATGTTGATATAGGTGGCCCCTATGGGATCGCCTATGTTGACATAGGAGGAACCTAACCTATCCCCTAAGTGAGGCGGTGAAAATTGGCAATGGTATAAGCAGCGCGTAACCTGTCGCCTAGGTTGATATATGCTGAGCCTAATCCATCGACTATGTTGACATAGCAGAAACCTAACCTATCGCCTGAGTAAGGCAGTGAGCACAGGTAATGGTATAAGCGGCGCCTAACCTATCGCCTATGTTGACATAGGTGGTGCCTTTGGCATAGCTTATGTTTACATAGGCGGCGCCTAACCTATAGCCTAAGTGAGGCAGCGAGCATAGGCAATGGTATAAGCGGCGCCTTACCTATTGCCTATGTTGACATACGTGGCGCCTAAGACATTGCCTATATTTATATATGCGGCGCCTAACCTATCGCCTAAGTGAGGCAGTAAGCATAGGCAATGGTATAAGAGGCCCCTAAACTGTCGCCTATGTTGATATAGGCGACACGTAATCCATCGCATATGTTGACATAGGCGGCACCTAACCTATCACCTAAGGCAGTGATCGTAGTTAATGGTATAAGCGGCGCCTAACCTATCGCCTATGTTGATATAGGTGGCGTTTATGGCATCGCCTATGTTTACATAGGCGGCCCCTAACCTATCGCCTAAGCGAGGCAGTGAGCATAGAAATGGTATAAGCGGCGCCTAACCTATCGCCTATGTTGATATAGGAGGCACCTAAACCATTGCCTATGTTAACATAGGTGGCACCTAACCTATCGCCAATGTGAGGTACTGAACATAGGCAATGGTATAAGCGGCGCTTAACCTATCGCCTATGTTGATATCGGCAGTGCCTAAGCCATCGCCTATGTTGAAATAGGCGGCGCTTAACCTATCACCTAAGAGAGGTAGTGAGCATAGACAATGGTATAAGCGGCGCCTAACCTATCATCTATCTTGATATAGGAGGCACCTATGCCATCTCCTAAGTGAGGTACTGAACATATCCAATGGTATAAGCGACGCCTAACCTATCTCCTATGTTGATACAGGCGGCGCCTAAGAGATCGCCTATGTTGACTTAGGCGGTGCCTAATGTATCGCCTAAGTAAGGCGGTGAGCATAGGCAATGGTATAAGCGGCGCATAACATATCGCCTATGTTGATATAGGTGGGACCTAAGCTATTGCCTATGTTGACATAGACCGAGCCTAGCCTATCGCCTAAGTGAAAAAGTGAGCATAGGTAATGGTATAAACGGCGCCTAACCGATCGCCTATGTTGATATAGATGGCGCCTAAGCCATCACTTATGTTGACATAGGAGGTGCCTAACCTATCTCCTAAGTTAGGCAGTGAGCATAGGCAATGGTATAAGCGGCGCCTAACCTATCTCCTATGTTTACATAGGTGGCGCCTTTGGCATCACCTATGTTTACATAGGCGGCGCCTAACCTATCTCCTTAGTAAGGCAGCAAGGATAGGCTATGGTATAAGCGGCGCCTAACCTATCACCTATGTTTACATAGGCGGCGCCTAACCTATCGCCAAAATGAGCCAGTGAGCATAGGCAATGGTATAAGCAGCGCCTAACCTATCTCCTATGATTATATAAGAGGCACCTAAGCCATCGCCTATGTTGACATAGGCGGAACCTAACCTATCACCTATGTAAGGCAGTAGGCATAGGTAATGGTATAAGCGGCGCCTAACCTATCGCCTATGTTGATATAAGTGGCGCCTATGGCATCTCCTATGATTACATAGGTGGCGCCTAACCTATCTCCATAGTGAGGCAGCAAGCATAGGCAATGGTACAAGCAGCGCCTATCGTATCGCCTATGTTGATATAGGCGGCACCTAAGCGATCGCCTATATTGACATAGGCGGCGCCTAACCTATCTCCTGTGTGAGGCGGTGAGAATAGGCAATGGTATAAGCGGCGCCTAACCTATCGCCTAAGTGAGGCAGTAAGCATAGGCAATGGTATAAGCGGCGCCTAACCTATCGCCAATGTTAATATAGGCGGCGCCTAAGCCATCGCCTATGTTGACGTAGGCGGTGCCTAACCTATTGTCAAATTGAGGTAGTGACCATAGGAAATGGTATAAGCGTCGCCTAACCTATCGCCTATGTTGATATAGGCGGCGCCTAAGCCATCGCCTATATTGACATAGGCGGCACTTAACCTATATCCTAAGTTAGGTAGTGAGCATAGATAATGGTATAAGCAGCCCCTAACCTATCACCTATGTTGATATAGGTGGCGCCTATGCCATCTTCTATCATTACATTGGCAGCGCCTAACGTATCGCCTATGTGAGGCAGGAAGCATAGGCAATGGTATAAGAGGCGCCTAACCTATCGCCTATGTTGATATAGGCGGCGCCTAAGCCATCGCCTATGTTGACGTAGGCGGTGCCTAACCTATTGTCAAATTGAGGTAGTGACCATAGGAAATGGTATAAGCGTCGCCTAACCTATCGCCTATGTTGATATAGGCGGCGCCTAAGCCATCGCCTATATTGACATAGGCGGCACTTAACCTATATCCTAAGTTAGGTAGTGAGCATAGATAATGGTATAAGCAGCCCCTAACCTATCACCTATGTTGATATAGGTGGCGCCTATGGCATCTTCTATCATTACATTGGCAGCGCCTAACGTATCGCCTATGTGAGGCAGCAAGCATAGGCAATGGTATAAGAGGCGCCTAACCTATCGCCTATGTTGATATAGGCGGCGCCTAAGCCATCGCCTATGCTGACATATGTGGCGCCTAACCTATCGCCTACATGAGGAAGTGAGCATAGGCAATGGTATATGCGGCGCTTAACCTATCGCCTATGTTGATATAGGCAGCGCCTAAGCCAACGCCTATGTTAACACAGGCGGCGCCTAACCTATCGCCTATGTTGATATAGGCAACACCATATCAATTGCCTCTTTTGACAAAGGCGGTTTCTAACCTATCTCCTAAGTGAGGCAGTGAGCATAGACAATGGTATAAGCGGCGCCTAACCTATCACCTATGTTGATATAGGCGGCACCAAAGCCATCTCCTTAGTGAGGCAGTTAGCATAGGCAATGGTATAAGAGGCGCCAAACCTATCGCCAGTGTCGATATAGGCAGAGCCTCAGCGATCGCCAATGTTGACATAGGTGGTGCCTAACCTATCTCCTAATTAAGGCAGTGAGCATAGGCAATGGTATATGCGGCGCTTAACCTGTCGCCTATGTTGGTATAGGCGACGACTAATCCATCGACTATATTGACATAGGCGGCACCTAACCTATCGCCTAAGTGAGGCAGTGAGCATAGGTAATGGTATAAGCGGAGCCTAACCTATCGCCAATGTTGATATAGGTGGCGCTTATGGCATCGCTTATGTTTACATAGGCAGCGCCTAACCTATCGCCTAAGTGAGGCAGCGAGCATAGGCAATGGTATATGCGGCGCCTAACCAATCGCCTATATTGATATATGTGGCACCTAAGCCATTGCCTATGTTTATATATGAGGCGCCTAACCTATCGCCTAAGTGAGGCAGTAAGCATAGGCAATGGTATAAGCGGCGCCTAACCTATCGCCAATGTTGATATAGGCGGAGCCTAAGCCATCGCCTATGTTGACGTAGGCGGTGCCTAACCAATCGTCTAATTGAGGCAGTGACCATAGGCAATGGTATAAGCGTCGCCTAACCTATCACCTATGTTGATATAGGCGGCGCCTAAGCCATCGCCTATATTGACATAGGCGGCACCTAACCTATCGCCTAAGTGAGGTAGTGAGCATAGATAATGTTATAAGCAGCCCCTAACCTATCACCTATGTTGATATAGGTGGCGACTATGGCATCTCCTATGATTACATTGGCGGCGCCTAACGTATCGCCTAAGTGAGGCAGCAAGCATAGGCAATGGTATAAGCGGCGCCTAACCTATCTCCTATGTTGATATAGGCGGCGCCTAAGCCATCGCCTATGTTGACATAAGTGGCGCCTAACCTATCGCCTACATGAGGCAGTGAGCATAGGCAATGGTATAAGCGGCGCTTAACCTATCGCCTATGTTGATATACGCGGCGCCTAAGCCAACGCCTATGTTGACTTAGGCGGCGCCTAACCTATAACCTAAGTGAGGCAGTGAGCATAGGCAATGTTCTAAGTGGCGCCTAACGAATCGCCTATGTTGACATAGGCGGCGCCTAACCTATCGCCTATGTTGATATAGGCGACGTTTAAGCCATTGCCTATGTTGACATAGACGGAGCCAATCCTATCGCCTAAGTGAGGCAGTGAGCATAGGTAATGGTATAAGCAGTGCCTAACCTATCGTCTATGTTGATATATGTGGCGCCTAAGCCATCACCTATGTTGACATAGAAGGCGCCTAACCTATCGCCTATGATGATATAGATGGCGCCTAAGCCATCACTTATGTTGACATAGGAGGTGCCTAACCTATCTCCTAAGTTAGGCAGTGAGCATAGGCAATGGTATAAGCGGCGCCTAACCTATCTCCTATGTTTACATAGGTGGCGCCTTTGGCATCACCTATGTTTACATAGGCGGCGCCTAACCTATCTCCTTAGTAAGGCAGCAAGGATAGGCTATGGTATAAGCGGCGCCTAACCTATCACCTATGTTTACATAGGCGGCGCCTAACCTATCGCCAAAATGAGGCAGTGAGCATAGGCAATGGTATAAGCAGCGCCTAACCTATCTCCTATGATTATATAAGAGGCACCTAAGCCATCGCCTATGTTGACATAGGCGGAACCTAACCTATCACCTATGTAAGGCAGTAGGCATAGGTAATGGTATAAGCGGCGCCTAACCTATCGCCTATGTTGATATAAGTGGCGCCTATGGCATCTCCTATGATTACATAGGTGGCGCCTAACCTATCTCCATAGTGAGGCAGCAAGCATAGGCAATGGTACAAGCAGCGCCTATCGTATCGCCTATGTTGATATAGGCGGCACCTAAGCGATCGCCTATATTGACATAGGCGGCGCCTAACCTATCTCCTGTGTGAGGCGGTGAGAATAGGCAATGGTATAAGCGGCGCCTAACCTATCGCCTAAGTGAGGCAGTAAGCATAGGCAATGGTATAAGCGGCGCCTAACCTATCGCCAATGTTAATATAGGCGGCGCCTAAGCCATCGCCTATGTTGACGTAGGCGGTGCCTAACCTATTGTCAAATTGAGGTAGTGACCATAGGAAATGGTATAAGCGTCGCCTAACCTATCGCCTATGTTGATATAGGCGGCGCCTAAGCCATCGCCTATATTGACATAGGCGGCACTTAACCTATATCCTAAGTTAGGTAGTGAGCATAGATAATGGTATAAGCAGCCCCTAACCTATCACCTATGTTGATATAGGTGGCGCCTATGCCATCTTCTATCATTACATTGGCAGCGCCTAACGTATCGCCTATGTGAGGCAGGAAGCATAGGCAATGGTATAAGAGGCGCCTAACCTATCGCCTATGTTGATATAGGCGGCGCCTAAGCCATCGCCTATGTTGACGTAGGCGGTGCCTAACCTATTGTCAAATTGAGGTAGTGACCATAGGAAATGGTATAAGCGTCGCCTAACCTATCGCCTATGTTGATATAGGCGGCGCCTAAGCCATCGCCTATATTGACATAGGCGGCACTTAACCTATATCCTAAGTTAGGTAGTGAGCATAGATAATGGTATAAGCAGCCCCTAACCTATCACCTATGTTGATATAGGTGGCGCCTATGGCATCTTCTATCATTACATTGGCAGCGCCTAACGTATCGCCTATGTGAGGCAGCAAGCATAGGCAATGGTATAAGAGGCGCCTAACCTATCGCCTATGTTGATATAGGCGGCGCCTAAGCCATCGCCTATGCTGACATATGTGGCGCCTAACCTATCGCCTACATGAGGAAGTGAGCATAGGCAATGGTATATGCGGCGCTTAACCTATCGCCTATGTTGATATAGGCAGCGCCTAAGCCAACGCCTATGTTAACACAGGCGGCGCCTAACCTATCGCCTATGTTGATATAGGCAACACCATATCAATTGCCTCTTTTGACAAAGGCGGTTTCTAACCTATCTCCTAAGTGAGGCAGTGAGCATAGACAATGGTATAAGCGGCGCCTAACCTATCACCTATGTTGATATAGGCGGCACCAAAGCCATCTCCTTAGTGAGGCAGTTAGCATAGGCAATGGTATAAGAGGCGCCAAACCTATCGCCAGTGTCGATATAGGCAGAGCCTCAGCGATCGCCAATGTTGACATAGGTGGTGCCTAACCTATCTCCTAATTAAGGCGGTGAGCATAGGCAATGGTATATGCGGCGCTTAACCTGTCGCCTATGTTGGTATAGGCGACGACTAATCCATCGACTATATTGACATAGGCGGCACCTAACCTATCGCCTAAGTGAGGCAGTGAGCATAGGTAATGGTATAAGCGGAGCCTAACCTATCGCCAATGTTGATATAGGTGGCGCTTATGGCATCGCTTATGTTTACATAGGCAGCGCCTAACCTATCGCCTAAGTGAGGCAGCGAGCATAGGCAATGGTATATGCGGCGCCTAACCAATCGCCTATATTGATATATGTGGCACCTAAGCCATTGCCTATGTTTATATATGAGGCGCCTAACCTATCGCCTAAGTGAGGCAGTAAGCATAGGCAATGGTATAAGCGGCGCCTAACCTATCGCCAATGTTGATATAGGCGGAGCCTAAGCCATCGCCTATGTTGACGTAGGCGGTGCCTAACCAATCGTCTAATTGAGGCAGTGACCATAGGCAATGGTATAAGCGTCGCCTAACCTATCACCTATGTTGATATAGGCGGCGCCTAAGCCATCGCCTATATTGACATAGGCGGCACCTAACCTATCGCCTAAGTGAGGTAGTGAGCATAGATAATGTTATAAGCAGCCCCTAACCTATCACCTATGTTGATATAGGTGGCGACTATGGCATCTCCTATGATTACATTGGCGGCGCCTAACGTATCGCCTAAGTGAGGCAGCAAGCATAGGCAATGGTATAAGCGGCGCCTAACCTATCTCCTATGTTGATATAGGCGGCGCCTAAGCCATCGCCTATGTTGACATAAGTGGCGCCTAACCTATCGCCTACATGAGGCAGTGAGCATAGGCAATGGTATAAGCGGCGCTTAACCTATCGCCTATGTTGATATACGCGGCGCCTAAGCCAACGCCTATGTTGACTTAGGCGGCGCCTAACCTATAACCTAAGTGAGGCAGTGAGCATAGGCAATGTTCTAAGTGGCGCCTAACGAATCGCCTATGTTGACATAGGCGGCGCCTAACCTATCGCCTATGTTGATATAGGCGACGTTTAAGCCATTGCCTATGTTGACATAGACGGAGCCAATCCTATCGCCTAAGTGAGGCAGTGAGCATAGGTAATGGTATAAGCAGTGCCTAACCTATCGTCTATGTTGATATATGTGGCGCCTAAGCCATCACCTATGTTGACATAGAAGGCGCCTAACCTATCGCCTATGATGATATATGTGGCGCCTAAGCCATCACCTATGTTGACATAGAAGGCGCCTAACCTATCACCCAAGTGAGGAAGTGAGCATAGGCACTGGTATAACCGGTTCCTAACCTATCGCCTATGTTGATATAGACGGCGCCTAAGACATCGCCTATGTTGACATAGGCGGTGCCTAACCTATCCCCTAATTGAGGCAGTGAGCATAGGAAATGGTATAAGCGGCACCTAGCCTATCGCCTAAGTTGATATAGGTGGCGCCTAAGCCATCACCTATGTTGACATAGGCGGAGCCTAACCTATTACCTATGTGAGGCAGTGAGAATAGGAAATGGTATAACCAGAGCCTAACCTATTTCCTATGTGTATATAGGTGACGCCTAGTCCATTGACTATGTTGACAGAGGCGGCGCCTAACCTATAACCTAAGTGAGGCAGTGAGCATAGGCAATGGAATAAGCGGCGCCTAACCTGTCCCCTATGTTGGTATAGGCGGCGCCTAATCCATCGACTGTGTTGACATAGGCGGCACCTAACCTATCTCCTAAGTGAGGATGTTAGCATAGGTAATGGTATAAGCGACGCCTAACCTAACGCCTATGTTGATATATGTGGTGCCTAAGCCATTGCCTATGTTTATATATGCGGCGCCTAACCTATTGCCTATGTGAGGTAGTAAGCATAGGCAATGGTATAAGCGGCGCCTAACCTATCGCCTATGTTGATCTAGGCGGCACCTAAGCCATCTCCTATGTTGATGTAGGCGGTGCCTAACCTATCTCCTAATTGAGGCAATGAGCATAGGCAATGTTATAAATAGTGCCTAACCTATCTCCTATGTTGATATAGGCGGCGCCTAAGCCAACGCCTATATTGACATAGGCGGCACCTAACCTATCGCCTAAGTGAGGCAGTGAGCATAGGTTATTGTATAAGCGGCGCCTAAACTATCGCCTATTTTGATATAGGTGGCACCTATGGAATCTCCCATGTTTACATAGGCAGCGCCTAACCTATTGCCTTAGTGAGGCAGCAAGCCTAGGCAATGGTATAAACAACGCCTAACCTATCGCCTATGTTGATATTGGCGGCGCCTAAGGGATCGCCTATGTTGACATAGACGGCGCCTAACCTATCGCCTAAGTGAGTCGGTGAGAATAGGCAAGGGTATAAGCGGCGCCTAACCTGTCGCCTATGTTGATATAGGCGGCACCTAACCTATTGACTAAGTGAGGCAGTGAGCATAGCTAATGGTTTAAGAGACGCCTAACCTATCGCCTATGTTGACATACGTGGTGCTTATGGCATCGATTATGTTTACATAGGCAGAGCCTAACCTATCTACTAAGTAATGCTGTGAGCATAGGCAATGGTATAAGCAGCGCCTAACCTATCGCCTATGTTGACAAGCGTGGCGCCTAAGCCATTGCCTATGCTTATATATGCGGCGCCTAACCTATCGCCTAAGTGAGGCAGTAAGCATAGGAAATGGTATAAGCGGCCCCTAACCTGTCCCCAATATTGATTAAGGCAGCGCCTAATCCATCACATATGTTGACATAGGCGGCACCTAACCTATTGCCTAAGGCAGTGAGCATTGGTAATGGTATAATTGACGCCTAACCTATCGCCTATGTTGATATAGGTGGCGGCTATGGCATCGCCTATGTTTACATAGGCGACGCCTAACCAATCTCCTAAGTGAGGCAGCTAGCATTGGCAATGGTATATGCAGCGCCTAACCTATTGCCTATGTTGATATACGTGGAGCCTAAGCCATCGCCTATGTTTAAATAGGCAGCGGCTAATCTATCGCCTAAGTGAGGCAGTAAGCATAGGCAATGGTATAAGAGGCGCCTAACCTAATGCCTATGTTGATATAGGCAGTGCCAAGCCATCGCCTATGTTGACGTAGGCGGTGCCTAACCTATCGCCTAATTGAGGCAGTGAGCATAGGCAATGGTATAAGCGGCGCCTAACCAATCGCCAATGTTGATATAGGATGCGGCTAAACCATCTCCTATGTTAACATAGGCGGCGCTTAACCTATCACAAAAGTGAGGCACTGAGCATAGGCAATGGTATAAGCGGCACCTACCCTATGGCCTATGTTGATATAGGCAGCACCTAAGCCATCGCCGATGTTGATATAGGCAGCGCCTAAGCCATCTCCTAAGTGAGGTAGTGAGAATAGACAATGGTATAAGCGACGCCTAACCTATCGCCTATGTTGATATAGGAGGCACCTATGCCATCGCCTAAGTTAGGCAGTGAGCATAGCCAATGGTATAAGCGGCGCCAAACCTATCGCCTATGTTAATATAGGCAGCACCTAAGAGATCGCCTATGTTGACTTAGGCGGCGCCTAATCTATCGCCTAAGTAAGGCGGTGAGCATAGGCAATGGTATAAGCGACGCATAACCAATCGCCTATGTTGATATAGGTCGAGCCTAAGCCATTGCCTATGTTGACATAGACCGAGCCTAACCTATCGCCTAAGTGAGTATGTGAGCATAGGTAATGGTATAAGCGGCGCCTAACCTATCGCCTACGTTGATATAGGTGGCGCCTAAGCCATTACCTATGTTGACATAGGAGGCGCCTAATCTATCGCCTAAGTGAGCCATTGAGCATAGGCATTGGTTTAAGTGGCGCCTAACCTATCGCCTATGTTGATATAGGTGGCGCCTATGGCATCTCCTATGTTTACATAGACGGCGCCTAACCTATCGCCTTAGTGAGGCAGCAAGCATAGGCAATGGTATAAGCGGCGCCTAACCTATCGCCTATATTAATATAAGCGGTCGCCTATGTTGACATAAACGGTGCCTAACCTATCTCCTATGTGAGGCGGTGAGCATAGACAATGGTATAAGCGGCGCCTAACTTGTCGCCTATGTTGATATAGGCGGCGCCTAATCCATCGACTATGTTGACATAGATGGCACCTAACCTATCACCTAAGTGTGGCAGTTAGTATAGGTAATGGTATAAGCGGCCCCTAACCTATCGCCTATGTTGGTATAGGTGGCACCTATGGCATCGCTTATGTTTACATAGGCGACGCGTAATCTATATCCTAAGTGAGGCGGTGACCATAGGCAATGGTATAAGCGGGCCTAACCTGTCACCTATGTTGGTATAGGCGGCGCCTAATCCATCGACTATGTTGACATAGGTGGCACCTAACCTATCACCTAACTAAGGCAGTGAGCATAGGTAATGGTATAAGCGGCGCCTAACCGATCGCCTATGTTGACATACGTGGTGCCTATGCCATTGCCTTTGTTTATATATACGGCGCCTAACCTATCACCTAAGGGAGGCAGTAAGCATAGGCAATGGTATAAGCGGCCCCTAACCTGTCGCCAATGCTGATAAAGGCGAAGCCTAATCCATCGCATATGTTGACATAGGCGGCACCTATTCTATTGCCTAAGGCAGTGAGCATTGGTAATGGTATAAGCGACGCCTAACCTATCGCCTATGTTGATATAGGTGGCGCCTATGGCATCACCTATGTTTATATAGGTGGCGCCTAAGTAATCTCCTAAGTGAGGTAGCTAGCATAGGCAATGGTATATGCAGCGCCTAACCTATTGCCTATGTTGATATACGTGGAGCCTAAGCCATCGCCTATGTTTAAATAGGCGGTGGCTAATCTATCGCCTAAGTGAGGCAGTAAGCATAGGCAATGGTATAAGAGGCGCCTAACCTAACGCCTATGTTGATATTGGTAGCGCCAAGCCATCGCCTATGTTGACGTAGGCGGTGCCTAACCTATCGCCTAATTGAGGCAGTGACTATAGGCAATGGTATAAGCGGCGCCTAACCAATCGCCAATGTTGATATAGGAGGCGGCTAAACCATCTCCTATGTTAACATAGGCGGCGCTTAACCTATCACCAATGTGAGGCACTGTGCATATGCAATGGTATAAGCGGTGCCTAACCTATCGCCTATGTTGATATAGGCAGCACCTAAGCCATCGCCTATGTTGATATAGGCAGCGCCTAAGCCATCTCCTAAGTTAGGTAGTGAGCATAGACAATGGTATAAGCGACGCCTAACCTATCGCCTATGTTGATATAGGAGGCACCTATGTCATCGCCTAAGTTAGGCAATGAGCATAGCCAATGGTATAAGCGGCGCCAAACCTATCGCCTATGTTAATATAGGTGGCGCCTAAGCGATCACCTATGTTGACTTAGGCGGCGCCTAACCTATCGCCTAAGTAAGGCGGTGAGCATAGGCAATGGTATAAGCGGCGCATAACCAATCGCCTATGTTGATATAGGTCGAGCCTAAGCCATTGCCTATGTTGACATAGACCGAGCCTAACCTATCGCCTAAGTGAGTAAGTGAGCATAGGTAATGGTATAAGCGGCGCCTAACCTATCGCCTACGTTGATATAGGTGGCGCCTAAGCCATTATCTATGTTGACATATTAGGCGCCTAATCTATCGCCTAAGTGAGGCATTGAGCATAGGCAATGGTTTAACTGGCGCCTAACCTATCGCCTATGTTGATATAGGTGGTGCCTATGGCATCTCCTATGTTTACATAGACGGCGCCTAACCTATCGCCTTAGTGAGGCAGCAAGCATAGGCAATGGTATAAGCGGCGCCTAACCTATCGCCTATATTGATATAAGCGGTCGCCTATGTTGACATAAACGGTGCCTAACCTATCGCCTAAGTGAGGCAGTGAGCATAGACAATGGTATAAGCGGCGCCAAACCTGTCGCATATGTTGATATAGGTGGCGCCTAATCCATCGACTATGTTGACATAGATGGCACCTAACCTATCGCCTAAGTGAGGCAGTTAGTATAGGTAATGGTATAAGCGTCCCCTAACCTATCGCCTATGTTGGTATAGGTGGCGCCTATGGCATCGCTTATGTTTACATAGGCGGCGCGTAATCTATATCCTAAGTGAGGCGGTGACCATAGGCAATGGTATAAGCGGGCCTAACCTGTCACCTATGTTGGTATAGGCGGCGCCTAATCCATCGACTATGTTGACATAGGTGGCACCTAACCTATCACCTAACTGAGGCAGTGAGCATAGGTAATGGTATAAGCGGCGCCTAACCTATCGCCTATGTTGATATACGTGGTGCCTAAACCATTGCCTATGTTTATATATACGACGCCTAACCTATCACCTAAGTGAGGCAGTAAGCATAGGCAATGGTATAAGCGGACCCTAACCTGTCGCCAATGCTGATAAAGGCAGTGCCTAATCCATCGCATATGTTGACATAGGCGGCACCAAACCTATTGCCTAAGGCAGTGAGCATTGGTAATGGTATAAGCGATGCCTAACCTATCTCCTATGTTGATATAGGTGGCGCCTATGGCATCACCTATGTTTACATATGCGGCGCCTAACTTATTTCTTAAGTGTGGCAGCTAGCATAGGCAACGGTATATGCAGCGCCTGACCTATTGCCTATGTTGATATACGTGGAGCCTAAGCCATCGCCTATGTTTAAATAGGCGGCGGCTAATCTATCGCCTAAGTGAGGCAGTAAGCATAGGAAATGGTATAAGCGGCATCTAACCTAACGCCTATGTTGATATAGGCAGCGCCAAGCCATCGCCTATGTTGACGTAGGTGGTGCCTAACCAATCGCCTAATTGAGGCAGTGAGCATAGGCAATGGTATAAGCAACGCCTAACCAATCGCCTATGTTGATATAGGAGGCAGCTAAACCATCCCCTATGTTAACATAGGCGGCGCCTAACCTATCGCCATAGTGAGGCACTGAGCATAGGCAATGGTATAAGCGGCGCCTAACCTATCGCCTATGTTGATATTGGCAGCGCCTAAGACATCGCCTATGTTGATAAAGGCAGCGCCTAAGCCATCGCCTAAGTGAGGTAGTGAGCATAGAAAATGGTATAAGCGGCGCCTAACCTATCGTCTATGTTGATATAGGCAGCGCCTAAGCCATCGCCTATGTTGATAAAGGCAGCGCCTAATCCATCGCCTAAGTGAGGTAGTGAGCATAGACAATGGTATAAGCGGCGCCTAACCTATCACCTATGTTAATATAGGAGGAACCAATGCCATCACCTAAGTTAGGCAATGAGCATAGACAATGGTATAAGCGGCGCCAAACGTATCGTCTATGATTATATAGGCAGCGCCTAAGCGATCGCGTATGTTGACTTAGGCGGCGCCTAACCTATCGCCTAAGTAAGGCGGCAAGCATAGGCAATGGTATAAGCGGCGCATAACCAATCGTCTATGTTGATATAGGTTGAACCTAAGCCATTGCCTATGTTGACATAGACCGAGCCTAACCTATCGCCTAAGTGAGTAAGTGAGTATAGGTAATGGTATAAGCGGCGCCTAATCAATCGCGTATGTTGATATAGGTGGCGCCTAAGCCATCACCTATGTTGACATAGGAGGCGCCTAACCTATCGACTAAGTGACGCATTGAGCATAGGCAATGGTTTAAGTGGCGCCTAACCTATCGCCTATGTTCATATAGGTAGCGCCTATGGCATCTCCTATGTTTACATAGACGGCGCCTAACCTATCGCCTTAGTGAGGCAGCAAGCATAGGCAATGGTATAAGCGGCGCCTAACCTATCGCCTATGTTGATATAAGCGGTCGCCTATGTTGACATAAGCGGTGCCTAACCTATCATCTAAGTTAGGCGGTGAGTATAGACAATGGTATAAGCGGCGCCTAACCTGTCGCCTATGTTGATATTGGCGGCGCCTAATCCATCGAATATGTTGACATAGATGGCACATAACCTATCGCCTAAGTAAGGCAGTTAGTATAGGTTATGGTATAAGCAGCCCCTAACCTATCGCCTATGTTGGTATAGGTGGCGCCTATGGCATAGCTTATGTTTACATAGGCGGCACGTAATCTATATCCAAAGTGAGGCGGTGAGCATAAGCAATGGTATAAGCGGCGCCTAACCTGTCGCCTATGTTGGTATAGGCAGCGCCTAATCCATCGGCTATGTTGATATAGATGGCACCTAACCTATCGCCTACGTGAGGCAGTGAGCATAGGTAATGGTATAAGCGGCGCCTAACCTATCGCCTATGTTGATATACGTGGTGCCTAAGCCATTGCCTATGTTTATATATGCGGCGCCTAACCTATCGCCTATGTGAGGCAGTAAGAATAGGCAATGGTATAAGCGGCGCCTAACCTATCGCCTATGTTGATATAGGCGGCGCCTAAGCCATCGCCTATGTTGATGTAGGCGGTGCCTAACCTATAGCCTAATTGAGGCAATGAACATAGGCAATGGTATAAGCGACGCCTAACCTATCTCCTATGTTGATATAGGTGGGGCCTAAGCCATCGCCTATATTGACATAGGCGGCACCTAATCTATCGCCTAAGTTAGGCAGTGAGCATAGGTAATGATATAAGCGGCGCCTAACCTATCACCTATGTTTATATAGGTAGGCCTATGGCATCTCCTATGTTTACATAGGCAGCGCCTAACCTATTGCCTTAGTGAGGCAGCAAGCCTAGGCAATGGTATAAACGACGCCTAACCTATCGCCTATGTTGATATTGGCGGCGCCTAAGGGATCGCCTATGTTGACATAGACGGCGCCTAACCTATCGCCTAAGTGAGTCGGTGAGAATAGGCAAGGGTATAAGCGGCGCCTAACCTGTCGCCTATGTTGACATAGGCGGCACCTAACCTATTGACTAAGTGAGGCAGTGAGCATAGGTAATGGTTTAAGCGGCGCCTAACCTATCGCCTATGTTGACATACGTGGTGCTTATGGCATCGCTTATGTTTACATAGGCAGAGCCTAACCTATCTACTAAGTAACGCAGTGAGCATAGGCAATGGTATAAGCAGCGCCTAACCTATCGCCTATGTTGACAAGCGTGGCGCCTAAGCCATTGCCTATGTTTATATATGCGGCGCCTAACCTATCGCCTAAGTGAGGCAGTAAGCATAGGAAATGGTATAAGCGGCCCCTAACCTGTCGCCAATATTGATTAAGGCAACGCCTAATCCATCGCATATGTTGACATAGGCGGCACCTAACCTATTGCCTAAGGCAGTGAGCATTGGTAATGGTATAATCGATGCCTAACCTATCGCCTATGTTGATATAGGTGGCGCCTAACTAATCTCCTAAGTGAGGCAGCTAGAATTGGCAATGGTATATGCAGCGCCTAACCTATTGCCTATGTTGATATACGTGGAGCCTAAGCCATCGCCTATGTTTAAATAGGCGGCGGCTAATCTATCGCCTAAGTGAGGCAGTAAGCATAGGCAATGGTATAAGAGGCGCCTAACCTAATGATATGTTGATATAGGCAGTGCCAAGCCATTGCCTATGTTGACGTAGGCGGTGCCTAACCTATCGCCTAATTGAGGCAGTGAGCATAGGCAATGGTATAAGCGGCGCCTAACCAATCGCCAATGTTGATATAGGAGGCGGCTAAACCATCTCCTATGTTAACATAGGCGGCGCTTAACCTATCACAAAAGTGAGGCACTCAGCATAGGCAATGGTATAAGCGGCGCCTAACCTATCGCCTATGTTGATATAGGCAGCACCTAAGCCATCGCCGATGTTGATATAGGCAGCGCCTAAGCCATCTCCTAAGTGAGGTAGTGAGCATAGACAATGGTATAAGCGACGCCTAACCTATCGCCTATGTTGATATAGGAGGCACCTATGCCATCGCCTAAGTTAGGCAGTGAGCATAGCCAATGGTATAAGCGGCGCCAAACCTATCGCCTATATTAATATAGGCGACACCTAAGAGATCGCCTATGTTGACTTAGGCGGCGCCTAATCTATCGCCTAAGTAAGGCGGTGAGCAAAGGCAATGGTATAAGCGACGCATAACCAATCGCCTATGTTGACATAGACCGAGCCTAACCTATCGCCTAAGTGAGTAAGTGAGCATAGGTAATGGTATAAGCGGCGCCTAACCTATCGCCTACGTTGATATAGGTGGCGCCTAAGCCATTATCTATGTTGACATAGGAGGCGCCTAATCTATCGCCTAAGTGAGCCATTGAGCATAGGCATTGGATTAAGTGGCGCCTAACCTATCGCCTATGTTGATATAGGTGGCGCCTATGGCATCTCCTATGTTTACATAGACGGCGCCTAACCTATCGCCTTAGTGAGGCAGCAAGCATAGGCAATGGTATAAGCGGCGCCTAACCTATCGCCTATATTGATATAAGCGGTCGCCTATGTTGACATAAACGGTGCCTAACCTATCGCCTATGTGAGGCGGTGAGCATAGACAATGGTATAAGCGGCGCCTAACTTGTCGCCTATGTTGATATAGGCGGGGCCTAATCCATCGACTATGTTGACATAGATGGCACCTAACCTATCACCTAAGTGAGGCAGTTAGTATAGGTAATGGTATAAGCGGCCCCTAACCTATCGCCTATGTTGGTATAGGTGGCGCCTATGGCATCACTTATGTTTACATAGGCGACGCATAATCTATATCCTAAGTGAGGTGGTGACCATAGGAAATGGTATAAGCGGGCCTAACTTGTCACCTATGTTGGTATAGGCGGCACCTAATCCATCGACTATGTTGACATAGGTGGCACCTAACCTATCACCTAACTGAGGCAGTGAGCATAGGTAATGGTATAAGCGGCGCCTAACCTATCGCCTATGTTGACATACGTGGTGCCTAAGCCATTGCCTATGTTTATATATACGGCGCCTAACCTATCGCCTAAGTGAGGCAGTAAGCATAGGCAATGGTATAAGCGGCCCCTAACCTGTCGCCAATGTTGATAAAGGCGGTGCCTAATCCATCGCATATGTTGACATAGGCGGCACCTATTCTATTGCCTAAGGCAGTGAGCATTGGTAATGGTATAAGCGACGCCTAACCTATCGCCTATGTTGATATAGGTGGCGCCTATGGCATCACCTATGTTTATATAGGCGACGCCTAAGTAATCTCCTAAGTGAGGCAGCTAGCATAGGCAATGGTATATGCAGCGCCTAAACTATTGCCTATGTTGATATACGTTGAGCCTAAGCCATCGCCTATGTTTAAATAGGGTGCGGCTAATCTATCGCCTAAGTGAGGCAGTAAGCATAGGCAATGGTATAAGAGGCGCCTAACCTAACGCCTATGTTGATATAGGTAGCGCCAAGCCATCGCCTATGTTGACGTAGGCGGTGCCTAACCTATCCCCTAATTGAGGCAGTGACTATAGGCAATGGTATAAGCGGCGCCTAACCAATCGCCAATGTTGATATAGGAGGCGGCTAAACCATCTCCTATGTTAACATAGGCGGCGCTTAACCTATCCCCAAAGTGAGGCACTTAGCATATGCAATGGTATAAGCGGTGCATAACCTATCGCCTATGTTGATATAAGCAGCACCTAAGCCATCGCCTATGTTGATATAGGCAGCGCCTAAGCCATCTCCTAAGTTAGGTAGTGAGCATAGACAATGGTATAAGCGATGCCTAACCTATCGCCTATGTTGATATAGGAGGCACCTATGTCATCGCCTAAGTTAGGCAGTGAGCATAGCCAATGGTATAAGCGGTGCCAAACCTATCGCCTATGTTAATATAGGCGGCGCCTAAGCGATCACCTATGTTGACTTAGGTGGCGCCTAACCTATCGCCTAAGTAAGGCGGTGAGCATAGGCAATGGTATAAGCGGCGCATAACCAATCGCCTATGTTGTTATTGGTCGAGCCTAAGCCATTGCCTATGTTGACATAGACCGAGCCTAACCTATCGCCTAAGTGAGTAAGTGAGTAAGTGAGCATAGGTAATTGTATAAGCGGCGCCTAACCTATCGCCTAAGTTGATATAGGTGGCGCCTAAGCCATTATCTATGTTGACATAGGAAACGCCTAATCTATCGCCTAAGTGAGGCATTGAGCATAGGCAATGGTTTAACTGGCGCCTAACCTATCGCCTATGTTGATATAGGTGGCGCCTATGGCATCTCCTATGTTTACATAGACGGCGCCTAACCTATCGCCTTAGTGAGTCAGCAAGCATAGGCAATGGTATAAGCGGCGCCTAACCTATCGCCTATATTGATATAAGCGGTCGCCTATGTTGACATAAACGGTGCCTAACCTATCGCCTAAGTGAGGCGGTGAGCATAGACAATGGTATAAGCGGCGCCAAACCTGTCTCCTATGTTGATATAGGCGGCGCCTAATCCATCGACTATGTTGACATAGATGGCACCTAACCTATCGCCTAAGTGAGGCAGTTATTATAGGTAATGGTATAAGCGGCCCCTAACCTATCGCCTATGTTGGTATAGGTGGCGCCTATGGCATCGCTTATGTTTACATAGGCGGCGCGTAATCTATATCCTAAGTGAGGCGGTGAACATAGGCAATGGTATAAGTGGGCCTAACCTGTCACCTATGTTGGTATAGGCGGCGCCTAATCCATCGACTATGTTGACATAGGTGGCACCTAACCTATCACCTAACTGAGGCAGTGAGCATAGGTAATGGTATAAGCGGCGCCTAACCTATCACCTATGTTGATATACGTGGTGCCTAAACCATTCCCTATGTTTATATATACGACGCCTAACCTATCGCCTAAGTGAGGCAGTAAGCATAGGCAATGGTAAAAGTGGCCCCTAACCTGTCGCCAATGCTGATAAAGGCAGCGCCTAATCCATCGCATATGTTGACATAGGCGGCACCTAACCTATTGCCTAAGGCAGTGAGCATTGGTAATGGTATAAGCGACTCCTAACCTATCTCCTATGTTGATATAGGTGGCGCCTATGGCATCGCCTATGTTTACATATGCGGCGCCTAACTTATCTCCTAGGTGAGGCAGCTAGCATAGGCAATGGTATATGCAGCGCCTGACCTATTGCTTATGTTGATATACGTGGAGCCTAAGCCATCGCCTATGTTTAAATAGGCGGCGGCTAATCTATCGCCTAAGTGAGGCAGTAAGCATAGGAAAGGGTATAAGAGGCATCTAACCTAACGCCTATGTTGATATAGGCAGCGCCAAGCCATCGCCTATGTTGACGAAGGCGGTGCCTAACCAATCGCCTAATTGAGGCGGTGAGCATAGGCAATGGTATAAGCAGCGCCTAACCAATCGCCTATGTTGATATAGGAGGCAGCTAAACCATCCCCTATGTTAACATAGGCGGCGCCTAACCTATCGCCATAGTGAGGCACTGAGCATAGGTAATGGTATAAGCGGCGCCTAACCTATCGCCTATGTTGATATAGGCAGCGCCTAAGCCATCGCCTATGTTGATAAAGGCAGCGCCTAAGCCATCGCCTAAGTGAGGTAGTGAGCATAGACAATGGTATAAGCGGCGCCTAACCTATCGCCTATGTTGATATAGGCAGCGCCTAAGCCATCGCCTATGTTGATAAAGGCAGCACCTAATCCATCGCCTAAGTGAGGTAGTGAGCATAGACAATGGTATAAGCGGCGCCTAACCTATCACCTATGTTGATATAGGAGGAACCTATGCCATCGCCTAAGTTAGGTAATGAGCATAGAAAATGGTATAAGCGGCGCCAAACCTATCGCCTATGATTATATAGGCAGCGCCTAAGCGATCGCGTATGTTGACTTAGGCGGCGCCTAACCTATCGCCTAAGTAAGGCGGTAAGCATAGGCAATGGTATAAGCGTCGCATAACCAATCGTCTATGTTGATATAGGTGGAGCCTAAGCCATTGCCTATGTTGACATAGACCGAGCCTAACCTATCGCCTAAGTGAGTAAGTGAGTATAGGTTATGGTAAAAGCGGCGCCTAATCAATCGCCTATGTTGATATAGGTGGCGCCTAAGCCATCACCTATGTTGACATAGGAGGCGCCTAACCTATCGCCTAAGTGACGCATTGAGCATAGGCAATGGTTTAAGTGGCGCCTAACCTATCGCCTATGTTCATATAGGTGGCGCCTATGTCATCTCCTATGTTTACATAGACGGCGCCTAACCTATCGCCTTAGTGAGGCAGCAAGCATAGGCAATGGTATAAGCGGCGCCTAACCTATCGCCTATGTTGATATAAGCGGTCGCCTATGTTGACATAAGCGGTGCCTAACCTATCACCTAAGTTAGGCTGTGAGTATAGACAATGGTATAAGCGGCGCCTAACCTGTCGCCTATGTTGATATTGGCGGCGCCTATTCCATCGACTATGTTGACATAGATGGCACTTAACCTATCGCCTAAGTAAGGCAGTTAGTATAGGTTATGGTATAAGCAGCCCCTAACCTATCGCCTATGCTGGTATAGGTGGCGCCTATGGCATAGTTTATGTTTACATAGGCGGCACGTAATCTATATCCTAAGTGAGGCGGTGAGCATAAGCAATGGTATAAGCGGCGCCTAACCTGTCGCCTATGTTGGTATAGGCAGCGCCTAATCCATCGGCTATGTTGATATAGATGGCACCTAACCTATCGCCTACGTGAGGCAGTGAGTATAGGTAATGGTATAAGCGGCGCCTAACCTATCGCCTATGTTGATATACGTGGTGCCTAAGCCATTGCCTATGTTTATATATGCGGCGCCTAACCTATCGCCTATGTTGATATAGGCGGCGCCTAAGCCATCGCCTATGTTGATGTAGGCGGTGCCTAACCTATAGCCTAATTGAGGCAATGAACATAGGCAATGGTATAAGCGACGCCTAACCTATCTCCTATGTTGATATAGGTGGGGCCTAAGCCATCGCCTATATTGACATAGGCGGCACCTAATCTATCGCCTAAGTTAGGCAGTGAGCATAGGTAATGATATAAGCGGCGCCTAACCTATCGCCTATGTTTATATAGGTGGGGCCTATGGCATCTCCTATGTTTACATAGGCAGTGCCTAACCTATTGCCTTAGTGAGGTAGCAGGCATTGGCAATGGTATAAGCGACGCCTAACCTATCACCTATGTTGATATAGGCGTCGTCTAAGCGATCGCCTATGTTGACATAAACGGCGCCTAACCTATCACCTAAGTGAGGCAGTGAGAATAGGCAATGGTATAAGCGGCTCCTAACCTGTCGCCTATGTTTATATAGGCGGCGCCAAATCCATCGACTATGTTGACATAGGCGGCACCTAACTTATCGCCTAAGTGAGACAGTGAGCATACGTAATGGTTTAAGCGGCGCCTAACCTATTTCCTATGTTGACATAGGTGGCGCTTATGGCATGGCTTATGTTTACATTGGCAGATCCTAACCTATCGCCTATGTAAGGCAGCGAGCATAGGCAATGGTATAAGCGGCGCCTAACCTATCGCCTATGTTGTCATACGTGGCGCCTAAGCCATTGCCTATGTTTATATATGCGGTGCCTAACCTATCGCCTAAGTGAGGCAGTAAGCATAGGCAATGGTATAAGGGACGCCTAACCTATCGCCTATTTTGATATTGGTCGCTCCTATGGCATAGCCTATGTTTAAATAGGCGGCGCCTAACTTATCGCCTAAGTGAAGCAGCTAGCATAGACAATGGTATATGCGGCGCCTAACCTATCGCCTATGTTGATATACGTGGCGCCTAAGCCATCGCCTATGTTTAAATAGGAGGCGGCTAATCTGTCGCCTAAGTGATGCAGTAAGCATAGGAAATGGTATATGCGGCGCCTAACATAACGCCTATGTTGATATAGGCAGCGCCTAAGCCATCGCCTATGTTGACGTAGGCGGTGCCTAACCTATCGTCTAATTGAGGCTATGAGCAGAGGCAATGGTATAAGCGGCGCCTAACCTATCGCCTATGTTAATATAGGTGGCGCCTAATCCATTGCCTATGTTGACATAGACGGAGCCTAACCTATCGCGTATGTCAGGCAGTGACCATAGGAAATGGTATATGCGGCGCCTAACCTATCGCCTATTTTGCTATAGGTGACGCCTTAGCCATCGTCTATGTTGACATAGGCGGCGCCTAACGTATCGCCTAAGTGAGGCAGTGAGCAAAGGCAATGGTATAAGCGGCGCCTAACCTATCGCCTATGTTGATATAGGAGGCGCCTAAACCATCGCCTATGTTAACATAGGCGGCGCCTAACCTATTGCCAAAGTGAGGCACTGAGCATACGCAATGGTATAAGCGGCCCCTAACCTATCGCCTATGTTGATATAGGCAACGCTTAAGCCATCGCCTATGTTGACATAGGCGGCGCCTAACCTATCGCCTAAGTGAGGTTGTGAGCATCGACAATGGTATAAGTGGCGCCTAACCGATCGCCTATGTTGATATAGGAGGCACCTATGCCATCGCCTAAGTTAGGCAGTGAGCATAGCCAATGGTATAAGCGGCTCCTAACCTATCGCCTATGTTGATATAGGCGGCGCCTAAGCGATCGCCTATGTTGACTTAGGCGGCCCCTAACCTATCGACTAAGTAAGGCGGTGAGAATAGGCCGAGCCTAACCTATCTCCTAAGTGAGGAAGTGACCATAGGTAATGGTATAAGCGGCGCCTAACCTGTCGCCTATGTTGTTATAGGCGGCGCCTAATCCATCGACTATGTTGTCGTAGATAGCACCTAACCTATCGCCTAAGTGAGGTAGTGAGCATAGGTAATGGTATAAGCGGTGAATAACCTATTGCCTTTGTTGATATAGGTGGAGCCTAAGCCATTGCCTATGTTGACCTAGATAGAGCCTAAGCTATTGTCTAAGTGCGGCAGTGGGCATAGGTAATGGTATAAGCGGCGCCTAACCTATCGACTATGTTTATATAGGTGGCGCCTAAGACATCGCTTCTGTTGACATAGGAGGCGCCTAACCAATCGCCTATGTGAGGCAGTGAGCATAGGCAATGGTATAAGCGGCGCCTAACCTATCGCCTATGTTGATATAGGCGGCGCCTAAGCCATCTCCTATGTTGATGTAGGCGGTGCCTAACCTATCGCCTAATTAAGGCAATGAGCATAGGCAATGGTATAAGCGACGCCTAACCTATCTCCTATGTTGTTATAGGTGGGGCCTAAGCCATCGCCTATATTGACATAGGCGGCACCTAATCTATCGCCTAAGTGAGGCAGTGAGCATAGGTAATGATATAAGCGGCGCCTAACCTATCACCTATGTTTATATAGGTGGGGCCTATGGCATCTCCTATGTTTACATAGGCAGCGCCTAACCTATTCCCTTAGTGAGGCAGCAAGCATAGGCAATGGTATAAGCGACGCCTAACGTATCGCCTATGTTGATATTGGCGGCGCCTAAGCGATCGCCTATGTTTGCATAAACGGCGCCTAACCTATCACCTATGTGAGGCGTGAGAATAGGCAATGGTATAAGCGGCTCCTAACCTGTCGCCTATGTTGATATAGGGGGCGCCAAATCCATCGACTATGTTTACATAGACGGCACCTAACCTATCGCCTAAGTGAGACACTTAGCATACGTAATGGTTTATGCGGCGCCTAACCTATTGCCTATGTTGACATAGGTGGCGCTTATGGCATCGCTTATGTTTACATTGGCAGATCCTAACCTATCACCTATGTAAGGCAGCGAGCATAGGAAATGGTATAAGCGGCGCCTAACCTATCATCTATGATGACATACGTGGCGCCTAAGCGATTGCCTATGTTTATATATGCGGCGCCTAACCTATCGCCTAAGTGAGGTAGTAAGCATAGGCAATGGTATAAGGGACGCCGAACCTCTCGCCTATACTGATATTGGTCGCTCCTATGGCATCGCCTATGTTTAAATAGGCGGCGCCTAAGTTATCGCCTAAGTGAAGCAGCTAGCATAGACAATGGTATATGCGGCGCCTAACCTATCGCCTATGTTGATATACGTAGCGCCTAAGCCATCGCCTATGTTTAAATAGGCGGCGGCTAATTTGTCGCCTAAGTGATGCAGTAAGCATAGGAAATGGTATAAGCGGCGCCTAATATAACGCCTATGTTGATATAGGCAGCGCCTAAGCCATCGCCTATGTTGATGTAGGCGGTGCCTAACCTATCGCCTAATTGATGTTGTGAGCATAGGCAATGGTATAAGCGGCGCCTAACCTATCGCCTATGATGATATAGGAGGCGCCTAAACCATCGCCTATGTTAACATAGGCGGCGCCTAACCTATTGCCAAAGTTAGGCACTGAGCATACGCAATGGTATAAGCGGCCCCTAACCTATCGCCTATGTTGATATAGGCAGCGCTTAAGCCATCGCCTATGTTGACATAGGCGGCGCCTAACCTATCGCCTAAGTGAGGTAGTGAGCATAGACAATGGTATAAGTGGCGCCTAACCGATCGCCTATGTTGATATAGGAGGAACCTATGCCATCACCTAAGTTAGGCAGTGAGCATAACCAATGGTATAAGCGGCTCCTAACCTATCGCCTATGTTGATATAGGCGGCGCCTAAGCGATCGCGTATGTTGACTTAGGCGGCGCCTAACCTATCGACTAAGTAAGGCGGTGAGAATAGGCCGAGCCTAACCTATCGCCTAAGTGAGGAAGTGACCATAGGTAATGGTATAAGCGGCGCCTAACCTGTCGCCTATGTTGTTAAAGGCGGCGCCTAATCCATCGACTATGTTGACGTAGACGGCACCTAACCTATCGCCTACGTGAGGCATTGAGCATAGGTAATGGTATAAGCGACGCCTAACCTATCGCTTATATTGGTATAGGTGGCGCCTATGGCATCGCTTATGTTTTCATAGGCGGCACCTAACCTATCGCCTAAGTGAGGCAGCGAGCATAGGCAATGGTATAAGTGGCGCCTACCCTATCGCCTATGTTGACATAGGCGGCGCATAACCTATCGCCTAAGTGAGGTTGTGAGCATAGACAATGGTATAAGTGGCGCCTAACCGATCGCCTATGTTGATATAGGAGGCACCTATGCCATCGCCTAAGTTAGGCAGTGAGTATAGCCATTGGTATAAGCGGCTCCTAACCTATCGCCTATGTTGATATAGGCGGCACCTAAGCGATCGCCTATGATGACTTAGGCGGCGCCTAACCTATCGACTAAGTAAGGCGGTGAGAATAGGCCGAGCCTAACCTATCGCCTAAGTTAGGAAGTGACCATAGGTAATGGTATAAGCGGCGCCTAACCTGTCGCCTATGTTATTATAGGCGGCGCCTAATCCATCGACTATGTTGACGTAGACGGCACCTAACCTATCGCCTATGTAAGGCAGTGAGCATAGGTAATGGTATAAGCGGTGAATAACCTATTGCCTATGTTGATATAGGTGGAGCCTAAGCCATTGCCTATGTTGACCTAGATAGAGCCTAAGCTATAGTCTAAGTGAGGCAGTGGGCATAGGTAATGGTATAAGCGGAGCCTAACCTATCGACTATGTTTATATAGGTGGCGCCTAAGACATCGCTTCTGTTGACATAGGAGGCGCCTAACCAATCGCCTATGTGAGGCAGTGAGCATAGGCAATGGTATAAGCGGTGCCTAACCTATCGCCTATGTTGATATAGGCGGCGCCTAAGCCATCTCCTATGTTGATGTAGGCGGTGCCTAACCTATCGCCTAATTAAGGCAATGAGCATAGGCAATGGTATAAGCGACGCCTAACCTATCTCCTATGTTGATATAGGTGGGGCCTAAGCCATCGCCTATATTGACATAGGCGGCACCTAATCTATCGCCTAAGTGAGGCAGTGAGCATAGGTAATGATATAAGTGGCGCCTAACCTATCATCTATGTTTATATAGGTGGGGCCTATGGCATCTCCTATGTTTACATAGGCAGCGTCTAACCTATTCCCTTAGTGAGGCAGCAAGCATAGGCAATGGTATAAGCGACGCCTAACGTATCGCCTATGTTGATATAGGCGGCGCCTAAGCGATCGCCTATGTTGACATAGACGGCGCCTAACCTATCACCTATGTGAGGCGGTGAGAATAGGCAATGGTATAAGTGGCTCCTAACCTGTTGCCTATGTTGATATAGGCGGCGCCAAATCCATCGACTATGTTGACATAGGCGGCACCTAACCTATCGCCTAAGTGAGACACTGAGCATATGTAATGGTTTATGCGGCGCCTAACCTATTGCCTATGTTGACATAGGTGGCGCTTATGGCATCGCTTATGTTTACATTGGCAGATCCTAACCTATCACCTATGTAAGGCAGCGAGCATAGGCAATGGTATAAGCGGCGCCTAACCTATCATCTATGATGACATACGTGGCGCCTAAGCCATTGCCTATGTTTATATATGCGGCGCCTAACCTATCGCCTTTGTGAGGCAGTAAGCATAGGCAATGGTATAAGGGACGCCGAACCTATTGCCTATATTGATATTGGTCGCTCCTATGGCATCGCCTATGTTTAAATAGGCGGCGCCTAAGTTATCGCCTAAGTGAAGCAGCTAGCATAGACAATGGTATATGCGGCGGCTAACCTATCGCCTATGTTGATATACGTAGCGCCTAAGCCATCGCCTATGTTTAAATAGGCGGCGGCTAATCTGTCGCCTAAGTGATGCAGTAAGCATAGGAAATGGTATAAGCGGCGCCTAACATAACGCCTATGTTGATATAGGCAGCGCCTAAGCCATCGCCTATGTTGACGTAGGCGGTGCCTAACCTATCGCCTAATTGATGTTGTGAGCATAGGCAATGGTATAAGCGGCGCCTAACCTATCGCCTATGATGATATAGGAGGCGCCTAAACCATCGCCTATGTTAACATAGGCGGTGCCTAACCTATTGCCAAAGTGAGGCACTGAGCATACGCAATGGTATAAGCGGCCCCTAACCTATCGCCTATGTTGATATAGGCAGCGCTTAAGCCATCGCCTATGTTGACATAGGCGGCGCCTAACCTATCGCGTAAGTGAGGTAGTGAGCATAGACAATGGTATAAGTGGCGCCTAACCGATCGCCTATGTTGATATAGGAGGCACCTATGCCATCGCCTAAGTTAGGCAGTGAGCATAGCCAATGGTATAAGCGGCTCCTAACCTATCGCATATGTTGATATAGGCGGCGCCTAAGCTATCGCGTATGTTAACTTAGGTGGCGCCTAACCTATCGACTAAGTAAGGCGGTGAGAATAGGCCGATCCTAACCTATCGCCTAAGTGAGGAAGTGACCATAGGTAATGGTATAAGTGGCGCCTAACCTGTTGCCTATGTTGTTATAGACGGCGCCTAATCCATCGACTATGTTGACGTAGACGGCACCTAACCTATCGCCTAAGTGAGGCATTGAGCATAGGTAATGGTATAAGCGACGCCTAACCTATCGCTTATGTTGGTATAGGTGGTGCCTATGGCATCGCTTATGTTTTCATAGGCGGCGCCTAACCTATCGCCTAAGTGAGGCAGCGAGCATAGGCAATGGTATAAGTGGCGCCTACCCTATCGCCTATGTTGACATATGTGGCGCCTAAGCCATTGCCTATGTGTATATATGCTGCGCCTAACCTATCGCCTAAGTGAGGCGGCGCCTAACCTGTCGCCGATGTTGATATAGGCGGCGCCTAATCCATCGCATATCGTGACATAAGAGGTGCCTAACCTATCGCCTAAGTGAGGCAGTGAGAATAGGCAATGGTATAAGCGGCACCTAACCTATCGCCTATGTTGATATAGGCGGCGCCTAAGACATCGCCTACGTTAACATAGGCGGCGCCTAACCTATCGCCTAAGTGAGGATGTGATCATAGACTATGGTATAAGCGGTGCCTAACCTATCGCCTATGTTGATATAGGCGGCACCTAAGTCATCGCCTAAGTAAGGTAGTGAGCATAGCCAATGATATAAGCGGCGCCTAACCTATCGCCTATGTTGATATATGCGGCGCCTAAGCGATCGCCTATGTTGACATAGGCGGCGCCTAACTTATCGCCTAAGTAAGGCGGTGAGCATAGGCAATGGTATAAGCGGTGCATAACCTATTGCCTATGTTTATATAGGTGGTGCCTAAGCCATTGCCTATGTTGACCTAGACGGAGCCTAAGCTATCGTCTAAGTGAGGCAGTGAGCATAGGTAATGGTATAAGCGGCGCCTAACCTATCGCCTATGTTTATATAGGTGGCGCCTAAGACATCACTTCTGTTGACATAGGAGGCGCCTAACCTATCTCCTATGTGAGGCAGTGAGCATAGGCAATGGTATAAGAGGCTCCTAACCTATCGGTATGTTGATATAGGCGGCGCCTAAGCCAGCGCCTATGTTGACATAGGCAGTGCCTAACCTATAGCCTAATTGAGGCAGTGAGCATAGGCAATGGTATAAGCAGTGCCTAACCTATCGCCTATGTTGATATAGGTGGCGCCTAAGCCATCACCTATGGTGACATAGGCGGATCCTAACCTATCGCCTATGTGAGGCAGTGAGCATAGGCAATGGTATAAGCCGCGCCTACCCTATCTCCCATGTTGATATAGGTAGCGCCTAAGCCATCGCCTATGTTGACATAGGGGGCACCTAACCTATCGCCTAAGTGAGGCGGTGAACATAGGCAATGGTATAAGCGGCGCCTAACCTGTCGCCTATGTTGGTATAGGCAGCGCATAATCCATCGACTATGTTGACTTAGGCGGCACCTAACATATCGCCTAATTAGGGCAGTGAGAATAGTTAATGGTATAAGCGGCACCAAACCTATCATCTATGATGATATAGGTGGCGCCAATGGCATCGCTTTTGTTAACATAGACGGCGCCTAACCAATCGCCTAAGTGAGGAAGCGAGCATAGTCAATGGTATAAGCGGTGCCTAACCTATCACCTATGTTGATATACATGGCGCCTAATCCATTGCCTATGTTTATATATGCGGCGCCTAACTTATCTCCTAAGTGAGGAAGTGAGCATAGGAAATGGTATAAGCGGCGCCTAACCTATCGCCTATGTTGATATAGGAGGCGCCTAAACCTTCGCCTATGTTAACATAGGTGGCGCCTAACCTATCGCCCAAGTGATCCACTGAGCATAGGCAATGGTATAAGCGTCGCCTAACCTATCGCCTATGTTGATATAGGCAGCGCCTAATCCATCGCCTATGTTGTCATAGGCGGCGCCTAACCTATCGCCTAAGTGAGGTAGTGAGCATAGAAAATGGTATAAGCGGCACCGAACCTATCGGCTATTTTGATATTGGAGGCACCTATGCCATCGCCTAAGTGAGGCAGTGAGCATAGCCAATGGTATAAGCGGCGCCTAACCTATCCCCTATGTTGATATAGGCGGTGCCTAAATGATCGCCTATGTTGACTTAGGCGTCTCATAACCTATCGCCAATGTAAGGCACTGAGCATAGGCAATGGTATAAGCGACGTATAACCAATAGCCTATGTTGATATAGGTGGCGCCTAAGCCATTGCCTATGTTGACATAGAACGGTCCTAACCTATCTCCTACATGAGAAAGTGAGCATAGGTAATGGAATAAGCAGCTCCTATCTATCACCTATTTTTATATAGGTGGTGCCTAATACATCACCTATGTTGACATAGAAGGAGCCTAAACTATCACCTAAGTGAGGCAGTGAGCATAGGCAATAGTATAAGCGGTGCCTAACCTATCTATTCTGATATAGACGGTGCCTAAGCCATCGCCTATGTTGACATAGGCGGTGCCTAACCCATCGCCTATGTTGACGTAGGCGGTGCCTAACCTATCGCCTAATTAAGGCAGTGAGCATATAAGATGGTATAAGCGTCGCCTAACCTATCGCCTATGTTGATATAGGCGGCGCCTACGCCATTGCCTATGTTGACATAGACGGAGCCTAACCTATCGCCTATGTCAGGCAGTGAGCATAGGAAATGGTATAAGCGGCGCCTAACCTATCGCTTATGTTGATATAGGCGACGCCTAAGCCATCATCTATGTTGACATAGGCGGCGCCTAACCTATCACCAAAGTGAGGCAGTGAGCATAGGCAATGGTATAAGCGGCGCCTAACCTATCGCCTATGTTGATATAGGCAGCGCCTAATCCATCGCCTATGTTGACATAGGCGGCGCCTAACCTATCGCCTAAGTGAGGTAGTGAGAATAGACAATGGTATAAGCGGCACAAAACCTATCGCTTATGTTGTTATAGGAGGCTCCTATGCCATCGCCTAAGTGAGGGAGTGAGCATGGCCAATGGTATAATCGGCGCCTAACCTATCGCCTATGTTGATATAGGCGGTGACTAAGCGATCGCCTATGTTGACTTAGGCGGCGCATAACCTATCACCTAAGTAAGGCGGTGAGCATAGGCAATTGTATAAGCGGCGCATAACCAATAGCCTATGTTTATATAGGTGGCACCTAAGCCATTGCCTATGTTGACATAGACGAGCCTAACCTATCTCCTACGTGAGAAAGTGAGCATAGGTAATGGAATAAGCATCTCCTATCTATCGCATATTTTCAAATAGGTGGCGCCTAAGCCATCACCTATGTTGACATAGAAGGCGCCTAACCTATCGCCTAAGTGAGGCAGTGAGCATAGGCAATGGTATAAGCGGTGCCTAACCTATCGCCTATGCTGATATAGACGGTGCCTAAGCCATTGCCAATGTTGAAATAGGCGGTGCCTAACCTATCGCCTAATTGAGGCAGTGAGCATGGGAAATGGTATAAGCGGCGCCTAACCTATCGCCTATGTTGATATAGGTGGCGCCTAAGCCATCACCTATTTTGACATAGGCGGAGCCTAATCTATCACCTATGTGAGGCAGTGAGAATAGGCAATGGTATAACCGGTGCCTAACCTATCGCCAATGTTGATATAGGTGGTGCCCAAGCCATCGCCTATGTTGACATAGGTGGCTCCTAACCTATCGCCTAAGTGAGGCAGTCAGCATAGGCAATGGTATAAGCAGCGCCTAACCTATCGCCTATGTTGATATAGGCGGCGCCTAAACCATCACCAATGTTGACATAGACGGCGCCTAAGCTATCGCCTATGTTGATATAGGCAGCACCATATCCATTGCCTCTTTTGTCATAGGCGGTGTCTAACCTATCGCCTAAGTGAGGCAGTGAGCATAGAAAATGGTATAAGTGGCGCCTAACCTATAACCTATGTTGATATAGGCGGTCCCAGAGCCATCGCCTAAGTTAGGCAGTTAGCATAGGCAATGGTATAAGTGGTGCCTAACCTATCGCCTATGTTGATATAGGTGTAGCCTAAGCAATAGACTATGTTCACATAGGCGTCGCCTAACCTATCTCCTAAGTGAGCCGGTGAGCATAGGCAATGGTATAAGCGGCCCCTAACCTGTCGCCTATGTTGGTATAGACGACGCCTAATCCATCGACTATGTTGACATAGGCGCCTAACCTATCCCCTAAGTGAGGCAGAGAGCATAGGTAATGGTATAAGCGGCGCCTAAACTATCGCCTAAGTGAGGCAGTGAGCATAGCTAATGGTATAAGCGGCGCCTAACCTATCGCCAATGTTGATATAGGTGGGGCCTATGGCATCGCTTATGTTTACATAGGCGGCGCCTAACCTATCGCCTAAGTGAGGCAGCGAGCATAGGAAATGGTATAAGCGGCACCTAACCTATCGCCTATGTTGATATACGTGGCACCTAAGCCATTGCCTATGTTTATATATGCAGCGCCCAACCTATCGCCTAAGTGAGGCAGTAAACATAGGCAATGGTATAAGCGGTGCCTAACCTATCGCCTATGTTGGTATAGGCAGTGCCTAAGCCATCGCCTATGTTGACATAGGCGGCGTCTAACCTATCGCCTAACTGAGGCAGTGAGCAAAGATAATGGTATAAGCGGTGCCTAGCCTATCACCTATGTTGATATAGGCGGCACCTAAGCCACGCCTAAGTGAGGAAGTTAGCATAGGCAATGGTATAAACGGCGCCTAACCTATCGCCTGTGTTGATATAGGCGGAGCCTAAGCGATCGCCTATGTAGATATAGGCGGCGCCTAACCTATCTCCTAAGTAAGGCGGTGAGCATAGGTAATGGTATAAGCGGCGTGTAAGATGTCACCTATGTTGGTATAGGTGGCGCCTAATACATCGACTATATTGACATAGGCGGCACCTAACCTATCGCCTAAGTGAGGCAGTGAGCATAGGTAATGGTATAAGCAGCGCCTATCCTATCGCCAATGTTGATATAGGTGGCGCTTATGGCATCATTTATGTTTACATAGGCGGTGCCTAACCTAACCCCTAAGTGAGGCAGCGAGCATAGGCACTGATATATGAGGCGCCTAACATATCGCCTATATTGATATACGTGGCGCCTAAGCCATTGCCTATGTTTATATATGCGGTGCCCAACCTATCGCCTAAGTTAGGTAGTAAGCATATGCAATGGTATAAGCGGTGCCTAACCTATCTCCAATGTTGATATAGGCGGCGCCTAAGACATCGCCTATGTTGACGTAGGCGGTGCCTAACCTATCGTCTAATTGAGGCAGTGACCATAGGAAATGGTATAAACGTCGCCTAACCTATCGCCTATGTTGATATAAGCAGCGCCTAAGCCATCGCCTATATTGACTTAGGCGGCACCAAACCTATCGCCTAAGTGAGGTAGTGCGCATAGGTAATGGTATAAGAGACGCCTAAACTATCGCCTATGTTGATATATGAGGCTCCTATGTCATCGCCTAAGTGGGGCAGTGAGCATAGGCATCTCCTATGTTTACATAGGCGGCGCCTAACCTATCGCCTATGTTGATATAGGTGGCACCTATGGCATCTCCTATGTTTACATAGGCGGCGCCTAACCTATCGCCTATGTTGATATAGGTGGCACCTATGGCATCTCCTATGTTTACATAGGCGGCGCCTAACCTATCGCCTAAGTAATGTAGCAAGCATATGCAATGGTATAAGCGGCGCCTAACCTATCGCCTATGTTGATATAGGCGGCCCTTAAGCGATCGCCTATGTTGACATAGGCGGCACCTAACCTATCGCCTAAGTGAGGCGGTGAGAATAGGCAATGGTATAAGCGGCGCCTAACCTGTCGCCTATGTTGATATATGCGGCGCCTAATCCATCGACTATGTTGACATAGGCGACACCTAACCTATCGCCTAAGTGAGCCAGTAAGCATAGGCAATGGTATAAGCGGCGGCTAACCTATCGCCAATGTTGATATAGGCATCGCCTAAGCCATCACCTATGTTCCCGTAGGCAGTGCCTAACCTATCGCCAAATTGAGGCAGTGACCATAGGCAATGGTATAACGTCGCCTAACCTATCGCCTATGTTGTTATAGGCGGCGCCTAAACCATCGCCTATATTAACATAGGTGGAACCTAACCTATCACCTAAGTGAGGCAGTGAGAATAGGCAATGGTATAACCGGTGCCTAACCTATCGCCTATGTTGATATAGGCGGCGCCTAAGCCATCACCTATCATAACATATGTGGAACCTAACCTATCGCCTAAGTGAGGCAGTAAGCATAGGCAATGGTATAAGAGGCGCCTAACCTATCGCTAATGTTGATATAGGCGGCACCTAAGCCATCGCCTATGTTGACATAGGCGCCTCCTAACCTATTGCCTATCTTGATATAGGCAACACCATATCCATTGCCTTTGTTGACATAGGCGGCGTCTAACCTATCGCCTAACTGAGGCAGTGAGCATAGACAATGGTATAAGCGGTGCCTAACCTATCACCTATGTTGATATAGGCGGCACCTAAGTCATCGACTATGTGAGGCAGTTAGCAAAGGCAATGGTATAAACGGTGCCTAACCTATCCCCTGTGTTGATATAGGCAGAGCCTAAGCGATCTCCTCTGTAGACATAAGCGGTGCCTAACCTATCTCCTATGTAAGGCGGTGAGCATAGGTAATGGTATAAGAGGCGTGTAACCTGTCGCCTATGTTGGTATAGGCGGCACCTAATACATCGACTATATTGACATAGGCGGCACCTACCCTATCGCCTATGTGAGGCAGTGAGCATAGGTAAGGGTATAAGCGGCGCTTAACCTATCGCCAATGTTGATATAGGTGGCGCTTATGGCATCGCTTATGGTTACATAGGCGGTGCCTAACCTATCACCTAAGTGAGGCAGCGAGCATAGGCAATGGTATAAGCGGCGCCTAACATATAGCCTATATTGATATACATGGTACCTATGACATAGCCTATGATTATATATGTGGCCCCCCAACCTATCGCCTAAGTGAGGCAGTAAGCATAGGCAATGGTATAAGCGGTGCCTAAGCCATCGCCTAGGTTGATGTAGGCGTCGCCTAACCTATCGTCTATGTTGATATAGGCGGCGCCTAAGCCATCACCTATATTGACATAGGCGGCACCTAACCTATCGCCTAAGTGGGACAGTGAGCATAGGTAATGGTATAAGCGACGCCTAACCTATCGCCTATGTTGATATAGGTGGCGCCTATGGCATCTCCTATGTTTACATAGGCGGCGCCTAACCTTTCGCCTATGTTGATATAGGTGGCACCTATGGCATCGCCTATGTTTACATAGCCGACGCCTATCCTATCGCCTTAGTGAGGCAGCAAGCATATGCAATGGTATAAGCGGCGCCTAACCTATCCCCTATGTTATTATAGGCGGCGCCTAAGCCATCGCCTAAGTGAGGCAGTTAGCAAATGCAATGGTATAAACGGCGCCTAACCTATCCCCTGTGTTGATATAGGCGGAGCCTAAGCGATCTCCTATGTAGACATAGGCGGCGCCTAACCTATCTCCTAAGTAAGGCGGTGAGCATAGGTAATGGTATAAGCGGCGTGTAACCTGTCGCCTATGTTGGTATAGGCGGCGCCTAATACATCGACTATATTAACATAGGCGGCACCTAACCTATCGCCTAAGTGAGGCAGCGAGCATAGGTAATGTTATAAGCGGGGCCTAACCTATCGCCAATGTTGATATAGGTGGTTGTTATGGCATCGCTTATGTTTACATAGGCGGTGCCTAACCTATCACCTAAGTGAGGCAGTGAGCATAGGCAATGGTATAAGCGGCGCCTAACATATCGCCTATATTGATATACATGGCGCCTAAGCCATTGCCTATGCTTATATATGCGGCGCCCAACCTATCGCCTAAGTGAGGCAGTAAGCATAGGTAATTGTATAAGCGGTGCCTAAGCCATCACCTATGTTGACGTAGGCGTCGCCTTATCTATCATCTCTGTTTATATAGGAGGCGCCTAAGCCATTGCCTATATTGACATAGGCGGCACCTCACCTATCGCCTAAGTGAGGCAGTGAGCATAGGTAATGGTATAAGCGACGCCTAACCTATTGCCTATGTTGATATAGGTGGCGCCTATGGCATCTCCTATGTTTACATAGGCGGCGCCTAAGCTATCGCCTATGTTGATATAGGTGGCACGTATGTCATCTCCTATGTTTACATAGGCGGCGCCTATCCTATCGCCTTAGTGAGGCAGCAAGCATATGCAATGGTATAAGCGGCGCCTAACCTATCCCCTATGTTATTATAGGCGGCGCCTAAGCCATCGCCTAAGTGAGGCAGTTAGCAAATGCAATGGTATAAACGGCGCCTAACCTATCCCCTGTGTTGATATAGGCGGAGCCTAAGCGATCTCCTATGTAGACATAGGCGGCGCCTAACCTATCTCCTAAGTAAGGCGGTGAGCATAGGTAATGGTATAAGCGGCGTGTAACCTGTCGCCTATGTTGGTATAGGCGGCGCCTAATACATCGACTATATTAACATAGGCGGCACCTAACCTATCGCCTAAGTGAGGCAGCGAGCATAGGTAATGTTATAAGCGGGGCCTAACCTATCGCCAATGTTGATATAGGTGGTTGTTATGGCATCGCTTATGTTTACATAGGCGGTGCCTAACCTATCACCTAAGTGAGGCAGTGAGCATAGGCAATGGTATTAGCGGCGCCTAACATATCGCCTATATTGATATACATGGCGCCTAAGCCATTGCCTATGCTTATATATGCGGCGCCCAACCTATCGCCTAAGTGAGGCAGTAAGCATAGGTAATTGTATAAGCGGTGCCTAAGCCATCACCTATGTTGACGTAGGCGTCGCCTTATCTATCATCTCTGTTTATATAGGAGGCGCCTAAGCCATTGCCTATATTGACATAGGCGGCACCTCACCTATCGCCTAAGTGAGGCAGTGAGCATAGGTAATGGTATAAGCGACGCCTAACCTATTGCCTATGTTGATATAGGTGGCGCCTATGGCATCTCCTATGTTTACATAGGCGGCGCCTAAGCTATCGCCAATGTTGATATAGGTGGCACGTATGTCATCTCCTATGTTTACATAGGCGGCGCCTATCCTATCGCCTTAGTGAGGCAGCAAGCATATGCAATGGTATAAGCGGCGTCTTACATATCGCCTATGTTTATATAGGCGACTCCTAAGCGAACGCCTATGTTGACATAGGCGGCACCTAACCTATCGCCTAAGTGAGGCGGTGAGAATAGGCAATGGTATAAGCGGCGCCTAACTTGTCGCCTATGTTGATATATGCGGCGCCTAATCCATCGACTATATTGACATAGCCGGCACCTAACCTATCGCCTTAGTGAGGCAGTAAGCATAGGAAATTGTATAAGCGGCGCCTAACCTATCGTCAATGTTGATATAGGCGGCGCCTAAGCCATCGCCAATGTTCACGTAGGCGGTACCTAACCTATCGCCTAATTGAGGCAGTGACCATACGCAATGGTATAAGTGTCTCCTAACCTATCGCCTATGTTGTTATAGGTGGCGCCTAAGCCATCTCCTATATTAACATAGGTGGAACCTAACCTATCGCCTAAGTGTGGCAGTGAGAATAGGCAATGGTATAACCGGTGCCTAACCAATCGCCTATGTTGATATAGGCGGCGCCTAAGCCATCGCCTATCATGACATAGGTGGCGCCTAACCTATCACCTAAGTTAGGCAATGAGCATAGGCAATGGTATAAGCAGCGCCTACACTATCGCCTCTGTTGATATAGGCGGCGCCTAAGCCATCGCCTATGTTGACATAGGCGGTGCCTAACCTATCACCTATGTTGATATAGGCAACACCATATCCATTGCCTTTGTTGACATAGGCGGCGTCTAACCTATCGCCTAATTGAGGCAGTGAGCATAGAAAATGGTATAAGCGGTGCCTAACCTATCACCTATGTTGATATAGGCGGCACCTAAGCCATTGCCTAAGTGAGGCAGTTAGCATAGGCAATGGTATAAACGGCGCCTAACCTATCGCCTGTGTTGATATAGGCGGAGCCTAAGCAATCGCCTATGTAGACATAGGCAGTGCCTAACCTATCTCCTAAGTAAGGCGGTGAGCGTAGGTAATGGTATAAGCGGTGTGTAACCTGTCGCCTATGATGGTATAGGCGGCGCCTAATACATCGACTATATTGACATAGGCGGCACCTAACCTATCGCCTAAGTGAGGCAGTGAGCATAGGTAATGGTATAAGTGGCGCCTAACCTATCGCCAATGTTGATATAGGTGGCGCTTATGGTATCGCTTATGTTTACATAGGCGGTGCCTAACCGATCACCTAAGTGAGGCAGCGAGCATAGGAAATGATATAAGAGGCGCCTAACATATCGCCTATATTGAGATACGTGGCGCCTAAGCCATTGCCTATGTTTATATATGCGGTGCCCAATCTATCGCCTAAGTTAGGCAGTAAGCATAGGCAATGGTATAAGTGGTGCCTAACCTATCACCAATGTTGATATAGGCGGCGCCTAACACATCGCCTATGTTTACGTAGGCGGTGCCTAACCTATCGTCTATTTGAGGCAGTGACCATAGGCAATGGTATAAACGTCGCCTAACCTATCGCCTATGTTGATATTAGCGGCGCCTAAGCCATCGCCTATATTGACTTAGGCGGCACCAAACCTATCGCCTAAGTGAGGTAGTGAGCATAGGTAATGGTATAAGCGACGCCTAACCTATCGCCTATGTTGATATATGAGGCTCCTATGTCATCGCCTAAGTGGGGAAGTGAGAATAGGCATCTCCTATGTTTACATAGGCGGCGCCTAACCTATCGCTTATGTTGATATAGGTGGCGCCTATGGCATCTCCTATGTTTACATAGGCGGCGCCTAACCTATCGCCTATGTTGATATAGGTGGCACCTATGGCATCTCCTATGTTTACATAGGCGGCGCCTAACCTATAGCCTAAGTAATGTAGCAAGCATATGCAGCGGCGCCTAACCTATCGCCTATGTTGATATAGGCGGCCCCTAAGCGATCGCCTATGTTGACATAGGCGGCACCTAACCTATCGCCTAAGTGAGGCGGTGAGAATAGGCAATGGTATAAGCGGCGCCTAACCTGTCGCCTATGTTGATATATGCGGCGCCTAATCCATCGACTATGTTGACATAGGCGGCACCTAACCTATCGCCTAAGTGAGCCAGTAAGCATAGGCAATGGTATAAGCGGCGCCTAACCTATCGCCAATGTTGATATAGGCATCGCCTAAGCCATCACCTATGTTCACGTAGGCGGTGCCTAACCTATCGCCTAATTGAGGCAGTGACCATTGGCAATGGTATAACGTCGCCTAACCTATCGCCTATGTTGTTATAGGCGGCGCCTAAACCATCGCCTATATTAACATAGGTGGAACCTAACCTATCACCTAAGTGACGCAGTGAGAATAGGCAATGGTATAATCGGTGCCTAATCTATCGCCTATGTTGATATAGGAGGCGCCTAAGCCATCGCCTATCATGACATATGTGGTACCTAACCTATCGCCTAAGTGAGGCAGTAGAGCATAGGCAATGGTATAAGCGGCGCCTAACCTATCTCCAATGTTGATATAGGCGGCACCTAAGCCATCGCCTATGTTGACATAGGCGGCGCCTAACCTATCGCCTATGTTGATATAGGCAACACCATATCCATTGCCTTTGTTGACATAGGTGGCGTCTAACCTATCGCCTAACTGAGGCAGTGAGCATAGAAAATGGTATAAGCGGTGCCTAACCTATCACCTATGCTGATATAGGCGGCACCTAAGTCATCGACTAAGTGAGGCAGTTAGCAATGGCAATGGTATAAATGGCGCCTAACCTATCCCCTATGTTAATATAGGCGGAGCCTAAGCGATCTCCTATGTAGACATAGGCGGCGCCTAGCCTATCTCCTAAGTAAGGCGGTGAGCATAGGTAATGGTATAAGCGGTGTGTAACCTGTCGCCTATGTTGGTAAAGGCGGCGCCTAATACATCGACTATATTGACATAAGAGGCACCTAACCTATCGCCTAAGTGAGGCAGTGAGAATAGTTAATGGTATAAGCGGCGCCTAACCTATCGCCAATGTTGATATAGGTGGCGCTTATGGCATCGCTTATGGTTACATAGGCGGTGCCTAACCTATCACCTAAGTGAGGCAGCGAGCATAGGCAATGGTATAAGCGGCGCCTAACATATCGCCTATATTGATATACATGGCGCCTAAGCCATAGCCTATGTTTATATATGTGGCCCCCCAACCTATCGCCTAAGTGAGGAAGTAAGCATAGGAAATGGTATAAGCGGTGCCTAAGACATCGCCTAGGTTGACGTAGGCGTCGCCTAACCTATCGTCTATGTTGAAATAGGCGGCGCCTAACCCATCGCCTATATTGACATAGGCGGCACCTAACCTATCGCCTAAGTGAGGCAGTGAGCATAGGTAATGGTATAAGCGACGCCTAACCTATCGCCTATGTTGATATAGGTGGCGCCTATGGCATCTCCTATGTTTACATAGGCGGCGCCTAACCTATCGCCTATGTTGATATAGGTGGCGCCTATGGCATCTCCTATGTTTACATAGGCGGCGCATAACCTATCGCCTATGTTGATATAGGTGGCACCTATGGCATCTCCTATGTTTACATAGCCGGCGCCTATCCTATCGCCTAAGTGAGGAAGCAAGCATATACAATGGTATAAGCGGCGCCTTACCTATCGCCTATGTTGATATAGGCGGCCCCTAAGCGATCGCCTATGTTGATATAGGCGACACCTAACCTATCGCCTAAGTGAGGCGGTGAGAATAAGCAATGGTATAAGCGGCGCCTAACCTGTCGCCTATGTTGATATATGCGGCGCCTAATCCATCGACTATGTTGACATAGCCGGCACCTAACCTATTGCCTAAGTGAGGCAGTAAGCATAGTTAATGGTATAAGCGGCACCTAACCTATCTCCTAAGTGAGGCGGTGAGAATAGGCAATGGTATAAGCGGCGCCTAATACATCGACTATGTTGACATAGGCGGCGCCTAATCCATCGACTATGTTGACATATGCGGCACCTAACCTATCGCCTAAGTGAGGCAGTGAGCATAGGTAATGGTATAAGCGGCGCCTAACCTATCGCCTATGTTGACATAGGTGGCGCCTATGGAATCGCTTATGTTTACATAGGCGACGCCTAACCTATCGCCTAAATGAGGCATGGAGCATAGAAAATGGTATAAGCGGCACCTAACCTATTACATATATTGACATACGTGGCGCCTAAGACATTGCCTATGTTTATATATGCGGCATTTAACCTATCGCCTAAGTGAGGTAGTAAGCATAGGCAATGGTATAAGTGGCCCCTAAACTGTCGCCTATGTTGATATAGGCTTTGCCTAATCCATCGCATATGTTGACATATGCGGCACCTAACCTATCACCTTAGGCAGTGACAATAGTTAATGGTATAAGCGGCGCCTAACCTATCGCCTATGTTGATATAGGTAGAATGTATGGCATAGGAAATGGTATAAGCGGCGCCTAACCTATCGCCTATGTTGATATTGGAGGCACCTAAGCCATTGCCTATGTTAATAAATGCGGGGCCCAACCTATCGCCTAAGTGAGGCAGTAAGCATAGGCAATGGTATAAGAGGCGTCAACACTATGGACAATGTTGATATTGGCGGCGCCTAAGCCATCGCCTATGTTGACGTAGGCGGTGCCTAACCTATCCTCTAATTGAGGCAGTGACCATAGGTAATGGAATAAGCGTCGCCTAACCTATCGCCTATGTTGATATAGGCGACGCCTAAGCCATTGCCTATATTGACACAGGCGGCACCTAACCTATCGCCTAAGTGTGGCAGTGAGCATATGTAATGATATAAGCGTCCCCTAACCTATCGCCTATGTTGATATAGCTGGCGCCTATGGCATCTCCTATGTTTACATAGGCGGCGCCTAACCTATCGCCTAAGTGAGGCAGCAAGCATAGGCAATGGTATAAGCGGCGCCTAACCTATCGCCTATGTTGATATAGGCGGGCCCTAACTGATCGCCTATGTTGACATAGGCGGCACCTAACCTATCGCCTAAGTGAGGCGGTGAGAATAGGCAATGGTATAAGCGGCGCCTAACCTGTCGCCTATGTTGATATATGCGGCGCCTAATCCATCGACTATGTTGACATAGGCGGCACCTAACCTATCGCCTAAGTGAGGCAGTGACCATAGGTAATGGTATAAGCAACGCCTAACCTATTGCCTATGTTGACATAGGTGGAGCCTATGGAATCGCTTATGTTTACATAGGCGGCGCCTAACCTATCGACAATGTTGATATTGGCGGCGCCTATGCCATCGCCTATGTTGATGTAGGCGGTGCCTAACCTATCGTCTAATTGAGGCAGTGACCATAGGCAATGGAATAAGCGTCGCCTAACCTATCGCCTATGTTGATATAGGCGACGCCTAAGCCATCGCCTATATTGACATAGGCGGCACCTAACCTATCGCCTAAGTGTGGCAGTGAGCATATGTAATGATATAAGCGTTCCCTAACCTATGGCCTATGTTGATATAGGTGTTGCCTATGGCATCTCCAATGTTTACATAGGCGGCGCCTAATCTATCGCCTAAGTGAGGCAGCAAGCATAGGCAATGGTATAAGCGGTGCCTAACCTATCGCCTATGTTGATATAGGTGGGCCCTAACTGATCGCCTATGTTGACAGAGGCGGCACCTAACCTATCGCCTAAGTGAGGCGGTGAGAATAGGCAATGGTATAAGCGGCGCCTAACCAGTCGCCAATGTGGATATATGCGGCGCCTAATCCATCGACTATGTCGACATAGGCGGCACCTAACCTATCGCCTAAGTGAGGCAGTGAGCATAGGTAATGGTATAAGCGGCGCCTAACCTATCGCCTATGTTGACATAGGTGGCGCCTATGGAATCGCTTATGTTTACATAGGCGGCGCCTAACCTATCGCCAATTGAGGCAGGGAGCATAGAAAATGGTATAAGCGGCACCTAACCTATTACCTATATTGACATACGTGGCGCCTAAGCCATCGCCTAGGTGAGGTAGTGGGCATAGCCAATGATATAAGTGGCACCTAACCTATCGCCTATGTTGATATAGGCGGCGCCTAATCAATCGCCTATGTTGACATAGGCGGCGCCTAACCTATCGCCTAAGTAAGGCGGCGAGCATAGGCAATGGTATAAATGGCGCATAACCTATTGCCTATTTTGATATAGGTGGCGCCTATGCCATTGCCTATGTTGACATAGACGGACCCTAAACTATCGTCTAAGTGAGGCAGTGAGCATAGGTAATGGTATAAGCGGCGCCTAACCTATCGCCTATGTTTATATAGGTGGCGCCTAAGCCATCGCCTATGTTGGCAGAGGAGGCGCCTAACCTATCGCCTATGTGAGGCAGTGAGCATAGGCAATGGTATAAGCGGTGCCTAACCTATCGCCTATGTTGATATAGGTGGCGCCTAAGAAATCGCCTATGTTGACATAGGCGGTGCCTAACCTATAGCCTAATTGAGGCAGTGAGCATAGGCAATGGTATAAGATGCGCCTAACCTATCGCCTATGTTGATATAGGTGGCGCCTAAGACATCACTTATGTTGACATAGGCAGAGCCTAACCTATCTCCTATGTGAGGCACTGAGCATAGGCAATGGTATAAGCCGCGCCTACCGTATCGCCCATTTTGATATAGGCGGCGCCTAAGCCATCGCCTATGTTGACATAGACGGTGCCTAACCTATCGCCTAAGTGAGGCGGTGAGCATAGACAATGGTATAAGCGGCGCCTAACCTGTCGCCTATGTTGGTATAGGCGGCGCCTAATCCATCGACTATGTTGACATAGGCGGCACCTAACCTATCGCCTAATTAAGGCAGTGAGAATAGTTAATGGTATAAGCGGCGCCAAACCTGTCGTCTACGTTGATATAGGTGGCGCCTATGGCATCGCTTATGTTTACATAGACGGCTCCTAACCTATCGCCTAAGTGAGGAAGCGAGCATAGGCAATGGTATAAGCGGTGCCTAACCTATTACCTATGTTGATATACATGGCGCCTAAGCCATCGCCTATATTTATATATGCGACGCCTAACCTATCGCCTAAGTGAGGCAGTAAGCATAGGCAATGATATAAGCGGCACCTTACCTATCGCCTATGCTGATATAGGCGGCACCTAAACAATCGCCTATGTTGACGTAGGTAGTGCCTAACCTATCGCCAATTTAAGGCAGTGAGCATAGGCAATGGTATAAGCGGCGCCTAACCGATCTCCTATTTTGATATAGGCGGCGCCTAATCCATCGCCTATGTTGACATAGGCGGCACCTAACCTAGCGTCTAAGTAAGTCAGTGAGCATAGGTAATGGTATAAGCGGCGCCTAACCTATCGCCTATGTTGATATAGGTGGCGCCTATGGCATCTTCTGTTTTTACATTGGCGGCGCCAAACCTATCGCCTTAGTGAGGCAGCAAGCATAGGCAATGGTACAAGCAGCACCTAACCTATCGCCTATGTTGATATAGGCATCGCCTAAGCGATCGCCTATGTTGACATAGGCGGCGCCTAACCTATATCCTAAGTGAGGCGGTAAGCATAGGCAATGGTATAAGCAGCGCCTAACCTGTCCCCTATGTTGATATAGGCAGCACCTAATCCATCGACTATGTTGATATAGGCGGCACCTAACCTATCGCATAAGTGAGGAAGTCAGCATAGGTAATGGTATAAGCGGAGCCTAACCTATCGCCTATGTTGATATAGGTAGAGCATATGGCATTGGTTATGTTTACATATGCGGGGTCTAACCTATCGCCTAAGTGAGGCAGCGAGCATAGGCTATGGTATAAGCGGCGCCTAACCTATCGCCTATGTTGACATACCTGGCACCTAAGCCATTACCTATGTTTATATATGCGGTGCCTAACCTATCGCCTAAGTGAGGAAGTAAGCATAGGCAATGGTATAAGTGACGCCTAACCTGTCGCCTATGTTGATATAGGCGGCGTTTAATCCATCGCATATATTGACATAGGCGGCACCTAAACTATCTCCTAAGTGAGGCAGTGAGCATAGGTAATGGTATAAGCGGCGCCTAACCTATCGCCTATGTTTATATAGCTGGCGCTTATGGCATCGCCTATGGTTACATAGGCGGCGCCTAACCTATCGCCTAATTGAGGCAGCGAGGATAGGCAATGGTATAAGCGGCGCCTAACCTATCGCCTATGTTGATATACGTGGCACCTAAGCCATCGCCTATGTTTATATAGGCGGCGGATAACCAATCGCCTAAGTGAGGCAGTAAGCATTGTCAATGGAATAAGCGGCGCCTAACCTAACGCCTATATTGATATAGGCGGCGCCTAAGCCATCGCCTATGTTGACATAGGCGGCACCTATCCTATCGTCTATGAAAGGCAGTGAGCATAGGTAATGGTATAAGCGGCGCCTAACCTATCGCCTATGTTGATATAGGTGGCGCCTATGGCAGATCCTATGTTTCCATAGGCGGCGCAAAACCTATCGCCTTAGTGAGGCAGCAAGCACAGGGAATGGAATAAGCGGCGCTTAACCTATCGCCTATGTTTATATAGGTAGCGCCTAAGCGATCGCCTATTTTGACATAGGCGGTGCCTAACCTATCTCCTAAGTGAGCAGGTAAGCATAGGCAATGGTATAAGCGACACCTAACCCGTCGCCTATGTTGATATAGGTGGCACCTAATCCATCGACTATGTTGATATAGGCGGCACCTAACCTATCGCCTAAGTGAGGAAGTGAGCATAGGTAATGGTATAAGCGGAGCCTAACCTATCACCTATGTTGATATACGTGGCGCCTATGGCATTGCATATGTTTACATAGGCGGCATCTAACCTATAACCTAAGTGAGGCAGCGAGCATAAGCAATGATATAAGCGGCGTCTAACCTATCGCCTATGTTGATATAGGCGACGTCTAATCCATCACATATGTTCACATAGGCGGCACCTACCCTATCTCCTAAGTGAGGTAGTGAGCATCGGTAATGGTATAAGCGTCACCTAACCTATCTCCTAAGTGAGACAGCGAGCATAGGTAATGGTATAAGCGGCGCCTAACCTATCGCCTATGTTGACATATGTGGCGCCTAAGCCATCGCCTATGTTTATATAGGCGACGGCTAACCTATCTCCTAAGTAAGGCAGTAAGCATAGGCAATGGTAGAAGCGGCGCCTAACCTAATGCCTATGTTTATATAGGTGGCACCTAAGACATCGCCTATGATGATGTGGGCGGTGCCTAACCTATCGCCAAATTGAGGCAGTGAGCATAGGTAATGGTATAAGCGGCGCCTAACCTATCGCCTATGTTATTATATAGGCGGCGCCTAAGCCATTTCCTATGTTGACATAGACGGAGCCTAACCTATCGCCTATGTTGATAAAGGGGACGCCTAAGCCATCTCTTATGTTGACATAGACGGAGCCTAACCTATAACCTAAGTGAGGCAGTGAGTATAGGCAATGGTATAAGCGGCGCCTAACCTATGACCTATGTTGATATAGGAGGCACCTAAACCATTGCCTATGTTAACATAGGCGGTGCCTAACCTATCCCCAAAGTGAAGCACAGAGCATAGGCAATGGTATAAGCGGTGCCTAATCTATCGCCTATGATGATATAGGTAGCGCCTAAGCCATCGCCTATGTTGACAAAGGTGGCGCCTAACCTATCACCTAAGGGAGGTAGTGAGCATAGAAAATGGTATAAGCGGCACCTAACCTATCGCCTATGTTGATATAGGTGGCGCCTAAGCTATCGCCTTTGTTGATATAGGTGGCGCCTAAGCGATCTCCTATGTTGACATAGGCGGCGCCTAACCTATCGCCTAAGTGAGGCGGTGAGAATAGGCAATAGTATAAGCGGCGCCTAACCTGTCGCCTATGTTGATATAGGCGGCGCCTAATCAATAGACTATGTTGACGTACGCGGCACCAAACGTATCGCCTAAGTGAGGAAGTAAGCATAGGTAATGGTATAAGCGGCTCCTAACCTATCGCCTATGTTGACATAGGTGGCGCCTATGGCATCGCTTATGTTCACATAGGCGGCGCCTAACCTATCGCCGAACTGAGATAGTGAGCATAGGCAATAGTATAAGCAGCGCCTAACCTATCGCCTATGTTGATATACGTGGCTCCTAAGCCATCGCGTTTGTTTATATAGGCGGCGGCTAACCTATTGCCTATTTGTGGCAGTAAGCATAGGGAATGGTATAAGCGGCGCCTAACCTAACTTCTATGTTGATATAGGCGGCGCCTAAGACATCGCCTATGTTGATGTAGGAGCTGCCTAACCTATCGCCTAATTGAGACAGTGAGCATAGGAAATGGTATAAGAGGCGCCTAACCTATCCCCTATGTTGATATAGGCGGCGCCTAAGCAATTCTCTATGTTGACATAGACGAAGCCTAACCTATCGCCTATGTGAGGTAGTGAGCATAGGAAATGGTAGAAGTGGTGCCTAACCTATCGCCCATTTTGACATAGGCGGTGCCTAACCTATCGCCTAATTGAGGAACTGAGCATAGGCAATGGTATAAGCGGCTCCTAACCTATCGCCTATGTTGATATAGGCAGCACCTAAGCCATCGCCTATGTTGACACAGGCGGCGCCTAACCTATCGCCTAAGTGAGGTAGTGAGCATAGACCATGATATAAGCAGTGTCTAATCTATCGTCTATGTTGATATAGGTGGCACCTAAGCCATCCCCTAAGTGAGGTAGTGAGCATAGCCAATGGTATAAACGGTACCTAACTTATCCCCTATGATGATATAGTCAGCGCTTAAGCGATTGCCAATGTTGACATATACGGAGCCTAACCTATCACCTAAGTGAGGTAGTGAGCATAGGTAATGGTATAAGCGGTGCCTAACCTATCGCCTATGTTTATATAGGTGGCGCCTAAGCAATCACCTATGTTGACATAGGAGGCGCCTAACTTATCGCCTAAGTGAGGCAGTAAGCATAGGCAATGGTATAAGCGGCGCCTAACCTATCGCCTATGTTGATATAGACGACGCCTAATCCATCTCCTATGTTGACATAGGCCGTGCCTAACCTATCGCCTAATTGAGGTAGTGAGCATACGCAATGTTATAAGCGGCACCTAACCTATCGCCTATGTTGATATAGGTGGCGCCTAAGCCAGCACCTATGTTGACATAGGCGGAGCCTAAGCTATCACCTATGTGAGGCAGTAAGCGTAGGAAATGGTATAAGCGGCACCAAACCTAGTGCCTATGTTAATATATAGGCGGCGCCTATGCCATCACATATGTTGACATTGGCGGCCCCTAACCTATCGCCTATGTGAGGCAATGAGCATAGGCAATGGTATAAGAGGCGCCTAACCTATCGCCTATGTTGATATAGGCAGCACCATATCAATTGCCTATGTTGACATAGGCGGCGCCTAACCTATCGCCTAAGTGAGGCAGTGAGCATAGACAATGGTATAAGCAACGCCTAACCTATCACTTATGTTGATATAGGAGGAACCTTAGCCATCTCCTAAGTAAGGCAGTGAGCATAGGCAATGCTATAAGCGGCGCCTAATCTATCGCCTATGTTGATATAGGTGGATCCTAAGCGATCGCCTATGTTGACATAGGCGGCGCCTAACCTATCGCCTAATTGAGGCGGTGAGCATAGTCAATAGTATAAGCGGCGCCTAACCTATCGCCTATGTTGATTTAGGCAGCACCATATCAATTTCCTATGTTCACATAGGCGGCGCCTAACCTATCGCCTATGTGAGGCAGTGAGCATAGACAATGGTCTAAGTGGCGCCTATCCTATCAACTATATTGATATAGGCGGCACCATAGCCATCGCCTAAGTGAGGCAGTTAGCATAGGAAATGGTATAAGCGGCGCCTAACCTATCGCTTATGTTTATATAGGCGGCGCTTAAGTGATCGCCTATGTTGACATAAGCGGCGCCTAACCTATCTCCAAAGTGAGATGGTGAGCATAGGCAATGGAATAAGCTGCGCCTAACCTGTCGCCTATGTTGGTATAGGCGGTGCCTAATCCATCGACTATGTTGACATAGGCGGAACCTAACGTATCGCCTAAGTGAGGCAGTGAGCATAGGTAATGGTATAAGCGTCTCCGAACCTATCGCCTATGTTGACATAGGTGGCGCCTATGGCATCGCTTATGTTTACATAGGCGGCGCCTAACGTATTGCCGAACTGAGACAGTGAGCATAGGCAATGGTATTAGCGGCGCCTAACCTATCGCCTATGTTGATATACGTGGCGCCTAAGCCATCTCCAATGTTTATATAGGCGGCGGCTAACCTATTGCCTATGTGAGGTAGTAAGCATAGGCAATGGTACAAGCGGTGCCTAACCTAACTTCTATGTTGATAGAGGCGGGGCCTAAGCCATCGCCTATGTTGATGTAGGTGGTGCCTAACCTATCGCCTAATTGAGACAGTAGCATAGGCAATGGTATAAGAGGCGCCTAACCTATCGCCTATGTTGATATAGGCAGCGCCTAAGCCATTCCCTATGTTGACATAGACGGAGCCTTACCTATCGCCTATGTGAGGCAGTGAGCATAGGAAATGGTAAAAGCGGCGCCTAACCTATCGCCTATGTTGATATAGGCGATGCCAAATGCATCGCCTATGTTGACATAGGTGGCGCCTAACCTAACGCCTAAGTGAGGCAGTGAGCATAGGCAATGGTATAAGCGGCGCCTAACCTATCTCCTATGTTGATATAGATGGCGCCTAACCCATCCCCTATGTTGACATAGGCGGAGCCTATGCCATCTCCTATGTTGACACAGGAGGTGCCTAACCTATCGCCTAATTAAGGTAGTGAGCATAGGCACTGTTATAAGCGGCGCCTAACCTATCGCCTATGTTGATATAGGTGGCGCCTAAACCAGCAGCTATGTTGACATAGGCGGAGCCTAACCTATCAACTATGTAAAGCAGTAAGAGTAGGAAATGGTATAAGCGGCGCCTAACCTATTGCCTATGTTAATATATAGGAGGCGCCTAAGCCATCACCTATGTTGACATAGGCGGCCCCTAACCTATCGCCTAAGTGAGGTAGTGAGCATAGGCAATGGTATAAGAGGCGCCTAAACTATCGCCTATGTTGATATAGGCAGCACCATATCAATTGCCTATGTTGACATAGGTGGCGGCTAACCTATTGCCTAAGTGAGGAAGTGAGCATAGACAATGGTATAAGCAGGACCTAACTTATCACCTATGCTGATATAGGAGGAACCTTATCCATCGCCTAAGTAAGGCAGTGAGCATAGGCAATGGCATAAGCGGCCCCTAATCAATCTCCTATGTTGATATAGGTGGCGCCTAAGCGATCGCCTATGTTTACATAGGCGGCGCCTAACCTATCTCCTAAGTGAGGCGGTGAGCATAGGAAATGGAATAAGCGGCGCCTAACCGATCTCCTAAGTGAGGAAGTAAGCACAGGCAATGGTATAAGCGACCCCTAACCTATCGCCGATGTTGATATAGGAGGTGCCTAATCCATCGTATATGTTGACATAGGCGGCACCTAACCTATCCCCTGAGGCAGTGTGCATAGTAATGGTATAAGCGGCACCTAACCTATCTCCTATGTTGATATAGGTGGCGCCTATGTTTGCATATGCGGCGCCTAACTTATCGCCTAAGTGAGGCAGCTACCATAGATAATGGTATAAGAGGCGCCTAACCTATCGCCTATGATGATATACGTGGCTCCTAAGCCATCGCCTATGTTTAAATATGCGGCGGCTAATCTATCGCCTAAGTCAGCCAGTAAACATAGGCAATGGTATAAGCGGCGCCTAACCTAACGCCTATGTTTATATAGGCAGCGCCTAAGACGTTGCCAATGTTGACGTAGGCGGTGCCTAACCTATCGCCTAATTGAGGTAGTGAGCATAGGCAAGGGTATAAGTGGCACCTAACCTATCGCCTATGTTGATATGGGCGGCGCATACGCCATTGCCTATGTTGACATAGACGGAGCTTAACCTATCGCCTATGTCAGGAAGTGAGCATAGGAAATGGTATATGCGGCGCCAAACCTATCGCCTATGTTGATATGGACAACGCCTAAGCCATCGTCTATGTTGACATAGGCTGCGCCTAACCTATCGCCTAAGTGAGGCGGTGAGCATAGGCAATGGTATAAGCGGCGCCTAACCTATATCCTATGTTGAAATAGGAGGCGCGTAAACCATAGCCTATGATAACATAGGTGACTCCTAACCTATCGCCAAAGTCAGGCACTGAGCATAGGCAATGGTATAAGCGGTGCCTAACCTATCTACTATGTTGATATAGGAGGCGCCTAAACCATCGCCTATGTTAACATAGGTGGCGCCTAACCTATCGCCAAAGTGAGGCACTGAGCATAGGCAATGGTATAAGTGGCGCCTAACCTATCACCTATGTTGATATAGGTAGCGCCTAAGCCATCGCCTATGTTTATATATGCGGCACCCAACCTATCGACTAAGTGAGGCAGTAAGCATTGGCAATGGTATAAGCGGCGCCTAACCTATCGCCAATGTTGATATAGGCGGCGCCTAAGCCATTGCCTATGTTGACATAGGCGGAACCTAACCTATCGCCTTAGTGAGGCAGTGAGCATAGGTAATGGTATAAGCGGCACCTAACCTATCGCCTATGTTGATATAGGTGGCGCCTTTGGCATCTCCTATGTTTACATAGGCGGCGCCTAACCTATCACCATAGTGATGCAGCAAGCATAGGCAAATGTATAAGTGGTGCCTAACCTATCTCCTATGTTGATATAGGCGGCGCCTAAGCGATCGCCTATGTTGACATAGAAAGCGCCTAACCTATCACCTAAGTGAGGCGGTGAGAATAGGCAATGGTATAAACGGCGCCTAACCTATCGACTATGTTGACATAGGCGGCACCTAACCTATCGCTTAAGTGAGGCTGTGATCATAGGTAATGGTATAAGCTATGCCTAACCTATCTCCTATGTTGACATAGGTGGCGCCTATGGCATCACTTATGTTTACATAGGCGTCGCCTATCCTATTGCCTAAGTGAGGCAGCGAGTATAGGCAATGGTATAAGCGGCGCCTAACCTATCGCCTATGTTGACATACGTGGCGCCTAAGCCATTGCCTATGTTTATATATGTGGCGCCTAACCTATCGCCTAAGTGAGGAAGTAAGCACAGGCAATGGTATAAGCGGCCCCTAACCGATTGCCGATGTTGATATAGGCGGCACCTAATCTATCGCATATGTTGACATAGGTGGAACCTACCTATCCCCTAAAGCAGTGAGAATAGGTAATGGTATAAGCACCACCTAACCTATCACCTATGTTGAAATAGGTGGCGCCTATGGCATCGCCTATGTTTACATAGGAGGCGCCTAACTTATCGCCTAAGTGAGGCAGTAAGCATAGGTAATGGTATAAGCGGCGCCTAACCTATCGCCTATGTTGATATTGGAAGCGCCTAAGCCATCTCCAATGTTGACGTATGAGGTGCCTAACCTATCGCCTAATTGAGGCAGTGACCATAGGCAATGGTATAAGCGGCGCCTAACCTATCGCCTATGTTTATATAGGCGGCGCCTACGCCATTGCCTATGTTGACATAGACGGAGCCTATCCTATCGCCTATGTAAGGCAGTGAGCATAGGAAATGGTATAAGCGGCGCCTAACCTATCGTCTATGTTGATATTGGCAACACCTAAGCCATCGTCTAGGTTTACATAGGTTGCGCCTAACCTATCGCCTAAGTGAGGCGGTGATCATAGGAAATGGTATAAGCGGCGCCTAACCTATATCCTATGTTGATATAGAAGGCTCCTAAACAATCGCCTATGTTAACATAGGTGACTCCTAACCTATCGCCAAAGTCAGGGACTGAGCATAGGCAATGGTATAAGCGGCGCCTAACCTATCTCCTATGTTGATATAGGAGGCGCCTAAACCATCGCCTATGTTAACATAGGTGGCGCCTAACCTATCGCCAAAGTGAGGCACTGAGCATAGGCAATGGTATAAGCGGCGCCTAACCTATCACCTATGTTGATATAGGTAGCGCCTAAGCCATCGCCTAGGTTTATATATGCGGCGCCCAACCTATCGACTAAGTGAGGCAGTAAGCATAGGCAATGGTATAAGCGGCGCCTAACCTATCGACAATGTTGATATAGGCGGCGCCTAAGCAATCACCTATGTTGATGTAGGCGGTGTCTAACTTATCTCCTAATTGAGGTAGTGGGCATAGGCAATGGTATAAGCGACGCCTAACCTATCGCCAATGTTGATATAGGCGGCGCCTAAGCCATTGCCTATGTTGACGTAGGCGGAACCTAACCTATCGCCTTAGTGAGGCAGTGAGCATAGGTAATGGTATAAGCGGCACCTAACCTATCGCCTATGTTGATATAGGTGGCGCCTTTGGCATCTCCTATGTTTACATAGGCGGCGCCTAACCTATCACATTAGTGAGGCAGCAAGCATAGGCAATGGTATAAGTGGTGCCTAACCTATCTCCTATGTCTATATAGTCGGCGCCTAAGCAATCGCCTATGTTGACATAGAAAGCGCCTAACCTATCACCTAAGTGAGGCGGTGAGAATAGGCAATGGTATAAACGGCGCCTATCCTATCGACTATGTTTATATAGGCGGCGCCTAATCCATCGACTATGTTGACATAGGCGGCACCTAAACTATCGCTTAAGTGAGGTAGTGAACATAGGTAATGGTATAAGCGAAGCCTAACCTATCTCCTATGTTGACATAGGTGGCGCCTATGGCATCGCTTATGTTTACATAGGCGGCGCCTAACCTATCGCCTAAGTGAGGCAGCGAGCATAGGCAATGGTTTAAGCGGCGCCTAACCTATCGCCTATGTTGACATACGTGGCGCCTAAGCCATTGCCTATGTTTATATATGCGGCGCCTAACCTATCTCCTAAGTGAGGAAGTAAGCACAGGCAATGGTATAAGCGGCCCCTAACCGATCGCCGATGTTGATATAGGCGGCGCCTAATCTATCGCATATGTTGACATAGGCGGCACCTAACCTATCCCCTAAGGCAGTGAGCATAGGTAATGGTATAAGCACCACCTAACCTATCACCTATGTTGAAATAGGTGGCGCCTATGGCATCGCCTATGTTTACATAGGCGACGCCTAACTTATCGCCTAAGTGAGGTAGTAAGCACAGGCAATGGTATAAGCGGCGCCTAACCTATCGCCTATGTTGATATAAGAAGCGCCTAAGCCATTTCCAATGTTGACGTAAGAGGTGCCTAACCTATCGCCTAATTGAGGCAGTGACCATAGGCAATGGTATAAGCGGCGCCTAACCTATCGCCTATGTTTATATAGGCGGCGCCTACGCCATTGCCTATGTTGACATAGACGGAGCCTATCCTATCGCCTATGTAAGGCAGTGAGCATAGGAAATGGTATAAGCGGCGCCTAACCTATCGTCTTTGTTGATATTGGCAACACCTAAGCCATAGTCTAGGTTGACATAGGTTGCGCCTAACCTATCCCCTAAGTGAGGCGATGATCATAGGCAATGGTATAAGCGGCGCCTAACCTATATCCTATAATGATATAGGAGGCTCCTAAACAATCCCCTATGTTAACATAGGTGACTCCTAACCTATCGCCAAAGTCAGGCACTGAGCATAGGCAATGGTATAAGCGGTGCCTAACCTATCTCCTATGTTGATATAGGAGGCGCCTAAACCATCGCCTATGTTAACATAGGTGGCGCCTAACCTATCGCCAAAGTGAGGCACTGAGCATAGGCAATGGTATAAGCGGCGCCTAACCTATCACCTATGTTGATATAGGTAGCGCCTAAGCCATCGCCTATGTTTATATATGCGGCACCCAACCTATCGACTAAGTGAGGCAGTAAGCATTGGCAATGGTATAAGCGGCGCCTAACCTATCGCCAATGTTGATATAGGCGGCGCCTAAGCCATTGCCTATGTTGACATAGGCGGAACCTAACCTATCGCCTTAGTGAGGCAGTGAGCATAGGTAATGGTATAAGCGGCACCTAACCTATCGCCTATGTTGATATAGGTGGCGCCTTTGGCATCTCCTATGTTTACATAGGCGGCACCTAACCTATCACCATAGTGAGGCAGAAAGCATAGGCAAATGTATAAGTGGTGCCTAACCTATCGCCTATGTTGATATAGGCGGCGCCTAAGCGATCGCCTATGTTGACATAGAAAGCGCCTAACCTATCACCTAAGTGAGGCGGTGAGAATAGGCAATGGTATAAACGGCGCCTAACCTATCGACTATGTTGACATAGGCGGCACCTAACCTATCTCTTAAGTGAGGCAGTGAACATAGGTAATGGTATAAGCTACGCCTAACCTATCTCCTATGTTGACATAGGTGGCGCCTATGGCATCACTTATGTTTACATAGGCGGCGCCTATCCTATTGCCTAAGTGAGGCAGCGAGCATAGGCAATGGTATAAGCGGCGCCTAACCTATCGCCTATGTTGACATACGTGGCGCCTAAGCCATTGCCTATGTTTATATATGTGGCGCCTAACCTATCGCCTAAGTTAGGAAGTAAGCACAGGCAATGGTATAAGCGGCCCCTAACCGATTGCCGATGTTGATATAGGCGGCACCTAATCTATCGCATATGTTGACATAGGCGGCACCTAGCCTATCCCCTAAAGCAGTGAGCATAGGTAATGGTATAAGCACCACCTAACCTATCACCTATGTTGAAATAGGTGGCGCCTATGGCATCGCCTATGTTTACATAGGCGACGCCTAACTTATCGCCTAAGTGAGGCAGTAAGCATAGGTAATGGTATAAGCGGCGCCTAACCTATCGCCTATGTTGATATTAGAAGCGCCTAAGCCATCTCCTATGTTGACGAATGAGGTGCCTAACCTATCGCCTAATTCAGGCAGTGACCATAGGCAATGGTATAAGCGGCGCCTAACCTATCGCCTATGTTTATATAGGCGGCGCCTACGCCATTGCCTATGTTGACATAGACGGAGCCTATCCTATCGCCTATGTAAGGCAGTGAGCATAGGAAATGGTATAAGCGGCGCCTAACCTATCGTCTATGTTGATATTGGCAACACCTAAGCCATCGTCTAGGTTTACATAGGTTGCGCCTAACCTATCGCCTAGGTGAGGCGGTGATCATAGGAAATGGTATAAGCGGCGCCTAACCTATATCCTATGTTGATATAGGAGGCTCCTAAACAATCGCCTATGTTAACATAGGTGACTCCTAACCTATCGCCAAAGTCAGGGACTGAGCATAGGCAATGGTATAAGCGGCGCCTAACCTATCTCCTATGTTGATATAGGAGGCGCCTAAACCATCGCCTATGTTAACATAGGTGGCACCTAACCTATCGCCAAAGTGAGGCACTGAGCATAGGCAATGGTATAAGCGGTGCCTAACCTATCACCTATGTTGATATAGGTAGCGCCTAAGCCATCGCCTAGGTTTATATATGCGGCGCCCAACCTATCAACTAAGTGAGGCAGTAAGCATAGGCAATGGTATAAGCGGCGCCTAACCTATCGACAATATTGATATAGGCGGCGCCTATGCAATCACCTATGTTGATGTAGGCGGTGTCTAACTTATCTCCAAATAGAGGTAGTGGTCATAGGGAATGGTATAAGCGACGCCTAACCTATCGCCAATGTTGATATAGGCGGCGCCTAAGCCATTGCCTATGTTGACGTAGGCGGAACCTAACCTATCGCCTTAGTGAGGCAGTGAGCATAGGTAATGGTATAAGTGGCACCTAACCTATCGCCTATGTTGATATAGGTGGCGCCTTTGGCATCTCCTATGTTTACATAGGCGGCGCCTAACCTATCACATTAGTGAGGCAGCAAGCATAGGCAATGGTATAAGTGGTGCCTAACCTATCTCCTATGTTGATATAGTCGGCGCCTAAGCAATCGCCTATGTTGACATAGAAAGCGCCTAACCTATCACCTAAGTGAGGCGGTGAGAATAGGCAATGGTATAAACGGCGCCTATCCTATCGACTATGTTTATATAGGCGGCGCCTAATCCATCGACTATGTTGACATAGGCGGCACCTAAACTATCGCTTAAGTGAGGTAGTGAACATAGGTAATGGTATAAGCGACTCCTAACCTATCTCCTATGTTGACATAGGTGGCGCCTATGGCACCGCTTATGTTTACATAGGCGGCACCTAACCTACTGCCTAAGTGAGGCAGCGAGCATAGGCAATGGTATAAGCGGCGCCAAACCTACCCCCTATGTTGACATACATGGCGCCTAAGCCATATCCTATGTTAATATATGCGGCGCCTAACCTATCGCCTAAGTGAGGAAGTAAGCACAAGCAATGGTATAAGCGGCCCCTAACCTGTCGCCGATGTTGATATAGGCAGCGCCTAATCTATCGCATATGTTGACATAGGTGGCACCTAACCTATCACCTATGTTGATATAGGTGGCGCCTATGGCATCGCCTATGTTTACATAGGAGGCGCCTAACTTATCGCCTAAGTGAGGCAGTAAGCATAGGCAATGGAATAAGCGGCGCCTAACCTATCGCCTATGTTGATATAGGCAGCGCCTAAGCCATCACCAATGTTGACGTAAGAGGTGCCTAACCTATCGCCTAATTGAGGCAGTGACCATAGGCAATGGTATAAGCGGCGCCTAACCTATCGCCTATGTTTATATAGGCGGCGCCTACGCCATTGCCTATGTTGACATAGACGGAGCCTATCCTATCGCCTATGTAAGGCAGTGAGCATAGGAAATGGTATAAGCGGCGCCTAACCTATCGTCTATGATGATATTGGCAACACCTAAGCCATCGTCTAGGTTGACATAGGTTGCGCCTAACCTATCGCCTAAGTGAGGCGGTGATCATAGGCAATGGTATAAGCGGCGCCTAACCTATATCCTATGTTGATATAGGAGGCGCCTAAACAATCGCCTATGTTAACATAGGTGACTCCTAACCTATCGCCAAAGTCAGGCACTGAGCATAGGCAATGGTATAAGCGGCGCCTAACCTATCTCCTATGTTGATATAGGAGGCGCCTAAACCATCGCCTATGTTAACATAGGTGGCGCCTAACGTATTGCCAGAGTGAGGAACTGAGCATAGGCAATGGTATAAGCGGCGCCTAACCTATCACCTATGTTGATATAGGTAGCGCCTAAGCCATCGCCTAGGTTTATATATGCGGCGCCCAACCTATCGACTAAGTGAGGCAGAAAGCATAGGCAATGGTATAAGCGGCGCCTAACCTATCGCCAATGTTGATATAGGCGGCGCCTAGGCCATTGCCTATGTTGACGTAGGCGGAACTTAACCTATCGCCTAAGTGAGGCAGTGAGCATAGGTAATGGTATAAGTGGCGCCTAACCTATCGCCTATGTTGATATAGGGGGCGCCTTTGGCATCTCCTATGTTTACATAGGCGGTGCCTAACCTATCGCCTTAGTGAGGCAGCAAGCATAGGCAATGGTATAAGTAGTGCCTAACCTATCGCCTATGTTGACATAGGCTTCACCTAGCCTATCGCCTAAGTGAGGCGGTGAGAATAGGCAATGGTATAAGCGGCGCCTAACCTATCGCCTATGTTGATATAGGCGGCGCCTAATCCATCGACTAAGTTGACATAAGCGACACCTAACCTATCGCTTAAGTGAGGCAGTGAACATAGGTAATGGTATAAGCGGCGCCTAACCTATCTCCTATGTTGACATAGGTGGCGCCTATGGCACCGCTTATGTTTACATAGGCGGCGCCTAACCTACTGCCTAAGTGAGGCAGCGAGCATAGGCAATGGTATAAGCAGCGCCAAACCTATCACCTATGTTGACATACGTGGCGCCTAAGCCATTGCCTATGTTTATATATGCGGTGCCTAACCTATCGCCTAAGTGAGGAAGTAAGCACAGGCAATGGTATAAGCGGCCCCTAACCTGTCGCCGATGTTGATATAGGCGGCGCCTAATCTATCGCATATGTTGACATAGGTGGCACCTAACCTATCCCCTAAGGAAGTGAGCATAGGTAATGGTATAAGCAGCACCTAACCTATCACCTATGTTGATATAGGTGGCGCCTATGGCATCGCCTATGTTTACATAGGAGGCGCCTAACTTATCGCCTAAGTGAGGCAGTAAGCTTGGCAATGGAATAAGCGGCGCCTAACCTATCGCCTATGTTGATATAGGCAGCGCCTAAGCCATCGCCAATGTTGACGTAAGAGGTGCCTAACCAATCGCCTATTTGAGGCAGTGACCATAGGCATTGGTATAAGCGGCGCCTAACCTATCACCTATGTTTATATAGGCGGCGCCTACGCCATTTCCTTTGTTGACATAGACGGAGCCTATCCTATCGCCTATGTAAGGCAGTGAGCATAGGAAATGGTATAAGCGGCGCCTAACCTATCGTCTATGTTGATATTGGCAACACCTAAGCCATCGTCTAGGTTGACATAGGTTGCTCCTAACCTATCGCCTAAGTGAGGCGGTGATCATAGGCAATGGTATAAGCCGCGCCTAACCTATATCCTATTTTGATATAGGAGGCGCCTAAGCCATTGCCTATGTTGACATAGGCGGAACCTAACCTATCGCCTTAGTGAGGCAGTGAGCATAGGTAATGGTATAAGCGGCACCTAACCTATCGCCTATGTTGATATAGGTGGCGCCTTTGGCATCTCCTATGTTTACATAGGCGGCGCCTAACCTATCACCATAGTGAGGCAGCATGCATAGGCAAATGTATAAGTGGTGCCTAACCTATCGCCTATGTTGATATAGGCTGCGCCTAAGCGATCGCCTATGTTGACATAGAAAGCGCCTAACCTATCACCTAAGTGAGGCGGTGAGAATAGACAATGGTATAAACGGCGCCTAACCTATCGACTATGTTGACATAGGCGGCACCTAACCTATCGCTTAAGTGAGGCAGTGAACATAGGTAATGGTATAAGCTACGCCTAACCTATCTCCTATGTTGACATAGGTTGCGCCTATGGCATCACTTATGTTTACATAGGCGGCGCCTATCCTATTACCTAAGTGAGGCAGTGAGCATAGGCAATGGTATAAGCGGCGCCTAACCTATCGCCTATATTGACATACGTGGCGCCTAAGCCATTGCCTATGTTTATATATGTGGCGCCTAACCTATCACCTAAGTGAGGAAGTAAGCACAGGCAATGGTATAAGCGGCCCCTAACCGATTGCCGATGTTGATATAGGCGGCACCTAATCTATCGCATATGTTGACATAGGCGGCACCTAGCCTATCCCCTAAAGCAGTGAGCATAGGTAATGGTATAAGGACCACCTAACCTATCACCTATGTTGAAATAGGTGGCGCCTATGGCATCGCCTATGCTTACATAGGCGGCGCCTAACTTATCGCCTAAGTGAGGCAGTAAGCATAGGCAATGGTATAAGCGGCGCCTAACCTATCGCCTATGTTGATATTGGAAGCGCCTAAGCCATCTCCAATGTTGACGTATGAGGTGCCTAACCTATCGCCTAATTGAGGCAGTGACCATAGGCAATGGTATAAGCAGCGCCTAACCTATCGCCTATGTTTATATAGGCGGCGCCTACGCCATTGCCTATGTTGACATAGACGGAGCCTATCCTATCGCCTATGTAAGGCAGTGAGCATAGGAAATGGTATAAGCGGCGCCTAACCTATCGTCTATGTTGATATTGGCAACACCTAAGCCATCGTCTAGGTTTACATAGGTTGCGCCTAACCTATCGCCTAAGTGAGGCGGTGATCATAGGAAATGGTATAAGCGGCGCCTAACCTATATCCTATGTTGATATAGGAGGCTCCTAAACAATCGCCTATGTTAACATAGGTGACTCCTAACCTATCGCCAAAGTCAGGGACTGTGCATAGGCAATGGTATAAGCGGTGCCTAACCTATCTCCTATGTTGATATAGGAGGCGCCTAAACCATCGCCTATGTTAACATAGGTGGCGCCTAACCTATCGCCAAAGTGAGGCACTGAGCATAGGCAATGGTATAAGCGGCGCCTAACCTATCACCTATGTTGATATAGGTAGCGCCTAAGCCATCGCCTAGGTTTATATATGCGGCGCCTAACCTATCACCTATGTTGATATAGGTAGCGCCTAAGCCATCGCCTAGGTTTATATATGCGGCGCCCAACCTATCGACTAAGTGAGGCAGTAAGCATAGGCAATGGTATAAGCGGCGCCTAACCTATCAACAATGTTGATATAGGCGGCGCCTAAGAAATCACCTATGATGATGTAGGCGGTGTCTAACTTATCTCCTAATTGAGGTAGTGGGCATAGGCAATGGTATAAGCGACGCCTAACCTATCGCCAATGTTGATATAGTCGGCACCTAAGCCATTGCCTATGTTGACGTAGGCGAAACCTAACCTATCGTCTTAGTGAGGCAGTGAGCATAGGTAATGGTATAAGCGGCACCTAACCTATCGCCTATGTTGATATAGGTGGCGCCTTTGGCATCTCCTATGTTTACATAGGCGGCGCCTAACCTATCACATTAGTGAGGCAGCAAGCATAGGCAATGGTATAAGTGGTGCCTAACCTATCTCCTATGTTGATATAGTCGGCGCCTAAGCGATCGCCTATGTTGACATAGAAAGCGCCTAACCTATCACCTAAGTGAGGTGGTGAGAATAGGCAATGGTATAAACGGCGCCTATCCTATCGACTATGTTTATATAGGCGGCGCCTAATCCATCGACTATGTTGACATAGGCGGCACCTAAACTATCGCTTAAGTGAGGTAGTGAACATAGGTAATGGTATAAGCGACGCCTAACCTATCTCCTATGTTGACATAGGTGGCGCCTATGGCATCGCTTATGTTTACATAGGCGGCGCCTAACCTATCGCCTAGGTGAGGCAGCGAGCATAGGCAATGGTTTAAGCGGCGCCTAACCTATCGCCTATGTTGACATACGTGGCGCCTAAGCCATTGCCTATGTTTATATATGCGGCGCCTAACCTATCGCCTAAGTGAGGAAGTAAGCACAGGCAATGGTATAAGCGGCCCCTAACCGATCGTCGATGTTGATATAGGCGGCGCCTAATCTATCGCATATGTTGACATAGGCGGCACCTAACCTATCCCCTAAGGCAGTGAGCATAGGTAATGGTATAAGCACCACCTAACCTATCACCTATGTTGAAATAGGTGGCGCCTATGGCATCGCCTATGTTTACATAGGCGGCGCCTATGGCATCGCCTATGTTTACATAGGCGGCGCCTAACTTATCGCCTAAGTGAGGTAGTAAGCATAGGCAATGGTATAAGTGGCGCCTAACCTATCGCCTATGTTGATATAGTAAGCGCCTAAGCCATTTCCAATGTTGACGTAAGAGGTGACTAACCTATCGCCTAATTGAGGCAGTGACCATAGGCAATGGTATAAGCGGCGCCTAACCTATCGCCTATGTTTATATAGGCGGCGCCTACGCCATTGCCTATGTTGACATAGACGGAGCCTATCCTATCGCCTATGTAAGGCAGTGAGCATAGGAAATGGTATAAGCGGCGCCTAACCTATCGTCTTTGTTGATATTGGCAACACCTAAGCCATAGTCTAGGTTGACATAGGTTGCGCCTAACCTATCGCCTAAGTGAGGCGATGATCATAGGCAATGGTATAAGCGGCGCCTAACCTATATCCTATGTTGATATAGGAGGCGCCTAAACAATCCCCTATGTTAACATAGGTGACTCCTAACCTATCGCCAAAGTCAGGCACTGAGCATAGGCAATGGTATAAGCGGCGCCTAACCTATCTCCTATGTAGATATAGGAGGCGCCTAAACCATCGCCTATGTTAACATAGGTGGCGCCTAACCTATCGCAAAAGTGAGGCACTGAGCATAGGCAATGGTATATGCGGCGCCTAACCTATCACCTATGTTGATATAGGTAGCGCCTAAGCCATCGCCTAGGTTTATATATGCGGCGCCCAACCTTTCGACTAAGTGTGGCAGTAAGCATAGGCAATGGTATAAGCGGCGCCTAACCTATCGCCAATGTTGATATAGGCGGCGCCTAGGCCATTGCCTATGTTGACGTAGGCGGAACTTAACCTATCGCCTAAGTGAGGCAGTGAGCATAGGTAATGGTATAAGTGGCGCCTAACATATCGCCTATGTTGATATAGGTGGCGCCTTTGGCATCTCCTATGTTTACATAGGCGGCGCCTAACTTATCGCCTTAGTGAGGCAGCAAGCATAGGCAATGGTATATGTAGTGCCTAACCTATCGCCTATGTTGACATAGGCATCACCTAACCTATCGCCTAAGTGAGGCGGTGAGAATAGGCAATGGTATAAGCGGCGCCTAACCTATCGCCTATGTTGATATAGGCGGCGCCTAATCCATCGACTAAGTTGACATAAGCGACACCTAACCTATCGCTTAAGTGAGGCAGTGAATAGGTAATGGTATAAGCGGCGCCTAACCTATCTCCTATGTTGACATAGGTGGCGCCTATGGCACCGCTTATGTTTACATAGGCGGCGCCTAACCTACTGCCTAAGTGAGGCAGCGAGCATAGGCAATGGTATAAGCGGCGCCAAACCTACCCCCTATGTTGACATACGTGGCGCCTAAGCCATATCCTATGTTTATATATGCGGCGCCTAACCTATCGCCTAAGTGAGAAAGTAAGCACAAGCAATGGTATAAGCGGCCCCTAACCTGTCGCCGATGTTGATATAGGCGGCGCCTAATCTATCGCATATGTTGACATAGGTGGCACCTAACCTATCCCCTAAGGCAGTGAGCATAGGTAATGGTATATGCAGCACCTAACCTATCACCTATGTTGATATAGGTGGCGCCTATGGCATCGCCTATGTTTACATAGGAGGCGCCTAACTTATCGCCTAAGTGAGGCAGTAAGCATAGGCAATGGAATAAGCGGCGCCTAACCTATCGCCTATGTTGATATAGGCAGCGCCTAAGCCATCACCAATGTTGACGTAAGAGGTGCCTAACCTATCGCCTAATTGAGGCAGTGACCATAGGCAATGGTATAAGCGGCGGCTAACCTATCGCCTATGTTTATATAGGCGGCGCCTACGCCATTGCCTATGTAGACATAGAAGGAGCTTATCCTATCGCCTATGTAAGGCAGTGAGCATAGGAAATGCTATAGGCGGCGCCTAACTTATCGTCTATGATGATATTGGCAACACCTAAGCCATCGTCTAGGTTGACATAGGTTGCGCCTAACCTATCGCCTAAGTGAGGCGGTGATCATAGGCAATGGTATAAGCGGCGCCTAACCTATATCCTATGTTGATATAGGAGGCGCCTAAACAATCGCCTAGGTTAACATAGGTGACTCCTAACCTATCGTCAAAGTCAGGCACTGAGCATAGGCAATGGTATAAGCGGCGCCTAACCTATCTCCTATGTTGATATAGGAGGCGCCTAAACCATCGCCTATGTTAACATAGGTGGCGCCTAACGTATTGCCAGAGTGAGGAACTGAGCATAGGCAATGGTATAAGGGGCGCCTAATCTATCACCTATATTGATATAGGTAGCGCCTAAGCCATCGCCTAGGTTTATATATGCGGCGCCCAACCTATCGACTAAGTGAGGCAGAAAGCATAGGCAATGGTATAAGCGGCGCCTAACCTATCGCCAATGATGATATAGGCGCCGCCTAGGCCATTGCCTATGTTGACGTAGGCGGAACTTAACCTATCGCCTAAGTGAGGCAGTGAGCATAGGTAATGGTATAAGTGGCGCCTAACCTATCGCCTATGTTGATATAGGGGGCGCCTTTGGCATCTCCTATGTTTACATAGGCGGTGCCTAACCTATCGCCTTAGTGAGGCAGCAAGCATAGGCAATGGTATAAGTAGTGCCTAACCTATCGCCTATGTTGACATAGGCTTCACCTAACCTATCGCCTAAGTGAGGCGGTGAGAATAGGCAATGGTATTAGCGGCGCCTAACCTATCGCCTATGTTGATATAGGCGGCGCCTAATCCATCGACTAAGTTGACATAAGCGACACCTAACCTATCGCTTAAGTGAGGCAGTGAACATAGGTAATGGTATAAGCGGCGCCTAACCTATCTCCTATGTTGACATAGGTGGCGCCTATGGCACCGCTTATGTTTACATAGGCGGCGCCTAACCTATCTCCTATGTTGACATAGGTGGCGCCTATGGCACCGCTTATGTTTACATAGGCGGCGCCTAACCTACTGCCTAAGTGAGGCAGCGAGCATAGGCAATGGTATAAGAAGCGCCAAACCTATCACCTATGTTGACATACGTGGCGCCTAAGCCATTGCCTATGTTTATATAGGCGGTGCCTAACCTATCGCCTAAGTGAGGAAGTAAGCACAGGCAATGGTATAAGCGCCCCCTAACCTGTCGCCAATGTTGATATAGGCGGCGCCTAATCTATCGCATATGTTGACATAGGTGGCACCTAACCTATCCCCTAAGGCAGTGAGCACAGGTAATGGTATAAGCAGCACCTAACCTATCACCTATGGTTATATAGGTGGCGCCTATGGCATCGCCTATGTTTACATAGGAGGCGCCTAACTTATCGCCTAAGTGAGGCGTTAAGCTTGGCAATGGAATAAGCGGTGCCTAACCTATCGCCTATGTTGATATAGGCAGCGCCTAAGCCATCGCCAATGTTGACGTAAGAGGTGCCTAACAATTCGCCTATTTGAGGCAGTGACCATAGGCAATGGTATAAGCGGCGCCTAACCTATCACCTATGTTTATATAGGCGGCGCCTACGCCATTGCCTATGTTGACATAGACGGAGCCTATCCTATCGCCTATGTAAGGCAGTGAGCATAGGAAATGGTATAAGCGGCGCCTAACCTATCGTCTATGTTGATATTGGCAACACCTAAGCCATCGTCTAGGTTGACATAGGTTGCTCCTAACCTATCGCCTAAGTGAGGCGGTGATCATAGGCAATGGTATAAGCGGCGCCTAACCAATATCCTATGTTGATATAGGAGGCGCCTAAACAATCGCCTATGTTAACATAGGTGAATCCTAACCTATCGCCAAAGTCAGGCACTGAGCATAGGCAATGGTATAAACGGCGCCTAACCTATCTCCTATGTTGATATAGGAGGTGCCTAAACCATCGCCTATGTTAACATAGGTGGCGCCTAACCTATCTCTAGAGTGAGGCACTGAGCATAGGCAATGTTATAAGCGGCGCCTAACCTATCACCTATGTTGATATAGGTAGCGCCTAAGCCATCTCCTAGGTTTATATATGCGGCGCCCAACCTATCGACTAAGTGAGGCAGAAAGCATAGGCAATGGTATTAGCGGCGCCTAACCTATCGCCAATGTTGATATAGGCGGCGCCTAAGCCATTGCCTATGTTGACGTAGGCGGAACTTAACCTATCGCCTAAATGAGGCAGTGAGCATAGGTAATGGTATAAGTGGCGCCTAACCTATCGACTATGTTGATATAGGTGGCGCCATTGGCATCTCCTATGTTTACATAGGCGGCGCCTAACCTATCGCCTTAGTGAGGCAGCAAGCATAGGCAATGGTATATGTAGTGCCTAACCTATCGCCTATGTTGACATAGGCATCACCTAACCTATCGCCTAAGTGAGGCGGTGAGAATAGGCAAAGGTATAAGCGGCGCCTACCCTATCGCCTATGTTGATATAGGCGGCGCCTAATCCATCGACTAAGTTGACATAAGTGACACCTAACCTATAGCTTAAGTGAGGTAGTGAACATAGGTAATGGTATAAGCGGCGCCTAACCTATCTCCTATGTTGACATAGGTGGCGCCTATGGCACTGCTTATGTTTACATAGGCGGCGCCTAACCTACTGCCTAAGTGAGGCAGCGAGCATAGGCAATGGTATAAGCGGCGCCAAACCTATCGCCTATGTTGACATACGTGGCGCCTAAGCCATTGCCTATGTTTATATATGCGGCGCCTAACCTATCAACTAAGTGAGGAAGTAAGCACAGGCAATGGTATAAGCGGCCCCTAACCTGTCGCCGATGTTGATATAGGCGGCGCCTAATCTATCGCATATGTTGACATAGGTGGCACCTAACATATCCCCTAAGGCAGTGAGCATAGGTAATGGTATAAGCAGCACCTAACCTATCACCTATGATGATATAGGTGGCGCCTATGGCATCGCCTATGTTTACATAGGAGGCGCCTAACTTATCGCCTAAGTGAGGCTCTAAGCATAGGCAATGGAATAAGCGGCGCCTAACCTATCGCCTATGTTGATATAGGCAGCGCCTAAGCCATCGCCAATGTTGACGTAAGAGGTTCCTAACCTATCGTCTAATTGAGGCAGTGACCATAGGCAATTGTTTAAGCGGCGCCTAACCTATCGCCTATGTTTATATAGGCGGCGCCTACGCCATTTCCTATGTTGACTTAGACGGAGCCTATCCTATCGCCTATGTAAGGCAGTGAGCATAGGAAATGGTATAAGCGGCGCCTAACCTATCGTCTATGTTGATATTGGCAACACTTAAGCCATCGTCTAGGTTGACATAGGTTGCGCCTAACCTATCGCCTAAGTGAGGCGGTGACCTTAGGCAATGGTATAAGCGGTGCCTAACCTATATCCTATGTTGATATAGGAGGCGCCTAAACAATCGCCTATGTTAACATAGGTGACTCCTAACCTATCGCCAAAGTCAGGCACTGAGCATAGGCAATGGTATAAGCGGCGCCTAACCTATCTCCTATGTTGATATAGGAGGCGCCTAAACCATCGCCTATGTTAACATAGGTGGCGCCTAACCTATCGCCAGAGTGAGGCACTGGGCATAGGCAATGGTATAAGCGGCGCCTAACCTATCACCTATGTTGATATAGGTAGCGCCTAAGCCATCGCCTAGGTTTATATATGCGGCGCCCAACCTATCGACTAAGTAAGGCAGAAAGCATAGGCAATGGTATAAGCGGCGCCTAACCTATCGCCAATGTTGATATAGGCGGCGCCTAGGCCATTGCCTATGTTGACGTAGGCGGAACTTAACCTATCGCCTAAGTGAGGCAGTGAGCATAGGTAATGGTATAAGTGGCGCCTAACCTATCACCTATGTTGATATAGGTGGCGCCTTTGGCATCTCCTATTTTTACATAGGCGGCACCTAACCTATCGCCTTAGTGAGGCAGCAAGCATAGGCAATGGTATAAGTAGTGCCTAACCTATTGCCTATGTTGACATAGGCTTCACCTAACCTATCGCCTAAGTGAGGCGGTGAGAATAGGCAATGCTATAAGCGGCGCCTAACCTATCGCCTATGTTGATATAGGCGGCGCCTAATCCATCGACTAAGTTGACATAAGCGACACCTAACCTATCGCTTAAGTGAGGCAGTGAACATAGGTAATGGTATAAGCGGTGCCTAACCTATCTCCTATGTTGACATAGGTAGCGCCTATGGCACCGCTTATGTTTACATAGGCGCGCCTAACCTACTGCCTAAGTGAGGCAGCGAGCATAGGCAATGGTATAAGCGGCGCCAAACCTATCGCCTATGTTGACATACATGGCGCCTAAGCCATTGCCTATGTTTATATATGTGGCGCCTAACCTATCGCCTAAGTGAGGAAGTAAGCACAGGCAATGGTATAAGCGGCCCCTAACCTGTCGCCGATGTTGATATAGGCGGCGCCTAATCTATCGCATATGTTGACTTTGGTGGCACCTAACCTATCCCCTAAGGCAGTGAGCATAGGAAATGGTATAAGCAGCACCTAACCTATCATCTATGTTGATATAGGTGGCACATATGGCATCGCCTATGTTTACATAGGAGGCGCCTAACTTATCGCCTAAGTGAGGCAGTAAGCTTGGCAATGGGATAAGCGGCGCCTAACCTATCGCCTATGTTGATATAGGCAGCGCCTAAGCCATCGCCAATGTTGACGTAAGAGGTAACTAACCTATCACCTAATTGAGGCAGTGACCATAGGCAATGGTATAAGCGGCGCCTAACCTATCGCCTATGTTTATATAGGCGGCGCCTACGCCATTGCCTATGTTGACATAGACGGAGCCTATCCTATCGCCTATGTAAGGCAGTGACCATAGGAAATGGTATAAGCGGCGCCTAACCTATCGTCTATGTTGATATTGGAAACACCTAACCCATCGTCTAGTTGACATAGGTTGCGCCTAACCTATCTCCTAAGTGAGGCGGTGATCATAGGCAATGGTATAAGCGGCGCCTAACCTATATCCTATGTTGATATAGGAGGCGCCTAAAAAATCGCCTATGTTAACATAGGTGACTCCTAACCTATCGCCAAAGTCAGGCACTGAGCATAGGCAATGGTATAAGCGGCGCCTAACCTATCTCCTATGTTGATATAGGAGGCTCCTAAACCATCGCCTATGTTAACATAGGTGGCGCCTAACCTATCGCCAGAGTGAGGCACTGAGCATAGTCAATGGTATAAGCGGTGCCTAACCTATCACCTATGTTGATATAGGTAGCGCCTAAGCCATCGCCTAGGTTTATATATGCGGCGCCCAACCTATCGACTAAGTGAGGCAGAAAGCATAGGCAATGGTATAAGAGGCGCCTAACCTATCGCCAATGTTGATATAGGCGGCGCCTAGGCCATTGCCTATGTTGACGTAGGCGGAACTTAACCTATCGCCTAAGTGAGGCAGTGAGCATAGGTAATGGTATAAGTGGCGCCTAACCTATCGCCTATGTTGATATAGGTGGCGCCTTTGGCATCTCCTATTTTTACATAGGCCGCGCCTAACCTATCCCCTTAGTGAGGCTGCAAGCATAGGCAATGGTATAAGTAGTGCCTAACCTATCGCCTATGTTGACATAGGCTTCACCTAACCTATCGCCTAAGTGAGGCGGTGAGAATAGGCAATGCTTTAAGCGGTGCCTAACCTATCGCCTATGTTGATATAGGCGGCGCCTAATCCATCGACTAAGTTGACATAAGCGACACCTAACCTATCGCTTAAGTGAGGCAGTGAACATAGGTAATGGTATAAGCGGCGCCTAACCTATCTCCTATGTTGACATAGGTGGCGCCTGTGGCACTGCTTATGTTTACATAGGCGGCGCCTAACCTACTGCCTAAGTGAGGCAGCGAGCATAGGCAATGGTATAAGCGGCGCCAAACCTATCGCCTACGTTGACATACATGGTGCCTAAGCCATTGCCTATGTTTATATATGCGGCGCCTAACCTATCGCCTAAGTAAGGAAGTAAGCACACGCAATGGTATAAGCGGCCCCTAACCTGTCGCCGATGTTGATATAGACGATGCCTAATCTATCGCATATGTTGACATAGGTGGCACCTAACCTATCCCCTAAGGCAGTGAGCATAGGTAATGGTATAAGCAGCACCTAACCTATCACCTATGTTGATATAGGTGGCGCCTATGGCATCGCCTATGTTTACATAGGAGGTGCCTAACTTATCGCCTAAGTGAGTGAGTAAGCATAGGCAATGGAATAAGCGGCGCCTAACCTATCGCCTATGTTGATATAGGCAGCGCCTAAGCCATCGCCAATGTTGACGTAGGAGGTGCCTAACCTATCGCTTAATTGAGGCAGTGACCATAGGCAATGGTATAAGCGGCGCCTAACCTATCGCCTATGTTTATATAGGCGGCGCCTACGCCATTGCCTATGTTGTCAAAGACGGAGCCTAACCTATCGCCTATGTAAGGCAGTGAGCATAGGAAATGGTATAAGCGGCGCCTAACCTATCGCCTATGTTGATATTGGCAACACCTAAGCCATCTTCTATGTTGACATAGGTTGCGCCTAACCTATCACCTAAGTGAGGCAGTGAGCATAGGCAATGGTATAAGCGGCGCCTAACCTATCTTCTATGTTGATATAGGAGGTGCCTAAACCATCGCCTATGTTAACATAGGTGGCGCCTAACCTATCGCCAAAGTGAGGCACTGAGCATAGGCAATGGTATAAGCGGCACCTAACCTATCGCCTATGTTGATATAGGTAGCGCCTAAGCCATCGCCTATGTTGACATAGGCGGTGCCTAACCTATCTCCTAAGTGAGGTAGTAAGCATAGACAATGGTATAAGCGGCGCCTAACCTATCGCCTATGTTGATATAGGAGGCACCTCTTCCATCGCCTAAGTGAGGCAGTGACCATAGCGAATGGTATAAGCGGCGTCAAACCTATCGCCTATGTTGATATAGGCGGCGCCTAAGCGAACGCCTATGTTGACTTAGGCGGCGCCTAACCTATCGCCTAAGTAAGGTGGTGAACATAGGCAATGGTATAAGCGGCACATAACCTATCGCCTCTGTTGATATAGGTGGTGCCTAAGCCGTTGCCTATGTTGACATAGACCGAGCCTAACCTATCGCCTATGTGAGAATGTAAGCATAGGTAATGGTATAAGCGGTGTCTATCTATCGCCTATGTTGATATAGGTGGCGCCTAAGCCATCACATATGTTGACATAGAAGGCACCTAACCTATCGCCTAAGTGAGGCAGTGAGCATAGGCAATGGTATAAGAGGTGCCTAACCTATTGCCTATGCTGATATAGACGGCGTCTAAGCCATCTCCTATGTTGACATAGGCGGAGCCTAAACTATCACCTATGTGATGCAATGAGAATAGGCAATGGTATAACCGGCGCCTAACCTATCGCCTATGTTGATATAGGCGGCACCTAAGCCATCGCCTATGTTAACATAGGTGGAGCCTAACCTATCGCCTAAGTGAGGAAGTGAGCATAGGCAATGGTATAAGCGGCGCCTAACCTATTGCCTATGTTGATATAGGCGGCTCCTAAGCCATCGCCTATGTTGACATAGGCGGCGTCTAACCTATCGCCTATGTTGATATAGGCAACAACATATCCATTGCCTCTGTTGACATAGGCGGCGTCTAACCTATCACCTAAGTGAGGCAGTGAGCATAGACAATGGTATAAGCGGCGCCTAACCTATTACCTATGTTGATATATGGGTCACCTAAGCCATCGCCTATGTAAGGCAGTTAGCATAGGCAATGGTATAAGCGGCGCCTAACCTATCGCCTATGGTGATATAGACGAAGCCTATGCGATCACCTATGTTGACATAGAAGGCACCTAACCTATCGCCTAAGTGAAGCAGTGAGCATAGGCAATGGTATAAGAGGTGCCTAACTTATCGCCTATACTGATATAGACGGTGTCTAAGCCTTCGCCTCTGTTGACATAGGCGAAGCCGAACCATTCACCTCTGTAAGGCAATGAGAATAGGAAATGGTATAACCGGCGCCAAACCTATCGCCTATGTTGATATAGGCGGCGCCTAAGCCATCGCCTATGTTACCAAAGGTGGCGCCTAACCTATCGCCTAAGTGAGGCAGTGAGCATAGGCAATGGTATAAGCGGCGCCAAACCTATCGCCTATGTTGATATAGGCGGCGCCTAAGCCATCGCTTATGTTGACATAAGCGGCGCCAAACCTATCGCCTATGTTGATATAGGCATCACCATATCCATTGCCTCTGTTGACATAGGCGGTGTCTAACCTATCGCCTAAGTGAGGCAGTGAGCATAGACAATGGTATAAGCGGCGCCTAACCTATCACTTATGTTGATATATGCGGCACCTAAGCCATCTCCTAAGTGAGGTAGTTAGCATAGGTAATGCTATAACCGGTGCCTAACCTATCGCCTATGTTGATATAGGCGGAGCCTAAGCGATCACCTATGTTGACATATGCGGCGCCTAACCTATCTCCTTAGTGAGGCGGTGAGCATAGGCAATAGTATAAGCGGCGCCTAACCTGTCGCCTATGTTGGTATAGGCGGCGCCTAATCCATCGACTATGTTGACATAGACAGCACCTAACTTATCGCCTAAGTGAGGCAGTGAGCACAGGTAATGGTATAAGCGGCGCCTAACCTATCGCTAATATTGATATAGGTGGCGCCGATTACATCGCTTATGTATACATAGGCGGCGCCTAACCTATCGCCTAAGTGAGGCACCGAGCATAGGAAATTGTACAAGCGCCGCCTAACGTATCGCCTATGTTGATATACGTGGCGCCTAAGCCATTGCCTATGTTTATGTATGCGGTGCCCAACCTATCGCCTATCTGAGGCAGTAAGCATAGGCAATGGTATAAGAGGCACCTAATCTATCGCCAATGTTGATATAGGCGGTGCCTAAGCCATCGCCTATCTTGACGTAGGCGGTGCCTAACCTATCGCATAATGAGGCAGTGACCATAGGCAATGGTATAAGCGTCGCCTAATCTATCGCCTATGTTGATATAGGCGGCACCTAAGCCATCGACTATGTTGACATAGGCGGCACCTAACGTATCGCCTAAGTGAGGCAGTGAGCATAGGTAATGGTATAAGGGGCGCCTAACCTATCGCCTATGTTGACATAGGTGGCGCCTATGGCATCACTTATGTTTACATAGGCGGCGCCTAACCTATCGCCTAAGTGAAGCTGCGAGCATAGGAAATGGTATAAGCGGCGCCTAACCTATCGCTTATTTGACATACGTGGCACCTAAGCCATTACCTATATTTATATATGCAGCGCCTAATCTATCGCCTAAGTTAGGCAGTAAGCATAGGCAATGGTATAAGTGGCCCCTAACCTGTTGCCTATTTTGATATAGGCGTCGCCTAATCCATCGCATATGTTGACATAGGCGGTACCTAACCTATCGTCAAAGCTAGTGAGCATAGCTAATGGTATCAGCGACGCATAACTTATCGCCTAATTGAGGCAGCTAGAATAGGCAATTGTATATGCGGCGCCTAACATATTGCCTATGTAGATATACGTGGCGCCTAAGACATCGCCTATGTTTAAATAGGCCGTGGCTAATCTATCGCGTAAGTGAGGCAGTAAGCATAGGCAATGGTATAAGCGGCACCTAACCTAACGCCTATGTTGATATAGGCAGCGCCTAACCCATCGCCTGTGTTGACGTAGGCGGTGCCTAACCAATCGCCTAACTGAGGCAGTGAGCATAGGCAATGTTATAAGCGGCGCCTAACCTATCGCCTATGTTGATATAGACGGCGCCTACGCCATTGCCTATGTTGACATAGACAGAGCCTAACCTATTGCCTATGTCAGGCAGTGAGCATAGGAAATGGTATAAGTGGTGCCTAACCTATCGCCTATGTTGATATAGGCGACGCCTAAGCCATCGTCTATGTTGACATAGGCGACGCCTAACCTATTCCCTAAGTGAGGCAGTGAGCATAGGCAATGGTATAAGCGGCGCCTAACATATCGCCTATGTTTATATAGGAGGCGCCTAAACCATCGCCTATGTTAACATAGGTGGCACCTAACCTATCGACAAAGTGAGGCACTGAGTATAGGCAATGGTATAAGCGGCGCCTATCCTATCACCTATGTTGATATAGGCAGCGCATAAGCCATTTCCTATGTTGACATTGGCGGCGCCTAACCTATCGCCTAAGTGAGGTAGTGAGCATAGATAATGTTATAAGCGGCGCCGAACCTATCGCCTATGTTGATATAGGAGGCACCTATGCCATCGCCTAAGTAAGGCAGTGAGCATAGCCAATGGTATAAGCGGCGCCTAAACTATCACCTATGTTCATATAGGCGGCGCCTAAGCGATCGCCTTTGATGACTTAGGCGGAGCATAGGCAATGGTATAAGCGGTGCATAACCAATCGCCTATGTTGATATAGGTGGCGCCTAAGCCATTGCCTATGTTGACATAGACCGAGCCTAACCTATCGCCTACGTGAGAAAGTGAGCATCGGTAATGGTATATGAAACGCCTATCCATTGCCTATGTTGATATAGGTGGCGCCAAAGCCAGCACCTATGTTGACATAGAAGGCGCCTAACCAATCGCCTAAGTGAGGCAGTGAGCATAGCCAATGGTATAAGCGGTGCCTAACCTATCGCCTATGCTGATATAGACGGCGCCTAAGCCATCGCCTATGTTGACATAGGTGGTGCCTAACCTATCGCCTAATTAAGGCAGTGAGCATAGGAAATGGTATAAGAGGTGCCTAACCTATCGCCTATGTTGATATATGTGGCGCCTAATCCATCACCTATTTTGACATAGGCAGAGCCTAACCTATCTCCTATGTTGATATAGGCGGAGCCTAAGCCATCGCCTATATAGACATAGGTGGCACCTATCCTATCGCCTAAGTTAGGCAGTGAGCATAGGCAATGGTATAAGCGGCGCCTAACTTATCGCCTATGTTGATATAGGCGGCGCCCAAGACATCAGCTATGTTGACATAGGCGGCGCCTAACCTATCGCCTATGTTTATATAGGCAGCACCATATCCATTGCCTCTGTTGACATAGGCGGCGTCTAACCTATCGCCTAAGTGAAGCAGTGAGCATAGAAAATGGTATAAGTGGCGCCTAACCTTTCACCTATATTGATATAGGCGGTACCTATGCCATCGCCTAAGTTAGGCAGTTAGCATAGCCAATGGTATAAGCGGAGCCTAACCTATCGCCTATGTTGATATAGGCGGAGCTTAAGCGATTGGCTATGTTGACATAGTCGGCGCCTATCCTATCTCCTATGTGAGGCGGTAAGCATAGGCAATGGTATAAGTGGCGCCTAACCTGTCGCGTATGTTGGTATAGGCGGCGCCTAATCCATAGACTATGATGACATAAACAGAACCTAACCTATTGCCTAAGTGAGGAAGTGAGCATAGGTAATGGTATAAGAGGCGCCTAACCTATCACCTAAGTGAGGGAGTGAGCATAGGTAATGGTATAAGCGACGCCTATCCTATCGCCAATGTTGATATAGGTGGGGCCTATGGCATCGCTTATGTTTACATAGGCGGCGCCTAACCTATCGCCTAAGTGAGCCACCGAGCATAGGCAATGGTATAAGCGGCGCCTAACCTATCGCCTATGTTGATGTACGTGGTGCCTAAGCCATTGCCTATGTTTATGTATGCAGCGCCCAACCTATCGCCTAAGTGAGGCAGTACGCATAGGCAATGGTATAAGCGACGCCTAACCTATCGCCAATTTTGATATAGGCGGCGCCTAAGCCATCGCCTATGTTGACGTAGGCGGTGCCTAACCTATCGTCTAATTGAGGCAGTGACCATAGGCAATGGTATAAGCGTCGCCTAACCTATCGCCTATGTTGATATAGGCGGCGCCTAAGCCATCGCCTATATTGACATAGGCGACACCTAACCTATCGCCTAAGTCAGGTAGTGAGCATAGATAATGGTATAAGCAGCCCCTAACCTATCTCTAATGTTGATATAGGTGGCGCCTATGGCATCTCCTATGTTTACATTAGCGGCGCCTAACGTATCACCTAAGTGAGGCAGCAAGCATAGGCAATGGTATAAGCGGCGCCTAACCTATCGCCTATGTTGATATAGGCGGTGCCTAAGCCATCGCCTATGTTGACATAAGTGGCGCCTAACCTATCACCTACATGAGGCAGTGAGCATAGGAAATGGTATAAGCGGCGCTTAACCTATCGCCTATGTTGATATAGGCGGCGCCTAAGCCAACGCCTATGTTAACACAGGCGGCGCCTAACCTATCGCCTATGTTGATATAGGCAACACCATATCCATTGCTTGTTCTGACATAGGTGGCTTCTAACCAATCTCCTAAGTGAGGTAGTGAGCATAGACAATGGTATAAGAGGCGCCTAACCTATCACCTATGTTGATATAGGCGACACCTAAGCCATCGCCTAAGTGAGGCAGTTAGCATAGGCAATGGAATAAGAGGCGCCAAACCTATCGCCTGTGTTGATATAGGTGGAGCCTCAGCGATCGCCAATGTTGACATAGGCGGCGCCTAGCCTATCTCCTAATTGAGGCGGTGAGCATAGGCAATGGTATAAGTGGCGCTTAACCTGTCGCCTATGTTGGTATAGGCGAGGACTAATCCATCGACTATATTGACATAGGCGACACCTAACCTATCGCCTAAGTGAGGCAGTGAGCATAGGTAATGGTATAAGCGGCGCCTAACCTATCGCCAATGTTGATATAGGTGGCTCTTATGGCATCGCTTATGTTTACATAGGCAGCACCTAACCTATCCCCAATGTGAGGCAGCGAGCATAGGCAATGGTATATGCGGCGCCTAACCTATCGCCTATATTGATATATGTGGCACCTAAGCCATTGCCTATGTTTACATATGCGACGCCTAACCTATCGCCTAAGTGAGGCAGTAAGCATAGGCAATGGTATAAGCGGCGCCTAACCTATCAACAATGTTTATATAGGCGGCGCCTAAGCCATCGCCTATGTTGACGTAGGCGGTGCCTAACCTATCGTCTAATTGAGGCAGTGACCATAGGCAATGGTATAAGAGTCACCTAAGCTATCGCCTATGTTTATATAGGCGGCGCCTAAGCCATCGCCTATATTGACATAGGCGGCACCTAACCTATCGCCTAAGTGAGGTAGTGAGTATAGATAATGGTATAAGAGCCCCTAACCTATCTCCTATGATGATATAGGTGGCGCCTATGACATCTCTTATGTTTACATTGGCGGCGCCTAAAGTATCGCCTAAGTGAGGCAGCAAGCATAGGCAATGGTATAAGCGGCGCCTAACCTATCGCCTACGTTGATATATGTGGCGCCAAACCATCGCCTATGTTGACAGAAGTGGCACCTAACCTATCGCCTACATGAGGCAGTGACCATAGGCAATGGTATAAGCGGCTCTTAACCTATCGCCTATGTTGATATAGGCGGCGCCTAAGCCAACGCCTATGTTATCTTAGGTGGCGCCTAACCTATCGCCTATATTGAAATAGGAAACACCATATCCATTGCCACTTTTGACATAGGCGGCTTCTAACTTATTTCCTAAGTGAGGCAGTTAGCATAGACAATGGTATAAGCGTCGCCTAACCTACCACCTGTGTTGACATAGGCGGCGCCTAAGCCATCGCCTATATTGACAGAGGCGGCACCTAACCTATCACCTAAGTAAGGTAGTGAGCATAGATATAGGTATAATCATCCCCTAACCTATCTCCTATGATGATATAGGTGGCGCCTATGGCATCTCCTATGTTTACATTGGCGGCCCCTAACGTATCGCCTAAGTGAGGCAGCAAGCATAGGCAATGGTATAAGCGGCGCCTAACCTATCGCCTACGCTGATATAGGTGGCGCATAACCATCGCCTATGTTGACATAAGTGGCACCTAACCTATCGCCTACATGAGGCAGTGAGCATAGGAAATGGTATAAGCGGCGCTTAACCTATCGCCTATGTTGATATAGGCGGCGCCTAAGCCAACGCCTATTTTATCTTAGGTGGCGCCTAACCTATCGCCTATACTGAAATAGGAAACACCATATCCATTGCCTCTTTTGACATAGGCGGCTTCTAACTTATTTCCTAAGTGAGGCAGTGAGCATAGACAATGGTATAAGCGTCGCCTAACCTACCACCTGTGTTGATATAGGCGGCGCCTAAGCCATCGCCAATATTGACAGAGGCGGCACCTAACCTATCACCTAAGTGAGGTAGTGAGCATAGATATAGGTATAAGCAGCCCCTAACCTATCTCCTATGATGATATAGGTGGCGCCTATGGCATCTCCTATGTTTACATTGGCGGCACCTAACGTATCGCCTAAGTGAGGCAGCAAGCATACGCAATGGTATAAGCGGCGCCTAACCTATCGCCTATGTTGATATAGGCGGCCCCTAACGGATCGCCTATGTTGACATAGGAGGAACCTAACCTATCGCCTAAGTGAGGCGGTGAGAATAGGCAATGGTATAGGCGGCGCGTAACCTGTCGCCTAGGTTAATATATGCGGAGCCTAATCCATCGACTTTGTTGACATAACACGCACCTAACCTATCGCCTAAGTATGGCAGTGAGCATAGGTAATGGTATAAGCGGCGCCTAACCAATCGCCTATGATGGTATAGGTGGTGCCTTTGGCATCGCTTATGTTTACATAGGCGGCGCCTAACCTATCGCCTAAGTGAGGAAGCGAGCATAGGCAATGGTATAAGCGGCGCCTTACCTATTGCCTATGTTGACATACGTGGCGGCTAAGACATTGCCTATGTTTATATATGCGGCGCCTAACCTATCGCCTAAGTGAGGCAGTAAGCATAGGAAATGGTATAAGAGGCCCCTAAACTGTCGCCTATGTTTATATAGGGGACACCTAATCCAACGCATATGTTGATATAGGCGGCACCTAACCTATCACCTAAGGCAGTGAGCATAGTTAATGGTATAAGCGGCGCCTAACCTATCGCCTATGTTGATATAGGTGGCGTTTATGGCATCTCCTATGTTTACATAGGCGGCGCCTAACCTATTGCCTAAGTGAGGCAGTGAGCAGAGAAAATGGTATAAGCGGTGCCTAACCTATCGCTTATGTTGATATAGGAGGCACCTAAACCATCGCCTATGTTAACATTGGTGGCGCCTAACCTATCGCCAACGTGAGTTACTGAACATTGGCAATGGTATAAGCGGCGCTTAACCTATCGCCTATGTTGATATAGGCAGTGCCTAAGCCATCACCTATGTTGAAATACGCGACGCTTAACCTATCACCTAAGTGAGGTAGTGAGCATAGACAATGGTATAAGCGGCGCCTAACCTATCATTTATCTTGATATAGGAGGCACCTATGCCATCTCCTAAGTGAGGCAGTGAACATAGCCAATGGTATAAGCGACGCCTAACCTATCGCCTATATTGATACAGGCGGTGCCTAAGCGATCGCCTATGTTTACTTAGGCGGCGCCTAACATATCGCCTAAGTAAGGCGGTGAGCATAGGCAATGTCATACGCGGTGCATAACATATCGCCTATGTAGATATAGGTGGCACCTAAGCTATTCCCAATGTTGACATAGACCAACCCAAGCCTATCGCCTAAGTGAAAAAGTGAGCATAGGTAATGGTATAAACGGCGCCTAACCGATCGCCTATATTGATATAGATGGCGCCTAAGCCATCACTTATGTTGACATAGGAGGTGCCTAACCTATCTCCTAAGTTAGGCAGTGAGCATAGGCAATGGTATAAGCGGCGCCTAACCTATCGCCTATGTTTATATAGGTGGCGCCTTTGGCATCACCTATGTTTACATAGGCGCCTAACCTATCGCCTTAGTGAGGAAGCAAGGATTGGCTATGGTATAAGCGACACCTAACCTATCACCTATGTTTACCTAGGCGGAGCCTAACCTATCGCCTTAGTGAGGCAGCAAGGATAGGCTATGGTATAAGCGGCGCCTAACCTATCCCTATGTTGATATAGGCGGCGCCTATAAGATCGCCTATGTTTACATAGGCGGTGCCTAACCTATCGCCAAAATGAGGCAGTGGGCATAGGCAATGGTATAAGTAGCGCCTAACCTATCTCCTATGTTTATATAAGAGGCACCTAAGCCATCGCCTATGTTGACATAGGCGGCACCTAACCTATCTCCTAAGTAAGGCAGTGAGCATAGGTAATGGTATAAGCGGCGCCTAACCTATCGCCTATGTTGATATAAGTGGCGCCTATGGCATCTCCAATGATTACATAGGCGTCGCCTAACCTATCCCCTTAGTGAGGCAGCAAGCATAGGCAATGGTATAAGCAGCGCCTAACGTATCGCCTATGTTGATATAGGCGGCACCTAAGCGATCCCCTATGTTGACATAGGCGGTGCCTAACCTATCTCCTAAGTGAGGTGGTGAGAATAGGCAATGGTATAAGCGGCGCCTAACCTGTTGCCTATGTTGATATAGGCGGCACCTAATTCATCGACTATGTTGACATAGGTGGCACCTAACCTATCACCTAAGTGAGGCAGTAAGCATAGGTAATGGCATAAGCGGAGCCTAACCTATCGCCTATGTTGATATAGGTCGCGCCTATGGCATCGCTTATGTTTACATAGACGGCGTCTAACCTATCGCCTAAATGAGGCAGCGAGCATAGGTAATGGTATAAGCGGTGCCTAACCTATCGCCTATGTTGACATACGTGGCGCCTAAGCCATCGCCTATGTTTATATATGCAGCGCCTAATCAGTCGCCTAAGTGAGGTAGTAAGCATAGGCAATGGTATAAGCGCCGCCTAACCTGTCGCCTATGTTGATATAGGCGGCGCCTAATCCATCGAATATGTTGCCATAGGCGGCACCTAACCTATCATCTAAGTGAGGCAGTGAGCATAGGTAATGGTATAAGCGGTGCCTAACCTATCGCCTATGTTGATATAGGTGGCGCCTATGGCATCGCCTATATTTACATAGGCGGCACCTAACCTATCGCCTAAGTGAGGCAGCAAGCATAGGCAATGGTATAAGCAGGGCCTAACCTATCGCCTATGTTTATATACGTGGCGCCTAAGCCATTGCCTATGTTTATATATGCGGCGCCTAACCTATCGCCTATATGAGGTAGTAAGTATAGGCAATGCTATAAGCGGCACCTAACTTAACGCCTATGTTGATATAGGCGGTGCCTAAGCCACCGCCTATGTTGACGTAGGTGGTGCCTAACCTATTGCCTTATTGAGGTAGTGAGCATAGGCAATGGTATAAGTGGCGCCTAACCTATCTCCTATGTTAATATAGGCGGCGCCTAAGCCATTGCCTATGTTGACTTAGACGGAGCCTAATCTATCGCCTAAGTGAGGCAGTGAGAATAGGCAATGGTATAAGCGGCACCTAACCTATCGCCTATGTTGATATAGGAGGCGCCTAAACCAACGCCTATGTAAACATAGGTGGCGCCTAACTTATCGCCAAATTGAGGCACTGAGCATAGGCAATGGTATAAGCGGCGCCTAACCTATCGCCTATGTTGATATAGGCAGCGCCTAAGACATCACCTATGTTGACATAGGCAACGCCTAACCTATTACCTAAGTGAGGTAGTGAGCATAGAAAATGGTATAAGAGGCTCCTAACCTATGTCCTATGTTGATATAGGTGGCACCTAAGCCATCGCCTAAGTAAGGCAGAGAGTATAGCCAATGGTATAAGCGGCGCCTAACCTATCACCTAAGTATGGCGGTGAGCATAGGCAATGGTATAAGTTGCGCATAACCTATCGCCTATGTTGAGATAGGTGGCGCCTAAGATATTTCCTATGTTGACATAGACGGAGCCTAACCTATCGCCTAAGTGAGGCAGTGAGCATAGGTAATGGTATAAGAGTAGCCTAACCTATCGCCTATGTTGATATAGGTGGCGCCTAAGCCATCACCTATGTTGACATAGAAGGCGCATAACTTATTGCGTAAGTGACGCAGTGAGCATAGGCAATGGTATTAACGGTGCCTAACCTATCACCAATGTTGATATAGAACGCGCCTAAGACATCGCCTATGTTGACATAGGCGGTGCCTAACATATCACCTAATTGAGGCAGTGAGCATAGGCAATTGTATAACCAGCGCCTTACCTATCATGTATGTTGATATAGGCGGCGCCTAGTCCATCGTCGATGTTGACATAGGCGGCGCCTAACCTATCCCCTAAGTGAGGCGGTGAGCATTGGCAATGGAATAAGCAGCGCCTAACCTATCGCCTATGTTGATATACGTGGTACCTAAGCAATTGCCTATGTTTATATAAGCGACGCCTAACATATCGCCTAAGTGAGGAAGTAAGCATAGGCAATGGTATAAGCGGTGCCTAACCTATCGCCTATGTGAGGCAGTGAGAATAGGCAATGGTATAACCAGCCACTAACCTATCGCCTATGTTGATATAGGCGGCGCCTAGTCCATCGCCTATGTTGACATAGGCGGCGCCTAACCTATAACCTACGTTAGGCAGTGAGCATACGCAATGTTATAAGCGGCGCCTAACCTATCGCCTATTTTACATAGGCAGCGCCTAACCTATTGCCTTAGTGAGGCAGCAAGCATAGGCAATGGTATAAGCGATGCCTAACCTATCGCCTATATTGATATAGGAGGCGCGTAAGCGATCGCCTATGATGACATAGACGGTGCCTAACCTATCTCCTAAGTAAGGTGGTGAGAATAGGCAATAGTATAAGCGGCGCCTAACCTATCGCCTATGTTGATATACGTGGTTCCTAAGCCATTGCCTATGTTTATATATGCGGCACCTAACCTATCGCCTAAGTGAGGGAGTAAGCATAAGCAATGGTATAAGCGGTGCCTAACCTATCGCCAATGTTGATATAGGCAGTGCGTAGTCCATCGCCTATGTTGACATAGGCGGCGCCTAACCTATAACCTAAGTGAGGCAGTGAGCATTGCCAATGATATAAGCGGTGCCTATGTTTACATAGGCAGCGCCTAACCTATTGCCTTAGTGAGGCAGCAAGCATAGGCAATGGAATAAGCGACGCCTAACCTGTCGCATATGTTGATATTGGCGGCGCCTAAGCGATCGCCTATGATGAAATAGATGGCGCCTTACCTATCGTCTAAGTGAGGCGGTGAGAATAGGCAATGGTATAAGCGGCACCTAACCTGTCGCCTATGTTGATATAGGCAGTACCTAACCTATCTCCTAAGTGAGGTAGTGAGCATAGGTAATGGTTTAAGCGGCCCCTAACCTATCGCCTATGTTGACATAGGTGGCGCTTATGGCATCGCTTATGTTTACAAAGGCAGATCCTAACCTATCCCCTAAGTAAGGCAGGGAGCATAGGCAATGGTATAAGCGGCGCCTAACCTATCTCCTATGTTGACATACATGGCGCCTAAGCCATTGCCTATGTTTATATATGCGGCGCCTAACCTATCGCCTAATGAGGCAGTAAGCATAGGCAATGGTATAAGCGGCGCCTAACCTGTCGCCTATGTTGATATAGGCGGCGCCTAATCCATCGCATATGTTGACATAGGCGGCACCTAACCTATCATCTAAGTGAGGCAGTGAGCATAGGTAATGGTATAAGCGGCGCCTAACCTATCGCCTAATTGAGGCACTCAGCATAGGCAATGGTATATGAGGCGCCTAACCTATCGCCTATGTCTATATAGACGACGCCTATGCCATCTCCTATGTTGACATAGGAGGTTCCTAACCTATCGCCTAATTAAGGTAGTGAGCATAGGCACTGTTATAAGCGGCGCCTAACCTATTGCCTATGTTGATATAGGTGGCGCCTAAGCCAGCAGCTATGTTGACATAGGCGGAGCCTAACCTATCACCTATGTAAAGCAGTAAGAGTAGGAAATGGTATAATCGGCACCTAACCTATTGCCTATGTTAATATATAGGAGGCGCCTAAGCCATCGCCTATGTTGACATAGGCGGCCCCTAACCTATCGCCTAAGTGAGGTAGTGAGCATAGGCAATGGTATAAGAGGCGCCTAAACTATCGCCTATGTTGATATAGGCAGCACCATATCAATTGCCTATGTTGACATAGGTGGCGGCTAACCTATCGCCTAAGTGAGGCAGTGAGCACAGACAATGGTATAAGCAGGACCTAACTTATCACCTATGTTGATATAGAAGGAACCTTATCCATCGCCTAAGTAAGGCAGTGAGCATAGGCAATGGCATAAGCGGCGCCTAATCAATCTCCTATGATGATATAGGTGGCGCCTAAGCGATCACCTATGTTTACATAGGCGGCGCCTAACCTATCTCCTAAGTGAGGCGGTGAGCATAGGAAATGGAATAAACGGCGCCTAACCTATCTCTTAAGTGAGGAAGTAAGCACAGGCAATGGTATAAGCGACCCCTAACCTATCGCCGATGTTGATATAGGAGGTGCCTAATCCATCGTATATGTTGACATAGGCGGCACCTAACCTATCCCCTGAGGTAGTGTGCATAGGTAATGGTATAAGCGGCACCTAACCTATCTCCTATGTTGATATAGGTGGCGCCTATGATTGCATAGGCGGCGCCTAACTTATCGCCTAAGTGAGGCAGCTACCATAGATAATAGTATAAGAGGCGCCTAACCTATCGCCTATGATGATATACGTGGCTCCTAAGCCATCGCCTATGTTTAAATATGCGGCGGCTAATCTATCGCCTAAGTCAGGCAGTAAACATAGGCAATGGTATAAGCGGCGCCTAACCTAACGCCTATGTTTATATTGGCAGCGCCTAAGACGTTGCCAATGTTGACGTAGGCGGTGCCTAACCTATCGCCTAATTGAGGTAGTGAGCATAGGCAATGGTATAAGTGGCACCTAACCTATCGCCTATGTTGATATGGGCGGCGCATACGCCATTGCCTATGTTGACATAGACGGAGCCTAACCTATCGCCTATGTCAGGAAGTGAGCATAGGAAATGGTATATGCGGCGCCAAACCTATCGCCTATGTTGATATGGACAACGCCTAAGCCATCGTCTATGTTGACATAGGCTGCGCCTAACCTATCGCCTAAGTGAGGCGGTGAGCATAGGCAATGGTATAAGCGGCGCCAAACCTATATCCTATGTTGAAATAGGAGGCGCGTAAACCATAGCCTGTGATAACATAGGTGACTCCTAACCTATCGCCAAAGTCAGGCACTGAGCATAGGCAATGGTATAAGCGGTGCCTAACCTATCTCCCATGTTGATATAGGAGGCGCCTAAACCATCGCCTATGTTAACATAGGTGGCGCCTAACCTATCGCCAAAGTGAGTCACTGAGCATAGGCAATGGTATAAGTGGCGCCTAACCTATCACCTATGTTGATATAGGTAGCGCCTAAGCCATCGCCTATGTTTATATATGCGGCACCCAACCTATCGACTAAGTGAGGCAGTAAGCATTGGCAATGATATAAGCGGCGCCTAACCTATCGCCAATGTTGATATAGGCGGCGCCTAAGCCATTGCCTATGTTGACGTAGGCGGAACCTAACCTATCGCCTTAGTGAGGCAGTGAGCATAGGTAATGGTATAAGCGGCACCTAACCTATCGCCTATGTTGATATAGGTGGCTCCTTTGGCATCTCCTATGTTTACATAGGCGGCGCCTAACCTATCGCCTATGTTGATATAGGCGGCGCCTAAGCGATTGCCTATGTTTACATAGAAAGCGCCTAACCTATCGCCTAAGTGAGGCGGTGAGAATAGGCAATGGTAAAAATGGCGCCTAACCTATCGACTATGTTGATATAGGCGGCGCCTAATTTATCGACTATGTTAACATAGGCGGCACCTAACCTATCGCTTAAGTGAGGCAGTGAACATAGGTAATGGTATAAGCTACGCCTAACCTATCTCCTATGTTGACGTAGGTGGTGCCTAACCTATTGCCTTATTGAGGTAGTGAGCATAGGCAATGGGATAAGTGGCGCCTAACCTATCTCCTATGTTAATATAGGCGGCGCCTAAGCCATTGCCTATGTTGACTTAGACGGAGCCTAATCTATCGCCTAAGTGAGGCAGTGAGAATAGGCAATGGTATAAGCGGCACCTAACCTATCGCCTATGTTGATATAGGAGGCGCCTAAACCAACGCCTATGTAAACATAGGTGGCGCCTAACTTATCGCCAAATTGAGGCACTGAGCATAGGCAATGGTATAAGCGGCGCCTAACCTATCGCCTATGTTGATATAGGCAGCGCCTAAGACATCACCTATGTTGACATAGGCAACGCCTAACCTATTACCTAAGTGAGGTAGTGAGCATAGAAAATGGTATAAGAGGCTCCTAACCTATGTCCTATGTTGATATAGGTGGCACCTAAGCCATCGCCTAAGTAAGGCAGAGAGTATAGCCAATGGTATAAGCGGCGCCTAACCTATCACCTAAGTATGGCGGTGAGCATAGGCAATGGTATAAGTTGCGCATAACCTATCGCCTATGTTGAGATAGGTGGCGCCTAAGATATTTCCTATGTTGACATAGACGGAGCCTAACCTATCGCCTAAGTGAGGCAGTGAGCATAGGTAATGGTATAAGAGTAGCCTAACCTATCGCCTATGTTGATATAGGTGGCGCCTAAGCCATCACCTATGTTGACATAGAAGGCGCATAACTTATTGCGTAAGTGACGCAGTGAGCATAGGCAATGGTATTAACGGTGCCTAACCTATCACCAATGTTGATATAGAACGCGCCTAAGACATCGCCTATGTTGACATAGGCGGTGCCTAACATATCACCTAATTGAGGCAGTGAGCATAGGCAATTGTATAACCAGCGCCTTACCTATCATGTATGTTGATATAGGCGGCGCCTAGTCCATCGTCGATGTTGACATAGGCGGCGCCTAACCTATCCCCTAAGTGAGGCGGTGAGCATTGGCAATGGAATAAGCAGCGCCTAACCTATCGCCTATGTTGATATACGTGGTACCTAAGCAATTGCCTATGTTTATATAAGCGACGCCTAACATATCGCCTAAGTGAGGAAGTAAGCATAGGCAATGGTATAAGCGGTGCCTAACCTATCGCCTATGTGAGGCAGTGAGAATGGGCAATGGTATAACCAGCCACTAACCTATCGCCTATGTTGATATAGGCGGCGCCTAGTCCATCGCCTATGTTGACATAGGCGGCGCCTAACCTATAACCTACGTTAGGCAGTGAGCATACGCAATGTTATAAGCGGCGCCTAACCTATCGCCTATTTTACATAGGCAGCGCCTAACCTATTGCCTTAGTGAGGCAGCAAGCATAGGCAATGGTATAAGCGATGCCTAACCTATCGCCTATATTGATATAGGAGGCGCGTAAGCGATCGCCTATGATGACATAGACGGTGCCTAACCTATCTCCTAAGTAAGGTGGTGAGAATAGGCAATAGTATAAGCGGCGCCTAACCTATCGCCTATGTTGATATACGTGGTTCCTAAGCCATTGCCTATGTTTATATATGCGGCACCTAACCTATCGCCTAAGTGAGGGAGTAAGCATAAGCAATGGTATAAGCGGTGCCTAACCTATCGCCAATGTTGATATAGGCAGTGCGTAGTCCATCGCCTATGTTGACATAGGCGGCGCCTAACCTATAACCTAAGTGAGGCAGTGAGCATTGCCAATGATATAAGCGGTGCCTATGTTTACATAGGCAGCGCCTAACCTATTGCCTTAGTGAGGCAGCAAGCATAGGCAATGGAATAAGCGACGCCTAACCTGTCGCATATGTTGATATTGGCGGCGCCTAAGCGATCGCCTATGATGAAATAGATGGCGCCTTACCTATCGTCTAAGTGAGGCGGTGAGAATAGGCAATGGTATAAGCGGCACCTAACCTGTCGCCTATGTTGATATAGGCAGTACCTAACCTATCTCCTAAGTGAGGTAGTGAGCATAGGTAATGGTTTAAGCGGCCCCTAACCTATCGCCTATGTTGACATAGGTGGCGCTTATGGCATCGCTTATGTTTACAAAGGCAGATCCTAACCTATCCCCTAAGTAAGGCAGGGAGCATAGGCAATGGTATAAGCGGCGCCTAACCTATCGCCTATGTTGACATACATGGCGCCTAAGCCATTGCCTATGTTTATATATGCGGCGCCTAACCTATCGCCTAATGAGGCAGTAAGCATAGGCAATGGTATAAGCGGCGCCTAACCTGTCGCCTATGTTGATATAGGCGGCGCCTAATCCATCGCATATGTTGACATAGGCGGCACCTAACCTATCATCTAAGTGAGGCAGTGAGCATAGGTAATGGTATAAGCGGCGCCTAACCTATCGCCTAATTGAGGCACTCAGCATAGGCAATGGTATATGAGGCGCCTAACCTATCGCCTATGTCTATATAGACGACGCCTATGCCATCTCCTATGTTGACATAGGAGGTTCCTAACCTATCGCCTAATTAAGGTAGTGAGCATAGGCACTGTTATAAGCGGCGCCTAACCTATCGCCTATGTTGATATAGGTGGCGCCTAAGCCAGCAGCTATGTTGACATAGGCGGAGCCTAACCTATCACCTATGTAAAGCAGTAAGAGTAGGAAATGGTATAATCGGCGCCTAACCTATTGCCTATGTTAATATATAGGAGGCGCCTAAGCCATCGCCTATGTTGACATAGGCGGCCCCTAACCTATCGCCTAAGTGAGGTAGTGAGCATAGGCAATGGTATAAGAGGCGCCTAAACTATCGCCTATGTTGATATAGGCAGCACCATATCAATTGCCTATGTTGACATAGGTGGCGGCTAACCTATCGCCTAAGTGAGGCAGTGAGCACAGACAATGGTATAAGCAGGACCTAACTTATCACCTATGTTGATATAGAAGGAACCTTATCCATCGCCTAAGTAAGGCAGTGAGCATAGGCAATGGCATAAGCGGCGCCTAATCAATCTCCTATGATGATATAGGTGGCGCCTAAGCGATCACCTATGTTTACATAGGCGGCGCCTAACCTATCTCCTAAGTGAGGCGGTGAGCATAGGAAATGGAATAAACGGCGCCTAACCTATCTCTTAAGTGAGGAAGTAAGCACAGGCAATGGTATAAGCGACCCCTAACCTATCGCCGATGTTGATATAGGAGGTGCCTAATCCATCGTATATGTTGACATAGGCGGCACCTAACCTATCCCCTGAGGTAGTGTGCATAGGTAATGGTATAAGCGGCACCTAACCTATCTCCTATGTTGATATAGGTGGCGCCTATGATTGCATAGGCGGCGCCTAACTTATCGCCTAAGTGAGGCAGCTACCATAGATAATAGTATAAGAGGCGCCTAACCTATCGCCTATGATGATATACGTGGCTCCTAAGCCATCGCCTATGTTTAAATATGCGGCGGCTAATCTATCGCCTAAGTCAGGCAGTAAACATAGGCAATGGTATAAGCGGCGCCTAACCTAACGCCTATGTTTATATTGGCAGCGCCTAAGACGTTGCCAATGTTGACGTAGGCGGTGCCTAACCTATCGCCTAATTGAGGTAGTGAGCATAGGCAATGGTATAAGTGGCACCTAACCTATCGCCTATGTTGATATGGGCGGCGCATACGCCATTGCCTATGTTGACATAGACGGAGCCTAACCTATCGCCTATGTCAGGAAGTGAGCATAGGAAATGGTATATGCGGCGCCAAACCTATCGCCTATGTTGATATGGACAACGCCTAAGCCATCGTCTATGTTGACATAGGCTGCGCCTAACCTATCGCCTAAGTGAGGCGGTGAGCATAGGCAATGGTATAAGCGGCGCCAAACCTATATCCTATGTTGAAATAGGAGGCGCGTAAACCATAGCCTGTGATAACATAGGTGACTCCTAACCTATCGCCAAAGTCAGGCACTGAGCATAGGCAATGGTATAAGCGGTGCCTAACCTATCTCCCATGTTGATATAGGAGGCGCCTAAACCATCGCCTATGTTAACATAGGTGGCGCCTAACCTATCGCCAAAGTGAGGCACTGAGCATAGGCAATGGTATAAGTGGCGCCTAACCTATCACCTATGTTGATATAGGTAGCGCCTAAGCCATCGCCTATGTTTATATATGCGGCACCCAACCTATCGACTAAGTGAGGCAGTAAGCATTGGCAATGATATAAGCGGCGCCTAACCTATCGCCAATGTTGATATAGGCGGCGCCTAAGCCATTGCCTATGTTGACGTAGGCGGAACCTAACCTATCGCCTTAGTGAGGCAGTGAGCATAGGTAATGGTATAAGCGGCACCTAACCTATCGCCTATGTTGATATAGGTGGCTCCTTTGGCATCTCCTATGTTTACATAGGCGGCGCCTAACCTATCGCCTATGTTGATATAGGCGGCGCCTAAGCGATTGCCTATGTTTACATAGAAAGCGCCTAACCTATCGCCTAAGTGAGGCGGTGAGAATAGGCAATGGTAAAAATGGCGCCTAACCTATCGACTATGTTGATATAGGCGGCGCCTAATTTATCGACTATGTTAACATAGGCGGCACCTAACCTATCGCTTAAGTGAGGCAGTGAACATAGGTAATGGTATAAGCTACGCCTAACCTATCTCCTATGTTGACATAGGTGGCGCCTATGGCATCGCTTATGTTTACATAGGCAGCGCCTAACCTATTGCCTAAGTGAGGCAGCGAGCATAGGCAATGGTATAAGCGGCGCCTAACCTATCGCCTATGTTGACATACGTGGCGCCAAAGCCATTGCCTATGTTTATATATGCGACGCCTAACCTATCGCGTAAGTGAGGAAGTAAGCACAGGCAATGGTATAAGCGGCCCCTAATCGATCGCCGATGTTGATATAGGCGGCGCCTAATCTAACGCATATGTAGACATAGGCGGCACCTAACCTATCCCCTAAAGCAGTGAGCATAGGTAATGGTATAAGCACCACCTAACCTATCACCTATGTTGAAATAGGTGGCGCCTATGGCATCACCTATGTTTACATAGGCGGCGCCTAACTTATCGCCTAAGTGAGGCAGTAAGCATAGGCAATGGTATAAGCGGCGCCTAACCTATCGCCTATGTTTATATAGAAAGCGCCTAAGCCATCTCCAATTTGACGTAAGAGGTGCCTAACCTATCGCCTAATTGAGGCAGTGACCATAGGCAATGGTATAAGCGGCGCCTAACCTATCGCCTATGTTTATATAGGCGGCTCCTACGCCATTGCCTATGTTGACATAGACGGAGCCTATCCTATCGCCTATGTAAGGCAGTGAGCATAGGAAATGGTATAAGCGGCGCCTAACCTATCGTCTATGTTGATATTGGAAACACCTAGGCCATCGTCTAGGTTTACATAGGTTGCGCCTAACCTATCGCCTAAGTGAGGCGGTGATCATAGGCAATGGTATAAGCGGCGCCTAACCTATATCCTATGTTGATATAGGAGGCGCCTAAACAATCACCTATGTTAACATAGGTGACTCCTAACCTATCGCCAAAGTCAGGGACTGAGCATAGGCAATGGTATAAGCGGCGCTTAACCTATCTCCTATGTTGATATAGGAGGCGCCTAAACCATCGCCTATGTTAACATAGGTGGCGCCTAACCTATCGCCAAAGTGAGGCACTGAGCATAGGCAATGGTATAAGCGGCGCCTAACCTATCACCTATGTTGATATAGGTAGCGCCTAAGCCATCGCCTAGGTTTATAGATGCGGCACCCAACCTATCGACTAAGTGAGGCAGTAAGCATAGGCAATGGTATAAGCGGCGCCTAACCTATCGACAATGTTGATATAGGCAGCGCCTAAGCAATCGCCTATGTTGATGTAGGCGGTGTCTAACTTATCTCCTAATTGAGGTAGTGGGCATACGCAATGGTATAAGCGGCGCCTAACCTATCGCCAATGTTGATATAGGCGGCGCCTAAGCCATTGCCTATGTTGACGTAGGCGGAACCTAACCTATCGCCTTAGTGAGGCAGTGAGTATAGGTAATGGTATAAGCGGCACCTAACCTATCGCCTATGTTGATATAGGTGGCACCTTTAGCATCTCCTATGTTTACATAGGCGGCGCCTAACCTATCACATTAGTGAGGCAGCAAGCATAGGCAATGGTATAAGTGGTGCCTAACCTATCGCCTATGTTGATATAGTCGGCGCCTAAGCGATCGCCTATGTTGACATAGAAAGCGCCTAACCTATCGCCTAAGTGAGGAGGTGAGAATAGGCAATGGTATAAACGGCGCCTATCCTATCGACTATGTTGATATAGGCGGCGCCTAATCCATCGACTATGTTGACATAGGCGGCACCTAAACTATCGCTTAAGTGAGGCAGTGAACATAGGTAATGGTATAAGCGACGCCTAACCTATCTCCTATGTTGACATAGGTGGCGCCTATGGCATCGCTTATGTTTACATAGGCGGCGCCTAACCTATCGCCTAAGTGAGGCAGTGAGCATAGGCAATGGTATAAGCGGCGCCTAACCTATCGCCTATGTTGACATACGTGGCGCCTAAGCCATTGCCTATGTTTATATATGCGGCGCCTAACCTATCGCCTAAGTGAGGAAGTAAGCACAGGCAATGGTATAAGCGGCCCCTAACCGATCGCCGATGTTGATATAGACGGCGCCTAATCTATCGCATATGTTGACATAGGCGGCACCTAACCTATCCCCTAAGGCAGTGAGCATAAGTAATGGTATAAGCACCACCTAACCTATCACCTATGTTGAAATAGGTGGCGCCTATGGCATCGCCTATGTTTACATCGGCGGCGCCTAACTTATCGCCTAAGTGAGGCAGTAAGCATAGGCAATGGTAAAAGCGGCGCCTAACCTATCGCCTATGTTGATATAGGAAGCGCCTAAGCCATTTCCAATGTTGACGTAAGAGGTGCCTAACCTATCGCCTAATTGAGGCAGTGACCATAGGCAATGGTATAAGCGGCGCCTAACCTATCGCCGATGTTTATATAGGCGGCGCCTACGCCATTGCCTATGTTGACATAGACGGAGCCTATCCTATTGCCTATGTAAGGCAGTGAGCATAGGAAATGGTATAAGCGGCGCCTAACCTATCGTCTATGTTGATATTGGCAACACCTAAGCCATAGTCTAGGTTGACATAGGTTGCGCCTAACCTATCGCCTAAGTGAGGCGATGATCATAGGCAATGGTATAAGCGGCGCCTAACCTATATCCTATGTTGATATAGGAGGCGCCTAAACAATCGCCTATGTTAACATAGGTGACTCCTAACCTATCGCCAAAGTCAGGCACTGAGCATAGGCAATGGTATAAGCGGCGCCTAACCTATCTCCTATGTTGATATAGGAGGCGCCTAAACCATCGCCTATGTTAACATAGGTGGAGCCTAACCTATCGCTAAAGTGAGGCACTGAGCATAGGCAATGGTATAAGCGGCGCCTAACCTATCACCTATGTTGATATAGGTAGCGCCTAAGCCATCGCCTAGGTTTATATATGCGGCGCCCAACCTATCGACTAAGTGTGGCAGTAAGCATAGGCAATGGTATAAGCGGTGCCTAACCTATCGCCAATGTTGATATAGGCGGCGCCTAAGCCATTGCCTATGTTGACGTAGGCGGAACTTAACCTATCGCCTAAGTTGATATAGGTGGCGTCTTTGGCATCTCCTATGTTTACATAGGCGGCGCCTAACTTATCGCCTTAGTGAGGCAGCAAGAATAGGCAATGGTATATGTAGTGCCTAACCTATCGCCTATGTTGACATAGGCATCACCTAACCTATCGCCTAAGTGAGGCGGTGATAATAGGCAATGGTATAAGCGGCGCCTAACCTATCGCGTATGTTGATATAGGCGGCGCCTAATCCATCGACTAAGTTGACATAAGCGACACCTAACCTATCGCTTAAGTGAGGCAGTGAATAGGTAATGGTATAAGCGGCGCCTAACCTATCTCCTATGTTGACATAGGTGGCGCCTATGGCACCGCTTATGTTTACATAGGCGGCGCCTAACCTACTGCCTAAGTGAGGCAGCGATCATAGGCAATGGTATAAGTGGCGCCAAACCTACCGCCTATGTTGACATACGTGGCGCCTAAGCCATTGCCTATGTTTATATATGCGGCGCCTAACCTATCGCCTAAGTGAGGAAGTAAGAACAGGCAATGGTATAAGCGGCCCCTAACCTGTCGCCGATGTTGATATAGGCGGTGCCTAATCTATCGCATATGTTGACATAGGTGGCACCTAACCTATCCCCTAAGGCAGTGAGCATAGGTAATTGTATAAGCAGCACCTAACCTATCACCTATGTTGATATAGGTGGCGCCTATGGCATCGCCTATGTTTACATAGGAGGCGCCTAACTTATCGCCTAAGTGAGGCAGTAAGCATAGGCAATGGAATAAGCGGCGCCTAACCTATCGCCTATGTTGATATAGGCAGCGCCTAAGCCATCGCCAATGTTGACGTAAGAGGTGCCTAACCTATCGCCTAATTGAGGCAGTGACCATTGGCAATGGTATAAGCAGCGCCTAACCTATCGCTTATGTTTATATAGGCGGCGCCTACGCCATTGCCTATGTTGACATAGACGGAGCCTATCCTATCGCCTATGTAAGGCAGTGAGCATAGGAAATGGTATAAGCGGCGCCTGACCTATCGTCTATGTTGATATTGCCAACACCTAAGCCATCGTCTAGGATGACATAGGTTGCGCCTAACCTATCGCCTATGTGAGGCGGTGATCATAGGCAATGGTATAAGCGGCGCCTAACCTATATCCTATGTTGATATAGGAGGCACCTAAAAAATCAACTATGTTAAAATAGGTGAATCCTAACCTATCGCCAAAGTCAGGCACTAAGCATAGGCAATGGTATAAGCGGCGCCTAACCTATCTCCTATGTTGATATCGGAGGCGCCTAAACCATCGCCTATGTTAACATAGGTGGCGCCTAACCTATCTCCAGAGTGAGGCACTGAGCATAGGCAATGGTATTAGCGGCGCCTAACCTATCACCTATGTTGATATAGGTAGCGCCTAAGCCATCGCCTAGGTTTATATATGCGGCGCCCAACCTATCGACTAAGTGAGGCATAAAGCATAGGCAATGGTATTAGCGGCGCCTAACCTATCGACAATGTTGATATAGGCGGCGCCTAAGCCATTGCCTATGTTGACGAAGGCGGAACTTAACCTATCGCCTAAATGAGGCAGTGAGCATAGGTAATGGTATAAGTGGCGCCTAACCTATCGCCTATGTTGATATAGGTGGCTCCTTTGGCATCTCCTATGATTACATAGGCGGCGCCTAACCTATCGCCTTAGTGAGGCAGCAAGCATAGGCAATGGTATATATAGTGCCTAACCTATCGCCTATGTTGACATAGGCATCACCTAACCTATCGCCTAAGTGAGGCGGTGAGAATAGGCAATAGTATAAGAGGTGCCTAACCTATCGCCTATGTTGATATAGGCGGCGCCTAATCCATCGACTAAGTTGACATAAGCGACACCTAACCTATCGCTTAAGTGAGGTAGTGAACATAGGTAATGGTATAAGCGGCGCCTAACCTATCTCCTATGTTGACATAGGTGGCGCCTATGGCACCGCTTATGTTTACATAGGCGGCGCCTAACCTACTGCCTAAGTGAGGCAGCGAGCATAGGCAATGGTATATGCGGCGCCAAACCTATCGCCTTAGTGAGGCAGCAAGCATAGGCAATGGTATATGTAGTGCCTAACCTATCGCCTATGTTGACATAGGCATCACCTAACCTATCGCCTAAGTGAGGCAGCGAGCATAGGCAATGGTATAAACGGCGCCTAACCTATCGCCTATGTTGACATACGTGGTGCCTAAGCCATTGCCTATGTTTATATATGCGGCGCCTAACCTATCACCTAAGTGAGGAAGTAAGCACAGGAAATGGTATAAGCGGCCCCTAACCTGTCGCCGATGTTGATATAGGCGGCGCCTAATCTATCGCTTATGTTGACATAGGTGGCACCTAACCTATCCCCTAAGGCAGTGAGCATAGGTAATGGGATAAGCAGCACCTAACCTATCACCTATGATGATATAGGTGGCGCCTATGGCATCGCCTATGTTTACATAGGAGACGCCTAACTTATCGCCTAAGTGAGGCAGTAAGCATAGGCAATGGAATAAGCGGCGCCTAACCTATCGCCTATGTTGATATAGGCAGCGCCTAAGCCATCGCCAATGTTGACGTAAGAGGTGCCTAACCTATCGCCTAATTGAGGCAGTGACCATAGGCAATGGTATAAGCGGCGCCTAACCTATCGCCTAGGTTTATATAGGTGGCGCCTAGGCCATTTCCTATGTTGACATAGACGGAGCCTATCCTATCGCCTATGTAAGGCAGTGAGCATAGGAAATGGTATAAGCGGCGCCTAACCTATCGTCTATGTTGATATTGGCAATACTTAAGCCATCGTCTAGGTTGACATAGGTTGCGCCTAACCTATCGCGTAAGTGAGGCGGTGATCATAGGAAATGGTATAAGCGGCGCCTAACCTATATCCTATGTTGATATAGGAGGCGCCTAAACAATCGCCTATGTTAACATAGGTGACTCCTAACCTATCGCCAAAGTCAGGCACTGAGCATAGGCAATGGTATAAGCGGCGCCTAACCTATCTCCTATGTTGATATAGGATGCGCCTAAACCATCGCCTATGTTAACATAGGTGGCGCCTAACCTATCGCCAGAGTGAGGCACTGAGCATAGGCAATGGTATAAGCGACGCCTAACCTATCACCTATGTTGATATAGGTAGCGCCTAAGCCATTGCCTAGGTTTATATATGCGGCGCCCAACCTATCGACTAAGTGAGGCAGAAAGCATAGGCAATGGTATAAGCGGCGCCTAATCTATCGCCAATGTTGATATAGGCGACGCCTAAGCCATTGCCTATGTTGACGTAGACGGAACTTAACCTATCGCCTAAGTGAGGCAGTGAGCATAGGTAATGGTATAAGTGGCGCCTAACCTATCGCCTATGTTGATATAGGTGGCGCCTTTGGCATCTCCTATGTTTACATAGGCGGCGCCTAACCTATCGCGTTAGTGAGGCAGCAAGCATAGGCACTGGTATATGTAGTGCCTAACCTATCGCCTATGTTGACATAGGCTTCACCTAACCTATCGCCTAAGTGAGGCGGTGAGAATAGGCAATGGTATAAGCGGCGCCTAACCTATCGCCTATGTTGATATAGGCGGCGCCTAATCCATCGACTAAGTTGACATAAGCGACACCTAACCTATCGCTTAAGTGAGGCAGTGAACATAGGTAATGGTATAAGCGGCGCCTAACCTATCTCCTATGTTGACATAGGTGGCGCCTATGGCACCGCTTATGTTTACATAGGCGGCGCCTAACCTACTGCCTAAGTGAGGCAGCGAGCATAGGCAATGGTATAAGCGGCGCCAAACCTATCGCCTATGTTGACATACGTGGCGCCTAAGCCATTGCCTATGTTTATATATGCGGCGCCTAACCTATCGCCTAAGTGAGGAAGTAAGCACAGGCAATGGTATAAGCGGCCCCTAACCTGTCGCCGATGTTGATATAGGCGGCGCCTAATCTATCGCATATGTTGACATAGGTGGCACCTAACCTATCCCCTAAGGTAGTGAGCATAGGTAATGGTATAAGCAGCACCTTACCTATCATCTATGTTGATATAGGTGGCGCCTATGGCATCGCCTATGTTTACATAGGAGGCGCCTAACTTATCGCCTAAGTGAGGCCGTACGCTTGGCAATGGAATAAGCGGCGCCTAACCTATCGCCTATGTTGATATAGGCAGCGCCTAAGCCATCGCCAATGTTGACGTAAGAGGTGCCTAACCTATCACCTAATTGAGGCAGTGACCATAGGCAATGGTATAAGCGGCGCCTAACCTATCGCCTATGTTTATATAGGCGGCGCCGACGCCATTGCCTATGTTGACAAAGACGGAGCCTATCCTATCGCCTATGTAAGGCAGTGAGCATAGGAAATGGTATAAGCGGCGCCTAACCTATCGTCTATGTTGATATTGGCAACACCTAAGCCATCGTCTAGTTTTCATAGGTTGCGCCTAACCTATCTCCTAAGTGAGGCGGTGATCATAGGCAATGGTATAAGCGGCGCCTAACCTATATCCTATGTTGATATAGGAGGCGCCTAAACAATCGCCTATGTTAACATAGGTGACTCCTAACCTATCGCCAAAGTCAGGCACTGAGCATAGGCAATGGTATAAGCGGCGCCTAACCTATCTCCTATGTTGATATAGGAGGCGCCTAAACCATCGCCTATGTTAACATAGGTGGCGCCTAACCTATCGCCAGAGTGAGGCACTGAGCATAGGCAATGGTATAAGCGGCGCCTAACCTATCACCTATGTTGATATAGGTAGCGCCTAAGCCATCGCCTAGGTTTATATATGCGGCGCCCAACCTATCGACTAAGTGAGGCAGAAAGCATAGGCAATGGTATAAGCGGCGCCTAACCTATCGCCAATGTTGATATAGGTGAAGCCTAAGCCATTGCCTATGTTGACGTAGACGAAACTTAACCTATCGCCTAAGTGAGGCAGTAAGCATAGGTAATGGTATAAGTGGCGCCTAACCTATCGCCTATGTTGATATAGGTGGCCCCTTTGGCATCTCCTATGTTTACATAGGCGGTGCCTAACCTATCGCGTTAGTGAGGCAGCAAGCATAGGCAATGGTATATGTAGTGCCTAACCTATCGCCTATGTTGACATAGGCTTCACCTAACCTATCGCCTAAGTGAGGCGGTGAGAATAGGCAATGGTATAAGAGGCGCCTAACCTATCGCCTATGTTGATATAGGCGGCGCCTAATCCATCGACTAAGTTGATATAAGCGACACCTAACCTATCGCTTAAGTGAGGCAGTGAACATAGGTAATGGTATAAGCGGCGCCTAACCTATCTCCTATGTTGACATAGGTGGCGCCTATGGCACCGCTTATGTTTACATAGGCGGCGCCTAACCTACTGCCTAAGTGAGGCAGCGAGCATAGGCAATGGTATAAGCGGCGCCAAACCTATCGCCTATGTTGACATACATGGCGCCTAAGCCATTGCCTATGTTTATATATGCGGCGCCTAACCTATCGCCTAAGTGAGGAAGTAAGCACAGGCAATGGTATAAGCGGCCCCTAACCTGTCGCCGATGTTGATATAGGCGGCGCCTAATCTATCGCATATGTTGACATAGGTGGCACCTAACCTATCCCCTAAGGCAGTGAGCATAGGTAATGGTATAAGCAGCACCTAACCTATCATCTATGTTGATATAGGTGGCGCCTATGGCATCGCCTATGTTTACATAGGAGGCGCCTAACTTATCGCCTAAGTGAGGCAGTAAGCTTGGCAATGGAATAAGCGGCGCCTAACCTATCGCCTATGTTGATATAGGCAGCACCTAAGCCATCGCCAATGTTGACGTAAGAGGTGCCTAACCTATCACCTAATTGAGGCAGTGACCATAGGCAATGGTATAAGCGGCGCCTAACCTATCGTCTATGTTTATATAGGCGGCGCCTACGCCATTGCCTATGTTGACATAGACGGAGCCTATCCTATCGCCTATGTAAGGCAGTGAGCATAGGAAATGGTATAAGCGGCGCCTAACCTATCGTCTATGTTGATATTGGCAACACCTAAGCCATCGTCTAGTTGTCATAGGTTGTGCCTAACCTATATCCTAAGTGAGGCGGTGATCATAGGCAATGGTATAAGCGGCGCCTAACCTATATCCTATGTTGATATAGGAGGCGCCTAAACAATCGCCTATGTTAACATAGGTGACTCCTAACCTATCGCCAAAGTCAGGCACTGAGCATAGGCAATGGTATAAGTGGCGCCTAACCTATCTCCTATGTTGACATAGGAGGCGCCTAAACCATCGCCTATGTTAACATTGGTGGCGCCTAACCTATCGCCAGAGTGAGGCACTGAGCATAGGCAATGGTATAAGCGGCGCCTAACCTATCACCTATGTTGATATAGGTAGCGCCTAAGCCATCGCCTAGGTTTATATATACGGCGCCCAACCTATCGACTAAGTGAGGCAGAAAGCATAGGCAATGGTATAAGCGGCGCCTAACCTATCGCCAATGTTGATATAGGCGGCGCCTAGGCCGTTGCCTATGTTGACGTAGGCGGAACTTAACCTATCGCCTAAGTGAGGCAGTGAGCATAGGTAATGGTATAAGTGGCGCCTAACCTATCGCCTATGTTGATATAGGTGGCGCCTTTGGCATCTCCTATTTTTACATAGGCGGCGCCTAACCTATCGCCTTATTGAGGCAGCAAGCATAGGAAATGGTATAAGTAGTGCCTAACCTATCGCCTATGTTGACATAGGCTTCACCTAACCTATCGCCTAAGTGAGGCGGTGAGAATAGGCAATGCTATAAGCGACGCCTAACCTATCGCCTATGTTGATATAGGCGGCGCCTAATCCATCGACTAAGTTGACATAAGCGACACCTAACCTATCACTTAAGTGAGGCAGTGAACATAGGTAATGGTATAAGCGGCGCCTAACCTATCTCGTATGTTGACATAGGTGGCGCCTGTGGCACCGCTTATATTTACATAGGCGGCGCCTAACCTACTGCCTAAGTGAGGCAGCGAGCATAGGCAATGGTATAAGCGGCACCAAACCTATCGCCTATGTTGACATACATGGCGCCTAAGACATTGCCTATGTTTATATATGCGGCGCCTAACCTATCGCCTAAGTGAGGAAGTAAGCACAGGCAATGGTATAAGCGGCCCCTAACCTGTCGCCGATGTTGATATAGGCGACGCCTAATCTATCGCATATGTTGACATAGGTGGCACCTAACCTATCCCCTAAGGCAGTGAGCATAGGTAATGGTATAAGCAGCACCTAACCTATCACCTATGTTGATATAGGTGGCGCCTATGGCATCGCCTATGTTTACATAGGAGGCGCCTAACTTATCGCCTAAGTGAGGCAGTAAGCATAGGCAATGGAATAAGCGGCGCCTAACCTATCGCCTATGTTGATATAGGCAGCGCCTAAGCCATCGCCAATGTTGACGTAGGAGGTGCCTAACCTATCGCCTAATTGAGGCAGTGACCATAGGCAATGGTATAAGTGGCGCCTAACCTATCGCCTATGTTTATATAGGCGGCGCCTACGCCATTGCCTATGTTGTCATAGACGGAGCCTAACCTATCGCCTATGTAAGGCAGTGAGCATAGGAAATGGTATAAGTGGCGCCTAACCTATCGCCTATGTTGATATTGGCAACACCTAAGCCATCTTCTATGTTGACATAGGTTGCGCCTAACCTATCGCCTAAGTGAGGCAGTGAGCATAGGCAATGGTATAAGCGGCGCCTAACCTATCTTCTATGTTGATATAGGAGGCGCCTAAACCATCGCCTATGTTAACATAGGTGGCGCCTAACCTATCGCCAAAGTGAGGCACTGAGCATAGGCAATGGTATAAGCGGCACCTAACCTATCGCCTATGTTTATATAGGTAGCGCCTAAGCCATCGCCTACGTTGACATAGGTGGCGCCTAACCTATCTCCTAAGTGAGGTAGTGAGCATAGACAATGGTATAAGCGGCGCCTAACCTATCGCCTATGTTGATATAGGAGGCACCTCTTCCATCGCCTAAGTGAGGCAGTGACCATAGCGAATGGTATAAGCGGCGTCTAACCTATCGCCTATTTTGATATAGGCGGCGCCTAAGCGAACGCCTATGTTGACTTAGGCGGCGCCTAACCTATCGCCTAAGTAAGGCGGTGAACATAGGCAATGGTATAAGCGGCACATAACCTATCGCCTATGTTGATATAGGTGGTGCCTAAGCCATTGCCTATGTTGACATAGACCGAGCCTAACCTATCGCCTATGTGAGAATGTGAGCATAGGTAATGGTATAAGCGGTGCCTATCTATCGCCTATGTTGATATAGGTGGCGCCTAAGCCATCACGTATGTTGACATAGAAGGCACCTAACCTATCGCCTAAGTGAGGCAGTGAGCATAGACAATGGTATAAGAGGTGCCTAACCTATCGCCTATGCTGATATAGACGGCGTCTAAGACATCTCCTATGTTGACATAGGCGTAGCCTAACCTATCACCTATGTGAGGCAATGAGAATAGGCAATGGTATAACCGGCGCCTAACCTATCGCCTATGTTGATATAGGCGGCACCTAAGCCATCGCCTATGTTAACATAGGTGGAGCCTAACCTATCGCCTAAGTGAGGAAGTGAGAATAGGCAATGGTATAAGCGGCGCCTAACCTATTGCCTATGTTGATATAGGCGGCGCCTAAGCCATCTCCTATGTTGACATAGGCGGCGTCTAACGTATCGCCTATGTTGCTATAGGCAACACCATATCCATTGCCTCTGTTGACATAGGCGGCGTCTAACCTATAACCTAAGTGAGGCAGTGAGCATAGACAATGGTATAAGAGGCGCCTAACCTATTACCTATGTTGATATATGGGGCACCTAAGCCATCGCCTAAGTGAGGCAGTTAGCATAGGCAATGGTATAAGCGGCGCCTAACCTATCGCCTATGGTGATATAGACGAAGCCTAAGCGATCACCTATGTTGACATAGAAGGCACCTAACCTATCGCCTAAGTGAAGCAGTGAGCATAGGCAATGGTATAAGAGGTGCCTAACTTATCGCCTATACTGATATAGACGGCATCTAAGCCTTCGCCTATGTTGACATAGGCGAAGCCTAACCTATCACCTATGTAAGGAAATGAGAATATGAAATGGTATAACCGGCGCCAAACCTATCGCCTATGTTGATATAGGCGGCACCTAAGCCATCGCCTATGTTACCAAAGGTGGCGCCTAACCTATCGCCTAAGTGAGGCAGTGAGCATAGGCAATGGTATAAGCGGCGCCTAACCTATCCCCTATGTTGATATAGGCGGCGCCTAAGCCATCGCTTATGTTGACATAGGCGGCGCCTAACCTATCGCCTATGTTGATATAGGCATCACCATATCCATTGCCTCTGTTGACATAGGCGGTGTCTAACCTATCGCCTAAGTGAGGCAGTGAGCATAGACAATGGTATAAGCGGCGCCTAACCTATCACTTATGTTGATATATGCGGCACCTAAGCCATCTCCTAAGTGAGGTAGTTAGCATAGGTAATGCTATAACCGGTGCCTAACCTATCGCCTATGTTGATATAGGCGGAGCCTAAGCGATCACCTATGTTGACATATGCGGCGCCTAACCTATCTCCTTAGTGAGGCGGTGAGCATAGGCAATGGTATAAGCGGCGCCTAACCTGTCGCCTATGTTGGTATAGGCGGCACCTAATCCATCGACTATGTTGACATAGACAGCACCTAACTTATCGCCTAAGTTAGGCAGTGAGCATAGGTAATGGTATAAGCGGCGCCTAACCTATCGCCAATGTTGATATAGGTGGCGCCGATTACATCGCTTATGTATACATAGGCGGCGCCTAACCTATCGCCTAAGTGAGGCACCGAGCATAGGAAATTGTATAAGCGCCGCCTAACGTATCGCCTATGTTGATATACGTGGCGCCTAAGCCATTGCCTATGTTTATGTATGCGGTCCCCAACCTATCGCCTATCTGAGGCAGTAAGCATAGGCAATGGTATAAGCGGCACCTAATCTATCGCCACTGTTGATATAGGCGGCGCCTAAGCCATCGCCTATCTTGACGTAGGCGGTGCCTAAGCTATCGCATAATGAGGCAGTGACCATAGGCAATGGTATAAGCGTCGCCTAATCTATCGCCTATGTTGATATAGGCGGCACCTAAGCCATCTACTATATTGACATAGGCGGCACCTAACGTATCGCCTAAGTGAGGCAGTGAGCATAGGTAATGGTATAAGCGGCGCCTAACCTATCGCCTATGTTGACATAGGTGGCGCCTATGGCATCACTTATGTTTACATAGGCGGCGCCTAACCTATCGCCTAAGTGAAGCTGCGAGCATAGGAAATGGTATAAGCGACGCCTAACCTATCACTTATTTGACATACGTGGCACCTAAGCCATTACCTATGTTTATATATGCAGCGCCTAACCTATCGCCTATGTTAGGCAGTAAGCATAGGCAATGGTATTAGTGGCCCCTAACCTGTTGCCTATTTTGATATAGGCGTCGCCTAATCCATCGCATATGTTGACATAGGCGGTACCTAACCTATCGTCTAAGCCAGTGAGCATAGCTAATGGTATCAGCGATGCCTAACTTATCGCCTAATTGAGGCAGCTAGAATAGGCAATTGTATATGCGGTGCCTAACCTATTGCCTATGTAGATATACGTGGCGCCTAAGACATCGCCTATGTTTAAATAGGCCATGGCTAATCTATCGCGTAAGTGAGGCAGTAAGCATAGGCAATGGTATAAGCGGCACCTAACCTAACGCCTATGTTGATATAGGCAGCGCCTAACCCATCGCCTGTGTTGACGTAGGCGGTGCCTAACCTATCGCCTAAGTGAGGCAGTGAGCATAGGCAATGTTATAAGCGGCGCCTAACCTATCGCCTATGTTGATATAGACGGCGCATACGCCATTGCCTATGTTGACATAGACAGAGCCTAACCTATCGTCTATGTCAGGCAGTGAGCATAGGAAATGGTATAAGTGGTGCCTAACCTATCGCCTATGTTGATATAGGCAACGCCTAAGCCAACGTCTATATTGACATAGGCGACGCCTAACCTATTCCCTAAGTGAGGCAGTGAGCATAGGCAATGGTATTAGCGGCGCCTAACATATCACCTATGGTTATATAGGAGGCGCCTAAACCATCGCCTATGTTAACATAGGTGGCGCCTAACCTATCGACAAAGTGAGGCACTGAGTATAGGCAATGGTATAAGCGGCGCCTATCCTACCACCTATGTTGATATAGGCAGCGCCTAAGCCATTTCCTATGTTGACATTGGCGGCGCCTAACCTATCGCCTAAGTGAGGTAGTGAGCATAGACAATGTTATAAGCGGCGCCGAACCTATCGCCTATGTTGATATAGGAGGCACCTATGCCATCGCCTAAGTAAGGCAGTGAGCATAGCCAATGGTATAAGCGGCGCCTAACCTATCGCCTATGTTCATATAGGCGGCGCCTAAGCGATTGCCTATGTTGACTTAGGCGGAGCATAGGCAATGGTATAAGCGGCGCATAACCAATCGCCTATGTTGATATAGGTGGCGCCTAAGCCATTGCCTATGTTGACATAGACCGAGCCTAACCTATCGCCTACGTGAGAGTGTGAGCATCGGTAATGGTATAAGAAGCGCCTATCCATTGCCTATGTTGATATAGGTGGCGCCAAAGCCATCACCTATGTTGACATAGAAGGCGCCTAACCTATCGCCTAAGTGAGGCAGTGAGCATAGCCAATGGTATAAGCGGTGCCTAACCTATCGCCTATGCTGATATAGACGGCGCCTAAGCCATCGCCTATGTTGACATAGGTGGTGCCTAACCTATCGCCTAATTAAGGCAGTGAGCAAAGGAAATGGTATAAGAGGTGCCTAACCTATCGCCTATGTTGATATAGGTGGCGCCTAATCCATCACCTATTTTGACATAGGCGGAGCCTAACCTATCGCCTATGTTGATATAGGCGGAGCCTAAGCCATCGCCTATGTAGACATAGGTGGCGCCTAACCTATCGCCTAAGTGAGGCAGTGAGCATAGCCAATGGTATAAGCGGCGCCTAACTTATCGCCTATGTTGATATAGGCGGCGCCCAAGACATCACCTATGTTGACATAGGCAACGCCTAACCTATCGCCTGTGTTTATATAGGCAGCACCATATCCATTGCCTCTGTTGACATAGGCGGCGTCTAACCTATCGCCTAAGTGAAGCACTGAGCATAGAAAATGGTATAAGTGGCGCCTAACCTTTCACCTATATTGATATAGGCTGAACCTAAGCCATCGCCTAAGTTAGGCAGTTAGCATAGGCAATGGTATAAGCGGAGCCTAACCTATCGCCTATGTTGATATAGGCGGAGCTTAAGCGATTGGCTATGTTGACATAGTCGGCGCCTATCCTATCTCCTATGTGAGGCGGTAAGCATAGGCAATGGTATAAGCGGTGCCTAACCTGTCGCGTATGTTGGTATAGGTGGCGCCTAATCCATAGACTATGTTGACATAGACAGAACCTAACCTATTGCCTAAGTGAGGAAGTGAGCATAGGTAATGGTATAAGCGGCGCCTAACCTATCACCTAAGTGAGGGAGTGAGCATAGGTAATGGTATAAGCGACGCCTATCCTATCGCCAATGTTGATATAGGTGGGGCCTATGGCATCGCTTATGTTTACATAGGCGGCGCCTAACCTATCGCCTAAGTGAGCCAGCGAGTATAGGCAATGGTATAAGCGGCGCCTAACCTATCGCCTATGTTGATGTACGTGGCGCCTAAGCCATTGCCTATGTTTATGTATGCAGTGCCCAACCTATCGCCTAAGTGAGGCAGTACGCATAGGCAATGGTATAAGCGACGCCTAACCTATCGCCAATTTTAATATAGGCGGCGCCTAAGCCATCGCCTATGTTGACGTAGGCGGTGCCTAACCTATCGTCTAATTGAGGCAGTGACCATAGGCAATGGTATAAGCGTCGCCTAACCTATCGCCTATGTTGATATAGGCGGCGCCTAAGCCATCGCCTATATTGACATAGGCGGCACCTAACCTATCGCCTAAGTGAGGTAGTGAGCATAGATAATGGTATAAGCAGCCCCTAACCTATCTCAAATGTTGATATAGGTGGCGCCTATGGCATCTCCTATGTTTACATTGGCGGCGCCTAACGTATCACCTAAGTGAGGCAGCAAGCATAGGCAATGGTATATGCGGCGCCTAACCTATCGCCTATGTTGATATAGGCGGTGTCTAAGCCATCGCCTATGTTGACATAAGTGGCGCCTAACCTATCGCCTACATGAGGCAGTGAGCATAGGCAATGGTATAAGCGGCGCTTAACCTATCGCCTATGTTGATATAGGCGGCGCCTAAGCCAACGCCTATGTTAACACAGGCGGCGCCTAACCTATCGCCTATATTGATATAGGCAACACCATATCCATTGCTTGTTCTGACATAGGTGGCTTCTAACCAATCTCCTAAGTGAGGTAGTGAGCATAGACAATGGTATAAGCGGCGCCTAACCTATCACCTATGTTGATATAGGCGACACCTAAGCCATCGCCTAAGTGAGGCAGTTAGCATAGGCAATGGAATAAGAGGCGCCAAACCTATCGCCTGTGTTGATATAGGTGGAGCCTCAGCGATCGCCAATGTTGACATAGGCGGCGCCTAGCCTATCTCCTAATTGAGGCGGTGAGCATAGGCAATGGTATAAGTGGCGCTTAACCTGTCGCCTATGTTGGTATAGGCGAGGACTAATCCATCGACTATATTGACATAGGCGACACCTAACCTATCGCCTAAGTGAGGCAGTGAGCATAGGTAATGGTATAAGCGGCGCCTAACCTATCGCCAATGTTGATATAGGTGGCGCTTATGGCATCGCTTATGTTTACATAGGCAGCGCCTAACCTATCCCCAATGTGAGGCAGCGAGCATAGGCAATGGTATATGCGGCGACTAACCTATCGCCTATATTGATATATGTGGCCCCTAAGCCATTGCCTATGTTTACATATGCGACGCCTAACCTATCGCCTAAGTGAGGCAGTAAGCATAGGCAATGGTATAAGCGGCGCCTAACCTATCACCAATGTTTATATAGGCAGCGCCTAAGCCATCGCCTATGTTGACGTAGGCGGTGCCTAACCTATCGTCTAATTGAGACAGTGACCATAGGCAATGGTATAAGAGTCACCTAAGCTATCGCCTATGTTGATATAGGTGGCGCCTAAGCCATCGCCTATATTGACATAGACGGCACCTAACCTATCGCCTAAGTGAGGTAGTGAGCATAGATAATGGTATAAGAGCCCCTAACCTATCTCCTATGATGATATAGGTGGCGCCTATGACATCTCTTATGTTTACATTGGCGGCGCCTAAAGTATTGCCTAAGTGAGGCAGCAAGCATAGGCAATGGTATAAGCGGCGCCTAACCTATCGCCTACGTTGATATAGGTGGCGCCTAACCATCGCCTATGTTGACATAAGTGGCGCCTAACCTATCGCCTACATGAGGCAGTGAGCATAGGCAATGGTATAAGCGGCGCTTAACCTATCGCCTATGTTGATATAGGCGGCGCCTAAGCCAACGCCTATGTTATCTTAGGTGGTGCCTAACCTATCGCCTATATTGATATAGGCAACACCATATCCATTGCCTCTTTTGACATAGGCGGCTTCTAACTTAGTTCCTAAGTGAGGCAGTGAGCATAGACAATGGTATAAGCGTCGCCTAACCTACCACCTGTGTTGATATAGGCGGCGCCTAAGCCATCGCCTATATTGACCGAGGCGGCACCTAACCTATCACCTAAGTGAGGTAGTGAGCATAGATATAGGTATAAGCAGCCCCTAACCTATCTCCTATGATGATATAGGTGGCGCCTATGGCATCTCCTATGTTTACATTGGCGGCGCCTAACGTATCGCCTATGTTGATATAGGCGGCCCCTAACGGATCGCCTATGTTGACATAGGAGGAACCTAACCTATCGCCTAAGTGAGGCGGTGAGAATAGGCAATGGTATAAGCGGCGCGTAACCTGTCGCCTAGGTTGATATATGCGGAGCCTAATCCATCGACTTTGTTGACATAGCACGCACCTAACCTATCGCCTAAGTATGGCAGTGAGCATAGGTAATGGTATAAGGGGCGCCTAACCTATCGCCTATGTTGGCATAGGTGGTGCCTTTGGCATCGCTTATGTTTACATAGGCGGCGCCTAACCTATCGCCTAAGTGAGGCAGCGAGCATAGGCAATGGTATAAGCGGCGTCTTACCTATTGCCTATGTTGACATACGTGGCGCCTAAGACATTGCCTATGTTTATATATGCGACGCCTAACCTATCGCCTAAGTGAGGTAGTAAGCGTAGGAAATGGTATAAGAGGCCCCTAAACTGTCGCCTATATTTATATAGGGGACACCTAATCCAACGCATATGTTGACATAGGCGGCACCTAACCTATCACCTAAGGAAGTGAGCATAGTTAATGGTATAAGCGGCGCCTAACCTATCGCCTATGCTGATATAGGTGGCGTTTATGGCATCTCCTATGTTTACATAGGCGGCGCCTAACCTATTGCCTAAGTGAGGCAGTGAGCAGAGAAAATGGTATAAGCGGTGCCTAACCTATCGCTTATGTTGATATAGGAGGCACCTAAACCATCACCTATGTTAACATTGGTGGCGCCTAACCTATCGCCAACGTGAGTTACTGAACATTGGCAATGGTATAAGCGGCGCTTAACCTATCGCCTATGTTGATATAGGCAGTGCCTAAGCCATCGCCTATGTTGAAATACGCGACGCTTAACCTATCACCTAAGTGAGGTAGTGAGCATAGACAATGGTATAAGCGGCGCCTAACCTATCATCTATCTTGATATCGGAGGAACCTATGCCATCTCCTAAGTGAGGCAGTGAACCTAGCCAATGGTATAAGCGACGCCTAACCTATCGCCTATGTTGATACAGGCGGCGCCTAAGCGATCGCCTATGTTGACTTAGGCGGCGCCTAACGTATCGCCTAAGTAAGGCGGTGAGCATAGGCAATGGTATACACGGCGCATAACATATCGCCTATGTAGATATAGGTGGCACCTAAGCTATTCCCTATGTTGACATAGACCAACCCAAGCCTATCGCCTTAGTGAAAAAGTGAGCATAGGTAATGGTATAAACGGCGCCTAACCGATCGCCTATGTTGATATAGATGGCGCCTAAGCCATCACTTATGTTGACATAGGAGGTGCCTAACCTATCTCCTAAGTTAGGCAGTGAGCATAGGCAATGGTATAAGCGGCGCCTAACCTATCGCCTATGTTTATATAGGTGGTGCTTTTGGCATCACCTATGTTTACATAGGCGCCTAACCTATCGCCTTAGTGAGGCAGCAAGAATTGGCTATGGTATAAGCGGTGCCTAACCTATCACCTATGTTTACCTAGGCGGAGCCTAACCTATCGCCTTAGTGAGGCAGCAAGGATAGGCTATGGTATAAGCGGCGCCTAACCTATCGCCTATGTTGATATAGGCGGCCCCTAACGGATCGCCTATGTTGACATAGGAGGAACCTAACCTATCGCCTAAGTGAGGCGGTGAGAATAGGCAATGGTATAAGCGGCGCGTAACCTGTCGCCTAGGTTGATATATGCGGAGCCTAATCCATCGACTTTGTTGACATAGCATGCACCTAACCTATCGCCTAAGTATGGCAGTGAGCATAGGTAATGGTATAAGCGGCGCCTAACCTATCGCCTATGTTGGCATAGGTGGTGCCTTTGGCATCGCTTATGTTTACATAGGCGGCGCCTAACCTATCGCCTATGTGAGGCAGCGAGCATAGGCAATGGTATAAGCGGCGTCTTACCTATTGCCTATGTTGACATACGTGGCGCCTAAGACATTGCCTATGTTTATATATGCGACGCCTAACCTATCGCCTAAGTGAGGTAGTAAGCGTAGGAAATGGTATAAGAGGCCCCTAAACTGTCGCCTATATTTATATAGGGGACACCTAATCCAACGCATATGTTGACATAGGCGGCACCTAAACTATCACCTAAGGAAGTGAGCATAGTTAATGGTATAAGCGGCGCCTAACCTATCGCCTATGCTGATATAGGTGGCGTTTATGGCATCTCCTATGTTTACATAGGCGGCGCCTAACCTATTGCCTAAGTGAGGCAGTGAGCAGAGAAAAGTGTATAAGCGGTGCCTAACCTATCACTTATGTTGATATAGGAGGCACCTAAACCATCGCCTATGTTAACATTAGTGGCGCCTAACCTATCGCCAACGTGAGTTACTGAACATTGTCAATGGAATAAGCGGCGCTTAACCTATCGCCTATGTTGATATAGGCAGTGCCTAAGCCATCGCCTATATTGAAATACGCGATGCTTAACCTATCACCTAAGTGAGGTAGTGAGCATAGACAATGGTATAAGCGGCGCCTAACCTATCATCTATCTTGATATCGGAGGAACCTATGCCATCACCTAAGTGAGGCAGTGAACCTAGCCAATGGTATAAGCGACGCCTAACCTATCGCCTATGTTGATACAGGCGGCGCCTAAGCGATCGCCTATGTTGACTTAGGCGGCGCCTAACGTATCGCCTAAGTAAGGCGGTGAGCATAGGCAATGGTATACGCGGCGCATAACATATCGCCTATGTAGATATAGGTGGCACCTAAGCTATTCCCTATGTTGACATAGACCAACCCAAGCCTATCGCCTAAGTGAAAAAGTGATCATAGGTAATGGTATAAACGGCGCCTAACCGATCGCCTATGTTGATATAGATGGCGCCTAAGCCATCACTTATGTTGACATAGGAGGTGCCTAACCTATCTCCTAAGTTAGGCAGTGAGCATAGGCAATGGTATAAGCGGCGCCTAACCTATCGCCTATGTTTATATAGGTGGTGCCTTTGGCATCACCTATGTTTACATAGGCGCCTAACCTATCGCCTTAGTGAGGCAGCAAGGATTGGCTATGGTATAAGCGGCGCCTAACCTATCACCTATGTTTACCTAGGCGGAGCCTAACCTATCACCTTAGTGAGGCAGCAAGGATAGGCTATGGTATAAGCGGCGCCTAACCTATCCCTATGTTGATATAGGCGGCGCCTATAAGATTGCCTATGTTTACATAGTTGGCGCCTATCCTGTATAGCCGACACCTAACCTATCTCCTGAGTGAGGAAGTGCGCATAGGAAATGGTATAAGCGGCGCCTAACCTATCCTAACCTATCGCCTATGTTGATATAGGCGGCACCTAAGCCATCACCTATGCTGACATAGGCGACGCCTAACCTATCGCCTAAGTGAAGCAATGAGCATAGGCAATGGAATAAGCGGCGCCTAACCTATCGCCTATGTTGATATAGGTGGCGCCAAAGCCATCGCCTATGCTGACATAGGCGGCGCCTAACCTATCGCCTAAGTGAGGCAGTGAGCATAGGCAATAGTATAAGTAGTGCCTAAACTATCGCCTATGTAGACATAGGTAGCGCCTAAGACATCACCAATGTTGACATAGGCGGCGCCTAACCTATCGCCTAAGTGAGGCAATGAGCATAGGTAATGGTATTAGCGGTGCCTAATCTATCGCCTATGTTGATATAAGTGGCGCCTATGAGATCACCTATGTTGACATAGGCGGCGCCTAACCTATCGCCTAAGTGAGGCAGTAAGCATGGGCAATGGTATAAGTGGCACCTAACGTGTCGCCTATGTTGACATAGGCGGCGGCTAAGTCATCGCCTATGTTGACGTAGGCGGCGCCTAACCTATCGCCTATGTTGATATAGGCGGCGCCTAAGCCATCGTCTATGTTGACATATGCGGCGCCTAATCTATCGCCTAAGTGAGGCAGTGAGCATAGGAATTTGTGTAAGCGGCGCCTAATCTATCACCTATGTTGACTTAGGCGGTGCCTAAGCCATCGCCTATGTTGACATAGGCGGCGCCTAACCTATCGCCTAAGTGTGGCAGCGACCATAGGCAATGGTATAAGCGGCGCCTAACCTATCGCCTATGTTGATATACGTGGAGCCTAAGCCATTGCCTATGTATATATATGCGGCGCCCAACCTATCGCCAATGTAGATATAGGCGGCGCCTAAGAGATCGCCTATGTTGATGTAGGCGTTGCCTAACCTATCTCCTAATTGAGGAAGTGGGCATAGGCAATTGAATAAGCATCGCCTAGCATATCGCTTATGTTGATATAGGCGGCACCTAATCCATCGCCTATATTCACATAGGTGGCACCTAACCTATCACCTAAGTGAGGAAGAGAGCACAGGTAATGCAATAAGCGGCGCCTAACCTATCGCCTATGTTGATATAGGTGGCGCCTATGGCAACTCCTATGTTTACATAGGCGGCGCCTAACCTATCGCCTTAGTGAGGCAGCAAGCAAAGGCAATGGTATACGCGGCGCCTAACCTATCGCCTATGTTGATATAGGCGGCGCCTAAGCGATCGCCTATATTGACATAGGCGGCGCCAAACCTATCGCCTAATTGAGGCGGTGAGAATAGGCAATGGTATAAGCGGCGGCACCTAACCTGTCGCCGATGTTGACATAGGTGGCGCCTATGGCATCGCCTATGGCATCGCGTATGTTTATATAGGAGACACCTAACTTATCGCCTAAGTGAGGAAGCAAACATAGGCAATGGTATAAGCGGCGCCTAACCTATCGCCTATGTTGATATACGTAGCTCCTAAGCCATCGCCTATGTTTAAATAGGCGGCGGCTAATCTATCGCCTAAGTTAGGCAGTACGCATAGGCAATGGTATAAGGGGAGCCTAACCTAACGCCTATATTGATATAGGCAGCGACTAAGCCATCGCCTATGTTGACGTAGGCAGTGCCTAACCTATAGCCTAATTGAGGAAGTGAGCTTAGGCAATGGTATAAGCGGCACCTAACCTATCGACTATGATGATATAGGCGGCGCCTACGCCATTGCCTATGTTTACATAGATGGAGCCTAACCTATCGCCTATGTCAGGCAGTTAGCATAGGAAATGGTATAAGAGGCGCCTAACCTATCGCCTATGTTGACATAGGCAACGCCTAAGACATCGTCTATGTTGACATAGGCTGCGCCTAACCTATCGCCTAAGTGAGGCGGTGAGCATTGGCAATGGTATAAGCGGCGCCTATCCTATCTCCTATGCTGATATAGGAGGCGCCTAAACCATAGCCTATGTTAACATAGGTGGTTCCTAACCTATCGCCAAAGTGAGGCACTGAGCATAGGCAATGGTATAAGCGGCGCCTAACCTATCACCTATGTTGATATAGATGGCGCCTAAGCCATTGCCTATGTTGACTTAGATCGAGCCTAACCTATCGCCTATGCGAGAAAGTGAGCATAGGTAATAGTATAAGTGGCGCCTCTCTATCGCCTATATTTATATAAGTGGCGCCTAAGCCATCACCTATGTTGACATCGAAGGCGCCTAACCTATCGCCTAAGTGAGGCAGTGAGCATAGGCAATGGTATAAGCGGTGCCTAACCTATCGCCTATGCTGATCTAGACAGCGTCTAAGCCATCACCTACATTGACATAGGCGGTGCCTAACCTATCGCCTTATTGAGGCAGTGAGCATAGGAAATGGTTTAAGCGGCGCCTAACCTATCGCCTATGTTTTTATAGGTGGCGCCTAAGCCATCACCTATGTTAACATAGGCGGATCCTAAACTATCACCTATGTGAGGCAGTGAGAATAGGCCATGGTTGAACCGGCGCCTAACCTATCACCTAAGTTGATATAGGCGGCGCCTAAGCCATCACCTATGTTGACATAGGTGGCACCTAACCTATCGCCTAAGTGAGGCAGTGAGCATAGGAAATGGTATAAGCGGCGCCAAACCTATCGCCTATGTTGATATAGGCGGTGCCTAAGCCATCGCCTATTTGACATAGGCGGCGCCTAACCTATCGCCTATGTTGATATAGGCAGCACCATATCCATTACCTCTGTTGACATAGGCGGCATCTAACCTATCTCCTAAGTGAGGCAGTGAACATAGACATTGGTATAAGCGGCGCCTAACCTATCACCTATGTTGATATAGGCGGCACCTAAGCCATCGCCTAAGTGAGGCAGTTAGCATAGGCAATGGTATAAGCGGCGCCTAGCCTATCGCCTATGTTCATATAGGCGGGGACTAACCGATCGCCTATGTTGACATAGGCGGCGCCTAACCTAACTCCTAAGTGAGGCGGTGAGCATAGGCAATGGTATAAGTGATGCCTACCCTGTCGCCTATGTTGGTATAGGCGGTGCCTAATCCATCGACTATGTTGACATAGGCGGCACCTAACCTATCGCCTAAGTTAGGAACTAAGCATAGGCAATGGTTTAAGCGGCGCCTAACCTATCACCTATGTTGATATAGGTGGCCCCTAAGCCATTGCCTATGTTGACTTAGACCGAGCGTAACCTATCGCCTAAGTGAGAAAGTGAGCATAGGTAATAGTATAAGTGGCGTCTCTCTATCGCCTATATTGATATAGGTGGTGCCTAAGCCATCACCTATGTTGACATAGAAGGCGCCTAACCTATAGCCTTAGTGAGGCAGTGAGCATAGGCAATGGTATAAGCGGTGCCTAACCTATCGCCTATGCTGATCTAGACGGCGTCTAAGCATCACCTATATTGACATAGGCGGTGCCTAACCTATCGCCTAATTGAGGCAGTGAGCATAGGAAATTGTATAAGCGGCGCCTAACCTATCGCCTATGTTTATATAGGTGGCGCCTAAGCCATCACCTATGTTGACATAGGCGGATCCTAACCTATCACCTATGTGAGGCAGTGAGAATAGGCAATGGTAGAACCGGTGCCTAACCTATCGCCTAAGTTTATATAGGCGGCGCCTAAGCCATCGCCAGTGTTGACATAGGTGGCACCTAACCTATCGCCTATGTTGATATAGGCGGTGCCTAAGCCATCGCCTATGTTGACATAGGCGGCGCCTAACCTATCGCCTATATTGATATAGGCACCACCATATCCATTGCCTCTGTTGACATAGTTGGCATCTAACCTATCGCCTAAGTGAGGCACTGAGCATAGACATATGTATAAGCGGCGCCTAACCTATCACCTATGTTGATATAGGCGACACCTAAGCCATTGCCTAAGTGAGGCAGTTAGCATAGGCAATGGTATAAGCGGCGCCTAGCCTATCGCCTATGTTGATATAGGCGGGGACTAACCGATCGCCTATGTTTATATAGGTGGCGCCTAAGCCATGACCTATGTTGACATAGGCGGATCCTAACCTATCACCTATGTGAGGCAGTGAGAATAGGCAATGGTAGAACCGGCTCCTAACCTATCGCCTAAGTTGTTATAGGCGGCGCCCTAGCCATTGCCTATGTTGACATAGGTGGAACCTAACCTATCTCCTAAGTGAGGCGGTGAGCATAGGAAATGGTATAAGCGGCGCCTAACCTGTCGCCTATGTTGGTATAGGCGGTGCCTAATCCATCGACTATGTTGACATAGGCGGCACCTAACCTATCGCCTAAGTTATGCAGTGAGCATAGGTAATGGTATAAGCGGCGCCTAACCTATCGCCGATGTTGTATATAGGTGGCGCTTATTGCATCGCTTATGTTTACATAGGCGGCGCCTAACCTATCGCCTATGTGAGGCAGCGAGCATAGGCAATGGTATAAGTGGCGCCTAACCTATCGCCAATGTTGATATAGGCGGCGCCTAAGCCATCGCCTATGTTGACGTAGGCGGTGCCTAACCTATCGCCTAATTGAGTAAGTGACCATAAGCAATGGTATAAGCGTCGCCTAACCTATCGACTATGTTGACATAGGCGGCACCTAACCTATCGCCTAGGTTATGCAGTGAGCATAGGTAATGGTATAAGCGGCGCCTAACCTATCGCCGATGTTGTATATAGGTGGCGCTTATTGCATCGCTTATGTTTACATAGGCAGCACCTAACCTATCGCCTATGTGAGGCAGCGAGCATAGGCAATTGTATAAGTGGCCCCTAACCTATCGCCAATGTTGATATAGGCGGCGCCTAAGCCATCGCCTATGTTGACGTAGGCGGTGCCTAACCTATCGCCTAATTGAGTAAGTGACCACAAGCAATGGTATAAGCGACGCCTAACCTATCGCCTATGTTGATATAGGTGGCGCCTATTGCATGTCCCAGCGATCGCCTAAGTGAGGCAGTGAGCATAGCCAATAGTATAAGCGGCGCCTAACCTATCGCCTATGTTGATACAGGCAGCGCCCAAGCGATCACCTATGTTGACTTAGGCGGCGCCTAAACTATCGCCTAAGTAAGGCGGTGAGCATAGGCAATGGTATAAGCGGCGCATAACCTATCGCCTATGTTGATATAGGTGGCGCCTAAGTCATTGCCTATGTTGACGTAGACTGAGCCTAACCTATCGCCTAAGTGACAAAGTGAGCATAGGTAATGGTATAAGCGGCGCCTGACTGATCGCCTATGATGATATAGGTGGCTCCTAAGCCATCACCTATTTTGACATAGGAGGTGCCTACCCTAGCCCATAAGTGAGGCAACGAGCATAAGCAATGGTATAAGCGGCGCCTATCCTATCGCCTATGTTGATATAGGTGGGGCCTATGGAATATACTATGTTTACATAGGCGGAGCCTAACCTCTCTCCTTTGTGAGGCAGCAACGATAGGCAATGGTATAAGCGGCGCCTAACCTATCGCCTATGTTGATATAGGCGGCGCCTAAGTGATCGCGTATGCTGACATAGGCGGTGTCTAACCTATCGTAAAATTAAGGCAGTGAGCATAGGCAATGGTATAAGCGGCGCCTAACCTATCTCCTATGTTGATATAGGCGGTGCCAAAGCCATCCCATTCGTTGACATAGGCGGCACCTAACGTATCACCTAAGTAAGGCGGTGAGCATAGGTAATGGTATAAGCGGCGCCTAACCTATCGCCAATGTTGATATAAGTAGCGCCTATGGCATCTCTATATTTATATAGGCGGCCCCTAACCTATCGCCTTAGTGAGGCGGCAAGAATAGGGAATGGTATAAGTGCCGCCTAACCTATCGCCTAAGTTGATATAGGCGGAGCCTAAGCGATCGCCTATGTTGACATAGGCGGAACCAAACCTATTTCCTAAGTGAGTCGGTAAGAATAGGCAATGGTATAAGCGGCGCCTAACCTGTTGCCTATGTTAATATAGGCGGCACCTAATGCATCGACTATGTTGACAGAGGCGGCACCTAACCTATCACCTAAGTGAGGCAATGAGCATAGGTAATGGTATAAGCGGAGCCTAACCTATCGCCTATGTTGATATAGGTGGGGCCAATGGCATCGCTTATGATTACATAGACGGCGTCTAACCTATCGCCTAAGTGTGGTAGCGAGCATAGGCAATGGTATAAGCGTCGCCTAACCTATCGCCTATGTTGACATACGTGGCTCCTAAGCCTTTGCCTATGATTATATATGCGGCGCCTAACCTATCGCCTAAGTAGGGCAGTAAGCATAGGTAGTGGTATAAGCGGCACCTAACCTGTCGCCTATGTTGATATAGGCGGCGCTTAATCCATCGCATATGTTGACATAGGAGGCACCTAACCTATCATCTAATTGAGGAAGTGAGCATAGGTAATGGTATAAGCGGTGCCTAACCTATCGCCTATGTTGATATAGGTGGCGCCTATGTTTACTTAGGCGACGCCTAGCGTATCGCCTAAGTGAGGCAGCAAGTATAGGCAATGGTATAAGCAGCGCCTAACCTATCGCCTATGTTGATATACGTGGCGCCTAATCCATTTCTTATGATTATATATGCGGCGCCTAACCTATCGCCTAAGTGAGGCAGTAAGCAGAGGCAATGATATAAGCGGCGCCTAACTTAACACCAATGTTGATATAGGCGGTGCCTAAGCCACCTCCTATGTTCATGTAGGTGGTGCCTAACCTATCGCCTAATTGAGGCAGTGAGCATAGGCAATGGTATAAGCGGCACCTAACCTATCTCCTATGTTAATATAGGCGGCGCCTAAGCCATTTCCTATGTTGACATAGACGGAGCCTAACCTATCGCCTAAGTGAGGCAGTGAGTATATGCAATGGCATAAGCGACACCTAAATAATCGCCTATGTTGATATAGGAGGCGCCTAGATCAACGCCTATGTTAACATAGGCGGCGCCTAACCTATCGCCAAATTGAGGCACTGAGTATAGGCAATGGTATAAGCGGCACCTAACCTATCGCCTATGTTGATATAGGCAGCTCCTAATCCATCGCCTATGTTGACATAGGCGGCACCTAACCTATTACCTAAGTGAGGTAGTGAGCATAGATAATGGTATAAGCGGCGCCTAACCTATCGCCTATTTTGATATAGGCGGCACCTAAGCCATCGCATTAGTAAGGCAGAGAGCATAGCCAATGGTATAAGCGGTGCCTAACCTATCACCTATGTAAGGCGGTGAGCATAGGCAATGGTATAAGCTGCGCATAACCTATCGCCTATGTTTATATAGGCGGCACCTAATGCATCGACTATGTTGACATAGGCGGCACCTAACCTATCACCTAAGTGAGGCAATGAGCATAGGTAATGGTATATGCGGAACCTAACCTATCGCCTATGTTGATATAGGTGGCGCCAATGGCATCGCTTATGTTTACATAGACGACGTCTAACCTATCGACTAAGTAAGGCAACGAGCATAGGCAATGGTATAAGCGGCGCCTAACCTATCGCCTATATTGACATATGTGGCTCCTAAGCCATTGCCTATGTTTATATATGCGACACCTAACCTATAGCCTAAGTAGGGCAGTAAGCATAGGCAATGGTATAAGCGGCGCCTAACCTGTCGCCTATGTTGATATAGGCGGCGCTTATGTTTACTTAGGCGGCGCCTAACGTAACACCTAAGTGAGGCTTCAAGCATAGGCAATGGTATAAGCAGCGCCTAACCTATCGCCTATGCTGATATACGTGGCGCCTAATCCATTGCTTATGTTTATATATGCGGCGCCTAACCTATAGCCTAAGTGAGGCAGTAAGCAGAGGCAATGCTATAAGCGGCGCGTAACTTAACGCCAATGTTGATATAGGCGGTGCCTAAGCCACCTCCTATGTTCATGTAGGTGGTGCCTAACCTATGACCTAATTGAGGAAGTGAGCATAGGCAATGGTATAAGCGGCGCCTAACCTATTTCCTATGTTAATATAGGCGGCGCCTAAGCCATTGCCTATGTTGACATAGACGGAGCCTAACCTATCGCCTAAGTGAGGCAGTGAGAATAGGAAATGGTATAAGCGACACCTAAACAATCGCCTATGTTTATATAGGAGGCGCCTAAACCGACGCCTATGTTAACATAGGCGGCGCCTAACCTATCGCAAAATTGAGGCACTGAGCATAGGCAATGGTATAAGCGGCACCTAACCTATCGCCTATGTTGATATAGGCAGCGCCTAAGCCATCACCTATGCTGAAAAAGGCGGCGCCTAACCATTTACCTAAGTGAGGTAGTGAGCATAGAAAATGGTATAAGCGGCGCCTAACCTATCGCCTATGTTGATATAGGCGGCACCTAAGCCATCGCATTAGTAACGCAATGAGCATAGCCAATGGTATAAGCGGCGCCTAACCTATCGTCTAAGTAAGGCGGTGAGCATAGGCAATGGTATAAGCTGCGCATAACCTATCACCTATGTTGATATAGGTGGCGCCTACGCTATTGCCTATGTTGACATAGACGAATCCTAACCTATCCCCTAAGTGAGGCAGTGAGCATAGGTAATCGTATAAGCGGAGCCTAACCTATCGCCTATGTTGATATAGGTGGCGCCTAAGCCATCACCTATGTTGACATAAAGGGCACATAACATATCGCCTAAGTGAGGCAGTGAGCATAGGCACTGGTATAAGCGGTGCCTAACCTATCGCCTATGTGGATATAGACGGCGCATAAGACATCGCCTATGTTGACATAGGCGGTGCCTAACCTATCACCTAATTGAGGCAGTGAGCATAGGAAATGGTATAAGCGACGCCTAACCTATCGCCTATGTTGATATAGGTGGCGCCTATGCCATCATCTATGTTGACATAGGAGGAGCATAACCTATTACCTATGTGAGGCAGTGAGAATAGGCAATTGTATAACCAGCGCCTAACCTATCGCCTATGTTGATATAGGCGGTGCCTACTTCATCGCCTATGTTGACATAGGCGGCGCCTAACCTATCCCCTAAGAGAGGCAGTGAGCATAGGCAATGGTATAAGCAGCGCCTAACCTGTCGCCTATGTTGGTATAGGCGGCGCCTAATCCATCGATTATGTTGACATAGGCGATACCTAACCTATCGCCTAAGTGAGGCAGTATGAATAGGTAATGGTATAAGCGGCGCCTAACCTATCGCCTATGTTGAAATATGTGGTGCCTAAGCCATTGCCTATGTTTATATATGCGGCAACTAACCTATCGCCTAAGTGAGGCAGTAAGCATAGGCAATTGTATATGCAGCGCCTAACCTATTGCCTATATGAGGCAGTGAGAAAAGGCAATTGTAAAACCAGCGCCTAACCTATCGCCTATGTTGACATAGGCGGTGCCTAGTCCATTGCCTATATTGACTTAGGCGGCGCCTAACCTATAACCTAAGTGAGGCAGTGAGCATAGGCAATGTTATAGCGGCGCCTAACGTATCGCCTATGTTGACATAGGCGGCACCTAATCTATCGCCTATGTTGATATAGGCGACCTTTAAGCCATTGCCTATGTTGATATAGGCGGTGCCTAAGCCATCGCCTATGTTGACATAGGCGGCACCTAACCTATCACCTAAGTAAGGCAGTGAGCATAGGTAATGGTATAAGCGGCGGCTAACCAATCGCCTATGTTGATATAAGTGGTGCCTATGGCATCTCCTATGTTTATATAGGCGTCGCCTAACGTATCGCCTTAGTGAGGCGGCAAGAATTTGCAATGGTATAAGCGGCGCCTAACCTATCGCCTATGTTGATATAGGCGGCGCCTAAGCGATCGCCTATGTTGACATAGGCGGAACTTAACCTATCTCCTAAGTGAGGTAGTGAGAATAGGCAATGGTATAAGCGGTGCCTAACCTGTTGCCTATGTTAATATAGGCGGCACCTAATGCATCGACTATGTTGACATAGGCGGCACCTAACCTATCACCTAAGTGAGGCAATGAGCATAGGTAATGGTATAAGCAGAACCTAACCTATCGCCTATGTTGATATAGGTGGCGCCAATGGCATCGCTTATGGTTACATAGACGACGTCTAACCCATCGCCTAAGTGAGGCAGCGAGCATAGGAAATGGTATAAGCGGCGCCTAAACTATCGCCTATGCTGACATATGTGGCTCCTAAGCCATTGCCTTTGTTTATATATGCGGCGCCTAACCTATCGCCTAAGTAGGGCAGTAAGCATAGGCAATGGTATAAGCGGTGCCTAACCTGTCGCCTATGTTGATATAGGCGGCGCTTAATCCATCGCATATGTTGACATAGGCGGCACCTAACCTATCATCTAATTGAGGCAGTGAGCATAGGTAATGGTATAAGCGGCGCCTAACCTATCGCCTATGTTGATATAGGTGTCTCCAATGTTTAGTTAGGCGGCGCCTAACGTATCGCCTAAGTGAGGCAGCAAGCATAGGCAATGGTATAAGCAGCACCTAATATATCGCCTATGTTGATATACGTGGCGCCTAATCCATTACTTATGTTTATATATGTGGCGCCTAACCTATAGCCTAAGTGAGGAGTAAGCAGAGGCAATGCTATAAGCGGCGCCTAACTTAACGCCAATGTTGATATAGGCGGTGCCTAAGCTACCTCCTATGTTCATGTAGGTGGTGCCTAACCTATGACCTAACTAAGGAAGTGAGGATAGGCGATGGAATAAGCGGCGCCTAACCTATCTCCTATGTTAATATAGGCGACACCTAAGCCATTGCCCATGTTGACATAGACGGAGCCTAACCTATCGCCTAGGTGAGGCAGTGAGTATAGGCAATGGTATAAGCGACACCTAAACAATCTCCTATGTTGATATAGGAGGCGCCTAAACCAACGCCTATGTTAACATAGGGGACGCCTAACCTATCGCCAAATTGAGGCACTGAGCATAGGCAATGGTATAAGCGGCACCTAACCTATCGCCTATGTTGATATAGGCAGCGCCTATTCCATCACCTATGTTGACATAGGTGGCGCCTAACCTATTACCTAAGTGAGGTAGTGAGCATAGAAAATGGTATAAGCAGCGCCTAACCTATCGCCTATATTGATATTGGCGGCACCTAAGCCATCGCATTAGTAAGGCAAAGAGCATAGCCAATGGTATAAGCGGCGCCTAACCTATCTCCTAAGTAAGGCGGTGAGCATAGGCAATGGAATAAGCTGCGCATAACCTATCGCCTATGTTGATATAGGTGGCGCCTACGCTATTGCCTATGTTGACATAGACGGATCCTAACCTATCCCCTATGTGAGGCAGTGAGCATAGGTAATCGTATAAGCAGAGCCTAACCTATCGCCTAAGTGAGGCAGTGAGCATAGGCACTGGTATAAGCGGTGCCTAAGCCACCTCTTATGTTCATGTAGGTGGTGCCTAACCTATCGCCTAATTGAGGCAGTGAGCATAGGCAATGGTATAAGCGGCGCCTAACCTATCTCCTATGTTAATATAGGCGGCGCCTAAGCCATTGCCTATGTTGACATAGACGGAGCCTAACCTATCGCCTAAGTGAGGCAGTGAGTAGAGGCAATGGTATAAGCGACACCTAAACAATCGCCTATGTTGATATAGGAGACGCCTAATCCAACGCCTATATTAACATAGGCGGCGCCTAACCTATCGCCAAATTGAGGCTCTGAGCATAGGCAATGGTATAAGCAGCACCTAACCTATCGCCTATGTTGATATAGGCATCTCCTAAGCCATCGCCTATGTTGACATAGGCGGCACCTAACCTATTACCTAAGTGAGGTAGTGAGCATAGAAAATGGAATAAGAGACGCCTAACCTATCGCCTATGTTGATATAGGCGGCACCTATGCCATCGCATTAGTAAGGCAGAGAGCATAGACAATGGTATAAGCGGTGCCTAACCTATCGCCTAAGTAAGGCGCTGAGCATAGGCAATGGTATAAGATGCACATAACCTATCGCCTATATTGATATAAGTGGCGCCTACACTATTGCCTATGTTGACATAGACGGAGCCTAACCTATCCCCTAAGTGAGGCAGTGAGCATAGGTAATGGTATAAGCAGATCCTACCCTATCGCCTATGTTGATATAGGTGGCGCCTAATCCATCACCTATGTTGATATAGGCGGTGCCTACGCCATCGCCTATGTTGACATCGGCGGCACCTAACCTATCACCTATGTAAGGCAGTGAGCATAGGTAATGGTATAAGCGGCGCCTAACCTATCGCCTATGTTGATATAAGTGGTGCCTATGGCATCTCCTATGTTTATATAGGCGGCGCCTAACCTATCGCCTGAGTGAGGTGGCAAGAATAGGCAATGGTATAAGCGGCGCCTAACCTAATGCCTATGTTGATATAGGTGGCGACTAAGCGATCTCCTATGTTGACAAAGGTGGAACCTAACATATCTCCTAAGTGAGGCGGTGAGAATAGGCAATGGTATAAGCGGCGCATAACCTGTTGCCTATGTTAATATAGGTGGCACCTAATGCATCGACTATGTTGACATAGGCGGCACCTAACCTATTACCTAAGTGAGGCAATGAGCATAGGTAATGGTATAAGCGGAACCTAACCTATCGCCTATGTTGATATAGGTGGCGCCAATGGCATCGCTTATGTTTACATAGACGGCGTCTAACCTATCACGTAAGTGAGGCACCGAGCATAGGCAATGGTATAAGCGGCGCCTAACCTATCGCCTAAGTAGGGCAGTAAGCATAGGCAATGGTATACGCGGCGCCTAACCTGTCGCCTATGTTGATATAGGCGGTGCTTAATCCATCGCATATGTTGACATAGGCGGCACCTAACCTATCATCTAATTGAGGCAGTGAGCATTGGTAATGGTATAAGCGGCGCCTAACCTATCGCCTATGTTAATATAGGTGGCGCCTATGGCATCGCCTATGTTTACTTAGGCGGCGCCTAACGTATCGCCTAAGTGAGGCAACAAGCATAGGCAATGGTATAAGCAGCTCCTAACCTATCGCCTATGTTGATAGACGTGGCGCCTAATCCATTGCTTATGTTTTTATATGCGGCGCCTAACCTATCGCCTAAGTGAGGCAGTATGCAGAGGCAATGCTATAAGCGTCGCCTAACTTAACACCAATGTTGATATAGGCGGTGCCTAAGCCACCTCCTATGTTCATGTAGGTGGTGCCTAACCTATCACCTAATTGAGGCAGTGAGCATAGGTAATGGTATAAGCGGCGCCTAACCTATCTCCTATGTTAATATTGGCGGCGCCTAAGCCATTGCCTATGTTGACATAGACGGAGCATAACCTATCGCCTAAGTGAGTTAGTGATTATAGGCAATGGTATAAGTGACACCTAAACAATAGCCTATGTTGATATAGGAGGCGCCTAAACCAACGCCTATGTTTACATAGGCGGCGCCTAACCTATCGCAAAATTGAGGCACTCAGTATATGCAATGGTATAAGCGGCACCTAACCTATCGCCTAAGTCGATATAGGCAGCTCCTAAGCCATCGCCTCTGTTGACATAGGCGGCACATAACCTATTACCTAAGTGAGGTAGTGAGCATAGAAAATGGTATAAGCGGCGCCTAACCTATCGCCTATGTTTTTATAGGTGGCGCCTAAGCCATCACCTATGTTAACATAGGCGGATCCTAAACTATCACCTATGTGAGGCAGTGAGAATAGGCCATGGTTGAACCGGCGCCTAACCTATCACCTAAGTTGATATAGGCGGCGCCTAAGCCATCACCTATGTTGACATAGGTGGCACCTAACCTATCGCCTAAGTGAGGCAGTGAGCATAGGAAATGGTATAAGCGGCGCCAAACCTATCGCCTATGTTGATATAGGCGGTGCCTAAGCCATCGCCTATTTGACATAGGCGGCGCCTAACCTATCGCCTATGTTGATATAGGCAGCACCATATCCATTACCTCTGTTGACATAGGCGGCATCTAACCTATCTCCTAAGTGAGGCAGTGAACATAGACATTGGTATAAGCGGCGCCTAACCTATCACCTATGTTGATATAGGCGGCACCTAAGCCATCGCCTAAGTGAGGCAGTTAGCATAGGCAATGGTATAAGCGGCGCCTAGCCTATCGCCTATGTTCATATAGGCGGGGACTAACCGATCGCCTATGTTGACATAGGCGGCGCCTAACCTAACTCCTAAGTGAGGCGGTGAGCATAGGCAATGGTATAAGTGATGCCTACCCTGTCGCCTATGTTGGTATAGGCGGTGCCTAATCCATCGACTATGTTGACATAGGCGGCACCTAACCTATCGCCTAAGTTAGGAACTAAGCATAGGCAATGGTTTAAGCGGCGCCTAACCTATCACCTATGTTGATATAGGTGGCCCCTAAGCCATTGCCTATGTTGACTTAGACCGAGCGTAACCTATCGCCTAAGTGAGAAAGTGAGCATAGGTAATAGTATAAGTGGCGTCTCTCTATCGCCTATATTGATATAGGTGGTGCCTAAGCCATCACCTATGTTGACATAGAAGGCGCCTAACCTATAGCCTTAGTGAGGCAGTGAGCATAGGCAATGGTATAAGCGGTGCCTAACCTATCGCCTATGCTGATCTAGACGGCGTCTAAGCATCACCTATATTGACATAGGCGGTGCCTAACCTATCGCCTAATTGAGGCAGTGAGCATAGGAAATTGTATAAGCGGCGCCTAACCTATCGCCTATGTTTATATAGGTGGCGCCTAAGCCATCACCTATGTTGACATAGGCGGATCCTAACCTATCACCTATGTGAGGCAGTGAGAATAGGCAATGGTAGAACCGGTGCCTAACCTATCGCCTAAGTTTATATAGGCGGCGCCTAAGCCATCGCCAGTGTTGACATAGGTGGCACCTAACCTATCGCCTATGTTGATATAGGCGGTGCCTAAGCCATCGCCTATGTTGACATAGGCGGCGCCTAACCTATCGCCTATATTGATATAGGCACCACCATATCCATTGCCTCTGTTGACATAGTTGGCATCTAACCTATCGCCTAAGTGAGGCACTGAGCATAGACATATGTATAAGCGGCGCCTAACCTATCACCTATGTTGATATAGGCGACACCTAAGCCATTGCCTAAGTGAGGCAGTTAGCATAGGCAATGGTATAAGCGGCGCCTAGCCTATCGCCTATGTTGATATAGGCGGGGACTAACCGATCGCCTATGTTTATATAGGTGGCGCCTAAGCCATGACCTATGTTGACATAGGCGGATCCTAACCTATCACCTATGTGAGGCAGTGAGAATAGGCAATGGTAGAACCGGCTCCTAACCTATCGCCTAAGTTGTTATAGGCGGCGCCCTAGCCATTGCCTATGTTGACATAGGTGGAACCTAACCTATCTCCTAAGTGAGGCAGTGAGCATAGGAAATGGTATAAGCGGCGCCTAACCTGTCGCCTATGTTGGTATAGGCGGTGCCTAATCCATCGACTATGTTGACATAGGCGGCACCTAACCTATCGCCTAAGTTATGCAGTGTGCATAGGTAATGGTATAAGCGGCGCCTAACCTATCGCCGATGTTGTATATAGGTGGCGCTTATTGCATCGCTTATGTTTACATAGGCGGCGCCTAACCTATCGCCTATGTGAGGCAGCGAGCATAGGCAATGGTATAAGTGGCGCCTAACCTATCGCCAATGTTGATATAGGCGGCGCCTAAGCCATCGCCTATGTTGACGTAGGCGGTGCCTAACCTATCGCCTAATTGAGTAAGTGACCATAAGCAATGGTATAAGCGTCGCCTAACCTATCGACTATGTTGACATAGGCGGCACCTAACCTATCGCCTAGGTTATGCAGTGAGCATAGGTAATGGTATAAGCGGCGCCTAACCTATCGCCGATGTTGTATATAGGTGGCGCTTATTGCATCGCTTATGTTTACATAGGCGGCACCTAACCTATCGCCTATGTGAGGCAGCGAGCATAGGCAATTGTATAAGTGGCGCCTAACCTATCGCCAATGTTGATATAGGCGGCGCCTAAGCCATCGCCTATGTTGACGTAGGCGGTGCCTAACCTATCGCCTAATTGAGTAAGTGACCACAAGCAATGGTATAAGCGACGCCTAACCTATCGCCTATGTTGATATAGGTGGCGCCTATTGCATGTCCCAGCGATCGCCTAAGTGAGGCAGTGAGCATAGCCAATAGTATAAGCGGCGCCTAACCTATCGCCTATGTTGATACAGGCAGCGCCCAAGCGATCACCTATGTTGACTTAGGCGGCGCCTAAACTATCGCCTAAGTAAGGCGGTGAGCATAGGCAATGGTATAAGCGGCGCATAACCTATCGCCTATGTTGATATAGGTGGCGCCTAAGTCATTGCCTATGTTGACGTAGACTGAGCCTAACCTATCGCCTAAGTGACAAAGTGAGCATAGGTAATGGTATAAGCGGCGCCTGACTGATCGCCTATGATGATATAGGTGGCTCCTAAGCCATCACCTATTTTGACATAGGAGGTGCCTACCCTAGCCCATAAGTGAGGCAACGAGCATAAGCAATGGTATAAGCGGCGCCTATCCTATCGCCTATGTTGATATAGGTGGGGCCTATGGAATATACTATGTTTACATAGGCGGAGCCTAACCTCTCTCCTTAGTGAGGCAGCAACGATAGGCAATGGTATAAGCGGCGCCTAACCTATCGCCTATGTTGATATAGGCGGCGCCTAAGTGATCGCGTATGCTGACATAGGCGGTGTCTAACCTATCGTAAAATTAAGGCAGTGAGCATAGGCAATGGTATAAGCGGCGCCTAACCTATCTCCTATGTTGATATAGGCGGTGCCAAAGCCATCCCATTCGTTGACATAGGCGGCACCTAACGTATCACCTAAGTAAGGCGGTGAGCATAGGTAATGGTATAAGCGGCGCCTAACCTATCGCCTATGTTGATATAAGTAGCGCCTATGGCATCTCTATGTTTATATAGGCGGCCCCTAACCTATCGCCTTAGTGAGGCGGCAAGAATAGGGAATGGTATAAGTGCCGCCTAACCTATCGCCTAAGTTGATATAGGCGGAGCCTAAGCGATCGCCTATGTTGACATAGGCGGAACCAAACCTATTTCCTAAGTGAGTCGGTAAGAATAGGCAATGGTATAAGCGGCGCCTAACCTGTTGCCTATGTTAATATAGGCGGCACCTAATGCATCGACTATGTTGACAGAGGCGGCACCTAACCTATCACCTAAGTGAGGCAATGAGCATAGGTAATGGTATAAGCGGAGCCTAACCTATCGCCTATGTTGATATAGGTGGGGCCAATGGCATCGCTTATGATTACATAGACGGCGTCTAACCTATCGCCTAAGTGTGGTAGCGAGCATAGGCAATGGTATAAGCGTCGCCTAACCTATCGCCTATGTTGACATACGTGGCTCCTAAGCCTTTGCCTATGATTATATATGCGGCGCCTAACCTATCGCCTAAGTAGGGCAGTAAGCATAGGTAGTGGTATAAGCGGCACCTAACCTGTCGCCTATGTTGATATAGGCGGCGCTTAATCCATCGCATATGTTGACATAGGAGGCACCTAACCTATCATCTAATTGAGGAAGTGAGCATAGGTAATGGTATAAGCGGTGCCTAACCTATCGCCTATGTTGATATAGGTGGCGCCTATGTTTACTTAGGCGACGCCTAGCGTATCGCCTAAGTGAGGCAGCAAGTATAGGCAATGGTATAAGCAGCGCCTAACCTATCGCCTATGTTGATATACGTGGCGCCTAATCCATTTCTTATGATTATATATGCGGCGCCTAACCTATCGCCTAAGTGAGGCAGTAAGCAGAGGCAATGATATAAGCGGCGCCTAACTTAACACCAATGTTGATATAGGCGGTGCCTAAGCCACCTCCTATGTTCATGTAGGTGGTGCCTAACCTATCGCCTAATTGAGGCAGTGAGCATAGGCAATGGTATAAGCGGCACCTAACCTATCTCCTATGTTAATATAGGCGGCGCCTAAGCCATTTCCTATGTTGACATAGACGGAGCCTAACCTATCGCCTAAGTGAGGCAGTGAGTATATGCAATGGCATAAGCGACACCTAAATAATCGCCTATGTTGATATAGGAGGCGCCTAGATCAACGCCTATGTTAACATAGGCGGCGCCTAACCTATCGCCAAATTGAGGCACTGAGTATAGGCAATGGTATAAGCGGCACCTAACCTATCGCCTATGTTGATATAGGCAGCTCCTAATCCATCGCCTATGTTGACATAGGCGGCACCTAACCTATTACCTAAGTGAGGTAGTGAGCATAGATAATGGTATAAGCGGCGCCTAACCTATCGCCTATTTTGATATAGGCGGCACCTAAGCCATCGCATTAGTAAGGCAGAGAGCATAGCCAATGGTATAAGCGGTGCCTAACCTATCACCTATGTAAGGCGGTGAGCATAGGCAATGGTATAAGCTGCGCATAACCTATCGCCTATGTTTATATAGGCGGCACCTAATGCATCGACTATGTTGACATAGGCGGCACCTAACCTATCACCTAAGTGAGGCAATGAGCATAGGTAATGGTATATGCGGAACCTAACCTATCGCCTATGTTGATATAGGTGGCGCCAATGGCATCGCTTATGTTTACATAGACGACGTCTAACCTATCGACTAAGTAAGGCAACGAGCATAGGCAATGGTATAAGCGGCGCCTAACCTATCGCCTATATTGACATATGTGGCTCCTAAGCCATTGCCTATGTTTATATATGCGACACCTAACCTATAGCCTAAGTAGGGCAGTAAGCATAGGCAATGGTATAAGCGGCGCCTAACCTGTCGCCTATGTTGATATAGGCGGCGCTTATGTTTACTTAGGCGGCGCCTAACGTAACACCTAAGTGAGGCTTCAAGCATAGGCAATGGTATAAGCAGCGCCTAACCTATCGCCTATGCTGATATACGTGGCGCCTAATCCATTGCTTATGTTTATATATGCGGCGCCTAACCTATAGCCTAAGTGAGGCAGTAAGCAGAGGCAATGCTATAAGCGGCGCGTAACTTAACGCCAATGTTGATATAGGCGGTGCCTAAGCCACCTCCTATGTTCATGTAGGTGGTGCCTAACCTATGACCTAATTGAGGAAGTGAGCATAGGCAATGGTATAAGCGGCGCCTAACCTATTTCCTATGTTAATATAGGCGGCGCCTAAGCCATTGCCTATGTTGACATAGACGGAGCCTAACCTATCGCCTAAGTGAGGCAGTGAGTATAGGAAATGGTATAAGCGACACCTAAACAATCGCCTATGTTTATATAGGAGGCGCCTAAACCGACGCCTATGTTAACATAGGCGGCGCCTAACCTATCGCAAAATTGAGGCACTGAGCATAGGCAATGGTATAAGCGGCACCTAACCTATCGCCTATGTTGATATAGGCAGCGCCTAAGCCATCACCTATGCTGAAAAAGGCGGCGCCTAACCATTTACCTAAGTGAGGTAGTGAGCATAGAAAATGGTATAAGCGGCGCCTAACCTATCGCCTATGTTGATATAGGCGGCACCTAAGCCATCGCATTAGTAACGCAATGAGCATAGCCAATGGTATAAGCGGCGCCTAACCTATCGTCTAAGTAAGGCGGTGAGCATAGGCAATGGTATAAGCTGCGCATAACCTATCACCTATGTTGATATAGGTGGCGCCTACGCTATTGCCTATGTTGACATAGACGAATCCTAACCTATCCCCTAAGTGAGGCAGTGAGCATAGGTAATCGTATAAGCGGAGCCTAACCTATCGCCTATGTTGATATAGGTGGCGCCTAAGCCATCACCTATGTTGACATAAAGGGCACATAACATATCGCCTAAGTGAGGCAGTGAGCATAGGCACTGGTATAAGCGGTGCCTAACCTATCGCCTATGTGGATATAGACGGCGCATAAGACATCGCCTATGTTGACATAGGCGGTGCCTAACCTATCACCTAATTGAGGCAGTGAGCATAGGAAATGGTATAAGCGACGCCTAACCTATCGCCTATGTTGATATAGGTGGCGCCTATGCCATCATCTATGTTGACATAGGAGGAGCATAACCTATTACCTATGTGAGGCAGTGAGAATAGGCAATTGTATAACCAGCGCCTAACCTATCGCCTATGTTGATATAGGCGGTGCCTAGTTCATCGCCTATGTTGACATAGGCGGCGCCTAACCTATCCCCTAAGAGAGGCAGTGAGCATAGGCAATGGTATAAGCAGCGCCTAACCTGTCGCCTATGTTGGTATAGGCGGCGCCTAATCCATCGATTATGTTGACATAGGCGATACCTAACCTATCGCCTAAGTGAGGCAGTATGAATAGGTAATGGTATAAGCGGCGCCTAACCTATCGCCTATGTTGAAATATGTGGTGCCTAAGCCATTGCCTATGTTTATATATGCGGCAACTAACCTATCGCCTAAGTGAGGCAGTAAGCATAGGCAATTGTATATGCAGCGCCTAACCTATTGCCTATATGAGGCAGTGAGAAAAGGCAATTGTAAAACCAGCGCCTAACCTATCGCCTATGTTGACATAGGCGGTGCCTAGTCCATTGCCTATATTGACTTAGGCGGCGCCTAACCTATAACCTAAGTGAGGCAGTGAGCATAGGCAATGTTATAGCGGCGCCTAACGTATCGCCTATGTTGACATAGGCGGCACCTAATCTATCGCCTATGTTGATATAGGCGACCTTTAAGCCATTGCCTATGTTGATATAGGCGGTGCCTAAGCCATCGCCTATGTTGACATAGGCGGCACCTAACCTATCACCTAAGTAAGGCAGTGAGCATAGGTAATGGTATAAGCGGCGGCTAACCAATCGCCTATGTTGATATAAGTGGTGCCTATGGCATCTCCTATGTTTATATAGGCGTCGCCTAACGTATCGCCTTAGTGAGGCGGCAAGAATTTGCAATGGTATAAGCGGCGCCTAACCTATCGCCTATGTTGATATAGGCGGCGCCTAAGCGATCGCCTATGTTGACATAGGCGGAACTTAACCTATCTCCTAAGTGAGGTAGTGAGAATAAGCAATGGTATAAGCGGTGCCTAACCTGTTGCCTATGTTAATATAGGCGGCACCTAATGCATCGACTATGTTGACATAGGCGGCACCTAACCTATCACCTAAGTGAGGCAATGAGCATAGGTAATGGTATAAGCAGAACCTAACCTATCGCCTATGTTGATATAGGTGGCGCCAATGGCATCGCTTATGGTTACATAGACGACGTCTAACCCATCGCCTAAGTGAGGCAGCGAGCATAGGAAATGGTATAAGCGGCGCCTAAACTATCGCCTATGCTGACATATGTGGCTCCTAAGCCATTGCCTTTGTTTATATATGCGGCGCCTAACCTATCGCCTAAGTAGGGCAGTAAGCATAGGCAATGGTATAAGCGGTGCCTAACCTGTCGCCTATGTTGATATAGGCGGCGCTTAATCCATCGCATATGTTGACATAGGCGGCACCTAACCTATCATCTAATTGAGGCAGTGAGCATAGGTAATGGTATAAGCGGCGCCTAACCTATCGCCTATGTTGATATAGGTGTCTCCAATGTTTAGTTAGGCGGCGCCTAACGTATCGCCTAAGTGAGGCAGCAAGCATAGGCAATGGTATAAGCAGCACCTAATATATCGCCTATGTTGATATATGTGGCGCCTAATCCATTACTTATGTTTATATATGTGGCGCCTAACCTATAGCCTAAGTGAGGAGTAAGCAGAGGCAATGCTATAAGCGGCGCCTAACTTAACGCCAATGTTGATATAGGCGGTGCCTAAGCTACCTCCTATGTTCATGTAGGTGGTGCCTAACCTATGACCTAACTAAGGAAGTGAGGATAGGCGATGGAATAAGCGGCGCCTAACCTATCTCCTATGTTAATATAGGCGACACCTAAGCCATTGCCCATGTTGACATAGACGGAGCCTAACCTATCGCCTAGGTGAGGCAGTGAGTATAGGCAATGGTATAAGCGACACCTAAACAATCTCCTATGTTGATATAGGAGGCGCCTAAACCAACGCCTATGTTAACATAGGGGACGCCTAACCTATCGCCAAATTGAGGCACTGAGCATAGGCAATGGTATAAGCGGCACCTAACCTATCGCCTATGTTGATATAGGCAGCGCCTATTCCATCACCTATGTTGACATAGGTGGCGCCTAACCTATTACCTAAGTGAGGTAGTGAGCATAGAAAATGGTATAAGCAGCGCCTAACCTATCGCCTATATTGATATTGGCGGCACCTAAGCCATCGCATTAGTAAGGCAAAGAGAATAGCCAATGGTATAAGCGGCGCCTAACCTATCTCCTAAGTAAGGCGGTGAGCATAGGCAATGGAATAAGCTGCGCATAACCTATCGCCTATGTTGATATAGGTGGCGCCTACGCTATTGCCTATGTTGACATAGACGGATCCTAACCTATCCCCTATGTGAGGCAGTGAGCATAGGTAATCGTATAAGCAGAGCCTAACCTATCGCCTAAGTGAGGCAGTGAGCATAGGCACTGGTATAAGCGGTGCCTAAGCCACCTCTTATGTTCATGTAGGTGGTGCCTAACCTATCGCCTAATTGAGGCAGTGAGCATAGGCAATGGTATAAGCGGCGCCTAACCTATCTCCTATGTTAATATAGGCGGCGCCTAAGCCATTGCCTATGTTGACATAGACGGAGCCTAACCTATCGCCTAAGTGAGGCAGTGAGTAGAGGCAATGGTATAAGCGACACCTAAACAATCGCCTATGTTGATATAGGAGACGCCTAATCCAACGCCTATATTAACATAGGCGGCGCCTAACCTATCGCCAAATTGAGGCTCTGAGCATAGGCAATGGTATAAGCAGCACCTAACCTATCGCCTATGTTGATATAGGCATCTCCTAAGCCATCGCCTATGTTGACATAGGCGGCACCTAACCTATTACCTAAGTGAGGTAGTGAGCATAGAAAATGGAATAAGAGACGCCTAACCTATCGCCTATGTTGATATAGGCGGCACCTATGCCATCGCATTAGTAAGGCAGAGAGCATAGACAATGGTATAAGCGGTGCCTAACCTATCGCCTAAGTAAGGCGCTGAGCATAGGCAATGGTATAAGATGCACATAACCTATCGCCTATATTGATATAAGTGGCGCCTACACTATTGCCTATGTTGACATAGACGGAGCCTAACCTATCCCCTAAGTGAGGCAGTGAGCATAGGTAATGGTATAAGCAGATCCTACCCTATCGCCTATGTTGATATAGGTGGCGCCTAATCCATCACCTATGTTGATATAGGCGGTGCCTACGCCATCGCCTATGTTGACATCGGCGGCACCTAACCTATCACCTATGTAAGGCAGTGAGCATAGGTAATGGTATAAGCGGCGCCTAACCTATCGCCTATGTTGATATAAGTGGTGCCTATGGCATCTCCTATGTTTATATAGGCGGCGCCTAACCTATCGCCTGAGTGAGGTGGCAAGAATAGGCAATGGTATAAGCGGCGCCTAACCTAATGCCTATGTTGATATAGGTGGCGACTAAGCGATCTCCTATGTTGACAAAGGTGGAACCTAACATATCTCCTAAGTGAGGCGGTGAGAATAGGCAATGGTATAAGCGGCGCATAACCTGTTGCCTATGTTAATATAGGTGGCACCTAATGCATCGACTATGTTGACATAGGCGGCACCTAACCTATTACCTAAGTGAGGCAATGAGCATAGGTAATGGTATAAGCGGAACCTAACCTATCGCCTATGTTGATATAGGTGGCGCCAATGGCATCGCTTATGTTTACATAGACGGCGTCTAACCTATCACGTAAGTGAGGCACCGAGCATAGGCAATGGTATAAGCGGCGCCTAACCTATCGCCTAAGTAGGGCAGTAAGCATAGGCAATGGTATACGCGGCGCCTAACCTGTCGCCTATGTTGATATAGGCGGTGCTTAATCCATCGCATATGTTGACATAGGCGGCACCTAACCTATCATCTAATTGAGGCAGTGAGCATTGGTAATGGTATAAGCGGCGCCTAACCTATCGCCTATGTTAATATAGGTGGCGCCTATGGCATCGCCTATGTTTACTTAGGCGGCGCCTAACGTATCGCCTAAGTGAGGCAACAAGCATAGGCAATGGTATAAGCAGCTCCTAACCTATCGCCTATGTTGATAGACGTGGCGCCTAATCCATTGCTTATGTTTTTATATGCGGCGCCTAACCTATCGCCTAAGTGAGGCAGTATGCAGAGGCAATGCTATAAGCGGCGCCTAACTTAACACCAATGTTGATATAGGCGGTGCCTAAGCCACCTCCTATGTTCATGTAGGTGGTGCCTAACCTATCACCTAATTGAGGCAGTGAGCATAGGTAATGGTATAAGCGGCGCCTAACCTATCTCCTATGTTAATATTGGCGGCGCCTAAGCCATTGCCTATGTTGACATAGACGGAGCATAACCTATCGCCTAAGTGAGTTAGTGATTATAGGCAATGGTATAAGTGACACCTAAACAATAGCCTATGTTGATATAGGAGGCGCCTAAACCAACGCCTATGTTTACATAGGCGGCGCCTAACCTATCGCAAAATTGAGGCACTCAGTATATGCAATGGTATAAGCGGAACCTAACCTATCGCCTAAGTCGATATAGGCAGCTCCTAAGCCATCGCCTCTGTTGACATAGGCGGCACATAACCTATTACCTAAGTGAGGTAGTGAGCATAGAAAATGGTATAAGCGGCGCCTAACCTATCGCCTATGTTGATATAGGCGGCACCTAAGACATCGCATTAGTAAGGCAGAGAGCATTGCCAATGGTATAAGCGGCGCCTAACCTATCTCCTAAGTAAGGCGGTGAGCATAGGCAATGGTATAAGCTGCGCATATCCTATCGCCTATGTTGATATAGGCGGCGCCTACGCTATTGCCTATGTTGACATAGACGGAGCCTAACCCATCCCCTAAGTGAGGCAGTGAGCATAGGTAATGGTATAAGCGGAGCCTAACCTATCGCCTATGTTGAAATAGGTGGCGCCTAAGCCATCACCTATGTTGATATAGGCGGTGCCTAAGCAATCGCCTATGTTGACATAGGCGGCACCTAACCTATCACCTAAGTAAGGCAGTGAGCATAGGTAATGGTATAAGCGGCGCCTAACCTATCGCCTATGTTGATATAAGTGGTGCCTATGGCATCTCCGATGTTTATATAGGCGGCGCCTAACCTATCGCCTTAGTGAGGCGGCAAGAATAGGCAATGGTATAAGTGGCGCCTAACCTATCGCCTATGTTGATATAGGCGGCGCCTAAGCGATCGCCTATGTTGACATAGGCGGAACCTAACCTATCTCCTAAGTGAGGCGGTGAGAATAGGCAATGGTATAAGCGGCGCCTAACCTGTTGCCTATGTTAATATAGGCGGCACCTAATGCATCGACTATGTTGACATAGGCGGCACCTAACCTATCACCTCAGTGAGGCAATGAGCATAGGTAATGGTAAGAGAGGAACCTAACCTATTGCCTATGTTGATATTGGTGGCGCCAATGGCATCGCTTATGTTTACATAGACGGCGTCTAACCTATCGCCTAAGTGAGGCAGCGAGCATAGGCAATGGTATAAGCGGCGCCTAACCTATCGCCTATGTTGACATACGTGGCTCCTTAGCCATTGCCTAAGTTTATATATGCGGCGCCTAACCTATCGCCTAAGTAGGGCAGTAAGCATAGGCAATGGTATAAGCGGCGCCTAACCTGTCGCCTATGTTGATATAGGCGGTGCTTAATCCATCGCATATGTTGACATAGGCGGCACCTTACCTATCATCTAATTGAGGCAGTGAGCATTGGTAATGGTATAAGCGGCGCCTAACCTATCGCCTATGTTGATATACGTGGCGCCAATGGCATCGCCTATGTTTGCATCGGCGGCGCCTAACGTATCGCCTCAGTGAGGCAGCAAGCATAGGCAATGGTATAAGCAGCGCCTAACCTATCGTCTATGTTGATATACGTGGCGCCTAATCCATTGCATATGTTTATATATAAGGCGCCTAACCTATCGCCTAAGCGAGGCAGTAAGCAGAGGCAATGCTATAAGCGGCGCCTAACTTAACGCCAATGTTGATATAGTTTGTGCCTAAGCCACCTCCTATGTTCATGTAGGTGGTGCCTAACCTATAGCGTAATTGAGGTAGTGAGCATAGGCAATGGTATAAGCGGCGCCTAACCTATCTCCAATGTTAATATAGGCGGCGCCTAAGCCATCGCCTATGTTGACATAGACGGAGCCTAACCTATCGCCTAAGTGAGGCAGTGAGTATAGGCAATGGTATAAGCGACACCTAAACAATCGCCTATGTTGATATAGGAGGCGCCTAAACCAACGCCTATGTTAACATAGGTGGCGCCTAACCTATCGCCAAATTGAGGCACTGAGCATAGGCAATGGTATAAGCGGCACCTAACCTATCGCCTAAGTCGATATAGGCAGCTCCTAAGCCATCGCCTCTGTTGACATAGGCGGCACCTAACCTATTACCTAAGTGAGGTAGTGAGCATAGAAAATGGTATAAGCGGCGCCTAACCTATCGCCTATGTTGATATAAGTGGTGCCTAAGGCATCTCCGATGTTTATATAGGCGGCGCCTAACCTATCGCCTTAGTGAGGTGGAAAGAATAGGCAATGGTATAAGAGGCGCCTAACCTATCGCCTATGTTGATATAGGCGGCGCCTATACGATCGACTATGTTGACATAGGCGGAACCTAACCTATCTCCTAAGTGAGGCGGTGAGAATAGGCAATGGTATAAGCGGCGCCTAACCTGTTGCCTATGTTAATATAGGCGGCACCTAATGCATCGACTATGTTGACATAGGCGGCACCTAACCTATCACCTAAGTTAGGCAATGAGCATAGGTAATGGTATAAGCGGAACCTAACCTATTGCCTACGTTGATATAGGTGACGCCAATGGCATCGCTTATGTTTACATAGACAGCGTCTAACCTATTGCCTAAGTGAGGCAGCGAGCATAGGCAATGGTATAAGCGGCGCCTAACCTATTGCCTATGTTGACATACGTGGCTCATAAGCCATTGCCTATGTTTATATATGCGGCGCCTAACCTATCGCCTAAGTAGGGCAGTAAGCATAGGCAATGGTATAAGCGGCGCCTAACCTGTCGCCTATGTTGATACAGGCGGTGCTTAATCCATCGCATATGTTGACATAGGCGGCACCTTACCTATCATCTAATTGAGGCAGTGAGCATTGGTAATGGTATAAGCGGCGCCTAACCTATCGCCTATGTTGATATACGTGGCGCCAATGGCATCGCCTATGTTTGCATTGGCGGCGCCTAACGTATCGCGTAAGTGAGGCAGCAAGCATAGGCAATGGTATAAGCAGTGCCTAACCTATCGCCTATGTTGATATACGTGGAGCCTAATCCATTGCTTATGTTTATATATGCGGCGCCTAACCTATCGCCTAAGCGAGGCAGTAAGCAGAGGCAATGCTATAAGCGGCGCCTAACTTAACGCCAATGTTGATATAGGCGGTGCCTAAGCCACCTCCTATGTTCATGTAGGTGGTGCCTAACATATCGCCTAATTGAGGCACTGAGCATAGGCAATGGTATAAGCGGCGCCTAACCTATCTCCTATGTTAATATCGGCGGCGCCTAAGCCATTTCCTATGTTGACATAGACGGAGCCTAACCTATCGCCTAAGTGAGGCAGTGACGATAGGCAATGGTATAAGCGACACCTAAACAATCGCCTATGTTGATATAGGAGGCGCCTAAACCACCGACTATATTAACATAGGCGGCGCCTAACATATCGCCAAATTGAGGCACTGAGCATAGGCAATGGTATAAGCGGCACCTAACCTATCGCCTATGTTGATATAGGCAGCTCCTAAGCCATCGCCTATGTTTACATAGGCAGCACCTAACCTATTACCTAAGTAAGGTAGTGAGCATTGAAAATGGTATAAGCGGCGCCTAACCTATCGCCTATATTGATATAGGCGGCACCTAAGCCATCGCATTAGTAAGGCAGAGAGCATAGCCAATGGTATAAGCGGCGCCTAACCTATCGCCTAAGTAAGGCGGTTAGCATAGGCAATGGTATAAGCTGCGCATAACCTATCGCCTATGTTGATATAGGCGGCGCCTACGCTATTGCCTATGTTGACATAGACGGAGCCTAACCTATCCCCTAAGTGAGGCAGTGAGCATAGGTCATGGTATAAGCGGAGCCTAACCTATCGCCTATGTTGATATAGGTGGCGCCTAAGCCATCACCTATGTTGATATAGGCGGTGCCTAAGCCATCGCCTATGTTGACATAGGCGGCACCTAACCTATCACCTAAGTAAGGCAGTGAGCATAGGTAATGGTATAAGCGACGCCTAACCTATCGCCTATGATGATATAAGTGGTGCCTATGGCATCTCCGATGTTTATATAGGCGGCGCCTAACCTATCGCCTTAGTGAGGCGGAAAGAATAGGCAATGGTATAAGAGGCGCCTAACCTATCGCCTATGTTGATATAGGTGGCGCCTATACGATCGACTATGTTGACATAGGCGGAACCTAACCTATCTCCTAAGTGAGGCGGTGAGAATAGGCAATGGTATAAGCGGCGCCTAACCTGTTGCCTATGTTAATATAGGCGGCACCTAATGCATCGACTATGTTGACATAGGCAGCACCTAACCTATCACCTAAGTGAGGCAATGAGCATAGGTAATGGTATAAGCGGAACCTAACCTATTGACTACGTTGATATAGGTGGCGCCAATGGCATCGCTTATGTTTACATAGACGACGTCTAACCTATTGCCTAAGTGAGGCAGCGAGCATAGGCAATGGTATAAGCGGCGCCTAACCTATCGCCTATGTTGACATACGTGGCTCCTAAGCCATTACCTATGTTTATATATGCGGCCCCTAACCTATCGCCTAAGTAGGGCAGTAAACATAGGCAATGGTATAAGCGGCGCCTAACCTGTCGCCTATGTTGATATAGGCGGTGCTTAATCCATCGCATATGTTGACATAGGCGGCACCTTACCTATCATCTAATTGAGGCAGTGAGCATTTGTAATGGTATAAGCGGCGCCTAACCTATCGCCTATGTTGATATACGTGGCGCCAATGACATCGCCTATGTTTGCATTGGCGGCGCCTAACGTATCGCCTAAGTTAGGCAGCAAGCATAGGCAATGGTATAAGCAGTGCCTAACCTATCGCCTATGTTGATATTCGTGGCGCCTAATCCATTGCTTATGTTTATATATGCGGCGCCTAACCTATCGCCTAAGCGAGGCAGTAAGCAGAGGCAATGCTATAAGCGGCGCCTAACTTAACGCCAATGTGGATATAGGCGGTGCCTAAGCCACCTCCTATGTTCATGTAGGTGGTGCCTAACATATCGCCTAATTGATGCACTGAGCATAGGCAATGGTATAAGCGGCGCCTAACCTATCTCCTCTGTTAATATAGGCGGCGCCTAAGCCATTTCCTATGTTGACATAGACGGAGCCTAACCTATCGCCTAAGTGAGGCAGTGAGTATAGGCAATGGTATAAGAGACACCTAAACAATCGCCTATGTTGATATAGGAGGCGCCTAAACCAACGACTATATTAACATAGGCGGCGCCTAACCTATCGCCAAATTGAGGCACTGAGCATAGGCAATGGTATAAGAGGCACCTAACCTATCGCCTATGTTGATATAGGCAGCTCCTAAACCATCGCCTATGTTGACATAGGCGGCACCTAACCTATTACCTAAGTAAGGTAGTGAGCATTGAAAATGGTATAAGCGGCGCCTAACCTATCGCCTATATTGATATAGGCGGCACCTAAGCCATCGCATTAGTAAGGCAGAGAGCATAGCCAATGGTATAAGCGGCGCCTAACCTATCGCCTAAGTAAGGCGCTGAGCATAGGCAATGGTATAAGCAGCGCATAACCTATCGCCTATGTTGATATAGGTGGCACCTACGCTATTGCCTATGTTGACATAGACGGAGCCTAACCTATCCCCTAAGTGAGGCAGTGAGCATAGGTAATGGTATAAGCGAAGCCTAACCTATCACCTATGTTGATATAGGTGGCGCCTAAGCCATCACCTATGTTGATATAGGCGGTGCCTACGCCATCGCCTATGTTGACATAGGCGGCACCTAACCTATCACCTAAGTAAGGCAGTGAGCATAGGTAATGGTATAAGCGGCGCCTAACCTATCGCCTATGTTGATATAAGTGGTGCCTATGGCAGCTCCTATGTTTATATAGGAGGCGCCTAACCTATCGCCTGAGTGAGGCGGCATGAATAGGCAATGGTATAAGCGGCGCCTAACCTATCGCCTATGTTGATATAGGCGGCGCCTAAGCGATCGCCTATGTTGACATAGGCGGAACCTAACCTATCTCCTAATTGAGGCGGTGATGATAGGCAATGGTATAAGCGGCGCCTAACCTGTTGCCTGTGTTAATATAGGCGGCACTTAATGCATCGACTATGTTGACATAGGCTGCACCTAACCTATCACCTAAGTGAGGCAATGAGCATAGGTAATGGTATAAGCAGAACCTAACCTATCGCCTATGTTGATATAGGTGGCGCCAATGACATCGCTTATGTTTACATAGACGGCGTCTAACCTATCGCCTAAGTGAGGCAGCGAGCATAGGCAATGGTATAAGCGGCGCCTAACCTATCGCCTATGTTGACATACGTGGCTCCTAAGCCATTACCTATGTTTATATATGCGGCGCCTAACCTATCGCCTAAGTAGGGCAGTAAGCATAGGCAATGGTATACGCGGCGCCTAACCTGTCGCCTATGCTGATATAGGCGCGCTTAATCCATCGCATATTTTGACATAGGCGGCACCTAACCTATCATCTAATTGAGGCAGTGAGCATTGGCAATGGTATAAGCGACACCTAAACAATCGCCTATGTTGATATAGGAGGCGCCTAAACCAACGCCTATGTAAACATAGGCAGCGCCTAACCTATCGCCAAATTGAGGCACTGAGCATAGGCAATGGTATAAGCGGCACCTAACCTATCGTCTAAGTCGATATAGGCAGCTCCTAAGCCATCGCCTCTGTTGACATAGGCGGCACCTAACCTATTACCTAAGTGAGGTAGTGAGCATAGAAAATGGTATAAGCGGCGCCTAACCTATCTCCTATGTTGATATAGGTGGCACCTAAGCCATCGCATTAGTAAGGCAGAGAGCATTGCCAATGGTATAAGCGGCGCCTAACCTATCGCCTAAGTAAGGCGCTGAGCATAGGCAATGGTATAAGCAGCGCATAACCTATCGCCTATGTTGATATAGGTGGCACCTACGCTATTGCCTATGTTGACATAGACGGAGCCTAACCTATCCCCTAAGTGAGGCAGTGAGCATAGGTAATGGTATAAGCGAAGCCTAACCTATCACCTATGTTGATATAGGTGGCGCCTAAGCCATCACCTATGTTGATATAGGCGGTGCCTACGCCATCGCCTATGTTGACATAGGCGGCACCTAACCTATCACCTAAGTAAGGCAGTGAGCATAGGTAATGGTATAAGCGGCGCCTAACCTATCGCCTATGTTGATATAAGTGGTGCCTATGGCAGCTCCTATGTTTATATAGGCAGCGCCTAACCTATCGCCTGAGTGAGGCGGCATGAATAGGCAATGGTATAAGCGGCGCCTAACCTATCGCCTATGTTGATATAGGCGGCGCCTAAGCGATCGCCTATGTTGACATAGGCGGAACCTAACCTATCTCCTAATTGAGGCGGTGATGATAGGCAATGGTATAAGCGGCGCCTAACCTGTTGCCTGTGTTAATATAGGCGGCACTTAATGCATCGACTATGTTGACATAGGCGGCACCTAACCTATCACCTAAGTGAGGCAATGAGCATAGGTAATGGTATAAGCAGAACCTAACCTATCGCCTATGTTGATAAAGGTGGCGCCAATGACATCGCTTATGTTTACATAGACGGCGTCTAACCTATCGCCTAAGTGAGGCAGCGAGCATAGGCAATGGTATAAGCGGCGCCTAACCTATCGCCTATGTTGACATACGTGGCTCCTAAGCCATTGCCTATGTTTATATATGCGGCGCCTAACCTATCGCCTAAGTAGGGCAGTAAGCATAGGCAATGGTATACGCGGCGCCTAACCTGTCGCCTATGCTGATATAGGCGCGCTTAATCCATCGCATATTTTGACATAGGCGGCACCTAACCTATCATCTAATTGAGGCAGTGAGCATTGGCAATGGTATAAGCGACACCTAAACAATCGCCTATGTTGATATAGGAGGCGCCTAAACCAACGCCTATGTTAACAAAGGCAGCGCCTAACCTATCGCCAAATTGAGGCACTGAGCATAGGCAATGGTATAAGCGGCACCTAACCTATCGTCTAAGTCGATATAGGCAGCTCCTAAGCCATCGCCTCTGTTGACATAGGCGGCACCAAACCTATTACCTAAGTGAGGTAGTGAGCATAGAAAATGGTATAAGCGGCGCCTAACCTATCGCCTATGTTGATATAGGTGGCACCTAAGCCATCGCATTAGTAAGGCAGAGAGCATTGCCAATGGTATAAGCGGCGCCTAACCTATCGCCTAAGTAAGGCGGTGAGCATAGGCAATGGTATAAGTTGCGCATAACCTATCGCCTATGTTGATATAGGCGGCGCCTACGCTATTGCCTATGTTGACATAGACGGAGCCTAACCTATCCCCTAAGTGAGGCAGTGAGCATAGGTAATGGTATAAGCGGAGCCTAACCTATCGCCTATGTTGATATAGGTGGCGCCTAAGCCATCACCTATGTTGATATAGGCGGTGCCTAAGCCATCGCCTATGTTGACATAGGCGGCACCTAACCTATCACCTAAGTAAGGCAGTGAACATAGGTAATGGTATAAGCGGCGCCTAACCTATCGCCTATGTTGATATAAGTGGTGCCTATGGCATCTCCGATGTTTATATAGGCGGCGCCTAACCTATCGCCTTAGTGAGGCGGAAAGAATAGGCAATGGTATAAGAGGCGCCTAACCTATCGCCTATGTTGATATAGGCGACGCCTATACGATCGACTATGTTGACATAGGCGGAACCTAACCTATCTCCTAAGTGAGGCGGTGAGAATAGGCAATGGTATAAGCGGCGCCTAACCTGTTGCCTATGTTAATATAGGCGGCACCTAATGCATCGACTATGTTGACATAGGCGGCACCTAACCTATCACCTAAGTGAGGCAATGAGCATAGGTAATGGTATAAGCGGAACCTAACCTATTGCCTACGTTGATATAGGTGGCGCCAATGGCATCGCTTATGTTTACATAGACGGCGTCTAACCTATTGCCTAAGTGAGGCAGCGAGCATAGGCAATGGTATAAGCGGCGCCTAACCTATCGCCTATGTTGACATACGTGGCTCCTAAGCCATTGCCTATGTTTATATATGCGGCGCCTAACCTATCGCCTAAGTAGGGCAGTAAGCATAGGCAATGGTATAAGCGGCGCCTAACCCGTCGCCTATGTTGATATAGGCGGTGCTTAATCCATCGCATATTTTGACATAGGCGGCACCTTACCTATCATCTAATTGAGGCAGTGAGCATTGGTAATGGTATAAGCGGCGCCTAACCTATCGCCTATGTTGATATACGTGGCGCCAATGGCATCGCCTATGTTTGCATTGGCGGCGCCTAACGTATCGCCTAAGTGAGGCAGCAAGCATAGGCAATGGTATAAGCAGTGCCTAACCTATCGCCTATGTTGATATACGTGGAGCCTAATCAATTGCTTATGTTTATATATGCGGCGCCTAACCTATCGCCTAAGCGAGGCAGTAAGCAGAGGCAATGTTGATATAGGCGGTGCCTAAGCCACCTCCTATGTTCATGTAGGTGGTGCCTAACATATCGCCTAATTGAGGCACTGAGCATAGGCAATGGTATAAACGGCGCCTAACCTATCTCCTCTGTTAATATAGGCGACGCCTAAGCCATTTCCTATGTTGACATAGACGGAGCCTAACCTATCGCCTAAGTGAGGCAGTGAGTATAGGCAATGGTATAAGCGACACCTAAACAATCGCCTATGTTGATATAGGAGTCGCCTAAACCAACGACTATATTAACATAGGTGGCGCCTAACCTATCGCCAAATTGAGGCTCTGAGCATAGGCAATGGTATAAGCGGCACCTAACCTATCGCCTATGTTGATATAGGCAGCTCCTAAGCCATCGCCTATGTTGACATAGGCGACACCTAACCTATTACCTAAGTAAGGTAGTGAGCATTGAAAATGGTATAAGCGGCGCCTAACCTATCGCCTATATTGATATAGGCGGCACCTAAGCCATCGCATTAGTAAGGCAGAGAGCATAGCCAATGGTATAAGCGGCGCCTAACCTATCGCCTAAGTAAGGCGGTTAGCATAGGCAATGGTATAAGCTGCGCATAACCTATCGCCTATGTTGATATAGGTGGCGCCTACGCTATTGCCTATGTTGACATAGATGGAGCCTAACCTATCCCCTAAGTGAGGCAGTGAGCATAGGTAGTGGTATAAGCGGAGCCTAACCTATCGCCTATGTTGATATAGGTGGCGCCTAAGCCATCACCTATGTTTATATAGGCGGTGCCTAAGCCATCGCCTATGTTGACATAGGCGGCACCTAACCTATCACCTAAGTAAGGCAGTGAGCATAGGTAATGGTATAAGCGGCGCCTAACCTATCGCCTATGTTGATATAAGTGGTGCCTATGGCATCTCCGATGTTTATATAGTCGGCGCCTAACGTATCGCCTTAGTGAGGCGGAAAGAATAGGCAATGGTATAAGAGGCGCCTAACCTATCACCTATGTTGATATAGGCGGCGCCTATACGATCGACTATGTTGACATAGGCGGAACCTAACCTATCTCCTAAGTGAGGCGGTGAGAATAGGCAATGGTATAAGCGGCGCCTAACCTGTTGCCTATGTTAATATAGGCGGCACCTAATGCATCGACTATGTTGACATAGGCGGCACCTAACCTATCACCTAAGTGAGGCAATGAGCATAGGTAATGGTATAAGCGGAACCTAACCTATTGCCTACGTTGATATAGGTGGCGCCAATGGCATCGCTTATGTTTACATAGACGGCGTCTAACCTATTGCCTAAGTGAGGCAGCGAGCATAGGCAATGGTATAAGCGGCGCCTAACCTATCGCCTATGTTGACATACGTGGCTCCTAAGCCATTACCTATGTTTATATATGCGGCGCCTAACCTATCGCCTAAATAGGGCAGTAAGCATAGGCAAAGGTATAAGCGGCGCCTAACCTGTCGCCTATGTTGATATAGGCGGTGCTTAATCCATCGCATATGTTGACATAGGCGGCACCTTACCTATCATCTAATTGAGGCAGTGAGCATTGGTAATGGTATAAGCGGCGCCTAACCTATCGCCTATGTTGATATACGTGGCGCCAATGGCATCGCCTATGTTTGCATTGGCGGCGCCTAACGTATCGCCTAAGTGAGGCAGCAAGCATAGGCAATGGTATAAGCAGTGCCTAACCTATCGCCTATGTTGATATACGTGGCGCCTAATCCATTGCTTATGTTTATATATGCGGCACCTAACCTATCGCCTATGTTGATATAGGCAGCTCCTAAGCCATCGCCTATGTTGACATAGGCGGAACCTAACCTATTGCCTAAGTAAGGTAGTGAGCATTGAAAATGTTATAAGCGGCGCCTAACCTATCGCCTATATTGATATAGGCGGCACCTAAGCCATCGCATTAGTAAGGGAGAGAGCATAGCCAATGGTATAAGCGGCGCCTAACCTATCGCCTAAGTAAGGCGCTGAGCATAGGCAATGGTATAAGCTGCGCATAACCTATCGCCTATGTTGATATAGGTGGCGCCTATGCTATTGCCTATGTTGACATAGACGGAGCCTAACCTATCCCCTAAGTGAGGCAGTGAGCATAGGTAATGGTATAAGCGAAGCCTAACCTATCGCCTATGTTGATATAGGTGGCGCCTAAGCCATCACCTATGTTGATATAGGCGGTGCCTACGCCATCGCCTATGTTGACATAGGCGGCACCTAACCTATCACCTAAGTAAGGCAGTGAGCATAGGTAATGGTATAAGCGGCGCCTAACCTATCGCCTATGTTGATATAGGTGGTGCCTATGGCATCTCCTATGTTTATATAGGCGGCGCCTAACCTATCGCCTGAGTGAGGCGGCATAAATAGGCAATGGTATAAGCGGCGCCTAACCTATCGCCTATGTTGATATAGGTGGCGCCTAAGCGATCGCCTATGTTGACATAGGCGGAACCTAACCTATCTCCTAATTGAGGCGGTGAGAATAGGCAATGGTATAAGCGGCGCCTAACCTGTTGCCTGTGTTAATATAGGCGGCACTTAATGCATCGACTATGTTGACATAGGCGGCACCTAACCTATCACATAAGTGAGGCAATGAGCATAGGTAATGGTATAAGCAGAACTTAACCTATCGCCTATGTTGATATAGGTGGCGCCAATGGCATCGCTTATGTTTACATAGACGGCGTCTAACCTATCGCCTATGTTGATATAGGTGGCGCCAATGGCATCGCCTATGTTGACATACGTGGCTCCTAAGCCATTGCCTATGTTTATATATGCGGCGCCTAACCTATCGCCTAAGTAGGGCAGTAAGCATAGGCAATGGTATACGCGGCGCCTAACCTGTCGCCTATGCTGATATAGGCGCGCTTAATCCATCGCATATTTTGACATAGGCGGCACCTAACCTATCATCTAATTGAGGCAGTGAGCATTGGTAATGGTATAAGCGGCGCCTAACCTATCGCCTATGTTGATATAGGTGGCGCCAATGGCATCGCCTATGTTTGCATAGGCGGCGCCTAACGTATCTCCTAAGTGAGACAGCAAGCATAGGCAATGGTATATGCAGCGCCTAACCTATCGCATATGTTGATATACGTGGCCCCTAATCCATTGCTTATGTTTATATATGCGGCGCCTAACCTATCGCCTAAGTGAGGCAGTAAGCAGAGGCAATGTTATAAGCGGCGCCTAACTTAACACCAATGTTAATAAAGGCAGTGCCTAAGCCACCTCTTATGTTCATGTAGGTGGTGCCTAACATATCTCCTATGTTAATATAGGCGGCGCCTAAGCCATTGCCTATGTTGACATAGACGGAGCCTAACCTATCGCCTAAGTGAGGCAGTGAGTATAGGCAATGGTATAAGCGACACCTAAACAATCGCCAATGTTGATATAGGAGGCGCCTAAACCAACGCCTATGTTAACATAGGCAGCGCCTAACCTATCGCCAAATTGAGGCACTGAACATAGGTAATGGTATAAGCGGCACCTAACCTATCGCCTATGTTGATATAGGCAGCGCCTAAGCCATCACCTATGTTGACATAGGCGGCGCCTAACCTATTACCTAAGTGAGGTAGTGAGCATAGAAAATGGTATAAGCGGCGCCTAACCTATCGCCTATGCTGATATAGGCGGCACCTAAGCCATCGCATTAGTATGGCAGAGAGCATAGCCAATGGTATAAGCGGCGCCTAACCTATCGCCTAAGTAAGGCGGTGAGCATAGGCAATGGTATAAGCTACGCATAACCTATCGCCTATTTTGATAAAGGTTGCGCCTACGCTATTGCCTATGTTGACATAGACGGATCCTAACCTATCCCATAAGTGAGGCAGTGAGCATAGGTAATGGTATAAGCGGAGACTAACCTATCGCCTATGTTGATATAGGTTGCTCCTAAGCCATCACCTATGTTGATATAGGAGGTGCCTAAGCCATCACTTATGTTGACATAGGCGGCACCTAACCTATCACCTAAGTAAGGCAGTGAGCATAGGTAATAGTATAAGGGGAGCCTAACCTATCGCCTATGTTGATATAGGTGGCGCCTAAGCCATCACCTATGTTGACATAGAAGGCACATAACTTATCGCCTAAGTGAGGCAGTGAGCATAGGCACTGGTATAAGCGGTGCCTAACCTATCGCCTATGTTGATATAGACGGTGCCTAAGACATCGCCTATGTTGACATAGGCGGTGCCTAACCTATCACCTAATTAAGGCAGTGAGCATAGGAAATGGTATAAGCACCGCCTAACCTATCGCCTATGTTGATATAGGTGGTGCCTATGCCATCATCTATGTTGACATAGGCGGAGCATAACCTATTACCTATGTGAGGCAGTGAGAATAGGCAATTGTATAACCAGCGCCTAACCTGTCGCCTATGTTGATATAGGCGGCGCCTAGTTCATCGCCTATGTTGACATAGGCGGCGCCTAACCTATCCCCTTAGTGAGGCAGTGAGCATAGGCAATGGTATAAGCGGCGCCTAACCTGTCGCCTATGTTGGTATAGGTGGCGCCTAATCCATCGATTATGTTGACATAGGCGATACCTATCCTATCGCCTAAGTGAGGTAGTATGAATAGGTAATTGTATAAGCGGCGCCTAACCTATCGCCTATGTTGAAATACGTGGTGCCTAAGCCATTGCCTATGTTTATATATGCGGTGCCTAACCTATCGCCTAAGTGAGGCAGTAAGCATAGGCAAAGGTATATGCAGCGCCTAACCTATTGCCTATGTGAGGCAGTGAGAATAGGCAATTGTATAACCAACGCCTAACCTATCGCCTATGTTGATATAGGCGGTGCCTAGTCCATCGCCTATGTTGACTTAGGCGGCGCCTAACCTATAACCTAAGTGAGGCAGTGAGCATAGGCAATGTTATAAGCGGCGCCTAACGTATCGCCTAAGTTGACATAGGCGGCGCCTAACCTATCGCCTATGTTGATATAGGCGACGTTTAGCCATTGCCTATGTTGACATAGTCGGAGCCTATCCTATCACCTAAGTGAGGCAGTGATCATAGGTAATGGTATAAGCGGCGCCTATCCTATCGCCTATGTTGATGTAGGTGGCGCCTATGCCATCACCTATGTTAACATAAAAGGCGCCTAACATATCGCTTAAGTGAGGCAGTGAGCATAGGCAATGGTATAAGCGGTTCCTAACCTATCGCCAATGTTGATATAGACGGCGCCTAAGACATCGCCTATATTGACATAGGCGGTGCCTAACCTATCGCCTAATTGAGGCAGTGAGCATAGGAAATGGAATAAGCGGCACCTAGCCTATCGCCTAAGTTGATATAGGTGGCGCCTAAGCCATCACCTATGTTGACATAGGCGGAGCCTAACCTATTACCTATGTGAGGTAGTGAGAATAGGCAATGGTATAACCAGCGCCTAACCTATTGCCTATGTTGATATAGGCGACGCCTAGTCCATTGACTATGTTGACAGAGGCGGCGCCTAACCTATAACCTAAGTGAGGCAGTGAGCATAGGCAATGGTATAAGCGGCACCTAACCTATCACCTATGTTGACATAGGCGGCGCCTAACCTATCGCCTATGTTGATATAGGCAGCACCATATCCATTGCCTATGTTGACATAGGCGGCGCCTAACCTATCGCCTATGTGAGGCAGTGAGCATAGACAATGGTATAAGAGGTGCATAACCTATCACCTATATTTATATAGGCGGCACCTAAGCCATCGCCTATGTGAGGCAGTTAGCGTAGGCAATGGTCTAAGCAGCGCCTAACCTATCGCCTAAGCGATCGCCTATGTTGACATACGCGGTGCCTAATCTATCTCCTATGTGAGGCGGAGAGCATAGGCAATGGTATAAGCGCCGCCTAACCTGTCGCCTATGTTGGTATAGGTGGCGCCTAATCCATCGACTATGTTGACATAGGCGGCACCTAACCTATCTCCTAAGTGAGGAAGTTAGCATAGGTAATAGTATAAGCGGTGCCTAACCTATCGCCTATGTTGATATACGTGGTGCCTAAGCCATTCCCTATGTTTATATATGCAGCTCCTAACCTATTGCCTAAGTGAGGCAGTAAGCATAGGCAATGGTATAAGCGGTGCCTAACCTATCGCCTATGTTGATATAGGCGGCGCCTAAGCCATCGCCTATGTTGATGTAGGCGGTGCCTAACCTATCACCTAATTGAGGCAAAGAGCATAGGCAATGGTATAAGCAGTGCCTAACCTATCTCCTATGTTTATATAGGAAGCGCCTAAGCCATCGCCTATATTGACATAGCGGCACCTAACCTATCTCCTAAGTGAGGCAGTGATCATAGGTAATTGTATATGCGGCGCCTAAACTATCGCCTATTTTGATATAGGAGGCGCCTATGGAATCTCCTATGATTACATAGGCAGCGCCTAACCTATTGCCTTAGTGAGGCAGCAAGCATAGGCAATGGTATAAGCAACGCCTAACCTATCGCCTTTGTTGATATTGGCGGCGCCTATGCGATCGCCTATGTTGACATTGACGGCGCCGAACCTATCGCCTAAGTTAGTCGGAGAGAATAGGTAAGGGTATAAGCGGCGCCTAACCTGTGGCCTATGATTATATAAGCGGCACCTAACCTATTGCCTAAGTGAGGCAGTGAGCATAGGTAATGGTTTAAGCGGCGCCTAACCTATCGCCTATGTTAATATAGGCGGCGCCTAGTTCATCGCCTATGTTGACATAGGCGGCGCCTAACCTATCCCCTAAGTGAGGCAGTGAGCATAGGTAATGGTATAAGCGGCGCCTATCCTGTCGCCTATGTTGGTATAGGCGGCGCCTAATCCATCGATTATGTTGACATAGGCAACACGTAACCTATCGCCTAAGTGAGGCAGTGTGAATAGGTAATGGTATAAGCGGCGCCTAACCTATCGCCTATGTTGAAATACCTGGTGCCTAAGCCATTGCCTATGTTTATATATGCGGCGCCTAACCTATCGCCTATGTTAGGCAGTGAGAATAGGAAATTATATAACCAACGCCTAACCTATCGCGTATGTTGATATAGGCGGTGCCTAGTCCATCGCCTATGTTGACATAGGCGGCACCTAACCTATAACCTAAGTGAGGCAGTGAGCATAGGCAATGTTATAAGCGGCGCCTAACGAATCGCCTATGTTGACATAGGCGGCGCCTAACCTATCGCCTATGTTGATATAGGCGACGTTTAAACCATTTCCTATGTTGACATAGACGGAGCCTATCCTATCTCCTAAGTGAGGCAGTGAGCATAGGTAATGGTATAAGTGGCACATAACCTATAGCCTATGTTGATATAGGTGGCGCCTAAGCCATCACCGATGTTGACATAGAAGGCGCCTAACCTATCGCCTAAGTGAGGCAGTGAGCATAGGCACTGGTATAAGCGGTTCCTAACCTATCGCCTATGTTGATATAGACGACGCCTAAGACATCGCCTATGTTGACATAGGCGGTGCCTAACCTATCGCCTAATTGAGGCAGTGAGCATAAGAAATGGTATAAGCGGCACCTAGCCTATCGCCTAAGTTGATATAGGTGGCGCCTAAGCCATCACCTATGTTGACATAGGCGGAGCCTAACCTATTACCTATGTGAGGCAGTGAGAATAGGCAATGGTATAACCAGCGCCTAACCTATTGCCTATGTTGATATAGGCGACGCCTAGTCCATTGACTATGTTGACAGAGGCGACGCCTAACCTATAACCTAAGTGAGGCAGTGAGCATAGGCAATGGTATAAGCGGCACCTAACCTATCGCCTATGTTGACATAGGCGGCGCCTAACCTATCGCCTATGTTGATATAGGCAGCACCATATCCATTGCCTATGTTGACATAGGCGGCGCCTAACCTATCGCCTAAGTAAGGCAGTGAGCATAGACAATGGTATAAGAGGCGCCTAATCTATCACCTATATTTATATAGGCAGCACCTAAGCCATCGCCTAAGTGAGGCAGTTAGCATAGGCAATGGTATAAGCGGCGCCTAACCTATTGCCTAAGCGATCGCCTATGTTGACATAGGCGGTGGCAAATCTATATCCTAAGTGAGGCGGAGAGCATAGGTGATGGTATAAGCGGCGCCTAACCTGTCCCCTATGTTGGTATAGGCGGCGCCTAATCCATCGACTATGTTGACATTGGCGGCACCTAACCTATCTCCTAAGTGAGAAAGTTAGCATAGGTAATGGGATAAGCGGTGCCTAACCTATCGCCTATGTTGATATACGTGGTGCCTAAGCCATTGCCTATATATATATATGCGGCGCCTAACCTATTGCCTATGTGTGGCAGTAAGCATAGGCAATGGTATAAGCGGCGCCTAACCTATCGCCTATGTTGATATACGCGACACCTAAGCCATCTCTTATGTTGATGTAGGCGGTACCCAACCTATCACCTAATTGAGGCAATGAGCATAGGCAATGTTATAAGTAGTGCCTAACCTATATCCTATGTTGATGTATAAGCGGCGCCTAAACTATCGCCTATTTTGATATAGGTGGCACCTATGGAATCTCCCATGTTTACATAGGCAGCGCCTAACCTATTGCCTTAGTGAGGCAGCAAGCATAGGAAATGGTATAAGCGACGCCTAACCTATCGCCTATGTTGATATTGGCGGCGCCTAAGCGATCGCATATGTTGACATAGACGGCGCCTAACCTATCGCCTAAGTCAGTCGGTGAGAATAGGCAAGGGTATAAGCGACGCCTAACCTGTCGCCTATGTTGATATAGGCGGCACCTAACCTATTGCCTAAGTGAGGCAGTGAGCATAGGTAATGGTTTAAGCGGCGCCTAACCTATCGCCTATGTTGACATAGGTGGTGCTTCTGGCATCGCTTATCTTTACATAGGCAGAGCCTAACCTATGTCCTAAGTAACGCAGCGAGCATAGGCAATGGTATAAGCAGTGCCTATCCTATCGCCTATGTTGACATACGTGGTGCCTAAGCCATTGCCTATGTTTATATATGCGGCGCCTAACCTATCGCCTAAGTGAGGCAGTAAGCATAGGAAATGGTATAAGCGGCCCCTAACCTGTCGCCAATGTTGATAAATGCGGCGCCTAATCCATCGCATATGTTGACATAGGCGGCACCTAACCTATTGCCTAAGGCAGTGAGCATTGGTAATGGTATAAGCGACGCCTAACCAATCGCCTATGTTGATATAGGTGGCGCCTATGGCATCGAATATGTTTAAATAGGCAGCGCCTAACTAATCTCCTAAGTGAGGCAGCTAGCATAGGCAATGGTATATGCAGCGCCTAACCTATTGCCTATGTTGATATACGTGGAGTCTAAGCCATCGCCTATGTTTAAATAGGCGGCGGCTAATCTATCGCCTAAGTGATGCAGTAAGCATAGGCAATGGTATAAGAGGCGCCCAACCTAACGCCTATGTTGATATAGGCAGCGCCAGGCCATCACCTATGTTGACGTAGGCGGTGCCTAACCTATCGCCTAATTGAGGTAGTGAGCATAGGCAATGGTATAAGCGGCGCCTAACCAATTGCCTATGTTGATATAGGAGGTGGCTAAACCATCTCCTATGTTAACATAGGCGGCTCCTAACCTATCACCAAAGTGAGGCACTGAGTATAGGCAATGGTATAAGCGGCGCCTAACCTATCGCCTATGTTGATATAGGCAGCGCCTAAGCCATCGCCTATGTTGATATAGGCAGCGCCTAAGCCATCGCCTAAGTGAAGTAGTGAGCATAGACAATGGTATAAGCGACGCCTAACCTATCGCCTATGTTGATATAGGAGGCACGTATGCCATCGCCTAAGTTAGGCAGTGAGCATAGCCAATGGTATAAGCGGCGCCAAACCTATCGCCTATGTTGACTTAGGCGGCTCCTAACCTATCACCTATGTTGACTTAGGTGGCGCCTAACATATCGGCTAAGTAAGGCGGTGAGCATAGGCAATGGTATAAGCGGCGCATAACCAATTGCCTATGTTGATATATGTCGAGCCTAAGCCATTGCCTATGTTGACATAGACCGAGCCTAACCTATCGCCTAAGTAAGTATGTGAGCATAGGTAATGGTATAAGCGGCGCCTAACCTATCGCCTACGTTGATATATTTGGCGCCTAAGCCATTACCTATGTTGACATAGGAGGCGCCTAACCTATCGCCTAAGTGAGGCATTGAGTATAGGCAATGGTTTAAGTGGCGCCTAACCTATCGCCTACGTTGATATAGGTGGCGCCTATGGCATCTCCTATGTTTACATAGACGGCGCCTAACCTATCGCCTTAGTGAGGCAGCAAGCATCGGCAATGGTATAAGCGGCGCCTAACCTATCGCCTATATTGATATAAGCGGTCGCCTATGTTGACATAAGCGGTGCCTAACCTATCGCCTAAGTGAGGCGGTGAGCATAAACAATGGTATAAGCGGCGCCTAACCTGTCGCCTATGTTGATATAGGCGGCGCCTAATCCATCGCCTATGTTAACATAGGCGGCGCCTAACCTATTGCCAAAGTGAGGCACTGAGCATACGCAATGGTATAAGCGGCCCCTAACCAATCACCTATGTTGACATAGGCAGCGCTTAAGCCATCACCTATGTTGACATAGGCGGCGCCTAACCTATCGCCTAAGTGAGGTAGTGAGCATAGACAATGGTATAAGCGGCGCCTAACCGATCGCCAATGTTGATATAGAAGGCACCTATGCCATCGCCTAAGTTAGGCAGTGAGCATAGCCAATGGTATAAGCGGCTCCTAACCTATCGCCTATGTTGATATAGGCGGCGCCTAAGCGATCGCCTATGTTGACTTAGGCGGCGCCTAACCTATCGACTAAGTAAGGCGGTGAGAATAGGCCGAGCCTAACCTATCGCCTAAGTGAAGAAGTGACCATAGGTAATGGTATAAGCGGCGCCTAACCTGTCGCCTATGTTGTTATAGGCGGCGCCTAATCCATCGACTATGTTGACGTAGACGGCACCTAACCTATCACCTAAGTGAGGCAGTGTGCATAGGTAATGGTATAAGTGGTGCATAACCTATTGCCTATGTTGATATATGTCGCCCCTAAGCCATTGCCTATGTTGACCTAGACGGAGCTTAAGATATCGTCTAAGTGAGGAAGTGAGCATAGGTAATGGTATAAGCGGCACCTAACCTATAGCTTATGTTTATATAGGTGGCGCCTAAGACATCGCTTCTGTTGACATAGGAGGCGCCTAACCTATCGCCTATGTGAGGCAGTGAGCATAGGCAATGGTATAAGCGGCAGCTAACCTATCGCCTATGTCGATATAGGCGGCGCCTAAGCCATCTCCTATGTTGATGTAGGCGGTGCCTAACCTATCGCCTAATTGAGGCAATGAGCATAGGCAATCGTATAAGCGACGCCTAACCTATCTCCTATGGTTATATAGGCGGGGCCTAAGCCATCGCCTATATTGACATAGGCGGCACCTAATCTATCACCTAAGTGAGGCAGTGAGAATAGGTAATGATATAAGCGGGGCCTAACCTATCGCCTATGTTTATATAGGTGGGGCCTATGGCATCTCCTATGTTTACATAGGGAGCGCCTAACCTATTCCCTTAGTGAGGCAGCAAGCATAGGCAATGGTATAAGCGACGCCTAACGTATCACCTATGTTGATATAGGTGGCGCCTAAGCGATCGCCTATGTTGACATAGACGGCGCCTAACCTATCACCTAAGTGAGGCGGTGAGAATAGGCAATGGTATAAGCGGCACCTAACTTGTCGCCTATGTTGATATAGGCGGCGCCAAATCCATCGACTATGTTGACATAGGCGGCTCCTAACCTATCGCCTATGTGAGACAGTGAGCATACGTAATGGTTTAAGCGGTGCCTAACCTATTGCCTATGTTGACATAGGTGGCGCTTATGGCATCGCTTATGTTTACATTGGCAGATCCTATCCTATCGCCTATGTAAGGCAGCGAGCATAGGCAATGGTATAAGCGGCGCCTAACCTATCATCTATGTTGACATACGTGGCGCCTAAGCCATTCCCTATGTTTATATATGCGGCGCCTAACCTATCGCCTTAGTGAGGCAGTAATCATAGGCAATGGTATAAGGGACGCCTAACCTATCGCCTAAATAGGCGGCGGCTAATCTGTCGCCTAAGTGATGCAGTAAGCATAGGAAATGGTATAAGCGGCGCCTAACATAACGCCTATGTTGATATAGGCAGCGCCTAAGCCATCGCCTATGTTGACGTAGACGGTGCCTAACCTATCTCCTAATTCAGGTTGTGAGCATAGGCAATGGTATAAGCGGCACCTAACCTATCGCCTATGTTGATATAGGAGGCACCTAAACCATCGCCTATGTTAACATAGGCGGCGCCTAACCTATTGCCAAAGTGAGGCACTGAGCATACGCAATAATATAAGCGGCCCCTAACCTATTGCCTATGTTGATATGTGCAACGCTTAAGCCATCGCCTAGGTTGACATAGGCGGCGCCTAACCTATCGCCTAAGTGAGGTAGTGAGCATAGACAATGGTATAAGTGGGGCCTAACCGATCGCCTATGTTGATATAGGAGGCACCTATGCCATCGCCTAAGTTAGGCAGTGAGCATAGCCAATGGTATAAGCGGTGCCTAACCTATCGCCTATGTTTATATAGGCGGCGCCTAAGCGATCGCCTATGTTGACCTAGGCGGCGCCTAACCTATCGACTAAGTAAGGGGGTGAGAATAGGCCGAGCCTAACCTATCGCCTAAGTGAGAAAGTGACAATAGGTAATGGTATAAGCGGTGCCTAACCTGTCGCCTATGTTGTTATAGGCGGCGCCTAATCCATCGACTATGTTGACATAGACGGCACCTAACCTATCGCCTAAATGAGGCAGTGAGCATAGGTAATGTTATAAGCGGCGCCTAACCTATCGCTTATGTTGGTATAGGTGGCGCCTAAGGCATCGCTTATGTTATCATAGGCGGCGCCTAACCTATCGCTTATGTTGGTATAGGTGGCGCTTATGGCATCGCTTATGTTATCATAGGCGGCGCCTAACCTATCGCCTAAGTGAGGCAGCGAGCATAGGCAATAGTATAAGTGGCACCTACCCTATCGCCTATGTTGACATACGTGGCGCCTAAGCCATTGCCTATGTATATATATGCTGCGCCTAACCTATCGCCTAAGTGAGGCGGCGCCTAACCTGTCGCCGATGTTGATATAGGCGGCACCTAATCCATTGCATATCGTGACATAGGAGGTTCCTAACCTAGGGCCATAGTGAGGCAGTGTGAATAGGCAATGGTATAAGCGGCACCTAACCTATCACCTATGTTGATGTAGGCGGCACCTAAGTCATCGCCTACTTTAACATAGGCGGTGCCTAACCTATCGCCTAAGTGAGGATGTGATCATAGACTATGGTATAAGCGGTGCCTAACCTATCGCCTATGTTGATATAGGCGGCACCTAAGCCATCGCCTAAGTAAGGTAGTGAGCATACCCAATGATATAAGCGGCTCCTAACCTATCGCCTATGTTGATATATGCGGCGCCTAAGCGATCGCCTATGTTGACATAGGCGGCGCCTAAACTATCGCCTAAGTAAGGTGGTGATCATAGGCAATGGTATAAGCGGCGCATAACCTTTTGCCTATGTTGATATAGGTGGCGCCTAAGCCATTGCCTATGTTGACCTACACGGAGCCTAAGCTATCGTCTAAGTGAGGCAGTGAGCATAGGTAATGGTACAAGCGGCGCCTAACCTATCGCCTATGTTGATATAGGAGGCGCCTAAACCATCTCCTATGTTAACATAGGCGGCGCCTAACCTATTGCCAAAGTGAGGCACTGAGCATACGCAATGGTATAAGCGGCCCCTAACCTATCACCTATGTTGATATATGCAGCGCTTAAGCCATCGCCTATGTTGACATAGGCAGCGCCTAACTTATCGCCTAAGTGAGGTAGTGAGCATAGACAATGGTATAAGTGGCTCCTAACCGATCGCCTATGTTGATATAGGAGGTACCTATGCCATCGCCTAAGTTAGGCAGTGAGCATAGCCAATGGTATAAGCGGCTCCTAACCTATCACCTATGTTGATATAGGCGGCGCCTAAGCGATCGCCTATGTTGACTTAGGCGGCGCCTAACCTATCCACTATGTAAGGCGGTGAGAATAGGCCGAGCCTAACCTATCGCCTAAGTGAGGAAGTGATAATAGGTAATGGTATAAGCGGCGCCTAACCTGTCGCCTATGTTGTTATAGGCGGCGCCTAATCCACCGACTATGTTGACGTAGACGACACCTAACCTATCACCTAAATGAGGCAGTGAGCATAGGTAATGGTATAAGCGGCGCCTAACCTATCGCTTATGTTGGTATACGTGGCGCCTAAGGCATCGCTTATGTTATCATAGGCGGCGCCTAACCTATCGCTTATGTTGGTTTAGGTGGCGCCTAAGGCATCGCTAAGGTTATCATAGGCGACGCCTAACCTATCGCCTAAGTGAGGCAGCGTGCATTGGCAATGGTATAAGTGGCACCTACCCTATCGCCTATGTTGACATACGTGGCGCCTAAGCCATTGCCTATTTATATATATGTTGCGCCTAACCTATCGCCTAAGTGAGGTGGCGCCTAACCTGTCGCCGATGTTGATATAGGCGGCGCCCAATCCATTGCATATCGTGACATAGAAGGTGCCTAACCTAGGGCCTAAGTGAGGCAGTGAGAATAGACAATGGTATAAGCGGCACATAACCTATCGCCTATGTTGATATAGGCGGCGCCTAAGTCATTGCCTACGTTAACATAGGCGGTGCCTAACCTATCGCCTAAGTGAGGATGTGATCATAGACTATGGTATAAGCGGTGCCTAACCTATCGCCTATGTTGATATAGGCGGCACCTAAGCCATCGCCTAAGTAAGGTAGTGAGCATACCCAATGATATAAGCGGCGCCTAACCTATCACCTATGTTGATATATGCGGTGCCTAAGCTATCGCCTATGTTGACATAGGCGGCGCCTAACCTATCGCCTAAGTAAGGCGGTGAGCATAGGCAATGGTATAAGCGGCGCATAACCTATTGCCTATATTGATATAGGTGGCGCCTATGCCATTGCCTATGTTGACCTACACGGAGCCTAAGCTATCGTCTAAGTGAGGCAGATAGCATAGGTAATGGTATAAGCTCTGCCTAACCTATCTCCTATGTTTATATAGGTGGCGCCTAAGACATCGCTTTTGTTGACATAGGAGGCGCCTAACCTATCGCCTATGTGAGGCAGTGAGCATAGGCCATGGTATAAGCGGTGCCTAACCTATAGCCTATGTTGATATAGGCGGCGCCTAAGCCATCGCCTATGTTGACATAGGCAGTGCCTAACCTATAGCCTAATTGAGGCAGTGAGCATAGGCAATGGTTTAAGCAGTACCTAACCTATCGCCTATGTTGATATAGGTGGCGCCTTAGCCATCACCTATGGTGACATAGGAGGATCCTAACCTATCGCCTATGTGAGGCAGTGAGCATAGGAAATGGTATATGTCGCGCCTACCCTATCTCTCATGTTTATTTAGGCAGCGCCTAAGCCATCGCCTATGTTGACATAGGGGGCACCTAACCTATCGCCTAAGTGAGGCGGTGATCATCGGCAATGGTATAAGCGGCGCCTAACCTATCGCCTATGTTGGTATCGGCGGCGCCTAATCCATCGATTATGTTGACATAGGCGGCACCTAACCTATCACCTAATTAAGGTAGTGAGAATAGGTAATGGTATAAGCGGCACCTAACCTATCGTCTATGTTGATATAGGTGGCGCCTATGGCATCGCTTATGTTAACATAGACGGCGCCTAACCAATCGCCTAAGTGAGGAAGCGAGCATAGGCAATGGTATAAGCGGTGCCTAACCTATCGCCTATGTTGATATACATGGCGCCTATGCCATTGCCTATGTTTATATATGCGACGCCTAACCTATCTCCTAAGTGAGCCTGTAAGCATAGGCAATGGTATAAGCGGCGCCATACCTATCGCCTATGTTGATATAGGCGGCACCTAAGCCATCGCCTATGTTGACGTAGGCGGTGCCTAACCTATCGCGAAATTGAGGCAGTGAGCATTGGCAATGTTATAAGCGGTGCCTAACCTATCTCCTATGTTGATATAGGCGGCGCCTATGCCATCACCTATGTGACATAGGCGGCACCTAACCTATCGTCTAAGTAAGGCAGTGACCATAGGTAATGGTATAAGTGGCGCCTAACCTATCACCTATGTTGATATAGGGTGCTCCTATGGAATCTCCAATGTTTACATAGGCGGCGCCTAACCTATCGCCTTAGTGAGGCAGCAAGTATAGGGAATGGTATAAGCGGCGCCTAACCTATCGCCAATGTTGATATAGGCAGTGCCTAAGGGATCGTCTATGTTGACATAGGAGGCGCCTAACCTATCTCCTAAGTGAGGCGGTATGCATAGGCAATGGTATAAGCGGCGCCTAACCTGTCTCCTATGTTTATATAGACGGCACCTAATCCAACGACTATGTTGATATAGGCGGCACCTAACCTCTCGCCTAAGTTAGGAAGTAACCATAGGTAATGGTATAAGCGGAGCCTAACCTATCGCCAATGTTGATATAGGTGGCGCCAAAGACATTGGTCATGTTTACACAAGCGGCGTCTAACCTATCGCCTAAGTGAGGCAGCGAGCATGGGCAATGGTATAAGCGGCGCCTAACCTATCGCCTATGTTGACATACGTGGTGCATAAGCCATTGCCTATGTTTTTATATGCGACGCCTAACCTATCACCTAAGTGAGGTAGTAAGCATAGGCAATGGTATAAGCGGCGCCTAACCTATCGCCTATGTTGATATTGGCAGCATCTAATCCATCGCATATTTTGACATAGGCGGCACCTAACCTATCTCCTAAGTGAGGCAGTTAGAATAGGTAATGGTATAAGCGGCGCCTAGCCTATCGCCTATGTTTATATAGGTGGTGCTTATGGCATCGCCTATGTTTACATAGGCGGCGCCTAACCTATCGCCTAGGTGAGGCAGCGAGCATAGGCAATGGTATAAGCGACGCCTAACCTATCGCCTATGTTGATATAAGTGGCGCCTAAGCCATCGCCTATGTTTATATAGGAGGCGGATCACCTATCGCGTAAGTGAGACAGAAAGCAAAGGCAATGGTATAAGCGGCGCCTAACCTAACGCCTATGTTGATATAGGCGGCGCCTAAGCTATCCCCTTTGTTGACATAGGCGGCACCTATCCTATCGTCTAAGTAAGGCAGTGAGTATAGGTAATGGTATAAGAGGCACCTAACCTATCGCCTATGATGATATAGTTGGCACCAATGGAAGATTCTATGATTACATAGGCGGTGCCTAACCTATCGCCTTAGTGAGACAGCACGCATAGGCAGTGATATAAGCAGCGCCTAACCTATCGCCTATGTTGATATAGGCATCCCCTAAGCCATCGCTTATGTTGACATAGGTGGTGCATAACCTATCTCCTAAGTGAGGCGGTAAGCATAGGCAATGGTATAAGCGGCACCTAACTTGTCCCCTATGTTCATATAGGCGGCACCTAGTCCATCGACTATGTTGATATAGGCGGCACCTAACCTATCGCCTAAGTAAGAAGTAAGCATAGGTAATGGTATAAGCGGAGCCTAACCTATCGCCTATGTTGATATAGGTGTCGCCTATGGCATTGCTTATGTTTACATAGGTGGCGTCTAACCTATCGCCTAAGTGAGGAAGCGAGCATAGGCAATGGTATATGCGGCTCCTAACCTATCGCCTATGTTTACATATGTGGCGCCTAAGTCATTCCCTATGTTTATATATGTGGCGCCTAACATATCGCCTATGTGAGGCACTAAGTATAGGCAATGGTATAAGCGGGGCCTAACCTGTCGCCTATGTTGATATACGCAACGTCTAATCCATCGCATATGTTTACATAGGCGGAACCTAACCTATCAACTAAGTGAGGCAGTGAGCATAGGAAATGGTATAAGCAGTGCCTAACCTATCACCTATGTGGATATAGGTGGCGCTTATGGAATCGCCTATGTGTACATAGGCGGCGCCTAACCTATCGCCTAAGTGAGACAGTGAGCATAGGCAATGGTATAAGCGGTTCCTAACCTATCTCCTATGCTGATATAGACGGTGCCTAAGACATCGCCTATGTGTCACGCCCCAAATTCTATTTAGGCGGACTGGCACCCGTTGCCGGTAAGGCTCGGGAGAACCAACCTGTAGCAATACATTACCTATGAACATTATAAGTTACTTTTATACTAACATGCCCTCAAAAGATAAATGGGACTAGCAAGCCAAAAGATGTTGTATGACCAGGCCGTTGGAGCCACAATGTCTACGATACGATACATGACCATACTATACTTTACATAGTCTACAAAGTCTCTAGACAAGAAACATTATCTTATAAGGGCCGGGACAGGCCCCACCTCATGATAAGATACTATACAATGCAAGAAGATATGATAAGGCTCAAAGCCCCGAAGCAACCTGGAGCTCAGTGACTGCAGTTGATATCCTGTACTCTTACTGGGGAGGTTTAGTAGCTTCTGCACCTGCAGCATGGAATGCAGGTCCCCCAACAGGGACGTCAGTACGAAATAATGTACTGAATATGTAAGGCAACATGTACTATGTATGAGATAAAAGCTCAAATGAAACCATACACTGCTGTAGGGTAAAAGACCACCTTTATGAATATTGTGGAGTCAAGCATCGTATAACAATTATGTTACTTTACTCTTATCACTTGTATAATCTGTGCACAGCATGTAATACAGATGACCAGCTGATCAGTGGTAAATCTATATCAGGATCGACCCATGCTAGGCTTTCCTTTCACCCCTGGGATACCCCCTGTAATACTGGGATTGACCCATGCTAGGTGATCCTTTCACCCCTGGGATACCACCCAACAGAAGCAACTGTATACATATATCTTCTTATTACTTTTGAGATGAATCTTTGGTGGTCGTAACATTTGAGCTATAAGACTATAAGCATGACAAATGACAAGTATGTGACCATGTAACATCATATCACAATGAAAAGAGTGGGTTATACAATTAGTGAAACATGTAGGACATAAACAACGTATGAACTTTATTTAGCTAAAAATAAGACTCATATGTCATGGTATCCACTGTATGTATGCAGCAGTGACAATGCTCGAATCTGGACACACAAATACATGTGAAAGAGTGGAGTGGTTATATCGAAGTTTGTAAAGATCTCTATGTGCCAATAAAGACTTTGGATTCCATGCCAAATAATAAGAGATCGAATAGCCTTACATACCTCGACATATCAACTTGTTTTTACCTAGAAATGACTTCTTTTATTCCAACTATTTATCTACAATATCAAGTTTTAAAGCGGGTATTAGCAGCTAATCAATGCATCTGGACAGCCCAATCTCACAAGACACAACACTTTGGCAACAAACGTATAACCATCGACTCAATGGTGTTATTCCGACTTTCTCAATTCTAACTGTCTTAAACCAGTACACGTTATCATATACATGATGTATAAAGCCTATATTAGCTCTATAACATGCTGGCAACAGTCCATAACTACAACACAGAACCATTTTACAAAACGCTCAACTAAGAAGCACAACATCTCGTCGTCTCCCTACATTTCGTCGTTAACAATTCATACTTGTCTCAACTTCGAACCAGATGCTACCAACATATATATCCATCAAATAAACCTTAACATAGTCACAAAATAGCTCAAAAAACAGGGGGAAACGTGAAACATCGCCCCCCTCATCAAAACAGTCCAATACGATTTTGGAAGCACATAAGATCATATAAGGATACTTGTTTCCAAAGAACTAGAAAAACAGTCCAGCAACCTTGGAAACCATATACACACTATAACATATTAATAACCTCAACCTATACCATATTAAAGTCAAAAATCAGGGTAAAAATCGTTCCAAAGCCAAGAAAATCAAACAACAACTTTCAGGACACAAGCTGTCCAGAAATTCCTGCACAGTGCACCAGCCGACTTATCTTGTTTTCCATGGAAAATTCATATCAAGTATATGGTAATTTTTACATACATTAACTCCCAAGGTGTATGTATAATTCAAGAACTCAAAAAGTAGCCTTTGGTTGCCTTCCAAGGTGAAGAAATGCCAAGAGAAACTTAGAGAGAAAAGCTGAAATTTTTGGTCTTTTATTAGTTAACTTAAGGAGCTCGGTTTTGGTCCCTTTTTAAGGAGACCTTAGACCGACTTTCTCCTGATATTTGCAGCTTATTAACTCAAGTTGGTCAATGACTAATTTTCCCCTTTCACTTGGGCCTTTTGGATCTCTAAATCAATGGGCTTTAGCGGCCCATTTTCCTTAATCTTTCTTGCACTTTGTTTGGGCCCAATTTTGTTAGTAGTGAATGAATGTAGTTGGGCATATTATATAAAAATCTTGGGCTGAACATCTTGGCCCAATATAATTCTAAACCATTGGTTTTAATAGCCTCCCTAACTTGGGCTTCGTTTGTCACAAGACTTGGAAAGTTTCGGAGTTAAGCCTTGTCTTCGTTCCCCTTTCTTTTTACTAACATCTAGACTTCAAGAGAGTTCACTTATGAATGAATTATTCTCCCTCATGTATATATACATATAATTTTAAGCCAACCACACAGGTGACTCACCTGCTAGCTTCCTAAGTTCCATAAGCACGTCAATGATTTTCTCCGTTTAAGGCCACAGTCTCTAAATAGACTTCCATATAGTGCCCCAATCTAACACTTGAACACTTGAAAAAAAAATTTGGTAGTAATTAAATCAAGTCGTATGTCATTTTATGTGAACATTACTAGTACATGTAAAATGTGGGGTGTTACATCCTTCCCCCCTTAGGAACATTCGTCCCGAATGTTAACATAACTGTATAGTCTAGGCAGGTTTGAATTTCTGGTCACACAACTGTTAATAACATAACTAGTATTCAAACACATACCTATTAATATTCCTCCTCTGTATCTTTTGGTCCCTCCTTGTCTTCAAATAGATGAGGGTATTTAGATGTCATTACTTCCTCCGGTTCCCACGTTATTTCTTCTACTTGGTTGTTTCTCCAGAGTACCTTTACTGATGCCATTTCTTTGTTCCTTAACTTTTTAATTTGGCGATCTAGAATAGCAACCGGTACCTCTTCATAAGTAAGATCCTCTGTGACCTGTACATCTTCTATAGGAGTGATACGAGAGGGGTCACCTATGCATTTTCGAAGCATTGACACATGAAACACTGGATGAACCATTGAAAGTTCCTGGGGTAGCTCTAATTCATATGCAACTTGTCTGACCCTTTTAGTAATCTTATATGGCCCTATGTAACGTGGGCTTAGTTTCCCTTTCTTACCAAATCTCATAACCCCTTTCATTGGTGATACCTTTAAAAGTACCCAATCTCCAATAGAGAATTCCAGCCCTCTTCTCCGCATGTCTGCATATGATTTATGACGACTTTGGGCTGTTTTTAGCCGTTGTTGTATCACCTTAACTTTTTCCATGGCTTGTTGGACTAAATCTGGCCCGAGCAAGGTGGTTTCACCCACTTCGAACCAACCAATTGGTGACCTACATTTCCTCCCATACAAAGCTTCGTAAGGCGCCATCTTGATGCTCGAATGGTAGCTGTTATTATAGGCACATTCAATAAGGGGCAAGTGTTCTACCCAGCTACCTTTAAAATCTAATGCACAGGTTCGCAACATATCCTCAAGTGTTTGAATAGTACGCTCTGCTTGGCCGTCTGTTTGGGGATGGAAGGCTGTACTCAAATTCACTTGCGTCCCTAAACTCCTTTGAAAGGACTTCCAAAATTTTGCCGTGAATTGAGCTCCTCGATCGTATATAATAGAAAGTGGGACCCCATGTAGCCTAACTATCTCTTTGAGGTATAATTTGGCATATTTTTCAGCTGTATAATCACTTCTAATTGGCAGGAAATGCGCTGACTTCGTGAGTCTATCAACTATCACCCATATGGAGTCAAACTTATTAACTGACCGAGGCAAACCAGTTACAAAATACATATTAATCATATCCCACTTCCAAGTTGGAATCTCTATACATTGCATGTAACCACCTGGCTTTTGGTGCTCTACTTTGACTTGTTGACAAGTAGGACATTGAGCCACAAACTCTGCAAGGTCCTTTTTCATGCCTCCCCACCAAAACACTCCCTTTAGGTCATGATACATCTTAGTAGATCCCGGGTGGATGGAATATCTTGAATGATGGGCTTCTTCCATTATTCTCCTTCTGAGTCTGTTAACATCAGGCACACACAATCTATTTTGGCAATAAAGTACTCCATCTTGTGTAAGCCTAAACTCCTTCATTATACCTTGACTTACTTTCTCCTTAAGGCATTGTAGAATAGGATCATAACACTGTCTTTCTTTCACTTCCCTTATCAATGAAGAATCGGTAGCATTATGTACAATAATATCCTTTCTTGGAGTTTCGAGTAGACGAACACCCAGATTGGCTAGTTGACGCAGATCCTTAGCCATGCCTTGCTTTACCCCTTTCTGATCACTGGTACCCATGAGTGTCTTACGACTTAGAGCATCAACAACCACATTTGCTTTCCCTGGATGGTATAATATATCAATATCATAATCCTTTATTAACTCTATCCACCTCCGTTGCCTCAAATTTAGATCTTTCTGCTTGAAAATATACTGTAAACTCTTATGATCTGTATATATGTCCGCATGCACCCCATACAAATAGTGGCGCCATATCTTTAAAGCAAAAACAACCGCTGCTAGCTCAAGATCATGTGTTGGGTAGTTTTTCTCGTGTGGTCTCAATTGTCTCGAGGCATAAGCAATCACCTTACCATGTTGTGTTAGTACACACCCCAAACCAACTCCGGAAGCATCACAATACACTGCATATCCCTCTGAGCCTTCTGGAAGCACTAGCACAGGTGCTGAGGTTAACCTGCTTTTCAACTCTTGAAAGCTCCTTTCACATGCATCATTCCATTGGAATTTGGTTTCCTTGTGAGTTAGCTTAGTAACAGGTGCAGACATAGAAGAAAAACCTTCAACAAACCTTCTGTAATAACCTGCCAATCCCAGGAAGCTTCGAACTTCTGTAGGTGTCGTTGGCCTTGGCCAATCTTTCACAGCCTCTATTTTTTGTGAATCCACCCTTATTCCTTCATCCGATACGATATGGCCCAAAAATGCCACTGATTTTAACCAAAATTCACATTTGGAAAACTTAGCATACAACCGGCGATCACGGAGAACTTGTAGTACTAGTCGTAAATGATTTGCATGATCCTTTTCTGACCTTGAATACACTAGAATATCATCTATAAATACTATCACGAACACATCCAGGAAAGGCTTGAATACCCTATTCATCAAATCCATAAAAACTGCTGGTGCATTCGTTAGCCCAAACGACATAACATGAAATTCAAAGTGACCATATCTGGTTCGGAAAGCTGTCTTAGGTATATCTTTTTCCTTCACTCTCACCTGATGATAACCTGATCTCAAATCGATCTTTGAAAAGTATTTGGCACCCTGTAACTGATCAAACAAGTCATCAATTCTGGGGAGGGGATATTTATTCTTAATTGTCACCCTATTCAGTTGTCGGTAGTCAATACACATCCTCAATGTGCCATACTTTTTACGCACAAATAAAACTGGTGCACCCCAAGGGGACACACTAGGCCTTATAAAACCCTTTTCTAACAAGTCTTTCAGTTGCTCCTTTAATTCACGTAATTCTGCCGGGGCCATTCTATATGGAGGAATAGAGATAGGCTCGGTGCCTGGTAATAAGTCAATACCAAAATCTATTTCTCGTTCTGGAGGCAAACCAGGGAGTTCCTCAGGAAAGACATCAATAAATTCATTCACTATTGGAACAAACTGGATAGTTGGTGATTCTGCCTCCATGTCTCTCACTCTAACGAGATGACATATATATCCCTTTGATATCATTTTTCTGGCTTTAAAATAAGAGATAAAACTCCCTTTTGGTGCCCCAATATTGCCTTCCCATTCAAGGACTGCTTCATTTGGAAAGTGAAAGTACACTCTCTTGGTTCGGCAGTCAACGGTGGCATAGCAAGAAGCCAACCAATCCATACCCATTATAATATCAAGTTCTACCATTTCTAACTCGATAAGATCAGCTAATGTATCTCGGTCGCAGACAGTCACTATGCAGTCACAATAGACTCTTCTAGCTATAATTGACTCCCCAGTTGGTGTAGACACCGCAAGTGGTTTATTCAATAATTTAGGAGTTCTACCAAGCTTCCCAGCAACCAATGGAGTAATATATGACAATGTAGAACCAGGGTCAATTAATGCATACACTTTATGTGAGAAGATGGACAATGTACCTATAACCACATCGGGTGAAGCTTCCAGGTTCTGTCGAGTCCCTAGAGCATATGTGCGATTTTGGGCCACGCTGGAACTGGCTGCCCCTCTAATACCTCTGCCGCGACCTATAGGAAATTTCTCACCTCTACCTGATGGAGGCACTGATGATGATGATACAACAGCTGATCCAGTAGGTTGTGCCATATCACCCCTGCGTCTTCTTGGGCAATCTTTTATTACATGCCCTGGCATACCACACCAATAACAAACATCCGTTCCCCTGCGACACGCACCTATATGATATCTCCCACATTGTCTGCAAGGCTTCCTAGGAGGCATTTGCTGGCTTCCCGAATATCCTGTTATCCGTGTACCTTGGCCCTCACTTCTCTGCCCAAATTGATCATTTCTAGACCCTTGAAGTGGTGGTGGAGCACTAGCTGTAGAGTAAGAGGATGATGGCCTGGGTGGCCTATTAGAAAATCGTGGCCTAAACTCACCCTGGGGTGGTGTAAACTGTCCTGTAGATATGGCCCTCTTGGATTGCCCCCTTTCTATTTCTTGTGCCCTCCTTCTTTGTCTCTGATCCTCCAGTTTCTGTGCAAAAGCTTGCATCCTCGCTATATCCATGTCTTTATTCAAAGAAGCAATGGTACAATCTCTAACAAAATATGAATCCAACCTATCCACATACCGATGGACTCTATCTGCCATAGTAGCAACAATATTAGGAGCGTACCTGGCGAGAGAATTAAATTTAAGACTATATTCTCTCACGCTCATATTCCCCTGATGGAGGTTCAGGAACTGATCTGCACGGGCCTCTCGGATCCCTAATGGCATGTAATGATCAAGAAAGGCCATTTTGAACTCCTCCCAAGTAGTTGGAGGTGTATCTATTCCTTTGGAATGCTTCCAGGTTTCGTACCACAGTATAGCCATACCCTTCAATCTATATATTGCCAACTCAGCAGCTTCCGAACCACTTACATGCATAACATCTAAGGTGCGTTGGATCTGATCAATAAAATCTTGTGGATCTTCATTTGGATCTGACCCAGTGAATGATGGAGGGTCTAAGTTGAGGAAATCACGTATTCTCGTACTGGCTGCCCTACCTGCACCAACTGCACCTGCAACTGGGCCTTCTTGTTTTTTACCTTGGCCAGCAACTATACAAGTCAACAGTTGAACTGCATTTCTCAAATCCTGCACAGAAGCGTCAACAGGTGGTTCTCGGGGATTTTCACTACTTCCTGGTACATCAACAGATGGAGGGGTTGGAGATGTCTGTGATAGAGACTCATCTAGAGCCTCACTTTGCCGTCTCGCCCGATTGGGTATACCAACTACCACTTCTACTTCCTTTCCTTTACCTTTACTCTTCCTTGTCTCTGGCATACTTACTGTACAAAATAATTCAGGGGTTAGACATGGTACACTTATAATATTTGGCTCTATGGCACAATCTAAAGAATGAAAAGAAGTGATAACTCCTAAATGCCACGTAGCCTCTTGTTTATAAATGTGGTGCACAACACATCGATAAACATGATTCTACATAGACACGGCTTTGTAGACTCCCTAGGACGACCCGCTCTGATACCACTTCTGTCACGCCCCAAATCATATTAAGGCGGACTGGCACCCGTTGCCGGTAAGGCTCGGGAGAACCAACCTATAGCAATACATTACCTATGAACATTATAAGTTACTTTTATACTAACATGCCCTCAAAAGATAAATGGGACTAGCAAGCCAAAAGATGTTGTATGACCAGGCCGTTGGAGCCACAATGTCTACGATACAGCATGTAATATAGATGACCAGCTGATCAGTGGTAAATCTATATCAGGATCGACCCATGCTAGGCTTTCCTTTCACCCCTGGGATACCCCCTGTAATACTGGGATTGACCCATGCTAGGTGATCCTTTCACCCCTGGGATACCACCCAACAGAAGCAACTGTATACATATATCTTCTTATTACTTTTGAGATGAATCTTTGGTGGTCGTAAAATTTGAGATATAAGACTATAAGCATGACAAATGACAAGTATGTGACCATGTAACATCATATCACAATGAAAAGAGTGGGTTATACAATTAGTGAAACATGTAGGACATAAACAACGTATGAACTTTATTTAGCTAAAAAGAAGACTCATATGTCATGGTATCCACTGTATGTATGCAGCAGTGACAATGCTCGAATCTGGACACACAAATACATGTGAAAGAGTGGAGTGGTTATATCAAAGTTTGTAAAGATCTCTATGTGCCAATAAAGACTTTGGATTCCATGCCAAATAATAAGAGATCGAATAGCCTTACATACCTCGACATATCAACTTGTTTTTACCTCGAAATGACTTATTTTCTTCCAACTATTTATCTACAATATCAAGTTTTAAAGCGGGTATTAGCAGCTAATCAAAACATCTGGACAGCCCAATCTCACAAGACACAACACTTTGGCAACAAACGTATAACCGTCGACTCAATGGTGTTATTCCGACTTTCTCAATTCTAACTGTCTTCAACCAGTACACGTTATCATATACATGATGTATACAGACTATATTAGCTCTATAACATGCTGTCAATAGTCCATAACTACAACACAGAACCATTTTACAAAACGCTCAACTAAGAAGCACAACATCTCGTCGTCTCCCTACATTTCGTCGTTAACAATTCATACTTGTCTCAACTTCGAACCAGATGCTCCCAACATATATATCCATCAAATAAACCTTAACACAGTCACAAAATATCTCAAAACACAGGGGGAAACGTGAAACATCGCCCCCCTCATCAAAACAGTCCAATACGATTTTGGAAGCACATAAGATCATATAAGGATACTTGTTTCCAAAGAACTAGCAAAACAGTCCAGCAACCTTGGAAACCATATACACACTATAACATATTAATAACCTCAACCTATACCATATTAAAGTCAAAAATCAGGGTAAAAATCGTTCCAAAGCCAAGAAAATCAAACAACAACTTTCAGGACACAAGCTGTCCAGAAATTCCTGCACAGTGCACCAGCCGACTTATCTTGTTTTCCATGGAAAATTCATATCAAGTATATGGTCATTTTTACATACCTTAACTCCCAAGGTGTAGGTCTAATTCAAGAACTCAAAAAGTAGCCTTTGGTTGCCTTCCAAGGTGAAGAAATGCCAAGAGAAACTTAGAGAGAAAAGCTGAAATTTTTGGTCTTTTATTAGTTAACCTAAGGAGCTCGGTTTTGGTCCCTTTTTAAGGAGACCTTAGACCGACTTTCTCCTGATATTTGCAGCTGATTAACTCATGTTGTTCAATGACTAATTTTCCCCTTTCACTTGGGCCTTTTGGATCTCTAAATCAATGGGCTTTAGCGGCCCATTTTCCTTAATCTTTCTTGCACTTTGTATGGGCCCAATTTTGTTAGTAGTGAATGAATTTAGTTGGGCATATTATATAAAAATCTTGGTCTGAACATCTTGGCCCAATATAATGCTAAACCATTGGTTTTAATAGCCTCCCTAACTTGGGCTTCGTTTGTCACAAGACTTGGAAAGTTTCGGCGTTAAGACTTGTCTTCGTTCCCCTTTCTTTTTACTAACATCTAGACTTCAAGAGAGTTCACTTATGAATGAATTATTCTCGCTCATGTATATATACATATAATTTTAATCCAACCACACAGGTGACTAACCTGCTAGCTTCCTAAGTTCCATAAGCACGTCAATGATTTTCTCCGTTTAAGGCCACAGTCTCTAAATAGACTTCCATATAGTGCCCCAATCTAACACTTGAACACTTGAAAAAAAAAATTTGGTAGTAATGAAATCAAGTCGTATGACATTTTATGTGAACATTACTAGTACATGTAAAATGTGGGGTGTTACACTATGTTGACATAGGCGGTGCCTAACCTATCGCCTAATTGAGGCAGTGAGCATAGGAAATAGTATAAGCGGCACCTAGCCTATCGCCTAAGTTGATATAGGTGGCGCCTAAGCCATCACCTATGTTGAAATAGACGGAGCCTAACCTATTACCTATGTGAGGAAATGAGAATAGGCAATGGTATAACCAACGCCTAACCTATTGCCTATGTTGATATAGCCGACGCCTAGTCCATTGCCTATGTTGACAGAGGCGGCGCCTAACCTATAACCTAAGTGAGGCAGTGAGCATAGGCAATGGTATAAGCGGCACCTAACCTATCGCCATTGTTGACATAGGCGGAGCCTAACCTATCGCCTATGTTGATATAGGCAGCACCATATCCATTGCCTATGCTGACATAGGCGGCGCCTAACCTATCGCCTAAGTGAGGCAGTGAGCATAGACAATGGTATAAGAGGCGCCAAACCTATACCCTATATTTATATAGGAGGCACCTAAGACATCGCCTAAGTGAGGCAGTTAGCATAGGCAATGGTATAAGCGGCGCCTAACCTATCGCCTAAGAGATCGCCTATGTTGACATAGGGAGCGCCTAATCTATCTCCTAAGTGAGGCGGTGAGCATAGGCGATGGTATAAGCGGCGCCTAACCTGTCGCCTATGTTGGTATAGGCGGCGCCTAATCCATCAACTATGTTGACATAGGCGGCACCTAACCTATCTCCTAAGTGAGGCAGTTAGCATAGGTAATGGTATAAGCGGCGCCTAACCTATCGCCTATGTTGATATACGTGGTGCCTAAGACATTGCCTATGTTTATATATGCGGTGCCTAACCTATTGCCTAAGTGAGGCAGTATGCATAGGCAATGGTATAAGCGACGCCTAACCTATCGCCTATGTTGATATAGGCGGCGCGTAAGCCATCGCCTATGTTGATGTAGGCGGTGCCTAACCTATCGCCTAATTGAGGCAATAAACATAGGCAATGGTATAAGCAGCGCCTAACCTATCTCCTATGTTGATATAGGCAGCGCCTAAGCCATCACCTATATTGACATAGGCGGCACCTAACCTATCACCTATGTGACGAAGTGAGCATAGGTAATTGTATAAGCGGCGCCTAAACAATAGCCTATTTTGATATAGGTGGCGCTAATGGAATCTCCTATGTTTACATACGCAACGCCTTACCTATAGCCTTAGTGGCGCAGCAAGCATAGGCAATGGTATAAGCGACGCCTAACCTATCGCCTATGTTGATATTGGCGGCGCCTAAGCGATCGCCTATGTTGACATAGTCGGCGCCTAACCTATTGCCTAAGTGAGGCAGTATGCATAGGCAATGGTATAAGCGACGCCTAACCTATCGCCTATGTTGATATAGGCGGCGCGTAAGCCATCGCCTATGTTGATGTAGGCGGTGCCTAACCTATCGCCTAATTGAGGCAATAAACATAGGCAATGGTATAAGCAGCGCCTAACCTATCTCCTATGTTGATATAGGCGGCGCCTAAGCCATCGCCTATATTGACATAGGCGGCACCTAACCTATCACCTATGTGAGGAAGTGAGCATAGGTAATTGTATAAGCGGCGCCTAAACAATAGCCTATTTTGATATAGGTGGCGCTAATGGAATCTCCTATGTTTACATACGTAACGCCTTACCTATAGCCTTAGTGGCGCAGCAAGCATAGGCAATGGTATAAGCGACGCCTAACCTATCGCCTATGTTGATATTGGCGGCGCCTAAGCGATCGCCTATGTTGACATAGTCGGCGCCTAACCTATTGCCTAAGTGAGTCGGTGAGAATAGGCAATGGTATAAGCGGCACCTAACCTGTCACCTATGTTGATATAGGCGGCACCTAACCTATCGCCTAAGTGAGGCAGTGAGCATAGGTAATGGTTTAAGAGGCGCCTATCCTATTGCCCATGTTGACATAGGTGGTGATTATGGCATCGCTTATGTTTACATAGGCAGAGCCTAACCTATCTCCTAAGTGTGGCAGCGAGCATAGGCAATGGTATAAGTGGTGCCTAACCTATCGCCTATATTGACATACGTGGCACCTAAGCCATTGCCTATGTTTATATATGCGGCGCCTAACCTATCGCCTAAGTGAGGAAGTAAGCATAGGCTATGGTATAAGCGGCTCCTAAACTGTCGCCAATGTTGATAAAGGTGTCGCCTAATCCAGCGCATATTTTGACATAGGCGGCACCTAACCTATTGCCTAAGGCAGTGAACATTGGTAATGGTATAAGCGGCGCCTAACCTATCGCCTATGTTAATATAGGCGGCTCCTAAGCCATCGTCTATGTTAACTTAGGCGGCACCTAACCTATCGCCTTAGTGAGGCAGTGAGCATAGGCATAAGTAAAAGTGGCTCCTAATCTATCGCTTATGTTAATATAGGCGATGCCTAATCCATCGCCTATGTTGACACAACATAGGCGGCGCCTAACCTATCGCCTAAGTGAGGCAGTGAGCATAGGCAATGGTATAAGCGGAGCCTACCCTATCGCCTATGTTGATATAGGCGGCGCCTAAGCCATCGCCTATGTTGACATAGGCGGCACCTAACCTATCGCCTAACTGAGGCAGTGAGCTTAGGCAGTGGTATAAGCGGCGCCTAACCTATCGCCTATGTTGATATAGGCGGTTCCTAAGACATCGTCTATGTTGACTTAGGCGGCGCCTAACCTATCGCCTAAGTCAGGCAGTGAGCATAGACATAAGTATAAGTGGCTCCTAATATATCGCTTATGTTGATATAGGCGGTGCCTAATCCATCGCCTATGTTGACATAGGCGGCGCCTAACCTATCCTCTAAGTGAGGAAGTGAGCTTTGGCAATGGTATAAGCGGCGCCTAACCTATCGCCTATGTTGATATAGGCGGCGCCTAAGCCATCGTCTATGTTTACTTAGGCGGTGCCTAACCTATCGCCTAAGTGAGGCAGTGAGCATAGGCAATGGTATAAGTGGCGCCAAACCTATCGCCTATGTTGATATACGTGGTGCCTAAGCCATTGCCTATGTTTATATATTCGGCGCCTAACCTATTGCCTAAGTGAGGAAGTAAGCATAGGCAATGGTATAAGCGGCACCTAGCCTATCGCTTATGTTGATATGGGCGGCGCGTAAGCCATCGCCTATGTTGATGTAGGTGGTGCCTAACCTATCTCCTAATTGAGGCAATGAGCATAGGCAATGGTATAAGCAGCGCCTAACCTATCTCCTATGTTGATATAGGCGGCGCCTAAGCCATCGCCTATATTGACATAGGCGGCACCTAACCTAAGTGAGGCAGTGAGCATAGGTAATTGTATAAGCGGCGCCTAAAATATCGACTATTTTGATGTAGGTGGCGCCTATGGAATCTCCTATGTTTACATACGCAACGACTAACCTATTGCCTTAGTGAGGCAGCAAGCATAGGCAATGGTATAAGCGGCGCCTAACCTATCGCCAATGTTGATATTGGCGGCGCCTAAGCGATCGACTATGTTGACATAGTCTGCGCCTAACCTATCGCCTAAGTGAGGCGGTGAGAATAGGCAATGGTATAAGCGGCGCCTAACCTGTCGCCTATGTTGATATAGACGGCACTTAACCTATCGCCTATGTGAGGCAGTGAGCATAGGTAATGGTTTAAGCGGCGCCTAACCTATCGCCTATGTTGACATAGGTAGTGCTTATGGCATCGCTTATGTTTACATAGGCAGAGCCTAACCTATCTCCTAAGTGAGGCAGCGAGCATAGGCAATGGTATAAGCGGCGCCGAACCTATCGCCTATGTAGACATACGTGGCGCCTAAGCCATTGCCTATGTTTATATATGTGGTGCCTAACCTATCGCCTAAGTGAGGCAGTAAGCATAGGCTATGGTATAAGCGGCCCCTAGCCTGTCGCCAATGTTGATAAAGGCGTCGCCTAATCCATCGCATATATTGACATAGGCGGCACCTAACCTATTGCCTAAGGTAGTGAGCATTGGTAATGGTATAAGCGGCGCCTAACCTATCGCCTATGTTGATATAGGCGGCGCCTAAGCCATCGTCTATGTTGACTTAGGCGGCACCTAACCTATCGCCTTAGTGAGGCAGTGAGCATAGGCATAAGTATAAGTGGCTCCTAATCTATCGCTAATGCTAATATAGGCGATGCCTAATCCATCGCCTATGTTGACATAGGCGGCGCCTAACCTATCGCCTATGTGAGGCAGTGAGCATAGGAAATGGTGTAAGCGGAGCCTAACCTATCGCCTATGTTGATATAGGCGGCGCCTAAGCCATCGCCTATGTTGACATAGGCGGCATCTAACCAATCGCCTAACTGCGGCAGTGAGTTTAGGCAGTGGTATAAGCGGCGCCTAACCTATCGCCTATGTTGATATAGGTGGCGCCTAAGACATCGTCTATGTTGACTTAGGCGGTGCCTAACCTATCGCCTAAGTCAGGCAGTGAGCATAGGCATTAGTATAAGTGGCTCCTAATATATCGCTTATGTTGATATAGGCGGTGCCTAATCCATCGCCTATGTTGACATAGGCGGCTCCTAACCTATCGTCTAAGTGAGGCAGTGAGCTTTGGCAATGGTATAAGCGGCGCCTAACCTATCGCCTATGTTGATATAGGCGGCGCATAAGCCATCGTCTATGTTGCCTTAGGCGGCGCCTAACCTATCGCCTAAGTGAGGCAGTGAGCATAGGCAATGGTATAAGTGGCGCCAAACCTATGGCCTATGTTTATATACGTGGTGCCTAAGATATTGCCTATGTTTATATATGCGGCGCCTAACCTATTGCCTATGTGAGGCAGTAAGCATAGGCAATAGTATAAGCGGCGCCTAACCTATCGCCTATGTTTATATAGGCGGCGCGTAAGCCATCGCCTATGTTGATGTAGGCGGTGCCTAACCTATCGCCTAATTGAGGCAATGAGCATAGGCAATGGTATAAGCAGCGCCTAACCTATCTCCTATGTTGATATAGGCGGCGCCTAAGGCATCGCCTATATTGACATAGGCGGCACCTAACCTATCACCAAAGTGAGGCAGTGAGCATAGGTGATTGTATAAGCGGCGCCTAAACTATCGCCTATTTTGATATAGGTGCCGCCTATGGAATCTCCTATGTTTACATACGCAACGCCAAACCTATTGCCTTAGTGAGGCAGCAAGCATAGGCAATGGTATAAGCGACGCCTAACCTATCTCCTATGTTGATATTGGCGGCGCCAAAGCGATCGCCTATGTTGACATAGTCAGCACCTAACCTATCGCCTAAGTGAGTCGGTGAGAATAGGCAATGGTATAAGTGGCGCCTAACCTGTCGCCTATGTTGATATAGGCGGCACCTAACCTATCGCCTAAGTGAGGCAGTGAGCAAATGTAATGGTTTAAGCGGCGCCTAACCTATCGCCTATGTTGACATAGGTGGTGCTTATGGCATCGCTTATGTTTACATAGGCAGAGCCAAACCTATCTCCTAAGTGAGGGTGCGAGCATAGGCAATGGTATAAGCGGCGCCTAACCTATCGCCTATGTTGACATACGTGGCGCCTAAGCCATTGCCTATGTTTATATATGTGGCGCCTAACCTATCGCCTAAGTGAGGCAGTATGCATAGGCTATGGTATAAGCGGCCCCTAACATGTCGCCAATATTGATAAAGGCATCGCCTAATCCATCGCATATGTTGACATAGGCGGCACCTAACCTATTGCCTAAGGCAGTGAGCATTGGTAATGGTATTAGCGGCGCCTAACCTATCGCCTATGTTGATATAGACGGCGCCTAAGCCATCGTCTATGTTGACTTAGGAGGCACCTAACCTATCGCCTTAGTGAGGCAGTGAGCATAGGCATAAGTATAAGTGGCTCCTAATCTATCGCTTATGTTAATATAGGCGATGCCTAATCCATCGCCTATGTTGACATAGGCGGCGCCTAACCTATCGCCTAAGTGAGGCAGTGAGCATAGGCAATGGTATAAGCGGAGCCTAACCTATCGCCTATGTTGATATAGGCGGCGCCTAAGCCATCGCCTATGTTGACATAGGCGGCAACTAACCTATCGCCTAACTGAGGTAGTGAGCATAGGAAGTGGTATAAGCGGCGCCTAACCTATCGCCTATGTTGATATAGGTGGCGCCTAAGACATCGTCTATGTTGACTTAGGCGGCGCCTAACCTATCGCCTAAGTCAGGCAGTGAGCATAGGCATAAGTATAAGTGGCTCCTAATATATCGCTTATGTTGATATAGGCGGCGCCTAAGCCATCGTCTATGTTGACTTAGGTGGCGCCTAACCTATCGCCTAAGTGAGGCAGTGAGCATAGGCATTAGTATATGTGGCTCCTAATCTATCGCTTATGTTGATATAGGCGGTGCGTAAGCCATCGCCTATGTTGACATAGCGGTGCCTAACCTATCGCCTAAGTGAGGCAGTGAGCATAGGCAATAGTATAAGCGGAGCCTAACCTATCGCCTATGTTGATTTAGCCGCCGCCTAAGCCATCGCCTATGTTGACATAGGCGACACCTAACCTATCGCCTAAGTGAGGCAGCGAGCATAGGCAATGGTATAAGCGGCGCCTAACCTATCACCTATGTTGACATACGTGGTGCCTAAGACATTGCCTATGTTTATATATGCGGCGCCTAACCTATCGCCTAAGTGAGGAAGTAAGCATAGGCTATGGTATAAGCGGCCCCTAACCTGTCTCCAATGTTGATAAAACCGTCGCCTAATCCATCGCATATGTTGACATAGGCGGCCCCTAACCTATTGCCTAAGGCAGTGAGCATTGGTAATGGTATAAGCGGCGCCTAACCTATCGCCGATGTTGATATAGGCGGCGCCTAAGCCATCGTCTATGTTGACTTAGGCGGCACCTAACCTATCGCCATAGTGAGGCAGTGAGCATAGGCATAAGTATAAGTGGCTCCTAATCTATGGCTTATGTTAATATAGGCGATGCCTAATCCATCGCCAATGTTGACATAAGCGGCGCCTAACCTATCGCCTAAGTGAGGCAGTGAGCATAGGCAATGGTATATGCGGAGCGTAACCTATCGCCTACGTTGATATAGGCGGCGCCTAATCCATCGCCTATGTTGACATAGGCGGCCCCTAACCTATCGCCTAACTGAGGTAGTGAGCATAGGCAGTGGTATCAGCGGCGCCTAAACTATCGCCTATCTTGATATAGGCGGCGCCTAAGACATCGTCAATGTTGAGTTAGGCGGCGCCTAACCTATCGCCTTAGTCAGGCAGTGAGCATAGGCATAAGTTTAAGTGGCTCCTAATATATCGCTTATGTTGATATAGGCGGTGCCTAATCCATCGCCTATGTTGACATAGGCGGCGCCTAACCTATCGTCTAAGTGAGGCAGTGAGCTTAGGCAATGGTATAAGCGGCGCCTAACCTATCGCCTATGGTGATATAGGCGGCGCCTAAGCCATCGTCTATGTTGACTTAGGCGGTGCCTAACCTATCGCCTAAGTGAGGCAGTGAGCATAGGCATTAGTATAAGTGGCTCCTAATCTATTGCTTATGTAGATATAGGCGGTGCCTAAGCCATCGCCTATATTGACATAGGCGGTGCCTAACCTATCGCCTAAGTGAGGCAGTGAGCATAGGCAATTGTATAAGCGGAGCCTAACCTATCGCCTATGTTGATTTAGGCGGCGCCTAAGACATCGCCTATGTTGACATAGGCGACACCTAACCTATCGCCTAAGTGAGGCAGTGAGTGTAGGTAATGGTATAAGCGGTTCCTAACCTATCGCCTATGTTGATAGAGGCGGCGCCTATGACATCGCCTATGATGACATAGACGGCACCTAACCTATCTCCTAAGTGAGGCAGTGCGCATAGGCAAAGGTATAAGCAACGCATAACCTATCGCCTATGTTGATATAGGTGGCGCCTAAGCCATTGCCTATGTTGATATAGGTGGCGCCTAAGACAGTGCCTATGTTGACAAAGACCGAGTCTAACCTATCGCCTAAGTGACAAAATGAGCATAGGTAATAGTATAAGCAGCTCCTATCTATCTCCTATGTTGATATAGGTGGCGCCTAAGCCATCACCTATGTTCACATAGAAGGCGCCTAACCGATCACCTAAGTGAGGCAGTGAGCATAGGTAATGGTAGAAGCGACTCCTAACTTATCACCAATGTTGATATAGGTGGCCCCTAAGGCCTCGCTAATGTTTACATAGGCGGCGCCTAACCTATCGCGTCAGTGTGGAAGCGAGCATAGGCAATGGTATAAGCGGCGCCTAACCTATCGCCTATGTTGATATACGTGGCGCCTATGCCATTGCCTATGTTTATATATCCGGCGCCCAACCTATTAACTAAGTGAGGCAGTAAGCATAGGCAATGCTATGAGCGGCGCCTAACCTATCGCCAATGTTGATATAGGCGGCGCCTAAGCCATCGCCTATGTTGACGTAGGCGGTGCCTAACCTATCGCCTAATTGAGGCAGTGAGCATAGGCAGTGGTATAAGCATCGCCTACCCTATCGCCTATGTTTATATAGGCGGCGCCTAAGCCATCGTCGATATTGACATAGGCGACACCTAACCTAGTGCCTTTGTGAGGCAGTGAGCATAGGTAACGGTATAAGCGGCGCCTAACCTATCGCCTATGTGGATATAGGTGGAGCCTATGGCATCTCCTATGTTTACATAGGCGGCGCCTAACCTATCGCCTTAGTGAGGCAGCAATCATAGGCAATGGTATAAACGGCGCCTAACCTATCGCCTATGTTGATATAGGCGGTGCCTAAGCGATCGCCGATGTTGACATAGGCGGTGCCTAACCTATCGCTTAAGTGAGGCAGTAAACATAGGTAATGGTATAAACGGCACCTAACCTATCTCCTATGTTGACATAGGTGGCGCATATGGCATCGCTTATGTTTACATAGGCGTTGCCTATCCTATCGCCTAAGTGAGGCAGCAAACATAGGCAACGGTATAAGTGGTGCCTTACCTATCGCCTATGTTGACATACGTGGTGCCTAAGACATTGCCTATGATTATATATACGGAGCCTAACCAATTGCCTAAGTGAGAAAGCAAGCACAGGCAATGGTATAAGCGGCCCCTAACCTGTCGCCTATGTTGATATAGGCGACGCCTAATCCATCGCATATGTTAACATAGATGGAACCTAACCTATCCCCTAAGGCAGTGAGCATAGGTAATGGTATAAGCGGTACCTAACCTATCGCCTATGTGTATATATGTGGCGCCTACGCCATTGCCTATGTTGACATAGACGGAGCCTACCCTAGCGCCTATGTCAGGTAGTGAGCATAGGAAATGGTATAAGCGGTGCCTAACCTATCGCCTATGTTGATATAGGCAACGCCTATGCCATTGTCAATGTTGACATAGGCTGCGCATAACCTATCGCCTAAGTGAGGCGGTGAGCATAGGCAATGGTATAAGCGGTGCCTAACTTATCTCCTATGTTGATAAAGGAGGTGCCTAAACCATCTCCTATGTTAACATAGGTGGCGCCTAACCTATCGCCAAAGTGAGGCACTGAGCATAGGCAATGGTATAAGCGGCGCCTAACCTATCGCCTATGTTGATATAGGCAGCGCCTAAGCCATCGCCTATATTGACATAGGCGGTGGCTAACCTATTGCCTAAGTGAGGTAGTGAGCATAGATAATGGTATAAGCGGCGCCTAACCTATCGCCTATGTTGATATAGGAGGCACCTATGCCATCGCCAAAGTGAGGAAATGAGCATAGCCAATGGTATAAGCGGCGCCTAACCTATCACCTAAGTGGATATAGGCGGCACGTAAGGGATCGCCTATGTTGACTTAGGCAGCGCCTAACCGATCGCCTATGTTGACTTAGGCGGCGCATAACCTATTGCCTATGTTGATAGAGGTTGCGCCTAAGCCAGTGCCTATGTTGACATAGACCCATCCTAACCTATCGCCTAAGTGAGAAAGTGAGCATAGGTAATGGTATAAGCGGCCCCTATCTATCGCCTATGTTGATATAGGTGGCGCCTAAGCCATCACCTATGTTGATATAGAAGGCGCCTAACCTATCGCCTAAGTGAGGTAGTGAGCATAGGTAATGGTAAAAACGACTCCTAACTTATCGCCAATATTGATATAGGTGGCCCCTATGGCATCGCTTATGTTTACATAGGCGGCGCCTAACCTATCGCCTAAGTATGGCAGCGAGCATAGGCAATGGTAAAAGCGTGGTGCCTAAGCCATTGCCTATGTTTATATATGCGGCGCCCAACCTATCAATTAAGTAAGGCAGTAAGCATAGGCAATGGTATGAGCGGCGACTAACCTATTGCCTATGTTGATATAGGCAGCGCCTAAGACATCGCCAATGTTGACATAGGCGGCGCCTAACCTATCACCTAAGTGAGGTAGTTAGCATAGATAATGGTATAAGGGGCGCCTAACCTATTGCCTATATTGATATATAAGGCACCTATGCCATCGGCAAAGTGAGGCAGCGAGCATAGGCAATGGTATAAGTGGCGCCTAACCTATCCCCTATGTTGACATACGTGGCGCCTAAGCCATTGCCTATGTTTATATATGAAGTGCCTAACCTATCGCCTAAGTTAGGCAGTAAGCATAGGCAATGGTATAAGCGGCTCCTAACCTATTGCCTATGTTGATAAAGGCGGCGCCTAATAAATCGCATATGTTGACATAGGCGGCACCTAACCTATCGCCGAAGGCAGTGAGCATAGGTAATGGTATAAGTTGCGCATAACCTATCGCCGATGTTGATATAGGTGGCGCCTATGGCATCGCCTATGTTTACATAGGCGGCGCCTAACTTAGCGCCTAAGTGAGGCAGCTAGAATAGGCAATGGTATAAGCGGCCCCTAACCTATGGCCTATGTTGATATACGTGGCGCCTAAGCAATTTCCTATCTTTAAATAGGCGGTGTCTAATCTATCGCCTAAGTGAGGCAGTAGGCTTAGGCAATAGTATAAGCGGCGCCTAACCTAACGCCTATGTTTATATAGGCTGCGCCTAACCCATCGCCTATGTTGACGTAGGCGGTGCCTAACCTATCGCCTAATTAAGGCAGTGAGCATAGGAAATGGTATAAGCGGCGCGTAACCTATCTCCTATGTTGATATAGGCGGCGCCTACGCCATTGCCTATGTTGACATAGACGGAGCCTAACCTATCGCCTATGTCAGGCGGTGAGCATAGGAAATGGTATAAGCGGCGCCTAACCTATCGCCTAAGTTGATATAGGCGACGCCTAAGCCATGATCTATGTTGACATAGGCGGCGGCTAACCTATCGCCAATGTGAGGCAGTGAGCATAGGCAATGGTATAAGCGGTGCCTAACCTATCGCCTATGTTGATATAGGAGGCGCCTAAGACATCGCCTATGTTAACATTGGTGGCGCCTAACCTATCGCCTAAGTGAGGCACTGAGCATAGGCAATGGTATATGAGGCGCCTAACCTATCGCCTATGTTGATATAGGTGGCTCCTATGGAATCGCTTATGTTTACATAGGCAGCACCTAATATATCGCCTAACCTATCCCATATGTTGACATACGTGGCGCCTTAGCCATTGCCAATGTTTATATATGAGGCGCCTAACCTATCGCATAAGTGAGGCACTAAGAATTCGCAATGCTATAAGCGGCGCCTAACCTATCGCCTATGTTGATATAGGTGGCACCTAATCCATCGCATATGTTGACATAGGCGGCACCTAACCTAGAGCCTAAGTAAGGCAGTGAGCATAGGTAATGATATAAGCGGCATCTAACCTATCGCCTATGTTGATATAGGTGGCGCCTATGGTGTCGCCTATGTTAACATAGGCGGCGCCTAACCGATCGCCTAAGTGAGGCAGCAAGCATAAGCAATGGTATAAGCGGCGCCTAACCTAACGCCTATGTTGATATAGGCGGCGCTTAAGCTATCGCCTATGTTGACATAGGCGCTGCCTAACCTATCGCCTAAGTGAGGCAGTAAGCATAGGCAATGGTATAAGCGACGCCTAACCTATCGCATATGTTGATATAGGCGGCGCCTAAGCCATTGCCTATGTTGACATAGACGGAGCCTAACCTATCGCCTATGTTGATATAGACGGAGCCTAACCTATCGCCTATGTGAGGCAGTGAGCATAGGCAATGGAATAAGCGGTGCATAACCTATCGCCTATGTTGATATAGTCAGCGCCTATGCCATCGCCTATGTTGACATAGGCGGCGCCTAACCTATCGACTAAGTGAGGCAGTGAGCATAGGCAATGGTATAAGCAGTGCCTAAGCCATCACCTTTGTTGACATTGGCGGAGCCTAACCTATCGCCTATGTGAGGCAGTGAGCATAGGCAATGGAATAAGCAGTGACTAACCTATCCCCTATGTTGATATAGTCGGCGCCTATGCCATCGCCTATGTTGACAAAGGTTGCGCCTAACCTATCGCCTAAAGGAGGCAGTGAGCATAGGCAATGGTATAAGCGGAGCCTGACCTATGGCCTATATTGATATAGGTGGCGCCTAAGCCATCACCTATGTTGACATAGGCGGAACCTAACCTATCATCTATGTTGATATAGGTGTCGCCTATGGCACCACTTATGTTTACGTAGGCGACGCCTAATCTATTGCCTAAGTGAGGCAGCGAGCATAGGCAATGGTATATGCGGCATCTAACCTATCGCCTATGTTGACACACGTCGCGCCAAGGCCATTGCCTATGTTTATATATACGGTGCCTAACCTATCACCTAAGTAAGGCAGTAAGCATAGGCAATGGTATAAGCGACGCCTTACCTATCGCCTATTTTGATATAGGCGGCGCCTAATCAATCGCATATACTGACACAGGCGGCACCTAACTTATCATCTAAGTGAGGCAGTGAGCATAGGTAATGGTATAACAAGCGCCTAACCTATCACCTATGTTTATATAGGTGGCGCCTATGGCGTCGCCTATGTTTACAAAGGCGGCGCCTAACCTATCGCCTATGTAAGGCAGAAAGCATAGGCAATGGTATAAGAGGAGCATAACCTATAGCCTATGTTGATATACGTGGTGCCTAAGTCATCGCCTATGTTTATATAAGCGGCGGCTAACCTATCGCCTAAGTGAGGCAGTAAGCATAGGCAATTGTATATGCGGCGCCTAACCTAACCCCTATGTTGATATAGGCGACGCCTAAGCCATCGCCTATGTTGACATAGGCGGTGCCTAACCTATCGCCTAATTGAGGCAGTGGTCATAGGCAATGGTTTAATCGGCGCCTAACCTATCGCCTTTGTTGATATAGGCGGCGCCTAAGCCATTGCCTATGTTGACATAGACGAATCCTAACCTATCGCCTATGTTGATATAGGCGGCGACTAAGCCATCTCCTATGTTAACATAGGCGGCGCCTAACCAATCGCCTAAGTGAGGCAATGAGCACTGGCAATGGTATAAGCAGCGCCTAACCTATCGCCTATGTTGATATAGGCAGCACCATTTCCATTTCCTATGTTGACATAGGCGGCGCCAAACCTATCGCCTAAGTGAGGCAGTGAGCATAGACAATGGTATAAATGACGCCTAATCTATGACCTATTTTGATATAGGCGGCGCCTAACCTATCGTCTAAGTTAGGCAGCAAGCATAGGCAATGTTATACGTGGAGCCTAAGCCTTCGCCTATGTTTATATAGGCGGTGGCTAACATATCGCCTAAGTGAGGCAGTAAGCATAGGCAAAGGAATAAGCGGCGCCTAACCTAACGCCTATGTTGATATAGGCGGCGCCTAAGCTATCGCCTTTGTTGATGTAGGCGGTGCCTAACCTATCGCCTATGTTAAAATAGGTGTCACCTATGCCATTGACTATGTTGACATAGACGGATCCTAACCTATCGCCTATGATAGGCAGTGAGCATAGGAAATAGTATAAGCGACTCCTAAACTATCGCCTATGTGGATATAGGCGACTCCTAAGCCATCGCCTATGTTGACATAGGCGGCGCCTAACCTATTTGCCTAAGTGACGTAGTGAGTATAGGCAATGGTATAAGCGGCGCCTAACCTATTGCCTATGTTGATATAGGAGGCGCCCAAACCATCGCCTATGTTAACATAGGTGGCGCCTAACCTATCGCCAAAGTGAGGCACTGAGCATAGGCAATTGTATAAGCGGCGTCTAACCTATCGCCTATGTTGATATAGGTGACACCTAAGCCATCGCCTAAGTAAGGCAGAGAACATAGCCAATGGTATAAGCGGCGCCTAACCTATCTCCTATGTTGATAGAGGCGGCGCCTAAGCGATCGCCTATGTTGACATAGGCGGCACCTAACCGATTGCCTAAGTAAGGCAGTGAGCATAGGCAATGGTATAAGCGGCGCATAACCTATCGCCTATGCTGATATATGTAGCGCCTAATCCATTGCCTATGTTAACATAGACGGAGCATAACCTATCCCCTTTGTCAGGCAGTGAGCATAGGTAATGGTATAAGTGGCGCCTAACCTATCGCCTAATTTGATATAGGTGGCGCCTAAGCCATCACCTATGTTGACATAGAAGGCGCCTAACCTATCGCCTATGTGAGGCAGTGAGCATAGGCAATGGTATAAGCGGTGCCTAACCTATCGCCTATGCTGATATAGACGGCGCCTAAGCCATCACCTATGTTGACATAGGCGGTGCCTAACCTATCGCCTAATTAAGGCCGTGAGCATAGGAAATGGTAAGAGCGGCACCTAACCTATCGCCTATGTTGATGTAGGTGGCGTCAAAGCCATAACCTATGTTGACATAGGCAGAGCCTAACCTATCACCTATGTGAGGCAGTGAGAATAGGCAATGGTATAACCGGCGCCTAACTATCGCCTATGTTGATATAGGTGGCGCCTAAGCCATCGCCTATGTAGACATAGGTGGCTCCTATCATATTGCCTAAGTGAGGCAGTTAGCATAGGCAATGGTATAAGCGACGCCTAACCTATCGCCTATGTTGATATAGGCGGCCCCTAAGCCATCGCCTATGTTGACATAGGCGGAGCCTAACCTATCGCCTATGTTCATATAAGCAGCACCATATCCATTGCCTCTGTTGACATATGCGGCATCTAACATATCGCCTAAGTTAGGCAGTGAGCATAGACAATGGTATAAGCGGCGTCTAACCTAACACCTATGTTGATATAGGCGGCACCTAAGCACTCGCCTAAGTTAGGCAGTTTGCATATGCAATGGTATAAGCGGCGCCTAACCTATCGCCTATGTTGATATAGGCTGAGCCTATGCGATCGCCCATGTTGTCATAGGCGGTGCCTAACCTATCTCCTAAGTGAGGTGGTGAGCATAGGCAATGGTATAAGTGGCGCCTAACCTGTCGCCTATGTTCATATAGGTCGTGCCTATGGCATCGCTTATGTTTACATAAGCGGCTGCTGAGCCATCGCCTAAGTGAAGCAGTTAGCATAGGCAATGGTATAAGAAGCGCCTAACCTATCGCCTATGTTGATATAGGCGGAGCCTAAGCGATCGCCTATGTTACAATAGGCGGAACCTAACCTATCGCCTAAGTAAGGCAGTGAGCATAGGAAATGGTATAAGTGGCGCATAACCTTTTGCCTATGTTGATATATGTAGCGCCTAAGCCATTGCCTATGTTAACATAGTCGGAGCCTAACCTATCGCCTATGTGAGGTAGTAAGCATAGGTAATGGTATAAGTGGCACCTAACCTATCTCCTATTTTGATATAGGTGGCGCCTAAGCCATCACCTATATTGACATAGAAGGCGGATAACCTATCGTCTAAGTGAGGCAGTGAGCATAGGAAATGGTATAAGCGGTGCCTAACCTATCGCCTATGCTGCTATAGATGGCGCCTAAGCCATCACCTATGTTGACATAGGCGGTGCCTAACCTATCGCCTAATTAAGGCAGTGAGCATAGGAAATGGTATAAGAAGCACCTAACCTATCACCTATGTGAGGCACTGAGAATAGGCAATGGTATAACCGGCGCCTAACCTATCACCTATGTTGATATAGGCGGTGCCAAAGCCATCGCCTATGTTCACATAGGTGGATCCTAACCTATCGCCTAAGTGAGGAAGTTAGTATAGGCAATGGAATAAGCGGCATCTAACCTATCGCCTATGTTGATATAGGCGGCGCCTAAGCCATCGCCTATGTTGACATAGGCGGCGCCTAACCTATCGCCTATATTGATATAGGCAGCACCATATCCATTGCTTCTGTTGACATAGGCGGCATCTAACCTATCGCCTAAGTTAGGCAGTGAGCATAGAGAATGGTATAAGCGGCGCCTAACCTATCACCTATGTTGATATAGGCGGTACCTAAGCCATCGCCAATTTGAGGCAGTTAGCATAGGCAATGGTATAAGCGGCGTCTAACCTATCGCCTATGTTGATTTAGGCGGAACCTAAGAGATCGCCCATGTTGACATAGGCGGTGCCTAACCTATCTCCTAAGTGAGGCAGTGAGCATAGGCAATGGTATAAGCGGCGCCTAACCTGTCGCCTATGTTGATATAGGTCGTGCCTATGGCATCTCTTATGTTTATATAGGCGGCGCCTAAGCCATCGCCTAAGTAAGGCAGTTAACATAGGCAATGGTATAAGCGGCGCCTAACCTATCGCCTATGTTGATATAGGCGGAGCCTAAGCGATCGCCCATGTTGACATAGGGGACGCCTAACCTATCTACTAAGTGAGGCGGTGAGCATAGGCAATGTAATAAGCGGCACCTAACCTGTCGCCTATGGTTGTATAGGCGGCGCCTAATCCATCGACTATGTTGACATAGGCGGTACCTAACTTATCGTCTAAGTGAGGCAGTGAGCATAGGTAATGGTATGAGCGACGCCTAACCTATGGCCTATGTTGATATACGTGGCGCCTAAGCAATTTCCTATCTTTAAATAGGTGGTGTCTAATCTATCGCCTAAGTGAGGCAGTAGGCTTAGGCAATAGTATAAGCGGCGCCTAACCTAACGCCTATGTTAATATAGGTTGCGCCTAACCCATCGCCTATGTTGACGTAGGCGGTGCCTAACCTATCGCCTAATTAAGGCAGTGAGCATAGGAAATGGTATAAGCGGCGCGTAACCTATCGCCTATGTTGATATAGGTGGCGCCTACGCCATTGCCTATGTTGACATAGACGGAGCCTAACCTATCGCCTATGTCAGGCGGTGAGCATAGGAAATGGTATAAGCGGTGCCTAACCTATCGCCTATGTTGATATAGGAGGTGCCTAAGACATCGCCTATGTTAACATAGGGGGCGCGTAACCTATCGCCTAAGTGAGGCACTGAGCATAGGCAATGGTAGATGAGGCGCCTAACCTATCGCCTATGTTGATATAGGTGGCTCCTATGGAATCGCTTATGTTTACATAGGCAGCACCTAATATATCGCCTAACCTATCCCATATGTTGACATACGTGGCGCCTTAGCCATTGCCTATGTTTATATATGAGGCGCCTAACCTATCGCATAAGTGAGGCACTAAGAATTCGCAATGTTATAAGCGGCGCCTAACCTATCGCCTATGTTGATATAGGCGGCACCTAATCCATCGCATATGTTGACATAGGCGGCACCTAACCTAGCGCCTAAGTGAGGCAGTGAGCATAGGTATTGATATAAGCGGCATCTAACCTATCGCCTATGTTGATATAGGTAGCGCCTATGGCGTCGCCTATGTTAACATAGGCGGCGCTTAACCGATCGCCTAAGTGAGGCAGCAAGCATAAGCAATGGTATAAGCGGCGCCTAACCTAACGCCTATGTTGATATAGGCGGCGCTTAAGCTATCGCCTATGTTGACATAGGCGGTGCCTAACCTATCACCTAAGTGAGGCAGTAAGCATAGGCAATGGTATAAGCGACGCCTAACCTATCGCATATGTTGATATAGGCGACGCCTAAGCCATTGCCTATGTTGACATAGACGGAGCCTAACCTATCGCCTATGTTGATATAGACGGAGCCTAACCTATCGCCTATGTGAGGCAGTGAGCATAGGCAATGGAATAAGCGGTGCCTAACCTATCGCCTATGTTGATATAGTCAGCGCCTATGCCATCGCCTATGTTGACATAGGCGGCGCCTAACCTATCGACTAAGTGAGGCAGTGAGCATAGGCAATGGTATAAGCGGTGCCTAAGCCATCACCTTTGTTGACATTGGCGGAGCCTAACCTATTGCCTATGTGAGGCAGTGAGCATAGGCAATGGAATAAGCGGTGACTAACCTATCCCCTATGTTGATATAGTCGGCGCCTATGCCATCGCCTATGTTGACAAAGGTTGCGCCTAACCTATCGCCTAAAGGAGGCAGTGAGCATAGGCAATGGTATAAGCGGAGCCTGACCTATGGCCTATATTGATATAGGTGGCGCCTAAGCCATCACCTATGTTGACATAGGCGGAACCTAACCTATCATGTATGTTGATATAGGTGTCGCCTATGGCACCACTTATGTTTACGTAGGCGACGCCTAATCTATCGCCTAAGTGAGGCAGCGAGCATAGGCAATGGTATATGCGGCGTCTAACCTATCGCCTATGTTGACACACGTCGCGCCAAGGACATTGCCTATGTTTATATATACGGTGCCTAACCTATCACCTAAGTAAGGCAGTAAGCATAGGCAATGGTATAAGCGACGCCTAACCTGTCGCCTATTTTGATATAGGCGGCACCTAATCAATCGCATATACTGACACAGGCGGCACCTAACTTATCATCTAAGTGAGGCAGTGAGCATAGGTAATGGTATAACAAGCGCCTAACCTATCGCCTATGTTTATATAGGTGGCGCCTATGGCGTCACCTATGTTTACAAAGGCGGCGCCTAACCTATCGCCTATGTAAGGCAGAAAGCATAGGCAATGGTATAAGAGGAGCATAACCTATCGCCTTTGTTGATATACGTGGTGCCTAAGTCATCGCCTATGTTTATATAAGCGGCGGCTAACCTATCGCCAAAGTGAGGCAGTAAGCATAGGCAATTGTATATGCGGCGCTTAACCTAATGCCTATGTTGATATAGGCGACGCCTAAGCCATCGCCTATGTTGACATAGGCGGTGCCTAACTTATCGCCTAATTGAGGCAGTGATCATAGGCAATGGTTTAATCGGCGCCTAACCTATCGCCTTTGTTGATATAGGCGGCGCCTAAGCCATTGCCTATGTTGACATAGACGAATCCTAACCTATCGCCTATGTTGATATAGGCGGCGACTAAGCCATCTCCTATGTTGACATAGGCGGCGCCTAACCAATCGCCTAAGTGAGGCAGTGAGCACAGGCAATGGTATAAGCAGCGCCTAACCTATCGCCTATGTTGATATAGGCAGCACCATTTCCATTTCCTATGTTGACATAGGCGGCGCCAAACCTATCGCCTAAGTGAGGCAGTGAGCATAGACAATGGTATAAATGGCGCCTAACCTATGACCTATTTTGATATAGGCGGCGCCTAACCTATCGTCTAAGTTAGGCAGCAAGCATAGGCAATGTTATATGTGGAGCCTAAGCCATCGCCTATGTTTATATAGGCGGCGGCTAACATATCGCCTAAGTGAGGCAGTAAGCATAGGCAAAGGAATAAGCGGCGCCTAACCTAACGCCTATGTTGATATAGGCGGCGCCTAAGCTATCGCCTTTGTTGACGTAGGCGGTGCCTAACCTATCGCCTATGTTAAAATAGGTGGCACCTAAGCCATTGACTATGTTGACTTAGACGGAGCCTAACCTATCGCCTATGTGAGGTAGTGAGCATAGGAAATAGTATAAGCGACGCCTAAGCTATCGCCTATGTGGATATAGGCGACTCCTAAGCCGCCGCCTATGTCAACATAGGCGGCGCCTAACCTATTTGCCTAAGTGACGTAGTGAGTATAGGCAATGGTATAAGCGGCGCCTAACCTATTGCCTATGTTGATATAGGAGGCACCCAAACCATCGCCTATGTTAACATAGGTGGCGCCTAACCTATCGCCAAAGTGAGGCACTGAGCATAGGCAATTGTATAAGCGGCGTCTAACCTATCGCCTATGTTGATATAGACGACACCTAAGCCATCGCCTAGGTAAGGCAGAGAACATAGCCAATGGTATAAGCGGCGCCTAACCTATCTCCTATGTTGATAGAGGCGGCGCCTAAGCGATCGCCTATGTTGACATAGGCGGCACCTAACCGATTGCCTAAGTAAGGCAGTGAGCATAGGCAATGGTATAAGCGGCGCATAACCTATCGCCTATGTTGATATATGTAGCGCCTAATCCATTGCCTATGTTAACATAGACGGAGCCTAACCTATCCCCTTTGTCAGGCAGTGAGCATAGGTAATGGTATAAGTGGCGCCTAACCTATCGCCTAATTTGATATAGGTGGAGCCTAAGCCATCACCTATGTTGACATAGAAGGCGCCTAACCTATCGCCTATGTGAGGCAGTGAGCATAGGCAATGGTATAAGCGATGCCTAACCTATCGCCTATGCTGATATAGACGGCGCCTAAGCCATCACCTATGTTGACATAGGCGGTGCCTAACCTATCGCCTAATTAAGGCAGTGAGCATAGGAAATGGTAAGAGCGGCACCTAACCTATCGCCTATGTTGATGTAGGTGGCGTCTAAGCCATAACCTATGTTGACATAGGCAGAGCCTCACCTATCACCTATGTGAGGCAGTGAGAATAGGCAATGGTATAACCGGCGGCTAACCTATCGCCTATGTTGATATAGGTGGAGCCTAAGCCATCGCCTATGTTGACATAGGTGGCTCCTAACATATTGCCTAAGTGAGGCAGTTAGCATAGGCAATGGTATAAGCGATGCCTAACCTATCGCCTATGTTGATATAGGCGGCGCCTAAGGCATCGCCTATGTTGACATAGGCGGAGCCTAACCTATCGCCTATATTCATATAAGCAGCACCATATCCATTGCCTCTGTTGACATATGCGTCATCTAACATATCGCCTAAGTTAGGCAGTGAGCATAGATAATGGTATAAGCGGCGTCTAACCTAACACCTATGTTGATATAGGCGGCACCTAAGCCATCGCCTAAGTTAGGCAGTTTGCATATGCAATGCTATAAGCAGCGCCTAACCTATCGCCTATGTTGATATAGGCTGAGCCTATGCGATCGCCCATGTTGACATAGGCGGTGCGTAACCTATCTCCTAAGTGAGGAGGTGAGCATAGGCAATGGTATAAGTGGCGCCTAACCTGTCGCCTATGTTCATATAGGTCGTGCCTATGGCATCACTTATGTTTACATAAGCGGCTGTTGAGCCATCGCCTAAGTGAAGCAGTTAGCATAGGCAATTGTATAAGAAGCGCCTAACCTATCGCCTATGTTGATATAGGCGGAGCCTAAGCGATCGCCTATGTTACAATAGGCGGAACCTAACCTATCGCCTAAGTAAGGCAGTGAGCATAGGCAATGGTATAAGTGGCGCATAACCTTTTGCCTATGTTGATATATGTAGCGCCTAAGCCATTTCCTATGTTAACATAGACGGAGCCTAACCTATCGCAAATGTGAGGTAGTGAGCATAGGTAATGGTATAAGTGGCGCCTAACCTATCTCCTATTTTGATATAGGTGGCGCCTAAGCCATCACCTATGTTGACATAGAAAGCGGCTAACCTATCGTCTAAGTGAGGTAGTGAGCATAGAAAATGGTATAAGCGGTGCCTAACCTATTGCCTATGCTGATATAGATGGCGCCTAAGCCATCACCTATGTTGACATAGGGGGTGCCTAACCTATCGCCTAATTAAGGCAGTGAGCATAGGAAATGGTATAAGAAGAACCTAACCTATCACCTATGTGAGGCACTGAGAATAGGCAATGGTATAACCGGCGCCTAACCTATCACCTACGTTGATATAGGCGGTGCCAAAGCCATCGCCTATGTTGACATAGGTGGCTCCTAACCTATCGCCTAAGTGAGGAAGTTAGTATAGGCAATGGAATAAGCGGCGTCTAACATATCGCCTATGTTGATATAGGCGGCGCCTAAGCCATCGCCTATGTTGACATAGGTGGCGCCTAACCTATCGCCTATGTTGATATAGGCAGCACCATATCCATTGCTTCTGTTGACATAGGCGGCATCTAACCTATCGCCTAAGTTAGGCAGTGAGCATAGAGAATGGTATAAGCGGCGCCTAACCTATCACCTATGTTGATATAGGCGGTACCTAAGCCATCGCCAATTTGAGGCAGTTAGCATAGGCAATGGTATAAGCGGCGTCTAACCTATCGCCTATGTTGATTTAGGCGGAACCTAAGCGATCGCCCATGTTGACATAGGCGGTGCCTAACCTATCTCCTAAGTGAAGCAGTGAGCATAGGCAATGGTATAAGCGGCGCCTAACCTGTCGCCTATGTTGATATCGGTCGTGCCTATGGCATCGCTTATGTTTATATAGGCGGCGCCTAAGCCATCGCCTAAGTGAGGCAGTTAGCATAGGAAATGGTATAAGCGGCGCCTAACCTATCGCCTATGTTGATATAGGCGGAGCCTAAGCGATCGCCCATGTTGACATAGGGGATGCCTAACCTATCTACTAAGTGAGGCGGTGAGCATAGGCAATGTAATAAGCGGCGCCTAACCTGTCGCCTATGTTGGTATAGGCGGCGCCTAATCCATCGACTATGTTGACATAGGCGGTACCTAACTTATCGTCTAAGTGACGCAGTGAGCATAGGTAATGGTATGAGCGACGCGTAACCTATCTCCAATGTTGATATATGTGGCGCCTATCGCATCGCTTATGTTTCATAGGCGGCGCCTAACCTATCGCCTAAGTGAGGCAGCGAGCATAGGCAATGGTATAAGAGCCGCCTAACCTATCGCCTATGTTGATATAGGTGGCGCCTATGGCAGCTCCTATGTTTTCATAGGCGGCGCCTAACCTATCGCCTTAGTGAGTCAGCAAGCATAGGAAATGGTATAAGCAGCGCCTAACCGATCGCGTATGTTGATATAGGCGGCGCCTAAGAGATCGCCTATGTTGACATAGGCGGCGCCTAACCTATCGCCTAAGTGAGGCAGTGAGAGTAGACCATGTTATAAGCGGCGCCCTACCTGTCTCCTATGTTGATATAGGCGACGCCTAATCCATCGACTATGTTGACATAGGCGGAACCTAACCTATCGCCTAAGTGAGGAAGTGAGAATAGGTCATGGTATAAGCGGCGCCTAACCTATCGCCTATGTTGACATAGGTGGTGCCTATGGCATCGCTTATGTTTACATAGGCGGCGCCTAACTTATCGCCTAAGTGAGGAAGCGAGCATAGGCAATGGTATAAGCGGCGCTTAACCTATTGCCTATGTGGACATCAATGGCGCCTAAGCCATTGTGTATGTTTATATATGCGGCGCCTAACCTATCGCCTAAGAGAGACAGTAAGCATAGGAAATGGTAATTGCGACCCCTAACCTGTCGCCTAAGGCAGTGAGCATAGGTAATTGTATAAGCGGCGCCTAACCTATCGCCTATGTTGATATAGTTGGTGCCTATGGCATCGTCTATGTTTACATAGGCGGCGCCTAACCTATCGCATAAGTGAGGCAGTGAGCATAGGTAATGGTATAAGCGGTGCCTAACCTATTGCCTATGTTGATATAGGAGGCGCCTAAACGATCGCCTATGTTAACATAGGTGGCACCTATCCTATCGCCAATGTGAGGCACTGAGCATAGGAAATGGTATAAGCAGCGCCTAACCTATCGCCTAAGTTGATATAGGCAGCGCCTAAGCCATCGCCTATGTTCACATAGGTGGTGCTAACCTATCGCCTAAGTGAGATAGTGAGCATAGACAATGGTATAAGCGGCGCCTAACCTATCGCCTATGTTGATATAGGAGACACTTATGCCATCACCTAAGTGAGGAGGTGATCATAGCCAATGGTATAAACGGCACCTAACCTATCGCCTATGTTGATATAGGCGGCGCCTAAGCCATCGCCTAAGTGAGGCAGTTAGCATAGGCAATGGTATAAGCGGCGCCTAACCTATCGCCTATGTTGATATAGGCGGAGCCTAAGCGATCGCCCATGTTGACATAGGGGACGCCTAACCTATCTACTAAGTGAGGCGGTGAGCATAGGCAATGTAATAAGCGGCGCCTAACCTGTCGCCTATGTTGGTATAGGCGGCGCCTAATCCATCGACTATGTTGACATAGGCGGTACCTAACTTATCGTCTAAGTGAGGCAGTGAGCATAGGTAATGGTATGAGCGAGGCGTAACCTATCTCCAATGTTGATATACGTGGCGCCTATCGCATCGCTTATGTTTCATAGGCGGCGCCTAACCTATCGCCTAAGTGAGGCAGCGAGCATAGGCAATGGTATAAGAGGCGCCTAACCTATCGCGTATGTTGATATAGGCGGCGCCTAAGAGATCGCCTATGTTGACATAGGCGGCGCCTAACCTATCGCCTAAGTGAGGCAGTGAGAATAGACTATGTTATAAGTGGCGCCTAATCTGTCTCCTATGTTTATATAGGCGACGCCTAATCCATCGACTATGTTGACATAGGCGGCACCTAACCTATCGCCTAAGTGAGGAAGTGAGAATAGGTAATGGTATAAGCGGAGCCTAACCTATCGCCTATGTTGACATAGGTGGTGCCTATGGCATCGCTTATGTTTACATAGGCGGCGCCTAACCTATCGCCTAAGTGAGGAAGCGAGCATAGGCAATGGTATAAGCGGCGCTTAACCTATTGCCTATGTTGACATCAATGGCGCCTAAGCCATTGTCTATGTTTATATATGCGGCGCCTAACCTATCGCCTAAGAGAGACAGTAAGCATAGGAAATGGTAATTGCGACCCCTAACCTGTCGCCTAAGGCAGTGAGCATAGGTAATTGTATAAGCGGCGCCTAACCTATCGCCTATGTTGATATAGTTGGTGCCTATGGCATCGCCTATGTTTACATAGGCGGCGCCTAACCTATCGCATAAGTGAGGCAGTGAGTATAGGCAATGGTATAAGCGGCGCCTAACCTATCGCCTATGTTAATATAGGCGGAACCTAAGCGATCGCCCATGTTGACATAGGCGGCGCCAAACCTATCTCCTAAGTGAGGCAGTCAGCATAGGCAATGGTATAAGCGGCGCCTAACCTGTCGCCTATGTTGGTATAAGCGGCGCCTAACCTGTCGCCTATGTTGATATAGGCGGCGCCTAAGAGATCGCCTATGTTGACATAGGCGGCGCCTAACCTATCGCCTAAGTGAGGCAGTGAGAATAGGCAATGGTATAAGCGGCGCCTAACCTGTCGCCTATGTTGATATAGGCGACGCCTAATCCATCGACTATGTTGACATAGGCGGTACCTAACCTATCGCCTAAGTGAGGAAGTGAGCTTAGGTAATGGTATAAGCGGCGCCTAACCTATCGCCTATGTTGACATAGGTGGCGCCTATGGCAATGCTTATGTTTACATAGGCGGCGCCTAACCTATCGCCTAAGTGAGGCAGCGAGCATAGGCAATGGTATAAGCGGCGCTTAACCTATTGCCTATGTTGACATACATGGCGCCTAAGCCATTGTCTAGGTTTATATATGCGGCGCCTAACCTATCGCCTAAGTGAGACAGTAAGCATAGGAAATGGTATAAGCGACCCCTAACCTGTCGCCTAAGGCAGTGAGCATAGGTAATGGTATAAGCGGCGCCTAACCTATCGCCTATGTTGATATAGGTGGTGCCTATGGCATCGCCTATGTTCACATAGGAGGCGCCTAACCTATCGCATAAGTGAGGCAGTGAGCAGAGGTAATGGTATAAGCGGTGCCTAACCTATCACCTATGTTGATATAGGAGGCGCCTAAACGATTGCCTATGTTAACATAGGTGGCACCTATCCTATCGCCAAAGTGAGGCACTTAGCATAGGAAATGGTATAAGCAGCGCCTAACCTATCGCTTATGTTGATATAGGCAGCGCCAAAGCCATCGCCTATGTTGACATAGGTGGTGCTAACCTATCGCCTAAGTGAGATAGTGAACATAGACAATGGTATAAGCGGTGCCTGACCTATCGCATATGTTGATATAGGAGACACTTATGCCATCGCCTAAGTGAGGAGGTGATCATAGCAAATGGTATAAACGGCGCCTAACCTATCGCCTATGTTGATATAGGCGGCGCATAAGCCATCGCCTAAGGGAGACAGTTAGCATAGCCAATGGTATAAGCGGCGCCTAACCTATAGCCTATCTTGATATAGGCGGCGCCTAATCCATTGCCTATGTTGACATAGACGGAGCCTAACCTATCGCCTATGTCAGGCAGTGAGCATAGCAAATCATATAAGCGGTGCCTAACCTATCACCTATGTTGACATAGGCGGCGCCTAACCTATCGCCTGAGTGAGGCAGTGAGCATAGGCAATGGTATAAGCGGCGCCTAACCTATCGCCTAAGATGATATAGGAGGTGCTAAACCATCGCCTATGTTATTATCGGCGGCGCCTAACCTATCGCCAAACTGAGGCACTGAGCATAGGCAATGGTATAAGCGGTGCCTAATGTATCGCCTATGTTGATATAGGTGGTGCCTAAGGCATCACCTATGTTGACAAAGGCGGAGCCTAATCTATCGCCTATGTGAGGTAGTGAGCATAGGCAATGGTATAAGCGGTGCCTAACCTATCGCCCATGTTGATATAGGCAGCGCCTAAGCCATTCCCTATGTTGACATAGGTGGCGCCTAACCTATCGCCTAAGTGATGAGGTGAGCATAGGCAATGGTATAAGCGGCGCCTAACCTGCCGCCTATGTTGGTATAGGCGGCCCCTAATCCATCGACTATGGTGACATAGGCGGCAGCTAACTTATCGCCTAAGTAAGACAGTGAGAATAGGTAATGGTATAAGCGGCGCCTAACCTATCGTCTATATTGATATAAAGGGCGCCTATGGCATCGCTTATGTTTACATTGACGACGCCTAACCTATCGCCTATGTGAGAAAGCGAGCATAGGCAATGCTATAAGTAGTGCCTAACCTATGCCTTATGTTGATATACATGGTGCCTAAGCCATTGCCTATGTTTATATATGTGATGCCTAACCTATCGCCTAAGTGAGGATGTAAGCTTAGGCAATGGTATAAGAGGCGCCTTACCTATCACCTATGTTGATATAGGCGGCACCTAAGCCATCGCCTATGTTGACGTAGGCAGTGCCTAACCTATCGTCAAATTGAGGCAGTCAGCATAGGCAGTGGTATATGCAGCGCCTAACCTATCTCCTATGTTGATATAGGCGGCGCCAAAGCCATCGCCTATGTTGACATAGGCGGCACCTAACCTATCGTCTAAGAAAGGCAGTGAGCATAGGTAATAATATAAACGGCGCCTAACCCATCGCCTATTTTGTTATAGGTGGCGCCTATGGCATCACCTATGTTTACATAGGCGGCGCCTAACCTATCGCCTTAGTGAGGTAGCAAGCATAGGCAATGGTATAAGAGGCGCCTAACCTATGGCCTATGTTGATATAGGCGGCACCTAAGCCATTCCCTATGTTGACATATGTGGTGCCTAACCTATCGCCTAAGTGATGCGGTGAGGATAGGCAATGGTATATGCGGCGCCTAACCTGTCGCCTATGTTGGTATAGGTGGCGCCTAATCCATCGACTATGTTGACATAGGCGGCAGCTAACCTATCGCCTAAGTAAGGCAGTGAAAATAGGTAATGGTATAAGCGGCGCCTAACCTATCTTCTATATTGATATAGAGGGGGCCTATGGCATCGCTTATGTTTACATAGACGACGCCTAACCTATCGCCTATTTGAGGAAACGAGCATAGGCAACGGTATAAGCGGTGCCTAACCTATCGCCTATGTTGATATACATGGCGCCTAAGCCATTGCCTATGTTTATATACACAACGCCTAACCTATCGCCTAAGTGAGGTAGTAAGCATAGGCAATGGTATAAGAGGTGCCTTACCTATCTCCTTGTTGATATAGTCGGCACCTAAGCCATTGCCTATGTTGATGTAGGCGGTGCCTAAGCTATCGCCAAATTTAGGCAGTAAGCATAGGCAATGGTATAAGCGGCGCCTAACCTATCGCATATGTTGATATAGGCGCCGCCTAATCCATTGCCTATATTGACATAGACGGAGCCTAATCTATCGCCTATGTCAGGCAGTGAGCATAGGAAATCATATAAGCGGCGCCTAACCTATCACTTATGTTGATATAGGCAACGCCTAATCCTTCGTCTATGTTCACATAGGCGGCGTCTAACCTATCTCCTGAGTGAGGCAGTGAGCATAGGAAATGGTATAAGCGGCGCCGAACCTATCGCCTAAGTGGATATAGGAGGTTCCTAAACCATCGCCTATGTTATCATAGGCGGCGCCTAACCTATCGCCAAACTGAGGCACTGAGCATAGGCAATGGTATAAGCGGTGCCTAATGTATCGCCTATGATGATATAGGTGGTGCCTAAGGAATCACCTATGTTGACATAGGTGGAGCCTAACCTATTGCCGATGTGAGGCAGTGAGCATTGGCAATGGTATAAGCGGCGCCTAACCAATCGCCCATGTTGATATAGGCGGCGCCTAAGCCATTCCCTATGTTGACGTAGGCGGCGCCTAACCTATCGCCTAAGTGATGCGGTAAGCATAGGCAATGGTAGAAGCGGCGCCTAACCTGTTGCCTATGTTGGTATAGGCGGCTCCTAATCCATCGACTATGTTGACATAGGCGGCAGCTAACCTATCGCCTAAGTAATGCAGTGAGAATAGGTAATGGTATAAGCGGCGCCTAACCTATCGGGTATATTGATATAGAGGGCGCCTATGGCATCGCTTATGTTTACATAGACGACGCCTAACCTATCGCCTATGTGAGAAAGCGAGCATAGGCAATGGTATAAGCAGTGCCTAACCTATGCCTTATGTTGATATACATGGCTCCTAAGCCATTGCCTATGTTTATATATGCGACGCCTAACCTATCGCAAAAGTGAGGCTGTAAGCATAGGCAATGGCATAAGAGGCGCCTTACCTATCACCTATGTTGATATAGGCGGCACCTAAGCCATCGCCTATGTTGACGTAGGTGGTGCCTAACCTATGATCAAATTGAGGCAGTGAGCATAGGCAATGGTATAAGCAGCACCTAACCTATCTCCTATGTTGATATAGGCGGTGCCTAAGCCATCGCCTATGTTGACATAGGCGGCACCTTACCTATCGTTTAAGTAAGGTAGTTAGCATAGGTAATGGTATAAGCGGCGCCTAACCTATCGCCTATGTTGTTATAGGTGGCGCCTATGGCATCTCCTATGTTTACATAGGCGGCACCTAACCTATCGCCTTAGTGAGGCAACAAACATAGGCAATGGTATAAGAGGCACCTAACCTATCACCTATGTTTATATAGGCGGCGCCTAAGCCATTCCCTATGTTGACATATGCGGCGCCTAACCTATCGCCTAAGTGATGCGGTGAGCATAGGCAATGGTATATGAGGCACCTAACCTGTCGCCTATGTTGGTATAGGCGGCGCCTAATCCATCGACTACGTTGACATAGGCGGCAGCTAACCTATCGCCTAAGTAAGGCAGTGAGAATAGGTAATGGTATAAGCGGCGCCTAACCTATCGTCGATATTGATATAGTGGGGGCCTATGGCATCGCTTATGTTTACATAGACGACGCCTATCCTATCGCCTATATGATGAAGCGAGCATAGGCAATGGTATAAGCGGTGCCTAACCTATGCCTTATGTTGATATACATGACGCCTAAGCCATTGCCTATGTTTATATATGCGACACCTAACCTATCGCCTAAGTGAGGTAGTAAGCATAGGCAATGGTATAAGAGGAGCCTTACCTATCACCATTATTGATATAGGCGGCACCTAAGCCATCGCCTATGTTGACGTAGGTGGTGCCTAACCTATCGCCAAATTGAGGCAGTGAGCATAGCTCCTATGTTGATATTGGCGACGCCTAAGCCATAGCCTATGTTGACATAGGCGGCACCAAACCTATCGTCTAAGTAAGGCAGTGAGCATAGGTAATGGTAGAAGCGGCGCCTAATCTATCGCCTATGTCAATATAGGTGGCGCCTATGGCATCTCTTATGTTTACATAAGCGGCGCCTAACCTATCCCGTTAGTGAGGCAGAAAGCATAGGCAATGGTATAAGCGGCGCCTAACCTATCGCCTATGTTGATATAGGCAGCGCCAAAGCGATCTCCTATGTTGACATAGGCGGCGCCTAACCTATCGCCTAAGTAAGGAGGTGAGCATAGGCAATGGTATAAGCGGCGCATAACCTATTGCCTATGTTGATATAGGTGGCGCCTAAGCCATTGCCTATGTTGACATAGAAGGAGCCTAACCTATCGTCTAAGAGAGGCAGTGAGCAGAGGTAATGGTATAAGCGGTGCCTAACCTATCCCCTATGTTTATATAGGTGGCGCCTAACCCATCGCCTATGTTGATATAGGAGGCTCCTAACCTATCGCCTATGTGAGGCAGTGAGCATAGGCAATGGTATAAGCGGCGCCTAACCTATCACCGATGATGATATAGACGGCGCCTAAGCCATCGCCTATGTTGACATAAGCGGTGCCTTACCTGTAGCCTAATTGAGGCAGTGATCATAGGCAATGGTATAAGCGGAGCCTAACCTATCGCCCATATTTATATATGCGGCGCTTAAGCCATCCCCTATGTTGATATAGGCGGCGCCTAACCTATCTCCTAAGTGAGGCGGTGAGCATAGGCAAAGGTATAAGCGGCGCCTAACCTGTCTCCTATGATGATATAGACGACGCCTAATCCATCTCATATGTTGACATATGTGGCACCTATCCAATATAGCCGGCACCTAGCCTAGCGTATGAGTGAGGCAGCGAGCATAGGCAATGGTATAAGCGGTGCCTAACCTATCCCTTATGTTGATATACATGGCGCCTAAGCCATTGCCTATGTTTATATATGCGACGCCTAACCTATCGCCTAAGTGAGGTAGTAAGCATAGGCAATGGTAAAAGAGGCGCCTTACCTATCACCTTTGTTGATATTGGCGGCACCTAAGCCATCGCCTATGTTGACGTAGGCGGTGCCTAACCTATTGCCAAATTGAGGCAGTGAGCATAGGAAATGGTATAAGTGGCGCCTAACCTATCTCCTATGTTGATATAGGCGGCGCCTAAGCCATTGCCTATGTTGACATAGGCGGCACCTAACCTATCGTCTAAGTAAGGCAGTGAGCATAGGTAATGGTATATGCGGCGCCTAACCTATTGCCTATGTTGATATAGGTGGAGCCTATGGCATCTCTTATGTTTCCATAAGCGGTGCCTAACCTATCGCCTTAGTGAGGCAGAAAGCATAGGCAATGGTATAAGCGGCACCTAACCTATCGCCTATGTTGATATAGGCGGCGCCAAAGTGATCTCCTATGTTGACATAGGCGGAGCCTAACCTATCGCCTAAGTAAGGCGGCGAGCATAGGCAATGGTATAAGCGGCGCATAACCTATTGCCTATGTTGATATAGGTGGCGCCTAATCCATCGACTATGTTGACATAGGCGGCAGGTAACCTATCGCCTAAGTAAGGCAGTGATAATAGGTAATGGTATAAGCGGCGCCTAACCTATCGTCTATATTGATATAGAGGGGGCCTATGGCATCGCTTATGTTTACATAGACGACGCCTAACCTATCGCCTATGTGAGGAAGCGAGCATAGGCAACGGTATAAGCGGTGCCTAACCATTCATCTATGTTGATATACATGGCGCCAAAGCCATTGCCTACGTTTATATATGCGACGCCTAACCTATCGCCTAAGTGAGGCAGTAAGCATAGGCAATGGTATAAGAGGCGCCTTACCTATCTCCTATGTTGATATAGTCGGCACCTAAGCCATTGCCTTTGTTGATGTAGGCGGTGCCTAAGCTATCGCCAAATTTAGGCAGTAAGCAAAGGCAATGGTATAAGCGGCGCCTAACCTATCGCCAATGTTGATATAGGCGGTGCCTAATCCATTGCCTATGTTGACATAGACGGAGCCTAACCTATCGCCTATGTCAGGCAGTGAGCATAGGAAATCATATAAGCGGCACCTAACCTATCACCTATGTTGACATAGGCGGAGCCTCACCTATCGCCTAAGTAAGGCGGCGAGCATAGGCAATGGTATAAGCGGCGCATAACCTATTGCCTATGTTGATATAGGTGGCGCCTAATCCATCGACTATGTTGACATAGGCGGCAGGTAACCTATCGCCTAAGTAAGGCAGTGATAATAGGTAATGGTATAAGCGGCGCCTAACCTATCGTCTATATTGATATAGAGGGGGCCTATGGCATCGCTTATGTTTACATAGACGACGCCTAACCTATCGCCTATGTGAGGAAGCGAGCATAGGCAACGGTATAAGCGGTGCCTAACCATTCATCTATGTTGATATACATGGCGCCAAAGCCATTGCCTATGTTTATATATGCGACGCCTAACCTATCGCCTAAGTGAGGCAGTAAGCATAGGCAATGGTATAAGAGGCGCCTTACCTATCTCCTATGTTGATATAGTCGGCACCTAAGCCATTGCCTTTGTTGATGTAGGCGGTGCCTAAGCTATCGCCAAATTTAGGCAGTAAGCAAAGGCAATGGTATAAGCGGCGCCTAACCTATCGCCTATGTTGATATAGGCGGTGCCTAATCCAATGCCTATGTTGACATAGACGGAGCCTAACCTATCGCCTATGTCAGGCAGTGAGCATAGGAAATCATATAAGCGGCACCTAACCTATCACCTATGTTGACATAGGCGGAGCCTCACCTATCGCCTATGTAAGGCGGTGAGCATAGGCAATGGTATAAGCGACGCATAACCTATTGCCTATGTTGATATAGGTGGCGCCTAATCCATCGACTATGTTGACATAGGCGGCAGGTAACCTATCGTCTAAGTAAGGGAGTGATAATAGGTAATGGTATAAGCGGCGCCTAACCTATCGTCTATATTGATATAGAGGGGGCCTATGGCATCGCTTATGTTTACATAGACGACGCCTAACCTATCGCCTATGTGAGGAAGCGAGCATAGGCAACGGTATAAGCAGTGCCTAACCTATCGCCTATGTTGATATACATGGCGCCTAAGACATTGCCTATGTTTATATATGCGACGCCTAACCTATTGCCTAAGTGAGGCAGTAAGCATAGGCAATGGTATAAGAGGTGCCTTACCTATCTCCTTGTTGATATAGTCGGCACCTAAGCCATTGCCTATGTTGATGTAGGCGGTGCCTAAGCTATCGCCAAATTTAGGCAGTAAGCATAGGCAATGGTATAAGCGGCGCCTAACCTATCGCATATGTTGATATAGGCGCCGCCTAATCCATTGCCTATATTGACATAGACGGAGCCTAATCTATCGCCTATGTCAGGCAGTGAGCATAGATAATCATATAAGCGGCGCCTAACCTATCACTTATGTTGTTATAGGCAACGCCTAATCCTTCGTCTATGTTCACATAGGCGGTGCCTAACCTATCTCCTGAGTGAGGCAGTGAGCATAGGAAATGGTATAAGCGGCGCCGAACCTATCGCCTAAGTGGATATAGGAGGTGCCTAAACCATCGCCTATGTTATCATAGGCGGCGCCTAACCTATCGCCAAACTGAGGCACTAAGCATAGGCAATGGTATAAGCGGTGCCTAATGTATCGCCTATGATGATATAGGTGGTGCCTAAGGCATCACCTATGTTGACATAGGCGGAGCCTAACCTATTGCCGATGTGAGGCAGTGACCATAGGCAATGGTATAAGCGGCGCCTAACCAATCGCCCATGTTGATATAGGCGGCGCCTAAGCCATTCCCTATGTTGACATAGGCGGCGCCTAACCTATCGCCTAAGTGATGCGGTAAGCATAGGCAATGGTAGAAGCGGCGCCTAACCTGTCGCCTATGTTGGTATAGGCGGCTCCTAATCCATCGACTATGTTGACATAGGCGGCAGCTAACCTATCGCCTAAGTAATGCAGTGAGAATAGGTAATGGTATAAGCGGCGCCTAACCTATCGTGTATATTGATATAGAGGGCGCCTATGGCATCGCTTATGTTTACATAGACGACGCCTAACCTATCCCCTATGTGAGAAAGCGAGCATAGGCAATAGTATAAGCAGTTCCTAACCTATGCCTTATGTTGATATACATGGCTCCTAAGCCATTGCCTATGTTTATATATGCGACGCCTAACCTATCGCAAAAGTGAGGCTGTAAGCATAGGCAATGGTAAAAGAGGCGCCTTACCTATCACCTATGTTGATATAGGCGGCACCTAAGCCATCGCCTATGTTGACGTAGGCGGTGCCTAACCTATGATCAAATTGAGGCAGTGAGCATATGCAATGGTATAAGCAGCGCCTAACCTATCTCCTATGTTGATATAGGCGGTGCCTAAGCCATCGCCTATGTTGACATAGGTGGCACCTTACCTATCGTTTAAGTAAGGCAGTTAGGATAGGTAATGGTATAAGCGGCGCCTAACCTATCGCCTATGTTGTTATAGGTGGCGCCTATGGCATCTCCTATGTTTACATAGGCGGCACCTTACCTATCGCCTTAGTGAGGCAACAAACATAGGCAATGGTATAAGAGGCACCTAACCTATCGCCTATGTTGATATAGGCGGCGCCTAAGCCATTCCCTATGTTGACATATGCGGCGCCTAACCTATCGCCTAAGTGATGCGGTGAGCATAGGCAATGGTATATGAGGCGCCTAACCTGTCGCCTATGTTGGTATAGGCAGTGCCTAATCCATCGACTACGTTGACATAGGCGGCATCTAACCTATCGCCTAAGTAAGGCAGTGAGAATAGGTAATGGTATAAGCGGCGCCTAACCTATCGTCGATATTGATAGAGTGGGGGCCTATGGCATCGCTTATGTTTACATAGACGACGCCTATCCTATCGCCTATGTGATGAAGTGAGCATAGGCAATGGTATAAGCGGTGCCTAACCTATGACTTATGTTGATATACATGGCGCCTAAGCCATTGCCTATGTTTATATATGCGACACCTAACCTATCGCCTAAGTGAGGTAGTAAGCATAGGCAATGGTATAAGAGGAGCCTTACCTATCACCATTATTGATATTGGCGGCACCTAAGCCATCGCCTATGTTGACGTAGGTGGTGCCTAACCTATCGCCAAATTGAGGCAGTGAGCATAGCCAATTGTATAAGCGGCGCCTAACCTATCTCCTATGTTGATATTGGCGGCGCCTAAGCCATAGCCTATGTTGACATAGGCGGCACCAAACCTATCGTCTAAGTAAGGCAGTGAGCATAGGTAATGGTATAAGCGGCGCCTAACCTATCGCCTATGTCGATATAGGCGGTGCCTAAGCCATCGCCTATGTTGACATAGGCGGCACCTTACCTATCGTTTAAGTAAGGCAGTTAGCATAGGTAATGGTATAAGCGGCGCCTAACCTATCGCCTATGTTGTTATAGGTGGCGCCTATGGCATCTCCTATGTTTACATAGGCGGCACCTAACCTATCGCCTTAGTGAGGCAACAAACATAGGCAATGGTATAAGAGGCACCTAACCTATCGCCTATGTTGATATAGGCGGCGCCTAAGCCATTCCCTATGTTGACATATGCGGCGCCTAACCTATCGCCTAAGTGATGCGGTGAGCATAGGCAATGGTATATGAGGCGCCTAACCTGTCGCCTATGTTGGTATAGGCAGCGCCTAATCCATCGACTACGTTGACATAGGCGGTATCTAACCTATCGCCTAAGTAAGGCAGTGAGAATAGGTAATGGTATAAGCGGCGCCTAACCTATCGTCGATATTGATATAGTGGGGGCCTATGGCATCGCTTATGTTTACATAGACGACGCCTATCCTATCGCCTATGTGATGAAGCGAGCATAGGCAATGGTATAAGCGGTGCCTAACCTATGCCTTATGTTGATATACATGGCGCCTAAGCCATTGCCTATGTTTATATATGCGACACCTAACCTATCACCTAAGTGAGGTAGTAAGCATAGGCAATGGTATAAGAGGAGCCTTACCTATCACCATTATTGATATTGGCGGCACCTAAGCCATCGCCTATGTTGACGTAGGTGGTGCCTAACCTTTCGCCAAATTGAGGCAGTGAGCATAGCCAATTGTATAAGCGGCGCCTAACCTATCTCCTATGTTGATATTGGCGGCGCCTAAGCCATAGCCTATGTTGACATAGGCGGCACCAAACCTATCGTCTAAGTAAGGCAGTGAGCATAGGTAATGGTATAAGCGGCGCCTAACCTATCGCCTATGTCGATATAGGTGGCGCCTATGGCATCTCATATGTTTACATAAGCGGCGCCTAACCTATCCCGTTAGTGAGGCAGAAAGCATAGGCAATGGTATAAGCGGCGCCTAACCTATCGCCTATGTTGATATAGGCAGCGCCAAAGCGATCTCCTATGTTGACATAGGCGGCGCCTAACCTATCGCCTAAGTAAGGCGGTGAGCATAGGCAATGGTATAAGCGGCGCATAACCTATTGCCTATGTTGATATAGGTGGCGCCTAAGCCATTGCCTATGTTGACATAGAAGGAGCCTAACCTATCGTCTAAGAGAGGCAGTGAGCAGAGGTAATGGTATAAGCGGTGCCTAACCTATCCCCTATGTTTATATAGGTGGCGCCTAACCCATCGCCTATGTTGATATAGGAGGCTCCTAACCTATCGCCTATGTGAGGCAGTGAGCATAGGCAATGGTATAAGCGGCGCCTAACCTCTCACCGATGTTGATATAGACGGCGCCTAAGCCATCGCCTATGTTGACATAAGCGGTGCCTTACCTATAGCCTAATTGAGGCAGTGAGCATAGGCAATGGTATAAGAGGAGCCTAACCTATCGCCCATATTTATATATGCGGCGTTTAAGCCATCCCCTATGTTGATATAGGTGGCGCCTAACCTATCTCCTAAGTGAGGCGGTGAGCATAGGCAAAGGTATAAGCGGCGCCTAACCTGTCTCCTATGATGATATAGACGACGCCTAATCCATCTCATATGTTGACATATGTGGCACCTAACCAATATAGCCGGCACCTAGCCTAGCGCATGAGTGAGGCAGCGAGCATAGGCAATGGTATAAGCGGTGCCTAACCTATGCCTTATGTTGATATACATGGCGCCTAAGCCATTGCCTATGTTTATATATGCGACGCCTAACCTATCGCCTAAGTGAGGTAGTAAGCATAGGCAATGGTAAAAGAGGCGCCTTACCTATCACCTTTGTTGATATAGGCGGCACCTAAGCCATCGCCTATGTTGACGTAGGCGGTGCCTAACCTATCACCAAATTGAGGCAGTGAGCATAGGCAATGGTATAAGTGGCTCCTAACCTATCTCCTATGTTGATATAGGCGGCGCCTAAGCCATCGCCTATGTTGACATAGGCGGCACCTAACCTATCATCTAAGTAAGGCAGTGAGCATAGGTAATGGTATAAGCGGTGCCTAACCTATCGCCTATGTTGATATAGGTGGCGCCTATGGAATCTCTTATCTTTCCATAAGCGGCGCCTAACCTATCGCCTTAGTGAGGCAGAAAGCATAGGCAATGGTATAAGCGGCACCTAACCTATCGCCTCTGTTGATATAGGCGGCGCCAAAGCGATCTCCTATGTTGACATAGGCGGAGCCTAACCTATCGCCTAAGTAAGGCGGTGAGCATAGGCAATGGTATAAGCAGCGCATAACCTATTGCCTATGTTGATATAGGTGGCGCCTATTCCATCGACTATGTTGACATAGGCGGCAGGTAACCTATCGCCTAAGTAAGGCAGTGATAATAGGTAATGGTATAAGCGGCGCCTAACCTATCGTCTATATTGATATAGAGGGGGCCTATGGCATCGCTTATGTTTACATAGACGACGCCAAACCTATCGCCTATGTGAGGAAGCGAGCATAGGCAACGGTATAAGCGGTACCTAACCATTCGTCTACGTTGATATACATGGCGCCTAAGCCATTGCCTATGTTTATATATGCGACGCCTAACCTATCGCCTAAGTGAGGCAGTAAGCATAGGCAATGGTATAAGAGGCGCCTTACCTATCTCCTATGTTGATATAGTCGGCACCTAAGCCATTGCCTTTGTTGATGTAGGCGGTGCCTAAGCTATCGCCAAATTTAGGCAGTAAGCATAGGCAATGGTATAAGCGGCGCCTAACCTATCGCCTATGTTGATATAGGCGGCGCCTAATCCATTGCCAATGTTGACATAGACGGAGCCTAACCTATCGCCTATGTCAGGCAGTGAGCATAGGAAATCATATAAGCGACGCCTAACCTATCACCTATGTTGACATAGGCGGAGCCTAACCTATCGCCTATGTAAGGCGGTGAGCATAGGCAATGATATAATCGGCGCATAACCTATTGCCTATGTTGATATAGGTGGCGCCTAATCCATCGACTATGTTGACATAGGCGGCAGGTAACCTATCGCCTTAGTAAGGCAGTGATAATAGGTAATGGTATAAGCGGCGCCTAACCTATCGTCTATATTGATATAGAGGGGGCCTATGGCATCGCTTATGTTTACATAGACGACGCGTAACCTATCGCCTATGTGAGGAAGCGAGCATAGGCAACGGTATAAGCGGTGCCTAACCTATCGCCTATGTTGATATACATGGCGCCTAAGACATTGCCTATGTTTATATATGTGACGCCTAACCTATTGCCTAAGTGAGGCAGTAAGCATAGGCAATGGTATAAGAGGCGCCTTTCCTATCTCCTATGTTGATATAGTCAGCACCTAAGCCATTGTCTATGTTGATGTAGGCGGTGCCTAAGCTATCGCCAAATTTAGGCAGTAAGCATAGGCAATGGTTTAAGCGGCGCCTAACCTATCACCTATGTTGATATAGGCGGCGCCTAATCCATTGCCTATGTTGACATAGACGGAGCCTAACCTATCGCCTATGTCAGGCAGCGAGCATAGGAAATCATATAGGCGGCGCCTAACCTATCACCTATGTTGATATAGGCGACGCCTAATCCATCGTCTATGTTGACATAGGCGGCGCCTAACCTATCGCCTGAGTGAGGCAGTGAGCATAGGAAATGGTATAAGCGGCGCCTAACCTATCGCCTAAGTTGATATAGGAGGTGCCTAAACCATCGCCTATGTTATCATAGGCGGTGCCGAACCTAACGCAAAACTGAGGCACTGAGCATAGGCAATGGTATAAGCGGTGCCAAATGTATCGCCTATGTTGATATAGGTGGTGCCTAAGGCATCACCTATGTTGACATAGGCGGAGCCTAACCTATCGCCTATGTGAGGCAGTGAGCATAGGCAATGGTATAAGCGGCGCCTAACCTATCGGCCATGTTGATATAGGCGGCGCCTAAGCCATTCGCTATGTTGACATAGGTGGCGCCTAGACTATCGCCTAAGTGATGCGGTGAGCATAGGCAATGGTAGAAGCGGCGCCTAACCTATCGCCTATGTTGGTATAGGCGGCGCCTAATCCATCAACTATGTTGACATAGGTGGCAGCTAACCTATCGCCTAACTAAGGCAGTGAGAATAGGTAATGGTATAAGCGGCGCCTAACCTATCGTCTATATTGATATAGAGGGCGCCTATGGCATCGCTTATGTTTACATAGACAACGCCTAACCTATCGCCTATGTGAGAAAGCGAGCATAGCCAATGGTATAAGCAGTGACTAACCTATGCCTTATGTTGATATACACGGCGCCTAAGCCATTGCCTATGTTTATATATGCGACGCCTAACCTATCGCCTAAGTTAGGCTGTAAGCAAAGGAAATGGTATATGAGGCGCCTTACCTATCACCTATGCTGATATAGGCGGCACCTAAGCCATCGCCTATGTTGACGTAGGAGGTGCCTAACCTATGATCAAATTGAGGCAGTGAGCATAGGCCATGGTATAAGCAGCGCCTAACCTATCTCCTATGTTGATATAGGCGGTGCCTAAGCCATCGCCTATGTTGACATAGGCGGCACTTTACCTATCGTGTATGTAAGGGAGTGAGCATTGGTAATGGTATAAGCGGCGCCTAACCTATCGCCTATGTTGTTATAGGTGGCGCCTATGGCATCTTCTATGTTTACATAGGCGGCGCCTAACCTATTGCCTTAGTGAGGCAGCAAGCATAGGCAATGGTATAAGAGGCGCCTAACCTATCACCTATGTTGATATAGGCGGCGCCTAAGTCATTCCCTATGTTGACATATGCGGCGCCTAACCTATCGCCTAAGTGATGCGGTGAGCATAGGCAATGGTATAAGAGGTGCCTAACCTGTCGCCTACGTTTGTATAGGCGACGCATAATCCATCGACTATGTTGACATAGGCGGCAGCTAACCTATCGCCTAAGTAAGGCAGTGAGAATAGGTAATGGTATAAGCGGCGCCTAACCTATCGTCTATATTTATATAGAGGGGGCCTATGGCATCGCTTATGTTTACATAGACGACGCCTAACCTATCACCTATGTGAGGAAGCGAGCATAGGCAATGGTATAAGCGGTGCCTAACCTATGCCTTATGTTGATATACATGGCGCTTAAGCCATTGCCTATGTTTATTTATGCGACGCCTAACCTATCGCCTAAGTGAGGAAGTAAGCATAGGCAATGGTATAAGAGGCGCCTTACCTACCACCTTTGTTGATATAGGTGGCACCTAAGACATCGCCTATGTTGACGTAGGTGGTGCCTAACCTATCGCCAAATTGAGGCAGTGAGCATAGGCAATGGTATAAGCGGTGCCTAACCTATCTCCTATGTTGATATAGGCGGCGCCTAAGCCATCGCCTATGTTGACATAAGCGGTGCCTTACCTATTGCCTAATTGAGGAAGTGAGCATAGGAAATGGTATAAGCGGAGCCTAACCAATCGCCCATGTTTATATAGGCGGCGCCTAAGCCATCCCCTATGTTGATATAGGCGGCGCCTAACCTATCTCGTAAGTGAGGCGGTGAGCATAGGCAAAGGTATAAGCAGCGCCTAACCTGTCTCCTATGTTGATATAGACGGCGCCTAATCCATCTCATATGTTGACATATGTGGCACCTAACCTATAAAGCCGGCACCTAACCTAGCATATGAGTGAGGCAGCGATCATAGGCAACGGTATAAGCGGTGCCTAACCTATGCCTTATGTTGATATACATGGTGCCTAAGCCATTGCCTATGTTTATATATGCGACGCCTAACCTATCGCCTAAGTGAGGTAGTAAGCATAGGCAATGGTATAAGAGGAGCCTTACCTATCACCTTTGATGATATTGGCGGCACCTAAGCCATCGCCTATGTTGACGTAGGCGGTGCCTAACCGATCGCCAAATTGAGGCAGTGAGCATAGGTAATGGTATAAGCGGCGCCTAACCTATTGCCTATGTTGATATAGGTGGCGCCTATGGCATCTCTTATGTTTACATAAGCAACGCCTAACCTATCGCCTTAGTGAGGCAGAAAGCATAGGCAATGGTATAAGCGGCGCCTAACCTATCGCCTATACTGATATAGGCGGCGCGAAAGCGATCTCCTATGTTGACATAGGCGGCGCCTAACCTATCGCCTAAGTAAGGAGGTAAGCGTAGGCAATGGTATAAGCGGCGCATAACCTATTGCCTATGTTGATATAGGTGGCGCCTAAGCCATTGCCTATGTTGACATAGAAGGAGCCTAACCTATCATCTATGTGAGGAAGTGAGATGAGGTAATGGTATAAGCGGTGCCTAACCTATCGCCTATGTTTATATAAGTGGCGCCTAACCCATCGCCTATGTTGATATAGGAAGTGCCTAACCTATCGCCTATGTGAGGCAGTGAGCATAGGCAATGGTATAAGCGGCGCCTAACCTATCACCTATGTTGATATAGACGGCGCCTAAGCCATCGCCTATGTTTACATAAGCGGTGCCTTACCTATCGCCTAATTGAGGCAGTGAGCATAGGCAATGGTATAAGCGGAGCCTAACCTATCGCCCATGTTTATATAGGCGGCGCCTAAGCCATCCCCTATGTTGATATAGGCGGCGCCTAACCTATCTCCTAAGTGAGGCGGTGAGCATAGGCAAAGGTATAAGCGGCGCCTAACCTGTCTCCTATGTTGATATAGGCAACGCCTAATCCATCTCATATGTTGACATATGTGGCACCTAACCTATATAGCTGGCACCTAACCTAGCGCATTAGTGAGGCAGTGAGCATAGGTAAAGGTATAAGCGACCCCTAACCTATCTCCAATGATGATATAAGTGGCGCCTATGGAATCCCTTATGTTTACATAGGCGGCGCCTAACCTATCTCCTAAGTAAGGAAGCAAGCATAGGCAATGGTATAAGCAGCGTCTAACCTATCGCCTATGTTGATATACGTGGTGCCTAAGACATCGCCTATGTTTATATAGGCGGCGGCTAACCTATCGCCTAAGTGAGGCAGTACGCATAGGCAATGGTATAAGCGGATCCTAACCTAACACCTATGTTGATATAGGCAGCGCCTAAGACATCGCCTATGTTGACGTAGGTGGTGCCTAACCGATCTCCTAATTCAGGCGATGAGCATAGGCTATCGTATAAGCGGCGCCTAATCCATTCCCTATATTGACATAGACGGAGCCTAACCTATCGCCTATGTGAGGCAGTGAGCATAGGAAATAGTATAAGCCGCGCCTAACCTTTCGCTAATGTTGATATAGGCAATGCCTTAGCCATCGCCAATGTTGATATAGGCGGCGCCTAACCTAACGCCTAAGTGAGAAAGTGAGCATAGACAAGGGTCTAAGCGGGGCCTAACCTATCTCCTATGTTGATATAGGAGGCGCCTAATCCATCACCTATGTTGACATAGAAGGCACCTAACCTATCGCTTAAGTGAGGCAGTGAGCATAGGAAATGGTATTAGCGGCGCCTAACCTATCGCCTATGTTGATATAGGCAGCGCCTAACCTATCGCATTTGTTAACATAGGTGGCACCTAACAAATTGCCTAAGAGAGAATAGGCAATGGTATAAGCGGTGCCTAAGCTATCTCCTTTGTTGACATAGGCGGTGCCTAACCTATGGCCTAAGTGAGGCAATGAGCATAGGCAATGGTATAAGCGGCGCCTCACCTATCACCTATGTTAATATAGGCAGCGCCTAAGCTATTGCCTATGTTGATATAGGCGGCGCCTAACCTATCGCCTAAGTGAGGCGGTGAGCATAGACAATGGTATAAGCGGCGCCTAACCTGTCACCTATGGTTGTATAGGGGGCGCCTAATGCATCGACTATGTTGAAATAGGCGACACCTAATATATCGCCTAAGTGATGTAGTGAGCATAGGTAATGGTATAAGCGTCCCCTAAGATATCGACCATGTTGATATAGGCAGCGCCTAAGCCATCGCCTATGTTAACATAGGCGACACCTAACCTATTTCCTAAGTGAGGCGGTAAGCATAGGCAATGGTATAAACGGCGCCTAACCTATCGCCTATGTTGACATAGGTGGCGCCTATGGAATCTCCTATATATACATAGGAGGCGCCTAACCTATCGCCTTAGTGAGGCAGCAAGCATAGGCAATGGTATAAGCGGTGCCTAACCTGTCGCCTATGTCCATATAGGCGGCACCTAATCCATCGACTATGTTGACATAGGCGACACCTAACCTATCGCCTAAGTGAGGCAGTGAGTATTGGCAATGGTATAACCGGCGCCTAACCTATCTCCTATTTTGATATAGGCAGAGCCTAATCCATCACACATGTTGATATAGGCAGCACCTAACCTATCGCCAAATTAAGGCAGTGAGCATAGGTAATGGTATAAGCGGCGTCTAACCTATCGCCTATGTTGATATAGGTGGCGCCTATGGCATTTCCAATGTTTACATAGGAGGCGCCTAACCTATCGTCTTAGTGAGGCAACAAGCATAGGCAATGGTATAAGCGGCGCCTAACCTATCGCCTATGTTGATATATGTGGCACCTAAGCGATCGCCTATGTTGACATAGGCGGGGCCTAACCTACTCCTAAGTGAGGTAGTGAGCATAGGAAATGGTATAAACGGCACCTAACCTATCGCCTATGTCGATATAGGCGGCACCTAATCCATAGACTATGTTGACATAGGCGGCACCTAACCTATCATCTAAGAGAGGCAGTGAGCATAGGTAATGGTATTAGCGGAGCCTAACCTATCGCCTATGTTGATATAGGTGGAGCCTATGGCATCGCTTATGTTTACATAGGCGGCGTCTAACCTATCGCCTAAGTGAGGCAGCGAGCACAGGCAATGGTATAAGCGGCGCCTAACCTATCGCCTATGTACATATAGGTGGCGCCTAGGCCATTGCCTATGTTGACATACTTGGTGGCTAGGCCATTGCCTATGTTTATATATGCGGCGCCTAACCTATCGCCTAAGTAAGGCAGTAAGCATAGGCAATGGTATAAGCGACGCCTAACCTGTCGCCTATTTTGTTACAGGCGGCGCCTAATCAATCGCATATGGTAACACAGGCGGCACCTAACCTATTGTCTAAGCGAGGCAGTGAGCATAGGTAATGGTATAAGCAGTGTCTAACTTATCGCCTATGTTGATATAGGTGGCGCCTATGGCGTCGACTATGTTTACAAAGGCGGCGCGTAACCTATCGCCTAAGTGAGGCAGTAAGCATAGGAAATGGTATAAGAGGAACCTAACCTATCGCCTATATTGATAAACGTGGCGCCTAAGCCATAACCGATGTTTATATAGGCGGCGGATAACCTATCGCCTAGGTGAGGAGGTAAGCATAGGCAATGGAATATGCGGCGCCTAACCTAACGCCTATCTTGATATAGGAGGCGCCTAAGCCATCGCCTATGTTAACGTAGGCGGTACCTAACCTATCGCCTAATTGAAGGAGTGATCATAGGCAATGGTATAAGCGGCGCCTAACCTATCGCCTTTGTTGATATAGGCGGCGCCTAAGCCATTCCCTAAGTTGACATAAACGAATCCTAACCTATCGCCTATGTTGATATAGGCGGCGACTAAGACATCACCTATGTTGACATAGGCGTCGCCTAACCAATCGCCTATGTGAGGCAGTGAGCATAGGCAATGGTTTAAGCGGCGCTTAACCTATCGCCTATGTTGATATAGGCAACACCATTTCCATTGCCGATTTTGACAAAGGCGGCGCCAAACCTATCGCCTAAGTGAGGCAGTGAGCATCGAAAATGGTATAAGCGGTGCCTAACCTATCACCTATAATGATATAGGCGGCACCTAAGCCATCGCCTAAGTTAAGCAGTGAGCATAGTCAATGGTATAAGCGGCGCCTAACCAATCGCCTATGTTTATATAGGCGGCGCCTAAGCGATCGCCTATGTTAACATAGGCAGTGCCTAACCTATCCCCTAAGTGAGGCAGTGAGCATAGGCAATAGTATAAGCGGTGCCTAACCTATCGCCTATGTTGATATAGGCGGTGCCTAATCCATTGCCTATGTTGACATAGACGGAGCCTAACCTATCGCCTATGTGAGGCAGTGAGCATATAAAATGGTATAAGCGGCGCCTAACTTATCACCTATGTTGATATCGGCGAAGCCTAAGCCATCGCCTATGTTGACATATGCAGCGCCTAAACTATCGCCTAATTGAAACAGTGAGGATAGGCAATGGTACAAGCGGCGCCTAACCTATCGCCTAATTGAGGCAGTGAGCATAGACAATGGTATAAGTGGCGCCTAACCTATCACCTATGTTGATATAGGCGGCACCTAAGCCATCGCCTAAGTGGCGCCTAACCTATCGCCTATGTTGATATAGGCGGTGCTTATGAGATCTCCTATGTTGACATAGGCGGCGCCTAACCTATCGCCTAAGTGAGGCGGTGAGCATAGGAAAAGGTATAAGCGGCGCCTATCCTATCTCCTATGTTGATATAGGCGGCGCCTAATCCATCTCATATGTTGACATATGTGGCACCTAACCTATATAGCCGGCACCTAACCTAGCGCCTGAGTGAGGCAGCCCATCAACAATGTTGATATAAGTGGCGCCTATGGCATCGCCTATGTTTACATAGGCGGCGCCTAACCTATCTCCTAAGTAAGGCAGCAACCATAGGCAATGGTATAAGCGGCGCCTAACCTATCGCCTATGTTGATATATGTGGCACCTAAGCGATCGCCTATGTTGACATAGGTGGCGCCTAACCTACTCCTAAGTGAGGCGATGAGCATAGGAAATGGTATAAACGGCACCTAACCTGTCGCCTATGCCGATATAGGCGGCACCTAATCCATCGACTATGTTTACATAGGCGGCACCTAACCTATCACCTAAGTGAGGTAGTGAGCAAAGGTAATGGTATTAGCGGAGCCTAATCTATCTCCTATGTTGATATAGGTGGAGCCTATGGCATCGCTTATGTTTACTTAGGCAGCGTCTAACCTATCGCCTAAGTGAGGCAGCGAGCATAGGCAATGGTATAAGCGGCACCTAACCTATCGCCAATGTACATATAGGTGGCGCCTATGGCATCGCCTATGTTCACATAGGTGGCACCTAACCTATCGACTAAGTGAGCCAGTGAGCATAGGCAATGGTATAAGCGGCGCCTAACCTATCGCCTATGTTGATATAGGCGGCGCATCAGCCATCGCCTATGTTGACAAAGGCAGCGCCTAACCTATCTCCTAAAGGAGCCAGTGAGCATAGGCAATGGTATAAGCGAAGCCTAACCTATCGCCTATATTGATATATGTGGCGCCTAAGCCATCACCTATGTTGACATAGGCGAAACATAACCTATCACCTATGTTCATATAGGTGGCGCCAATGGCATCGCTTATGTTTACATAGGCGGCGCCTAATCTATCGCCTAAGTGAGGCAGCGAGCATAGGCAATGGTATAAGGAGCGCCTAACCTATCACCTATGTTGATATAGGCGGCACCTAAGACATCGCCTAAGTTAGGCAGTGAGCATAGGTAATGGTATAAGCGGCCCCTAACCTATCACATATGTTGATATAGGTGGCGCCTATGGCATCTCCTATGTTTACATAGGAGGCGCCTAACCTATCGCCATAGTGAGGTAGCAAGCATAGGCAATGGTACCAGCGGTGCCTAACCTATCGCCTATGTTGATATAGGCGGCACCTAAGTGATCGCCTATGTTGACATAGGCGCGCCTAACCTACTCCTAAGTGAGGCGGTGAGCATAGTAAATGGTATAAAAGGTGCCTAACCTGTCGCCTATGTTGATATAGGCGGCACCTAATCCATCGACTATGTTGACATAGGCGGCACCTAACCTATCGCCTAAGTGAGGCAGTGAACATAGGTAATGGCATTAGCGGAGCCTAACCTATCACCTATGTTGATATAGGTGGAGCCTATGGCATCACTTATGTTTACATAGGGGGCGTCTAACCAATCGCCTAAGTGAGGCAGCGAGCATAGGCAATGGTATAAGCGGTGACTATTCTATCGCCTATGTTGACATGAGTGGTGCCTAAGCCATTGCTTATGTTTATATATGCGGCGCCAAACCTATCGCCTAAGCGAGGCAGTAAGCATAGGCAATGGTATAAGCGGCGCCTAACCTGTCGCCTATGTTGATATAGGCGATGCCTAAGCCATCGTCTATGTTAACATAGGTGGCGCCTATCCTATCGCCTAAGTGAGGAGGTGAGCTTAGGCAATGGTATAAGCAGCGCCTAACCTATCGCCTATGTTGATATAGGAGACGCCTAAACCATCGCCTATGTTAACATAGGTGGCGCCTAACCTATCTCCAAAGTGAGGCACTGAGCATAGGCAATGGTATAAGCGGCGCGTAACCTATCGCCTAAGTTGATATAGGCAGCGCCTAAGCTATCGCCTATGTTGACATAGGCGGCATCTAACCTATCGCCAAAGTGAGGTAGTGTGCATAGATAATGGTATAAGCGGCGCCTAACCTATCACCTATGTTGATATAGGAGGCACCTATGCCATCGCCTAACTGAGGTAGTGAGCATAAAAAATGGTATATGTGGCGCCTAACCTATCGCCTAAGCGATCGCCTATGTTGACTTAGGCGGCACCTAACCTATCGCTTAAGTGAGGCAGTGAACATAGGTAATGGTATATGCGGCGCCTAACCTATCGCCTATGATGACATAGGTGGCGCCTATGGCATCGCCTATGTTTACATAGGCGGCACCTAACCTATCGCCTAAGTGAGGCAGCGAGCATAGGCAATGGTATAAGCGGCGCCTAACCTATCGCCTATGTTGACATATGTGGAGCCTATGCCATTGCCTATGTTTATATATACGGCGCCTAACCTATCGCCTAAGTGAGGAAGTAAGCACAGGCAATAGTATTAGCGGCCCCTAACCTGTCGCCTATGTTGATATAGGCGGTGCCTAATCCATCGCATATATAGACATAGGCGGCACCTAACCTATCCCCTAAGGCAGTGAGCATAGGTAATGGTACAAGCGACACCTAACCTATCGCCTATGTTCATATAGGTGGCGCCTATGGAATCGCCTATGATTACATAGGCGGCGCCAAACTTATCGCCTAAGTGAGGAAGCTAGCATAGGCAATGGTATAAGCGGTGCCTAACCTATCGCCTATGTTGATATACGTGGCGCCTAAGCCATCGCCTATGTTTAAATAGGCGGGGTATAATCTATCGCCTAAGTGAGGCAGTAAGCATAGGCAATGGTATAAGCGGCGCCTAACCTAACGCCTATGTTGATATAGGAAGCGCCTAAGCCATCATCTATGTTGACATAGGTTGCGCCAAACCTATCGCCTAAGTGAGGCGGTGAGCATAGGCAATGGTATAAGCGGCGCCTATCCTATCTCCTATGTTGATATAGGAAGCGGCAAAACTATCGCCTATGTTAACATAGGTGGTGCCTAACGTATCGTCAAAGTGAGGCACTGAGCATAGGCAATGGTATAAGCGGCGCCTAACCTATATCCTATGTTGATATAGGCAGTGCATAAGCCATAACCTATGTTGACATAGGCGGCGCCTAACCTATCGCCTAAGTGAGGCAGTGAGCATAGGCAATGGCATAAGCGGCGCCTAACCTATCGCCTATGTTTATATACGTGGCTCCTAAGACATTGCCGATGTTTATATATGCGGTGCCAACCTATCGACTAAGTGAGGCAGTAAGCATAGGCAATGGTATAAGCGGCGCTTAACATATCAACAATATTGATATAGTTGGTGCTTAAGCCATCGCCTATGTTGACGTTGGCGGTGCCTAAGCCATCACCTACCCTATCTCCTATGTTGAGATAGGCGGCGCCTAAGCCATCACCTATTTTTACATAGGCGGACCCTAACCTATTACCTATGTGAGGCAGTGAGAATAGGTAATGGTATAACCGGCGCCTAACCTATCGCCTATGTTGATATAGTCGGAGCCTAAGCCATCGCCTATGTTGACATAGGTGGCGCCTAACCTATCGCCTAAGTGAGGCAGTGAGCATAGGCAATGGTATAAGCGGCGTCTAACCTATCGCCTATGTTGATATAGGCGGCGCCTAAGCCATCACCTATGTTGACATAGGCGGCACCTAACCTATCGCCTATGTTTATATAGGCAGCACCATACCCATTGCCTGTGTTGACATAGGCGGCGTCTAACCTATCTCCTCAGTGAGGCAGTGAGCATAGAAAATGGTATAAGCGGCGCCTAACCTAACGCCTATGTGGATATAGGCAGCGCCTAAGCCATCATCTATGTTGACATAGGTTGCGCCAAACCTATCGCCTAAGTGAGGCGGTGAGCATAGGCAATGGTATAAGCGGCGCCTATCCTATCTCCTATGTTGATATAGGAAGCGGCAAAACTATCGCCTATGTTAACATAGGTGGTGCCTAACGTATCGTCAAAGTGAGGCACTGAGCATAGGCAATGGTATAAGCGGCGCCTAACCTATATCCTATGTTGATATAGGCAGTGCATAAGCCATAACCTATGTTGACATAGGCGGCGCCTAACCTATCGCCTAAGTAAGGCAGTGAGCATAGGCAATGGCATAAGCGGCGCCTAACCTATCGCCTATGTTTATATACGTGGCTCCTAAGACATTGCCGATGTTTATATATGCGGTGCCAACCTATCGACTAAGTGAGGCAGTAAGCATAGTCAATGGTATAAGCGGCGCTTAACATATCAACAATATTGATATATTTGGTGCTTAAGCCATCGCCTATGTTGACGTTGGCGGTGCCTAAGCCATCACCTACCCTATCTCCTATGTTTAGATAGGCGGCGCCTAAGCCATCACCTTTTTTACATAGGCGGACCCTAACCTATTACCTATGTGAGGCAGTGAGAATAGGTAATGGTATAACCGGCGCCTAACCTATCGCCTATGTTGATATAGGCGGAGCCTAAGCCATCGCCTATGTTGACATAGGTGGCGCCTAACCTATCGCCTAAGTGAGGCAGTGAGCATAGGCAATGGTATAAGCGGCGTCTAACCTATCGCCTATGTTGATATAGGCGGCGCCTAAGCCATCACCTATGTTGACATAGGCGGCACCTAACCTATCGCCTATGTTTATATAGGCAGCACCATACCCATTGCCTGTGTTGACATAGGCGGCGTCTAACCTATCTCCTCAGTGAGGCAGTGAGCATAGAAAATGGTATAAGTGCGCCTAACCTATCACCTATGTTGATATAGGCGGCACCTAATCCATCGCCTAAGTTAGGAAGTTAGAATAGGCAATGGTATAAGCGGCATCTAACCTATCGCGTACGTTGATATAGGCGGAGCCTAAGCGATCGCCTAAGCGATCGCCTATGTTGACATAGTCGGCGCCTAACCTATCTCCTAAGTGAGGCGTTGAGCATAGGCAATGGTAATAGCGGCGCCTAACCTGTCGCCGATGTTGGTATAGGCGGCGCCTAATCCGTCGACTATGTTGACATAGGCGGAACCTAACCTATCTCCTAAGTGAGGCAGTGAGCATTGGTAAGGGTATAAGCGGTGCCTAACCTATCGCCTAAGTAAGGCATTGAGCATAGGTAATGGTATAAGCGACGCCTGACCTATCGCCAATATTTATATAGGTGGGGCCTATGGCATCTCTTATGATAACATAGGCGGCGCCTAACCTATCGCTAAAGTTAGGCAGCGAGCATAGGCAAAGGTATAAGCGGCACCTAACCTATCGCCTATGTTGATATACGTGGTGCCTAATCCATTGCCTATGTTTATATATGCAGCGCCCAACCTATCGACTAAGTGAGGAAGTAAGCATAGGCAATGGTATAAGCGGCGCTTTACCTATCGCCAATCTTGATATAGGCGGTGCCTAAGCCATCGCCTATGTTATCATAGGCGGCGCCTAACCTATCGCGTAATTGAGGCAGTGACCATAGGCAATGGTATAAGCATCACATAACGTATCGCCTATGTTGATATAGGCGGCGCCTAAGACATCGCCTATGTTGACATAAGTGGCGCCTAACCTATCGCCTACGTGAGGCAGTTAGCATAGGCAATGGTATAAGCGGCGCTTAACCTATCGCCTATGTTGATATAGGCGGCGCCTAAGCCATCGCCTATATTGACATAGGCGGCGCCTAACCTATCGCCTATGTTGATATTGGCAACACCATATCCATTGTCTCTTTTGACATAGATGGATTCTAACCTATCGCCTAAGTGAGGCATTGAGCATAGATAATGGTATAAGCGGCACCTAACCTATCACCTATGTTGATATAGGCGTCACCTAAGCCATCGCCTAAGTGAGGCAGTTAGCATATACAATGGTATAAGAGGCGCCTAACCTATCGCCTGTATTGATATAGGCGGAGCCTAAGCGATCGACAATGTTGACATAGGCGGCGCCTAACCTATCTCCTAATTGAGGCGGTGACAATAGACAATGGTATAAGCGTCGCTTAACCTGTCGCCTATGTTGGTATAGGCGGCGCCTAATCCATCGACTATATTGACATAGGCGGCACCTAACCTATCGCTTAAGTGAGGCAGTGAGCATAGGTAATGGTATAAGCGGCGCCTAACCTATCGCCAATGTTGATATAGGTGGCGCTTATGGCATCGCTTATGTCTACATAGGCGGTGCCTAACCTATCGCCTAAGTGAGGCAGCGAGGATAGGCAATGGTATGAGCGGCGCCTAACCTATCGCCTATATTGATATATGTGGCGCCTAAGATATTGCCTATGTTTATATATGCGGCCCCCAACCTATCGCCTAAGTGAGGCAGTAAGAATAGGCAATGGTATAAGCGGCGCCTAACCTATCGCCTATGTTTATATACGTGGCTCCTAAGACATTGCCGATGTTTATATATGCGGTGCCAACCTATCGACTAAGTGAGGCAGTAAGCATAGGCAATGGTATAAGCGGCGCTTAACATATCAACAATATTGATATAGTTGGTGCTTAAGCCATCGCCTATGTTGACGTTGGCGGTGCCTAAGCCATCACCTACCCTATCTCCTATGTTTAGATAGGCGGCGCCTAAGCCATCACCTATTTTTACATAGGCGGACCCTAACCTATTACCTATGTGAGGCAGTGAGAATAGGTAATGGTATAACCGGCGCCTAACCTATCACCTATGTTGATATAGGCGGAGCCTAAGCCATCGCCTATGTTGACATAGGTGGCGCCTAACCTATCGCCTAAGTGAGGCAGTGAGCATAGGCAATGGTATAAGCGGCGTCTAACCTATCGCCTATGTTGATATAGGCGGCGCCTAAGCCATCACCTATGTTGACATAGGCGGCACCTAACCTATCGCCTATGTTTATATAGGCAGCACCATACCCATTGCCTGTGTTGACATAGGCGGCGTCTAACCTATCTCCTCAGTGAGGCAGTGAGCATAGAAAATGGTATAAGTGCGCCTAACCTATCACCTATGTTGATATAGGCGGCACCTAATCCATCGCCTAAGTTAGGAAGTTAGAATAGGCAATGGTATAAGCGGCATCTAACCTATCGCGTACGTTGATATAGGCGGAGCCTAAGCGATCGCCTAAGCGATCGCCTATGTTGACATAGTCGGCGCCTAACCTATCTCCTAAGTGAGGCGTTGAGCATAGGCAATGGTAATAGCGGCGCCTAACCTGTCGCCGATGTTGGTATAGGCGGCGCCTAATCCATCGACTATGTTGACATAGGCGGAACCTAACCTATCTCCTAAGTGAGGCAGTGAGCATTGGTAAGGGTATAAGCGGTGCCTAACCTATCGCCTAAGTACGGCATTGAGCATAGGTAATGGTATAAGCGACGCCTGACCTATCGCCAATATTGATATAGGTGGGGCCTATGGCATCGCTTATGATAACATAGGCGGCGCCTAACCTATCGCTAAAGTTAGGCAGCGAGCATAGGCAAAGGTATAAGCGGCGCCTAACCTATCGCCTATGTTGATATACGTGGTGCCTAAGCCATTGCCTATGTTTATATATGCAGCGCCCAACCTATCGACTAAGTGAGGAAGTAAGCATAGGCAATGGTATAAGCGGCGCTTTACCTATCGCCAATCTTGATATAGGCGGCGCCTAAGCCATCGCCTATGTTATCATAGGCGGCGCCTAACCTATCGCGTAATTGAGGCAGTGACCATAGGCAATGGTATAAGCATCACATAACGTATCGCCTATGTTGATATAGGCGGCGCCTAAGACATCGCCTATGTTGACATAAGTGGCGCCTAACCTATCGCCTACGTGAGGCAGTTAGCATAGGCAATGGTATAAGCGGCGCTTAACCTATCGCCTATGTTGATATAGGCGGCGCCTAAGCCATCGCCTATATTGACATAGGCGGCGCCTAACCTATCGCCTATGTTGATATTGGCAACACCATATCCATTGTCTCTTTTGACATAGATGGATTCTAACCTATCGCCTAAGTGAGGCATTGAGCATAGATAATGGTATAAGCGGCACCTAACCTATCACCTATGTTGATATAGGCGTCACCTAAGCCATCGCCTAAGTGAGGCAGTTAGCATATACAATGGTATAAGAGGCGCCTAACCTATCGCCTGTGTTGATATAGGCGGAGCCTAAGCGATCGACAATGTTGACATAGGCGGCGCCTAACCTATCTCCTAATTGAGGCGGTGACAATAGACAATGGTATAAGCGTCGCTTAACCTGTCGCCTATGTTGGTATAGGCGGCGCCTAATCCATCGACTATATTGACATAGGCGGCACCTAACCTATCGCTTAAGTGAGGCAGTGAGCATAGGTAATGGTATAAGCGGCGCCTAACCTATCGCCAATGTTGATATAGGTGGCGCTTATGGCATCGCTTATGTCTACATAGGCGGTGCCTAACCTATCGCCTAAGTGAGGCAGCGAGGATAGGCAATGGTATGAGCGGCGCCTAACCTATCGCCTATATTGATATATGTGGCGCCTAAGATATTGCCTATGTTTATATATGCGGCCCCCAACCTATCGCGTAAGTGAGGCAGTAAGAATAGGCAATGGTATAAGCGGCGCCTAACCTATCGCCAATGTTGATATAGGCAGCGCCTAAGACATCACCTATGTTGACATAGGCGGCGCCTAACCTATCGCCTATGTTTACATAGGAAGCACCATATCCATTGCCACTGTGGACATAGGCGGCGTCCAACCTATCGCCTAAGTGAGGCAGTGAGCATAAAAAATGGTATAAGTGGCGCCTAACCTATCACCTATGTTGATATAGGCGGCACCTAAGCCATCGCCTAAGTTAGGCAGTTAGCATAGGCAATGGTATAAGCGGCGCCTAACCTATCGCCTATGTTGATATTGGCGGAGCCTAAGCGATCGCCTATGTTGACATAGTCGGCACCTAACCTATCTCCTAAGTGAGGCAGTGAGCATAGGTAATGGTATAAGCGACGCCTAACCTATCGCCTAAGTGAGGCAGTGAGCATAGGTAATGGTATAAGCGACGCCTAACCTATCTCAAATATTGATATAGGCGGCGCCTAAGCCATCGCCTATATTGACGTAGGCGGCACCTAACCTATCGCCTAATTGAGGCAGTGACCATAGGCAATGGTATAAGCGTCGCCTAACCTATCGCCTATGTTGTTATAGGCGACGCCTAAGCCATGGCCTATATTAACATAGGTAGCACCTAACCTATCGCCTAAGTGAGTTAGTGAGAATAGGCAATGGTATAACTGGCACCTAACCTATCGCCTATATTGATATAGGCGGCGCCTAAGACATCGCCTATGTTGACATAAGTGGCGCCTAACCTATCGCCTATGTGAGGCAGTGAGCATAGACAATGGTATAAGCAGCGCCTAACCTATCACCTATGTTGATATAGGCGGCACCTAAGCTATCGCCTAAGTGAGGCAGTCAGCTTAGGGAATGGTATAAGAGGCGCCTAACCTATCGCGTATGTTGATATAGGCGGAGCGTAAGCGATCGCCTAAGATATCGCCTATGTTGACATAGGCGGCACCTAACCTATCTCCTAATTGAGGCGGTGAGCATAGGCTATGGTATAAGCGGCGCTTAACCTGTCGCCTATGTTGGTATAGGCGGCGCCTAATCCATCGACTATATTGACATAGGCGGCACCTAACCTATCGCCTAAGTGAGGCAGTGAGCATAGGTAATGGTATAAGCGGTGCCTAACCTATCACCAATGTTGATATAGGTGGCGCCTAACATATTGCCTAAGTGAGGCAGTGAGCATAGGCAATGGTATAAACGGCGCCTAATCTATCGCCTATATTGATATATATGGTGCCTAAGCCATTGCCTATGTTTATATATGTGTACCCAACCTATCGCCTAAGTGAGGAAGTAAGCATAGGCAATGGTATAAGCGGCGCCTAACCTATCGCCACTGTTGATATAGGGGGTGCCTAAGCAATCGCCTATGTTGACGTACGCGATGCCTAACCTATCGTCTAATTGAGGCAGTGACCATAGGCAATGGGTTAAGCGTCGCCTAACCTATCGCCTATGTTGATATAGGCGACGCCTAAGCCATCGCCTATATTGACATAGGCGGCACCTAACCTATCGCCTAAGTGAGGCTGTGAGCATAGGTAATTATATAAGCGGCCCCTAACCTATCGCCTTTGTTGATATAGGTGGCGCCTATGGCATCTCCTTTGTTTACATAGGCGGCGCCTAACCTATCGCCTAAGTGAGGCAGCAAGCATAGGCAATGGTATAAGCGGCGCCTAACCTATCGCCTATGTTGATATAGGCGGGCCCTAAGCGATCGCCTATGTTGACATAGTCGTCACCTAACCTATCTCCTAAGTGAGGCAGTGAGCATAGGTAATGGTATATGCGGCGCCAAACCTATCGCCTAAGTGAGGCAGTGAGCATAGGAAATGGTATAAGCGGCGCCTAACCTATCGCCTATGTTGATATAGGAGGCACCTAAACCATCGCCTATGTTATCATAGGCGGCGCCTAACCTATCGCCAAAGTGAGGTACTGAACATAGGCAATGGTATAAGCGGCGCCTAACCTATCGCCTATGTTGATATATGTAGTGCCTAAGCCATCGCCTATGTTGAAATAGGCGGCGCCTAACCTATCACCTAAGTGAGGTAGTGAGCATAGACAATGGTATAAGCGGCGCCTAACCTTTCATCTATGTTGATATAGGAGGCGCCTATGCCATCTCCTAAGTGAGGTAGTGAACATAGCCAATGGTATAAGCGGCGACTAATCTATCGCCTATGTTGATACAGGCGGCGCCTAAGCGATCGCCTATGTTGACTTAGGCGGCGCCTAACCTATCGCCTAAGTAAGGCGGTGATCATAGGCAATGGTATAAGAGGCGCATAACATATCGCCTATGTTGATATAGGTGGCACCTAAGCAATTGCCTATGTTGACATAGACCGAGCCTAATCAATTGCCTAAGTGAAAAAGTGAGCATAGGTAATGGTATAAACGACGCCTAACCGATCGCCTATGTTGATATAGATGGCGCCTAAGCCACCACCTATGTTGACATAGGAGGCGCCTAACCTATCGCCTAAGTGAGGCAGTGAGCATAGGCAATGGTATAAGCGGCGCCTAACCTATCGCCCATGTTGATATAGGTGGTACCTATGGCATCTCCTATGTTTACATAGGCGGCGCCTAACCTATCGCCTTAGTGAGGCAGAAGGATAGGCAATGGTATAAGCGGCGCCTAACCTATCGCCTATTTTGATATAGGCGGTGCCTAAGCGATAGCCTATGTTGACAGAGGCGATGCCTAACCTATCTCCAAATTGAGGCAGTGAGCATAGGCAATGGTATAAGCGGCGCCTAACCTATCTCCTATGTTTATATAGGCAGCGCCTAAGTAATTGCCTATGTTGACATAAGCGGCACCTAACCTATCTCCTAAGTAAGGTAGTGAGCATAGGTAATGGTTTAAGTGGCGCCTAATCTATCGCATATGTTGATATAGGCGACGCCTAAGCCATCGCCTATATTGAAATAGGCGGCACCTAACCTATCGCCTAAGTGAGGCTGTGAGCATAGGTAATTATATAAGCGGCCCCTAACCTATCGCCTTTGTTGATATAGGTGGCGCCTATGGCATCTCCTTTGTTTACATAGGCGGCGCCTAACCTATCGCCTAAGTGAGGCAGCAAGAATAGGCAATGGTATAAGCGGCGCCTAACCTATCGCCTATGTTGATATAGGCGGGCCCTAAGCGATCGCCTATGTTGACATAGTCGTCACCTAACCTATCTCCTAAGTGAGGCAGTGAGCATAGGTAATGGTATATGCGGCGCCAAACCTATCGCCTAAGTGAGGCAGTGAGCATAGGAAATGGTATAAGCGGCGCCTAACCAATCGCCTATGTTGATATAGGAGGCACCTAAACCATCGCCTATGTTATCATAGGCGGCGCCTAACCTATCGCCAAAGTTAGGTACTGAACATAGGCAATGGTAAAAGCGGCGCCTAACCTATTGCCTATGTTGATATATGCAGTGCCTAAGCCATCGCCTATGTTGAAATAGGCGGCGCCTAACCTATCACCTAAGTGAGGTAGTGAGCATAGACAATGGTATAAGCGGAGCCTAACCTTTCATCTATGTTGATATAGGAGGCGCCTATGCCATCTCCTAAGTGAGGTAGTGAACATAGCCAATGGTATAAGCGGCGACTAATCTATCGCCTATGTTGATACAGGCGGCGCCTAAGCAATCGCCTATGTTGACTTAGGCGGCGCCTAACCTATCGCCTAAGTAAGGCGGTGAGCATAGGCAATGGTATAAGCGGCGCATAACATATCGCCTATGTTGATATAGGTGGCACCTAAGCAATTGCCTATGTTGACATAGACCGAGCCTCATCAATTGCCTAAGTGAAAAAGTGAGCATAGGTAATGGTATAAACGACGCCTAACCGATCGCCTATGTTGATATAGATGGCGCCTAAGCCATCACCTATGTTGACATAGGAGGCGCCTAACCTATCGCCTAAGTGAGGCAGTGAGCATAGGCAATGGTATAAGCGGCGCCTAACCTATCGCCCATGTTGATATAGGTGGTACCTATGGCATCTCCTATGTTTACATAGGCGGCGCCTAACCTATCGCCTTAGTGAGGCAGAAGGATAGGCAATGGTATAAGCGGCGCCTAACCTATCCCCTATTTTGATATAGGCGGTGCCTAAGCGATAGCCTATGTTGACAGAGGCGATGCCTAACCTATCTCCAAATTGAGGCAGTGAGCATAGGCAATGGTATAAGCGGCGCCTAACCTATCTCCTATGTTTATATAGGCAGCGCCTAAGTAATTGCCTATGTTGACATAAGCGGCACCTAACCTATCTCCTAAGTAAGGCAGTGAGCATAGGTAATGGTTTAAGTGGCGCCTAATCTATCGCCTATGTTGATATAAGTGGCGCCTATGGCATCTCCTATGTTTACATAGGCGGCGCCTAACCTATCGCCTTAGTGAGGCAGCAAGCATAGGCAATGGTATAAGCGGCGCCTAACCTATCGCCTATGTTGATATAGGCAGCACCTAATCCAACGACTATGTTGACATAGGTGGCACCTAACCTATCACCTAAGTGAGGCAGTGAGCACAGGTAATGGCATAAGCGGAGCCTAACCTATCGCCTATGTTGATATAGGTGGCGCCTATGGCATCGCTTATGTTTACATACACGGCGTCTAACCTATCTCCTAAGTGAGGTAGCAAGCATAGGCAATGGTATAAGCGGCGCCTAACCTATCGCCTATGTTGACATATGTGGCACCTAATCCATTTCCTATTTTTATATATGTGGCGCCTAACCTATCGCCTAAGTGAGGCAGTAAGCATAGGCAATGGTATAAGCGGCGCCTAACCTGTCGCCTATGTTGCTATAGGCGGCGCCTAATCCATCGCATATGTTGACATAGGCGGCACCTAACCTATCATCTAAGTGAGGCAGTGAGCATAGGTAATGGTATAAGCAGCCCCTAACCTATCTCCTATGTTGATATAGGTGGCGCCTATGGCATCGCCTATGTTTTCATAGGCGGCGCCTAACCTATCGCCTAAGTCAGGCAGCAAGCATAGGCAATGGTATAAGCAGCGCCTAACCTATCGCCTATGTTTATATACGTGGCGCCTAAGCCATTGCGTATGGTTATATATGCGGTGCCTAACCTATCGCCTAAGTGAGGCAGTAAGCATAGGCAATGCTATAAGAGGCGCTTAACTTAACGCCTATATTGATATAGACGGTGCCTATGCCACCGCCTATTTTGACGTAGGTGGTGCCTAACCTATCTCCTAATTGAGGCAGTGAGCATTGGCAATGGTATAAGCGGCAGATAACCTATCTCCTATGTTAATATAGGCGGCGCCAAAGCCATTGCCTATGTTGACATAGACGGAGCCTAACCTATCGCCTAAGAGAGGCAGTGAGTATAGGCAATGGTATAAGCGGAACCTAACCTATCGCCTATGTTGATATTGGAGGCGCCTAAACCAACGCCTATGTTAACATAGGCGGCGCCTTACTTATCGCCAAATTGAGGCACTGAGCATAGGCAATGGTATAAGCGGCGCCTAACCTATCGCCTATGTTGATATAGGCAGCGCCTAAGCCATCGGCAATGTTGCCATAGGCGGCGCCTAACTTTTTACCTAAGTGAGGTAGTGAGCATAGAAAATGGTATAAAAGGCTCCTAACCTATCGCCTATGTTGATATAGGCGGCACCTAACCTATCGCCTATGTTGATATAGACGGCAACTAACCTATCGCCTAAGTAAGGCTGGGAGCATAGGCAATGGTATAAGATGGCGCCTAAGATATTGCCTATGTTGACATAGACGGAGCCTAACCTATCGCCTAAGTGAGGCACTGAGCATAGGTAATGGTATAAGCGGCGCCTAACCTATCGCCTATGTTGATATAGGTGGCGCCTAAGCCATCACCTATCTTGACATAGAAGGCGCATAACTTATCGCCTAAGTGAGGCAGTGAGCATAGGCAATGGTATAAGCAGTGCCTAACCTATCTCCTATGTTGATATAGAACGCACCTAGGACATCGCCTATGTTGACATAGGTGGTGCCTAACCTATAACCTAATTGAGGCAGTGAGGATAGGCAATGGTATAAGCGGCGCCTAACCTATCGCCTATGTTGATATACGTGGTGCCTAAGCCATTGCCTATGTTTATATATGCGGCGCCTAACCTATCGCATAAGTAGGGAAGTAAGCATAGGCAATGGTATAAGCGGCGCCTAACCTATCGTCTATGTGAGGCAGTGAGAATAGGCAATGGTATAACCAGCACCTAACCTATCGCCTATGTTTATATAGGCGGCGCCTAGTCCACCGCCTATGTTGACATAGGCGGTGCCTAACCTATAACCTAAGTGAGGCAGTGAGCATAGGCAATGTTATAAGCGGCGCCTAACCTATCGCCTATGTTTACATAGGCAGCGCCTATCCTATTGTCTTAGTGAGGCAGCAAGAATAGGCAATGGTATAAGCGACGCCTAACCTCTCGCCTATGTTGTTATAGGCGGCGCCTAAGCGATCGCCTATGTTGACATAGACGGTGCCTAACCTATCGTCTAAGTGAGGCGGTGAGAATAGGCAATGGTATAACCGGCGCCTAACCTATTGCCTATGTTGATATACATGGTGCCTAAGCCATTGCCTATGTTTATATATGCGGTGCCTAACCTATCGCCTAAGTGAGGAAGTAAACATAGGCAATGGTATAAGTGGCGCCTAACCTATCGCCTATGTGAGACAGTGAGAATAGGCAATGGTATAACCAGCGCCTAACCTATCGCCTATATTGATATAGGCGGCGCCTAGTCCATCACCAATGTTGACATAGGCGGCGCCTAACCTATAACCTAAGTGAGGAAGTGAGCATAGGCTATGTTATAAGTGGCACCTAACCTATCGCCTATGTTTACATAGGCAGCGCCTAACCTATTGCCTTAGTTTGCAGCAAGCATAGGCAATGGTATAAGCGATGCCTAACCTATCGCCTATGTTGATATAGGCGGCGCCTAAGCGATCGCCTATGTTGTCATAGACGGTGCCTAACCTATCGCCTAAGTGACGCAGTGAGAATAGGCAATGGTATAAGCGACGACTAACCTATAGCCTATGTTGATATAGGCGGTATCTAACCTATCGCCTAAGTGAGGCAGTGAGCATAGGTAATGGTTTAAGAGGCGCCTAACCTATCACTTATGTTTACGTAGGTGGTGCTTATGGCATCGCTTATGATTACATAGGCAGAGCCTAACCTATCGCCTAAGTGAGGCAGCGAGCATAGGTAATGGTATAAGCGGCGCCTAACCTATCGCCTATGTTGACATACGTGGCGCCTAAGCCATTGCCTATGTTTATATATGCGGCGCCTCACCTATCGCCTAAGTGAGGCAGCAAGCATAAGAAATTGTATAAGCGGCCCCTAACTTGTCGCCAATGTTGATAAAGGCGGCACCTAATCCATCGCATATGTTGACATAGGCGGCACCTAACCTATCGCCTAAGGTAGTGAGTATTGGTAATGGTATAAGTGACGCCTAAACTATCGCCTGTGTTGATATAGGTGGCGCCTACGGCATCGCCTAACTTATCTCCTATGTAAGACAGCTAGCATAGGAAATGGTATATGCAGTGCCTAACCTTTCGCCTATGTTGATATACGTGGTGCCTAAGCCATCCCCTATGTTTAAATAGACGGCGGCTAATCTATCGCCTAAGTGAGGCAGTAAGCATAGGCAATGGTATAAGAGAAGCCTAACCTAACGCCTATGTAGATATAGGCAGCGCCAAGCCATCGCCTATGTTGATGTAGGCGGTGCCTAACGTATCGCCTAATTGAGGCAGTGTGCATACGCAATGGTATAAGCGGCGCCTAACCTATCGCCTATGTTGATATAGGCGGCGCCTAAGCCATTGCCTATGTTAACATAGATGGAGCCTAACCTATAGCCTATGTCAGGCAGTGAGCATAGGAAATGCTATAAGCGGCGCCTAACCTGTCGCCTATGTTGATATAGGCGACGCCTGAGCCACGGTCTATGTTGACATAGGCGGCGCCTAACCTATCGCCTAAGTGAGGCAGTGATCATAGGCAATGGTATAAGCAGCGCCTAACCAATCGCCTATGTTGATATAGGAGGCACCTATGCCATCGCCTAAGTTAGGCAGTGAGCATAGCCAATGGTATAAGCGGTGCCTAGCCAATCGCCTATGTTGATATAGGCGGCGCCTAAGTGATCGCCCATGTTGACTTAGGCGGCGCCTAACCTATCTCCTAAGTAAGGCGGTGTGCATCGGCAATGGTATAAGCGGAGCCTAACCTATCGCCTATGTTGATATAGGTGGCGCCTAAGCCATTGCCTATGTTGACATAGACAGGTCCTACCCTATCGCCTAAGTGAGGAAGTGAGCATAGGTAATGGTAAAAGAAGCGCCTAACCTATCGCCTACGTTGATATAGGTGGCGCCTAAGCCATCACCTATGTTTACATAGGAGACACCTAACCTATCTCCTAAGTGAGGCATTGAGCATAGGCAATGGTTTATGCGGCACCTAATCTATCACCTATGTTGATATAGGTGGCGCTTATGGCATCTCCTATGTTTACATAGGCGGCGCCTAACCTATCGCCTTAGTGAGGCAGCAAGCATAGGCAATGGTATAAGCGGCGCCTAACCTATCGCCTATGTTGATATAGGCGGCGCCTAAGAGATCGCCTATGTTGACATAAGCAGGGCCTTACCTATCGCCTAAGTGAGGCAGTGAGCATAGACAATGGTATAGGCGGCCCCTAAACTGTCGCCTATGTTGATATAGGCGGCGCCTAGTCCATCGACTATGTTCACATAGACGGCACCTAACCTATCGCCTAAGTGAGGCAGTGAGTATAGGTAATGGTGTAAGCGGCGCCTAACCTGTCGCCTATGTTGATATAGGTGGCGCCTATGGAATCGCTTATGTTTACATAGGCGGCGCCTAATCTATCTCCTAAGTGAGGCGGTGAGCATAGGCAATGGTATTAGTGGAGCCTAACCTGTCGCCTATGTTGGAATAGGCGGTGCCTAATCCATCGACTATGTTGACATAGGCGGCACCTAACCTATCACCTAAGTGAGAAAGTAAGCATAGGTAATGGTATTAGCGGCGCCTAACCTATCGCCTATGTTGATATACGTGGTGCCTAAGCCATTGCCTATGTTTATATATGAGGCGCCTAACCTATCGCCTAAGTGAGGCAGTAAGCATTTGCAATGGTATAAGCGGCGCATAACCTATCACCTATGTTGATATAGGCGGCGCCTAAGCCATCGCCTATGTTGATATAGGCGGTGCCTAACCTATCACCTAATTGAGGCAATGAGCACAGGCAATGGTATAAGCGACGCCTAACCTATCTGGTATGTTGATATAGGCGGTACCTAAGCCATCGCCTATATTGACATAGTCGGCGCCTAACCTATCGCCTAAGTTAGGCAGTGAGCATAGGCAATGGTATAAGCGACGCCTAACATATCACCTATGTTGATATAGGTGGCGCCAAAGCAATCGCCTATGTTGTTATAGAAGGCGCCTAACCTATCGCCTTAGTGAGGTGGTAAGAATAGGCAATGGTATAAGCGGCTCCTAACCTGTCGCCTATGTTGAAATAGGCGGCGCCAAATCCATCGACTATGTTGACATAGGCGGCACCTAACCTATCGCCTAAGTGAGGCAGTGACCATAGGTAATGGTTTAAGCGGCGCCTAACCTATTACCTATGTTGACATAGGTGGCACTTATGGCATCGCTTATGTTTTCATAGGCAGAGGCTATCCTATCGCCTAAGTGAGGAAGCTAGCATAGGCAATGGTATAAGCGGCGCCTAACCTATCGCCTATGCTGACATATGTGGCGCCTAATCCATTGCCTATGTTTATATATGTGGCGCCTAACCTATCGCCTAAGTGACGCAGTAAGCATAGGCAATGGTATAAGTGGCCCCTAACCTGTCGCCTATGTTGATAAAGGCGGCGCCTAATCCATCTCATATCTTGACATAGGAGGCACCTAACCTATCGCCTAAGGCAGTGAGCATTGGTAATGGTATAAGCGATGCCTAACCTATCGTCTATGTTGATATTGGTGGCTCCTACGGCATCGCCTATGTTTACATAGGCGGCGCCTAACTTAACGCCTAAGTGAAGAAGCTAGCATAGACAATGGTATATGCGGTGCCTAACCTATCGCCAATGTTGATATACGTGGCACCTAAGTGAGGCAGTAAGCATAGGATATGGTATAAGCGTCGCCTAACCTAACGCCTATGTTGATATAGGTAGCGCCTAAGCCATCGCCTATGTTGACGTAGGCGGTGCATAACCTATCGCCTAATTGATGTTGTGAGGGTAGGCAATGGTATAAGAAGGGCCTAACCTATCGCCTATGTTGATATAGGCGGCGCCTAAGGCATTGCCTATGTTGACATAGACGGAGCCTAACCTATTGCCTATGTCAGGCAGCGAGCATAGGAAATGGTATTTGCGATGCCAAACCTATCGCCTATGTTGATATAGGCGATGCCTAAGCCATCGTCTATGTTGACATAGGCGGCGCCTAACCTATCGCCTAAGTGAGGCAGTGAGCATAGGCAATGGTATAAGTGGCGCCTATCCTATCGCCTATGTTGATATTGGAGGCGCCTAAACCATCGCCTATGTTAACATAGGCGGCGCCTAACCTATTGCAAAAGTGAGCCACTGAGCATAGGCAATGGTATAAGCGGCGCCTAACCAATCGCCTATGTTGATATAGGCAACACTTAAGCCATCGCCTATGTTGACATAGGTGACCACTATGGCATCGCTAATGTTTACATAAGCGGTGCCTAACCTATCGTCTTAGTAAGGCGGTGAGCATAGGCAATGGTATAAGCGGCCCATAACCTATCGCCTATGTTGATATAGATGGTGCCTAAGCCATTGCCTAAGTGAGGAAGTGAGCAAAGGTAATGGTATAAGCGGCGCCTAACCTGTCGCCTATGTTGATATAGGCGGCGCCTAATCCATCACTTATGTTTACATAGGTGGAGCCTAACCTATAGCCTAAATGAGGCAGCGAGCATAGGCAATGGTATAAGCGGTGCCTAACCTATCGCCTATGTTGACATACGTGGTGCCTAACCCATTGCCAATATTTATATATGCGGCACCTAACCTATCACCTAAGTGAGGCAGTAAACATAGGCAATGGTATAAGCAGCGCCTAACCTATCGCCTATGTTGATAGAGGCGATGCCTAAGCCATCGTCTATGTTGACATAGGTGGCGCCTAACCTATCTCCTATGTGAGGCAGTGAGCATAGGCAATGGTATAAGCGGCGCCAAACCTATCACCTATGTTGATATAGGAGGCGCCTAAACCATCGCCTATGTTAACATCGGCGGCGCCTAACCTATTTCCAAAGTAAGGCACTGAGCATAGGCAATGGTATAAGCGGCGCCTAACCTATCGCGTATGTTGATATAGGCAGCGCCTAAGACATCGCCTATGTTGACATTGGTGGCCCCTATGGCATCGCTTATGTATACATAGGCGGTGCCTATCCTATCGCCTAAGTGTGGCAGCGAGCATAGGAAATGGTATAAGCAGCGCCTAACCTATCGCCTATGTTGATATAGGAGGCGCCTAAGCCATTGCCTATGATTATATATACGGCGCCCAACCTATCAACTATGTGAGACAGTATGCATAGGCAATGTTATAAGCGGTGCCTAACCTATCGCCAATGTTGATATAGGCGGCGCCTAATCCATCGCCTATGTTGACGTAGGCGGTGCCTAACCTATCTCATAATTGAGGTAGTGGGCATAGGCAATGGAATAAGCATCGCCTAACCTAACGCCTATGTTGATATAGGCGGCGCCTAAGCCATCGCCCAAGTTAGGCAGTGACCATAGCCAATTGTATAAGCGGGGCCTAACCTATCGCCTATGATGATATAGGCGGCGCCTAAGCGATCGCCTATCATGAATTAGGCGGTGCCTAACGTATCGCCTAATTGAGGCAGTGTGCATACGCAATGGTATAAGCGGCGCCTAACCTATCGCCTATGTTGATATAGGCGGCGCCTAAGCCATTGCCTATGTTAACATTGATGGAGCCTAACCTATAGCCTATGTCAGGCAGTGAGCATAGGAAATGCTATAAGCGGCGCCTAACCTGTCGCCTATGTTGATATAGGCGACGCCTGAGCCACGGTCTATGTTGACATAGGCGGCGCCTAACCTATCGCCTAAGTGAGGCAGTGAGCGTAGGCAATGGTATAATCAACGCCTAACCTATCGCCTATGTTGATATAGGAGGCACCTATGCCATCGCCTAAGATAGGCAGTGAGCATAGCCAATGGTATAAGCGGTGCCTAGCCAATCGCCTATGTTGATATAGGCGGCGCCTAAGTGATCGCCCATGTTGACTTAGGCGGCGCCTAACCTATCTCCTAAGTAAGGCGGTGAGCATCGGCAATGGTATAAGCAGAGCCTAACCTATCGCCTATGTTGATATAGGTGGCTCCTAAGCCATTGCCTATGTTGACATAGACCGGTCCTACCCTATCGCCTAAGTGAGGAAGTGAGCATTGGTAATGGTAAAAGAAGCGCCTAACCTATCGCCTACGTTGATATAGGTGGCGCCTAAGCCATCACCTATTTTGACATAGGAGGCGCCTAACCTATCTCCTAAGTGAGGCATTGAGCATAGGCAATGGTTTATGCGGCACCTAATCTATCACCTATGTTGATATAGGTGGCCCCTATGGCATCTCCTATGTTTACATAGGCGGCGCCTAACCTATCGCCTTAGTGAGGCAGCAAGCATAGGCAATGGTATAAGCGGCGCCTAACCTATCGCCTATGTTGATATAGGCGGCGCCTAAGCGATCGCCTATGTTGACATAAGCGGGGCCTAACCTATCGCCTAAGTGAGGCAGTTAGCATAGACAATGGTATAAGCGGCCCCTAACCTGTCGCCTATGTTGATATAGGCGGCGCCTAATCCATCGACTATGTTCACATAGACGGCACCTAACCTATCGCCTAAGTGAGGCAGTGAGTATAGGTAATGGTGTAAGCGGCGCCTAACCTGTCGCCTATATTGATATAGGCGGCGCCTAATCCATCGACTATGTTCACATAGATGGCACCTAACCTATCGCCTAAGTGAGGCAGTGAGTATGGGTAATGGTGTAAGCGGCACCTAACCTATCGCCTATGTTGATATAGGTGGCACCTAAGCCATTGCCTATGTTGACATAGACCGTGCCTACCCTATCGCCTAAGTGAGGAAGTGAGCATAGGTAATGGTATAAGAAGTGCCTAACCTATCGCTTACGTTGATATAGGTGTCGCTGAAGCCATCACCTATGTTGACATAAGAGGCGCCTAACCTATCTCCTAAATGAGGCGTTGAGCATAGGCAATGGTTTATGCGGCGCCTAATCTATCGCCTATGTTTATATAGGTGGCGCCTATGGCATCTCCTATGTTTACATAGGCGGTGCCTAACCTATCGCCTTAGTGAGGCACCAAGCATAGGCAATGGTATAAGCAGCGCCTAACCTATCGCCTATGTTGATATAGGAGGTGCCTAAGCGATCGCCCATGTTGACATAAGCGGTGCCTAACCTATCTCCTAAGTGAGGCAGTGAGCATAGACAATGGTATAAGCAGCACCTTACCTGTCACCTATGTTATTATAGGCGGCGCCTAATCCATCGACTATGTTGACATAGACGGCACCTAACCTATTGCCTAAGTGAGGCAGTGAGTATAGGTAATGGTATAAGCGGCGCCTAACCGATCGCCTATGTTGGTATAGGTGGCGCCTATGGCATCGCTTATGTTTACATAGGCGGCACCTAATCTATCTCCTAAGTGAGGCGGTGAGCATAGGCAATGGTATAAGTGGCGCCTAACCTGTCGCCTATGTTGGTATAGGCGGCGCCTAATCCATCGACTATGTTGACATAGGCGGCACCTAACCTATCACCTAAGTGAGAAAGTGAGCATAGGTAATGGTATAAGCGGCGCCTAACCTATCGCCTATGTTGATATACGCGGTGCCTAAGCCATTGCCTATGTTTATATATGAGGCGCCTAACCTATCGCCTAAGTGAGGCAGTAAGCATTTGCAATGGTATAAGCGGCGCATAACCTATCACCTATGTTGATATAGGCGGCGCCTAAGCCATCGCCTATGTTGATATAGGCGGTGCCTAACCTATCACCTAATTGAGGCAATGAGCACAGGCAATGGTATAAGCGACGCCTAACCTATCTGGTATGTTGATATAGGCGGTGCCTAAGCCATCGCCTATATTGACATAGTCGGCACCTAACCTATCGCCTAAGTTAGGCAGTGAGCATAGGTAATGGTAAAAACGGCGCCTAACCTATCGCCTATGTTTATACAGGTGGCGCCTATGGCAGCGCCTAACCTATTGCCTTAGTGAGGCAGCAAGCATAGGCAATGGTATAAGCGACGCCTAACATATCACCTATGTTGATATAGGCGGCGCCAAAGCAATCGCCTATGTTGTTATAGAAGGCGCCTAACCTATCGCCTAAGTGAGGTGGTAAGAATAGGCAATGGAATAAGCGGCTCCTAACCTGTCGCCTATGTTGAAATAGGCGGCACCAAATCCATCGACTATGTTGACATAGGCGGCACCTAACCTATCGCCTAAGTGAGGCAGTGACCATAGGTAATGGTTTAAGTGGCGCCTAACCTATTACCTATGTTTATATAGGTGGCGCTTATGGCATCGCTTATGTTTACATAGGCAGAGGCTATCCTATCGCCTAAGTGAGGCAGCTAGCATAGGCAATGGTATAAGCGGCGCCTAACCTATCGCCTATGTTGACATATGTGGCGCCTAAACCATTGCCTATGTTTATATATGTGGCGCCTAACCTATCGCCTAAGTGACGCAGTAAGCATAGGCAATGGTATAAGTGGCCCCTAACCTGTCGCCTATGTTGATAAAGACGGCGCCTAATCCATCTCATATCTTGACATAGGAGGCACCTAACCTATCGCCTAAGGCAGTGAGAATTGGTAATGGTATAAGCGACGCCTAACCTATCGCCTATGTTGATATTGGTGGCTCCTATGGCATCGCCTATGTTTACATAGGCGGCGCCTAACTTAACGCCTAAGTGAAGAAGCTAGCATAGGCAATGGTATATGCGGCGCCTAACCTATCGCCTATGTTGATATACGTGGCACCTAAGTGAGGCAGTAAGCATAGGCAATGGTATAAGCGTCGCCTAACCTAACGCCTATGTTGATATAGGAAGCGCCTAAGCCATCGCCTATGTTGACGTAGGCGGTGCATAACCTATCGCCTAATTGATGCTGTGACCGTAGGCAATGGTATAAGCAGGGCCTAACCTATCGCCTATGTTGATATAGGCGGCGCCTAAGGCATTGCCTATGTTGACATAGACGGAGCCTAACCTATCGCCTATGTCAGGCAACGAGCATACGAAATGGTATTTGCGATGCCAAACCTATCGCCTATGTTGATATAGGCGATGCCTAAGCCATCGTCTATGTTGACATAGGCGGCGCCTGACCTATCGCCTAAGTGAGGCAGTGAGCATAGGCAATGGTATAAGTGGCACCTATCCTATCGCCTATGTTGATATAGGAGGCGCCTAAACCATCGCCTATGTTAACATAGGCGGCGCCTAACCTATTGCCAAAGTGAGCCACCGAGCATAGGCAATGGTATAAGCGGCACCTAACCTATCGCGTATGTTGATATAGGCAACACTTAAGCCATCGCCTATGTTGACATAGGTGACCACTATGGCATCGCTAATGTTTACATAAGCGGCGCCTAACCTATCTCCTAAGTGTGGCAGCGAGCATAGGCAATGGTATAAGTGGCGCCTAACCTATCGCCTATCTTGATATAGGAGGCGCCTAAGCCATTGCCTATGTTTATATATGCGACACCCAACCTTTCGACTAAGTGAGGCAGTAAGCATAGGCAATGGTATAAGCGGAGCCTAACCTATCGACAATGTTGATATAGGCGGCGCCTAAGCCATCGCCTATGTTGATGTAGGCGGTGTCTAACTTTTCTCCTAATTGAGGTAGTGGGCATAGGCAATGGTATAAGCAGCGCCTAACCTATCACCTATGTTGATATAGGCGTCGCCTAAGCCATCGCCTAAGTTAGGCAGTGAGCATAGCCAATGGTATAAGCGGCGCCTAACCTATCGCCTATGTTGATATAGGCAGCGTCTAAGCGATCGCCTATGTTGTCTTAGACGGCCCCTAACCTATCGTCTTAGTAAGGCGGTGAGCATAGGCAATGGTATAAGCGGCCCATAACCTATCGCCTATGTTGATATAGATGGTGCCTAAGCCATTGCCTAAGTGAGGAAGTGAGCATAGGTAATGGTATAAGCGGCGCCTAACCTTTCGCCTATGTTGATATAGGCGGCGCCTAATCCATCGCTTATGTTGACATAGGTGGAGCCTAACCTATAGCCTAAATGAGGCAGCGAGCATAGGCAATGGTATAAGCGGTGCCTAACCTATTGCCTATGTTGACATACGTGGCGCCTAACCCATTGCCAATATTTATATATGCAGCACCTAACCTATCACCTAAGTGAGGCAGTAAACATAGGCAATGGTATAAGCAGCGCCTAACCTATCGCCTATGTTGATAGAGGCGATGCCTAAGCCATCGTCTATGTTAACATAGGTGGCGCCTAACCTATCGCCTATACGAGGCAGTGAGCATAGGCAATGGTATAAGCGGCGCCAAACCTATCACCTATGTTGATATAGGAGGTGCCTAAACCATCGCCTATGTTAACATCGGCGGCGCCTAACCTATTGCCAAAGTAAGGCACTGAGCATAGGCAATGGTATAAGCGGCGCCTAACCTATCGCGTATGTTTATATAGGCAGCGCCTAAGACATCGCCTATGTTGACATTGGTGGCCCCAATGGCATCGCTTATGTATACATAGGCGGTGCCTAACCTATCGCCTAAGTGTGGAAGCGAGCATAGGCAATGGTATAAGCGGCGCCTAACCTATCGCCTATGTTGATATAGGAGGCGCCTAAGCCATTGCCTATGATTATATATGCGGCGCCCAACCTATCAACTATGTGAGGCAGTAAGCATAGGCAATGGTATAAGCGGCGCCTAACCTATCGCTAATGTTGATATAGGCGGCGCCTAATCCATCGCCTATGTTGACGTAGGCGGTGCCTAACCTATCTCCTAATTGAGGTAGTGGGCATAGGCAATGGAATAAGCATCGCCTAACCTAACGCCTATGTTGATATAGGCGGCGCCTAAGCCATCGCCTAAGTTAGGCAGTGACCATAGCCAATTGTATAAGCGGGGCCTAACCTATCGCCTATGATGATATAGGCGGCGCCTAAGCGATCGCCTATCATGAAATAGGCGGCGCCTAACCTATCGCCTTAGTAAGGCGGTGAGCATAGACAATGGTATAAGCGGCGCATAACCTATCGCCTATGTTGAAATAGGTGGCGCCTAAGCCATTGCCTATGTTGACATAGACCGAGCCTAACCTATCGCCTAAGTAAGGAAGTGAGCAAAGGTAATGGCATAAGCGGCGCCTAACCTGTTGCCTATGTTGATATAGGCGGCTCCTAATCCATCGCTTATGTTTACATAGGCGGCGCCTAACCTATCACGTAAGTGAGGCAGCGAGCATAGGCAATGGTATAAGCGGCGCCTATCCTATCGCCTATGTTGACATAAGTGGCGCCTAAGCCATTACCTATATTTATATAAGCGGCGCCTAACCTATCGCCTAAGTGAGGCAGTGAGCATAGGCAATGGTATAAGCGGCGCCTAACGTATCGCCTATGTTGATATAGGCGGCGCCTAAGCCATCGCCTATGTTAACATAGGCGGTGCCTAACCTATCGCCTAAGTGAGGCAGTGATCAAAGACTATGGTATAAGCGGTGCCTAACCTATCGCCTATGTTTATATAGGCGGCACCTAAGCCATCGCCTAAGTGAGGTAGTGAGCATAGCCAATGATATAAGTGGCACCTAACCTATCGCCTATGTTGATATAGGCGTCGCCTAAGCGATCGCTTATGTTGTCATAGGCGGCGCCTAACTTATCGCCTAAGTAAGGCTGTGAGCATAGGCAATGGTATAAGCGGCGCATAACCTATTGCCCATTTTAAAATAGGTGGCCCCTATGCCATTGCCTATGTTGACATAGACGGAGCCTAACCAATCGTCTAAGTGAGGCAGTGAGCATAGGTAATGGTATAAGTGGCGCCTAACCTATCACCTATGTTTATATAGGTGGGTCCTAAGCCATCGCCTATGTTGACATAGGAGGCGCCTGACCTATCGCCTATGTGAGGCAGTGAGCATAGGAAATGGTATAAGCGGTGCCTAACCTATCGCCTATGTTGATATAGGCGGCGCCTAAGCAATCACCTATGTTGACATAGGCGGTGCCTAACCTATAGCCTAATTGAGGTAGTGAGCATAGGCAATTGTATAAGCACCGCCTAACCTATCGCCTATGTTGATATAGGCGGCGCCTAACACATCACTTATGTTGACATAGGCAGAGCCTAACCTATCTCCTATGTGAGGCAGTGAGCATAGGCAATGGTATAAGTCGCGCCTAACCTATCGCCCATATTGATATCGGCGGCGCCTAAGCCATCGCCTATGTTGACATAAGCGGCGCCTAACCTATCGCCTAAGTGAGGCGGTGAGCATAGGCAATGGTATAAGCGGCGCCTAACCTGTCGCCTATGTTGGTATAGATGGTGCCTAATCCATCGACTATGTTGACATAGGCGGCACCTAACCTATCGCCTAATTAAGGCAGTGAGAATAGGTAATGGTATAAGCAGCGCCTAACCTATCGTCTATGTTGATATAGGTGGAGCCTATGGCATCGCTTATGTTTACATAGACGGCTCCTAACCTATCACCTAAGTGAGGAAGCGAGCATAGGCAATGGTATAAGCGGTGCCTAACCTATCGCCTATGTTGGTATACATGGCGCCTAAGCCATTGCCTATAATTTTATATGCGACGCCTAACCTATCACCTAAGTAAGGCAGTAAGCATAGGCAATGATATAAGCGGCGCCTTACCTATCGCCTATGCTGATATAGGCGGCACCTAAACAATCGCCTATGATTACATAGGCAGTGCCTAACCTATCGCCAAATTGAGGCAGTGAGCATAGGAAATGGTATAAGCAGCGCCTAACCGATCTCCTATGTTGATATAGGCGGCGCCTAAGCCATCGCCTATGTTGACATAGGCGGCACCTAACCTATCGTCTAAGTAAGGCAGTGAGCATAGGTAATGGTATAAGCGGCGCATAACCTATCGCCTATGTTGATATAGGTGGCGCCTATGGCATCTCCTGTTTTTACATAGGCGGCGCCAAACCAATCGCCTTAGTGAGGCTGCAAGCATATGCAATGGTACAAGCAGCGCCTAACCTATCGCCTATGATGACATAGGCGGCGCCTAACCTATCTCCTAAGTGAGGCGGTAAGCATAGGAAATGGTATAAGCGGCGCCTAACATGTCCCCTATGTTGATATAGGCAGCACCTAATCCATTGACTATGTCGATATAGGCGGCACCTAACCTATCGCCTAAGTGAGGAAGTGAGCATAGGTAATGGAATAAGCGGAGCCTAACCTATCGCCTATGTTGATATAGGTAGCGCCTATGGCATTGGTTATGTTTACATATGCGGGGTCTAACCTATCGCCTAAGTGAGGCAACGAGCATAGGCAATGGTATAAGCGGCGTCTAACCTATCGCCTATGTTGACATAACAGGCGCCTAAACCATTGCCTATGTTTATATATGCGGCTCCTAACCTATCGCCTAAGTGAGGCAGTAAGCATAGGCGATGGTATAAGCGGCGCCTAACCTGTCGCCTATGTTGATATAGGCGGCGTTTAATCCATCGCATATATTGACATAGGCGGCACCTAACCTATCTCCTAAGTGAGGCAGTGAGCATAGGTAATGGTATAAGCGGCGCATAACATATCGCCTATGTTTACATAGGCGGCGCCTAACCTATCACCTTGTTGGGGCAGCGAGCATAGGCAATGGTATAAGCGGCGCCTAACCTATCGCCTATTTTGATATACGTGGTACCTAAGCCATCGTCTATGTTTATATAGGCGGCGGATAACCAATCGCCTAAGTGAGGCAGTAAGCATAGGCAATGATATAAGCGGTGCCTAACCTAACGCCTATGTTGATATAGGCGGCGCCTAAGACATCGCCTATGTTGACATAGGCGGCACCGATCCTATCGTCTAAGAAAGGCAGTGAGCATAGGTAATGGTATAAGCGGCGCCTAACCTATCGCCTATGTTGATATAGGTGGAACCTATGGAAGATCCTATGTTTACATAGGCGGCACCAAACCTATCGCCTTAGTGAGGAAGCAAGCACAGGAAATGGTATAAGAGGCGCTTAACCTATCGCCTATGTTGATATAGGCAGCGCTTAAGCGATCGCCTTGTTGACATAGGCGGTGCCTAACCTATCTCCTAAGTAAGCAGGTAAGCATAGGCAATGGTATATGCGGCACCTAACCTGTCGCCTATGTTGATATAGGCGGCACCTAATCCATTGACTATGTTTATATATGCGACGTCTAACCTATCACCTAAGTGAGGAAGTGAGCATAGGTAATGGGAAAAGCGGAGCCTAACCTATCGCCTATGTTTCTATAGGTGGCGCCTATGGCATTGCTTATGTTTACATAAGCGGCGTCTAACCTATCACCTAAGTGAGGTAGCGAGCATAGGTAATGATATAAGAGGCGTCTAACCAATCGCCTATCCCATTGCCTATGTTTATATATGCGATGCCTAACCTGTCGCCTAAGTGAGGCAGTAAGCATAGGCAATGGTATAAGCGGCGCCTAACCTATCGCCTATGTTGATATAGGCGACGTCTAATCCATCGCATATGTTGACATAGGCGGCACCTACCCTATCTCCTAAGTGACGCAGTGCGCATAGGTAATGGTATAAGCGTCGCCTAACCTATCGCCAATGTGGATATAGGCGGCGCTTATGGAATCACCTATTTTTACATAGGCGGTGCCTAACCTATCGCCTAAGTGTGGCAGCGAGCATAGGCAATGGTATAAGTGGTGCCTAAGCCATCGCCTATGTTGATATATGTGGCGCCAAAGCCATCGCCTATGTTTATATAGGCGGCGGCTAACGTATCGCCTAAGTGAGGCAGTAAGCATAGCCAATGGTAGAAGCGGCGCCTAACCTAATGCCTATGTTTATATTGGTGGCGCCTAAGACATCGCCTATGTTGACGTAGGCGGTGTCTAACCTATTGCCTAATTGAGGCAGTGAGCATAGGCAATGGTATAAGCGACGCCTAACCTATCGCCTATGTTATTATATAGGCGACGCCTAAGCCATTTCCTATGTTGACATAGACGGAGCCTAACCTATCGCCTAGGTGAGGCAGTGAGTATAGGCAATGGTATAAGCGGCGCCTAACCTATCGCCTATGTTGATATAGGAGGCGCCTAAACCATCGCCTATGTTAACATAGGCAGAGCCTAACCTATCGCCAAAGTGAGGCACTTAGCATAGGCAATGGTATAAGAGGTTCCTAATCTATCGCCTATGTTGATATAGGTAGCGCCTAAGACATCTCCTATGTTGACATAGGCGGCGCCTAACCTATCACCTAAGGGAGGTAGTGAGCATAAAAAATGGTATAAGCGGCACCTAACCTATCGCCTATGTTGATATAGGTGGTGCCTAAGCTGTCGCCTATGTTGATATAGGCGGCACCTAATCAATCTACTATATTGACGTAGGAGGCACCTAACGTATCTCCTAAGTGAGTCAGTAAGCATAGGTAATGGTATAAGCGGCTCCTAACCTATCGCCTATGTTGACATAGGTTACGCCTATGGCATCGCTTATGTTCACATAGGCGGAGCCTAACCTATCGCCGAACTGAGATAGTGAGCATAGGCAATGGTATAAGCGGCGCCTAACCTATCGCCTATGTTGATATACGTGGCGCCTAAGCCATCGCCTATGTTTAAATAGGTGGCGGCTAACCTATTGCCTAAGTGAGGCAGTAAGCATAGACAATGGTATAAGCGGCGCCTAACCTAACTTCTATGTTGATATAGGCGGCGCCTAATCCATCGCCTATGTTGATGTAGGTGGTGCCTAACCTATCGCCTAATTGAGACAGTGAGTATATGCAATGGTATAAGAGGACGCCTAACCTATCGCCTATGTTGATATAGGCGGCGCCTAAGCCATTCCTTATGATGACATAGACGGAGCCTAACCTATCGCCTATGTAAGGCAGTGAGCATAGGAAATGGTAGAAGTGGCGCCTAACCTATCGCCTAAGTGAGGCAATGAGCATAGGCAATGGTATAAGTGGCGCCTAACCTATCGCCTATGTTGATATATGTGGCACCTAAGCGATCGCCTATGTTGACATAGGTGGCGCCTAACCTACTCCTAAGTGAGGCGATGAGCATAGGAAATGGTATAAACGGCACCTAACCTGTCGCCTATGCCGATATAGGCGGCACCTAACCTATCACCTAAGTGAGGTAGTGAGCAAAGGTAATGGTATTAGCGGAGCCTAATCTATCTCCTATGTTGATATAGGTGGAGCCTATGGCATCGCTTATGTTTACTTAGGCAGCGTCTAACCTATCGCCTAAGTGAGGCAGCAAGCATAGGCAATGGTATAAGCGGAACCTAACCTATCGCCAATGTACATATAGGTGGCGCCTATGGCATCGCCTATGTTCACATAGGTGGCGCCTAACCTATCGACTAAGTGAGCCAGTGAGCATAGGCAATGGTATAAGCGGCGCCTAACCTATCGCCTATGTTGATATAGGCGGCGCATCAGCCATCGCCTATGTTGACAAAGGTCGCGCCTAACCTATCTCCTAAAGGAGCCAGTGAGCATAGGCAATGGTATAAGAGAAACCTAACCTATCGCCTATATTGATATATGTGGCGCCTAAGCCATCACCTATGTTGACATAGGCGAAACATAACCTATCACCTATGTTGATATAGGTGGCGCCTATGGCATCGCTTATGTTTACATAGGCGGTGCCTAATCTATCGCCTAAGTGAGGCAGCGAGCATAGGCAATGGTATAAGCAGCGCCTAACCTATCACCTATGTTGATATAGGTGGAGGCTATGGCATCACTTATGTTTACATAGGGGGCGTCTAACCAATCGCCTAAGTAAGGCAGCGAGCATAGGCACTGGTATAAGCGGCGCCTAATCTATCGCCTATGTTGACATGAGTGGCGCCTAAGCCATTGCTTATGTTTATATATGCGGCGCCAAACCTATCGCCTAAGCGAGGCAGTAAGCATAGGCAATGGTATAAGCGGCGCCTAACCTGTCGCCTATGTTGATATAGGCGATGCCTAAGCCATCGTCTATGTTAACATAGGTGGCGCCTATCCTATCGCCTAAGTGAGGAGGTGAGCTTAGGCAATGGTATAAGCGGCGCCTAACCTATCGCCTATGTTGATATAGGAGGCGCCTAAACCATCGCCTATGTTAACATAGGTGGCGCCTAACCTATCTCCAAAGTGAGGCACTGAGCATAGGCAATGGTATAAGCGGCGCGTAACCTATCGCCTATGTTGATATAGGCAGCGCCTAAGCTATCCCCTATGTTGACATAGGCGGCGCCTAACCTATCGCCAAAGTGAGGTAGTGTGCATAGATAATGGTATAAGCGGCGCCTAACCTATCACCTATGTTGATATAGGAGGCACCTATGCCATCGCCTAACTGAGGCAGTGAGCATAAAAAATGGTATATGCGGCGCCAAACCTATCCCCTAAGCGATCGCCTATGTTCACTTAGGCGGCACCTAACCTATCGCTTAAGTGAGGCAGTGAACATAGGTAATGGTATAAGCGGCGCCTAAACTATCGCCTATGATGACATAGGTGGCGCCTATGGCATCGCTTATGTTTACATAGGCGGCGCCTAACCTATCGCCTAAGTGAGGCAGCGAGCATAGGCAATGGTATAAGCGGCGCCTAACCTATCGCCTATGTTGACATATGTGGAGCCTATGCCATTGCCTATGTTTACATATACGGCGCCTAACCTATCGCCTAAGTGAGGAAGTAAGCACAGGCAATGGTATTAGCGGCCCCTAACCTGTCGCCTATGTTGATTTAGGCGGTGCCTAATCCATCGCATATATAGACATAGGCGGCACCTAACCTATCCCCTAAGGCAGTGAGCATAGGTAATGGTACAAGCGACACCTAACCTATCGCCTATATTCATATAGGTGGCGCCTATGGAATCGCCTATGATTACATAGGCGGCACCAAACTTATCGCCTAAGTGAGGAAGCTAGCATAGGCAATGGTATAAGCGGCGCCTAACCTATCGCCTATGTTGATATACGTGGCGCCTAAGCCATCGCCTATGTTTAAATAGGCGGGGTATAATCTATCCCCTAAGTGAGGCAGTAAGCATAGGCAATGGTATAAGCGGCGCCTAACCTAACGCCTATGTTGATATAGGCAGCGCCTAAGCCATCATCTATGTTGACATAGGTTGCGCCTAACCAATCGCCTAAGTGAGGCGGTGAGCATAGGGATTGGTACAAGCGGCGCCTATCCTATCTCCTATGTTGATATAGGAAGCAGCAAAACCATCGCCTATGTTAACATAGGTGGTGCCTAACGTATCGCCAAAGTGAGGCACTGAGCATAGGCAATGGTATAAGCGGCGCCTAACCTATCGCCTATGTTGATATACGTGGCGCCTAAGCCATCGCCTATGTTTAAATAGGCGGGGTATAATCTATCGCCTAAGTGAGGCAGTAAGCATAGGCAATGGTATAAGCGGCTCCTAACCTAATGCCTATGTTGATATAGGCAGTGCCTAATCCATCATCTATGTTGACATAGGTTGCGCCTAACCTATCGCCTAAGTGAGGCGGTGAGCATAGGGATTGGTACAAGCGGCACCTATCCTATCTCCTATGTTGATATAGGAAGCAGCAAAACCATCGCCTATGTTAACATAGGTGGTGCCTAATGTATCGCCAAAGTGAGGCACTGAGCATAGGCAATGGTATAAGCGGCGCCTAACCTATATCCTATGTTGATATAGGCAGTGCATAAACCATAACCTATGTTGACATAGGCAGCGCCTAACCTATCACAAATGTGAGGCAGTGAGCATAGGCAATGGTATAAGCGGAGCCTAACCTATCTCCTATGTTGATATACGTGGCTCCTAAGACATTGCCGATGTTTATATATGCGGTGCCAACCTATCGACTAAGTGAGGAAGTAAGCATAGGCAATGGTATAAGCGGCGCCTAACATATCAACAATATTGATATAGGTGGTGCTTAAGCCATCGCCTATGTTGACGTTGGCGGCGCCTAAGCCATCACCTACCCTATCTCCTATGTTGAGATAGGCGGCGCCTAATCCATCACCTATTTTTACATAGGCGGACCCTAACCTATTACCTATGTGAGGCAGTGAGAATAGGTAATACTATAACCGACGCCTAACCTATCGCCTATGTTGATATAGGCTGAGCCTAAGCCATCACCTATGTTGACATAGGTGGCGCCTAACCTATCGCCTAAGTGAGGCAGTGAGCATAAGCAATGGTATAAGCGGCGTCTAACCTATCGCCTATGTTGATATAGGCGGCGCCTAAGCCATCACCTATGTTGACATAGGCGGCGCCTAACCTATCGCCTATGTTTATATAGTCAGCACCATATCCATTTCCTGTGTTGACATAGGCGGCGTCTAACCTATCTCCTCAGTGAGGCAGTGAGCATAGAAAATGGTATAAGTGCACCTAACCTATCACCTATGTTGATATAGGCGTCACCTAAGCCATCGTCTAAGTTAGGAAGTTAGAATAGGCAATGGTATAAGCGGCATCTAACCTATCGCGTACGTTGATATAGGCCGAGCCTAAGCGATCGCCTATGTTGATATAGTCGGTGCCTAACCTATCTCCTAAGTGAGGCGGTGAGCATAGGCAATGGTAATAGCGGCGCCTAACCTGTCGCCGATGTTGGTATAGGCGGCGCCTAATCCATCGACTATGTTGACATAGGCGGAACCTAACCTATCTCCTAAGTGAGGCAGTAAGCATTGGTAATGGTATAAGCGGTGCCTAACCTATCGCCTAAGTGAGGCATTAAGCATAGGTAATGGTATAAGCGACGCCTGACCTATCGCAAATATTGATATAGGTGGGGCCTATGGCATCGCTTATGATAAAATAGGCGGCGCCTAACCTATCGCCAAAGTTAGGCAGCAAGCATAGGCAAAGGTATAAGCGGCGCCTAACCTATCGCCTATGTTGATATACGTGGTGCCTAAGCCATTGCCTATGTTTATATATGCAGCGCCCAACCTATCGACTAAGTGAGGAAGTAATCATAGGCAATGGTATAAGCGGCGCTTTACCTATCCCCTATCTGGATATAGGCGGCGCCTAAGCCATCGCCTATGTTGACGTAGGCGGCGCCTAACCTATCGCCTAATTGAGGCAGTGACCATAGGCAACGGTATAAGCATCGCATAACGTATCGCCTATGTTGTTATAGGCGGCACCTAAGCCATCGCTTATAATAACATAGGTGGCACCTAACCTATCGCCTAAGTGAGTCAGTGAGAATAGACAATGGTATAACTGGCATCTAACCTATCGCCTATGTTGATATAGGCGGCGCCTAAGACATCGCCTATGTTGACAAAAGTGGCGCCTAACCTATCTCCTACGTGAGGCAGTTAGCTTAGGCAATGGTATAAGCGGTGCTTAACCTATCGCCTATATTGATATAGGCGGCGCCTAAGCAATCTCCTATGTTGACATAGGCGGCGCCTAACCTATCGCCTATGTTGATATTGGCAACACCATATCATTTGCCTCTTTTGACATAGATGGATTCTAACCTATCGCCTAAGTGAGGCATTGATCATAGATAATGGTATAAGCGGCGCCTAACCTATCACCTAATTGAGGCGGTGACAATAGGCAATGGTATAAGCGTCGCTTAAACAGTCTCCTATGTTGGTATAGGCGGCGCCTAATCCATCGACTATATTGACATAGGCGGCACCTAACCTATCGCTTAAGTGAGGCAGTGAGCATAGGTAATGGTATAAGCGGCGCCTAACCTATCGCCAATGTTGATATAGGTGGCGCTTATGTCTACATAGGCGGTGCCTAACCTATCGCCTAAGTGAGGTAGCGAGGATAGGCAATGGTATAAGCGGCGCCTAACCTATCGCCTATATTGATATATGTGGCGCCTAAGATATTGCCTATGTTTATATATGCGGCCCCCAACCTATCGCCTAAGTGAGGCAGTAAGAATAGGCAATGGTATAAGCGGCGCCTAACCTATCGCCAATGTTGATATAGGCAGCGCCTAAGCCATCACCTATGTTGACATAGGCGGCGCCTAACCTATCGCCTATGTTTACATAGGAAGCACCATATCCATTGCCACTGTGGACATAGGCGGCGTCTAACCTATCGCCTAAGTGAGGCAGTGAGCATAAAAAATGGTATAAGTGGCGCCTAACCTATCACCTATGTTGATATAGGCGGCACCTAAGCCATCGCCTAAGTTAGGCAGTTAGCATAGGCAATGGGATAAGCGGCGCCTAACCTATCGCCTATGTTGATATAGGCGGAGCCTAAGCGATCGCCTATGTTGACATACTCGGCACCTAACCTATCTCCTAAGTGTGGTAGTGAGCATAGGTAATATTATAAGCAACGCCTAACCTATCGCCTAAGTGAGGCAGTGAGCATAGGTAATGGTATAAGCGACGCCTAACCTATCTCAAATATTGATATAGACGGCGCCTAAGCCATCACCTATATTGACGTAGGCGGCGCCTAACCTATCGCCTAATTGAGGCAGTGACCATAGGCAATGGTATAAGCGTCGCCTAACCTATCGCCTATGTTGTTATAGGCGACGCCTAAGCCATGGCCTATATTAACATAGGTAGCACCTAACCTATCGCCTAAGTGAGTTAGTGAGAATAGGCAATGGTATAACTGGCACCTAACCTATCGCCTATATTGATATAGGCGGCGCCTAAGACATCGCCTATGTCGACATACGTGGCGCCTAACCTATCGCCTAAGTGAGGTAGTGAGCATAGACAATGGTATAAGCAGCGCCTAACCTATCACCTATGTTGATATAGGCGGCACTTAAGCTATCGCCTAAGTGAGGCAGTCAGCTTAGGGAATGGTATAAGAGGCACCTAACCTATCACGTATGTTGATATAGGCGGAGCGTAAGCGATCGCCTAAGCTATCACCTATGTTGACATAGGCGGCGCCTAACCTATCTCCTAATTGAGGCGGTGAGCATAGGCTATGGTATAAGCGGCGCTTAACCTGTCGGCTATATTGGTATAGGCGGCGCCTAATCCATCGACTATATTGACATAGGCGGCACCTAACCTATCGCCTAAGTGAGGCAGTGAGCATAGGTAATGGTATAAGCGGTGCCTAACCTATCACCAATGTTGATATAGGTGGCGCCTAACCTATTGCCTAAGTGAGGCAGCGAGCATAGGCAATGGTATAAACGACGCCTAATCTATCGCCTATATTGATATATATGGTGCCTAAGCCATTGCCTATGTTTATATATGTGTGCCCAACCTATCGCCTAAGTGAGGAAGTAAGCATAGGCAATGGTATAAGCGGCGCCTAACCTATCGCCACTGTTGATATAGGGGGTGCCTAAGCAATCGCCTATGTTGACATAGGCGATGCCTAACCTATCGTCTAATTGAGGCAGTGACCATAGGCAATGGGTTAAGCGTCGCCTAACCTATCGCCTATGTTGATATAGGCGACGCCTAAGCCATTGCCTATATTGACATAGGCGGCACCTAACCTATCGCCTAAGTGAGGCTGTGAGCATAGGTAATGATATAAGCGGCCCCTAACCTATCGCCTTTGTTGATATAGGTGGCGCCTATGGCATCTCCTTTGTATACATAGGCGGCGCCTAACCTATCGCCTAAGTGGGCAGCAAGCATAGGCAATGGTATAAGCGGCGCCTAACCTATCGCCTATGTTGATATAGGCGGGCCCTAAGCGATCGCCTATGTTGACATAGTCGTCACCTAACCTATCTCCTAAGTGAGGCAGTGAGCATAGGTAATTGTATATGCGGCGCCAAACCTATCGCCTAAGTGAGGCAGTGAGCATAGGAAATGGTATAAGCGGCGCCTAACCTATCGCCTATGTAGATATAGGAGGCACCTAAACCATCGCCTATGTTAACATAGGCGGCGCCTAACCTATCGCCAAAGTGAGGTACTGAACATAGGCAATGGTATAAGCGGCGCCTATCCTATCGCCTATGTTGATATATGCAGTGCCTAAGCCATCGCCTATGTTGAAATAGGCGGCGCCTAACCTATCACCTAAGTGAGGTAGTGAGCATAGACAATGGTATAAGCGGCGCCTAACCTTTCATCTATGTTGATATAGGAGGCGCCTATGCCATCTCCTAAGTGAGGCAGTGAACATAGCCAATGGTATAAGCGGCGACTAATCTATCGCCTATGTTGATACAGGCGGCGCCTAAGCGATCGCCTATGTTGACTTAGGCGGCGCCTAACCTATCGCCTAAGTAAGGCGGTGAGCATAGGCAATGGTATAAGCGGCGCATAACATATCGCCTATGTTGATATAGGTGGCACCTAAGCAATTGCCTATGTTGACATAGACCGAGCCTAATCAATCGCCTAAGTGAAAAAGTGAGCATAGGTAATGGTATAAATGACGCCGAACCGATCGCCTATGTTGATATAGATGGCGCCTAAGCCATCACCTATGTTGACATAGGAGGCGCCTAACCTATCGCCTAAGTGAGGCATTGAGCATAGGCAATGGTATAAGCGGCGCCTAACCTATCGCCCATGTTGATATAGGTGGCGCCTATGGCATCTCCTATGATTACATAGGCGGCGCCTAACCTATCGCCTTAGTGAGGCAGAAGGATAGGCAATGGTATAAGCGGCGCCTAACCTATCGCCTATTTTGATATAGGCGGTGCCTAAGCGATAGCCTATGTTGACATAGGCGATGCTTAACCTATCGCCAAATTGAGGCAGTGAGCATAGGCAATGGTATAAGCGGCGCCTAACCTATCTCCTATGTTTATATAGGCAGCGCCTAAGTAATTGCCTATGTTGACATAAGCGGCACCTAACCTATCTCCTAAGTAAGGCAGTGAGCATAGGTAATGGTTTAAGTGGCGCCTAATCTATCGCCTATGTTGATATAAGTGGCGCCTATGGCATCTCCGATGTTTACATAGGCGGCGCCTAACCTATCGCCTTAGTGAGGCAGCAAGCATAGGCAATGGTATAAGCGGCGCCTAACCTATCGCCTATGTTGATATAGGCGGCACCTAATCCAACGACTATGCTGACATAGGTTGCACCTAACCTATCACCTAAGTGAGGCAGTGAGCACAGGTAATGGCATAAGCGGAGCCTAACCTATCGCCTATGTTGATATAGGTGGCGCCTATGGCATCGCTTATGTTTACATAGACGGCGTGTAACCTATCTCCTAAGTGAGGTAGCGAGCATAGGCAATGGTATAAGCGGCGCCTAACCTATCGCCTATGTTGACATACGTGGCACCTAATCCATTGCCTATGTTTATATATGCGGCGCCTAACCTATCGCCTAAGTGAGGCAGTAAGCATAGGCAATGGTATAAGCGGCGCCTAACCTGTCGCCTATGTTGCTATAGGCGGCGCCTAATCCATCGCATATGTTGACATAGGCGGCACCTATCCTATCATCTAAGTGAGGCAGTGAGCATAGGTAATGGTATAAGCAGCGCCTAACCTATCTCCTATGTTGATATAGGTGGCGCCTATGGCATCGCCTATGTTTTCATAGGCGGCGCCTAACCTATCGCCTATGTCAGGCAGCAAGCATAGGCAATGGTATAAGCAGCGCCTAACCTATCCCCTATGTTTATATACGTGGCGGCTAAGCCATTGCCTATGTTTATATATGCGGCGCCTAACCTATCTCCTAAGTAGGGAAGTAAGCATAGGCAATGGTATAAGCGGCGCCTAACCTATCATCTATGTGAGGCAGTGAGAATAAGAAATGGTATAACCAGCGCCTAACCTATCGCCTATGTTTATATAGGCGGCGCCTAGTCCATCGCCTATGTTGACATAGGCGGCGCCTAACCTATAACCTAAGTGAGGCAGTGACCATAGGCAATGTTATAAGCGGCGCCTAACCTATCGCCTATGTTTACATAGGCAGCGCCTATCCTATTGTCTTAGTGAGGCAGCAAGAATAGGCAATGGTATAAGCGACGCCTAACCTATCGCCTATGTTGTTATAGGCGGCGCCTAAGCGATCGCCTATGTTTACATAGACGGTGCCTAACCTATCGGCTAAGTGAGGCGGTGAGAATAGGCAATGGTATAACCGGCGCCTAACCTATTGCCTATGTTGATATACATGGAGCCTAAGCCATTGCCTATGTTTACATATGCGGCGCCTAACCTATCGCTAAGTGAGGAAGTAAACATAGGCAATGGTATATGCGGCGCCTAACCTATCGCCTATGTGAGACAGTGAGAATAGGCAATGGTATAACCAGCGCCTAACCTATCGCCTATATTGATATAGGCGGCGCCTAGTCCATCACCTATGTTGACATAGGCGGCGCCTAACCTATAACCTAAGTGAGGAAGTGAGCATAGGCTATGTTATAAGCGGCACCTAACCTATCGCCTATGTTTACATAGGCAGCGCCTAACCTATTGCCTTAGTTTGCAGCAAGCATAGGCAATGGTATAAGCGATGCCTAACCTATCGCCTATGTTGATATAGGCGGCGCCTAAGCGATCGCCTATGTTGTCATAGACGGTGCCTAACCTATCGCCTAAGTGAGGTGGTGAGAATAGGCAATGGTATAAGCGACGCCTAACCTGTAGCCTATGTTGAGATAGGTGGTACCTAACCTATCGCCTAAGTAAGGCAGTGAGCATAGGTAATGGTTTAAGCGGCGCCTAACCTATCACATATGTTGACGTAGGTGGCGCTTATGGCATCGCTTATGATTACATAGGCAGAGCCCCACCTATCGCCTAAGTGAGGAAGCGAGCATAGGCAATGGGATAAGCGGCGCCTAACCTATCACCTATGTTGACATACGTGGCGCCTAAGCCATTGCCTATGTTTATATATGCGGCGCCTCACCTATAGCCTAAGTGAGGCAGCAAGCATAAGAAATTGTATAAGCGGCCCCTAACTTGTCGCCAATATTGATAAAAGCGGCGCCTAATCCATCGCATATGTTGACATAGGCGACACCTAACCTATCACCTAAGGCAGTGAGCATTGGTAATGGTATAAGCGACGCCTAACCTATCGCCTATGTTGATATAGGTGGCGCCTACGGCATCGCCTAACTTATCTTCTATGTCAGACATCTAGCATAGGAAATGGTATATGCAGTGCCTAACCTTTCGCCTATGTTGATATACGTGGCACCTAAGCCATCCCCTATGTTTAAATAGACGGCGGCTAATCTATCGCCTAAGTGAGGCAGTAAGCATAGGCAATGGTATAAGAAGCGCCTAACCTAACGCCTATGTAGATATAGGCAGCGCCAAGCCATCGCCTATGTTGACTTAGGCGGTGCCTAACGTATCGCCTAATTGAGGCAGTGTGCATACGCAATGGTATAAGCGGCGCCTAACCTATCGCCTATGTTGATATAGGCGGCGCCTAAGCCATTGCCTATGTTAACATAGATGGAGCCTAACCTATAGCCTATGTCAGGCAGTGAGCATAGGAAATGCTATAAGCGGCGCCTAACCTGTCGACTATGTTGATATAGGCGACGCCTAAGCCACGGTCTATGTTGACATAGGCGGCGCCTAACCTATCGCCTAAGTGAGGCAGTGAGCATAGGCAATGGTATAAGCAGCGCCTAACCTATCGCCTATGTTGATATAGGAGGCACCTATGCCATCGCCTAAGTTAGGCATTGAGCATAGCCAATGGTATAAGCGGTGCCTAGCCAATCGCCTATGTTGATATAGGCGGCGCCTAAGTGATCGCCCATGTTGACTTAGGCGGCGCCTAACCTATCTCCTAAGTAAGGCGGTGAGCATCGGCAATGGTATAAGCGGAGCCTAACCTATCGCCTATGTTGATATAGGTGGCGCCTAAGCCATTGCCTATGTTGACATAGACCGGTCCTACCTTATCGCCTAAGTGAGCAAGTGAGCATAGGTAATGGTAAAAGAAGCGCCTAACCTATCGCCTACATTGATATAGGTGGCACCTAAGCCATCACCTATGTTGACATAGGAGGCACCTAACCTATCTCCTAAGTGAGGCATTGAGCATAGGCAATGGTTTATGCGGCACCTAATCTATCACCTATGTTGATATAGATGGCGCCTATGGCATCTCCTATGTTTACATAGGAGGCGCCTAACCTATCGCCTTAGTGAGGCAGCAAGCATAGGCAATGATATAAGCGGCGCCTAACCTATCGCCTATGTTGATATAGGCGGCGCCTAAGCGATCGCCTATGTTGACATAAGCGGGGCCTAACCTATCGCCTAAGTGAGGCAGTGAGCATAGACAATGGTATAAGCGGCCCCTAACCTGTCGCCTATGTTGATATAGGCGCCACCTAATCCATCGACTATGTTCACATAGACGGCACCTAACCTATCGCCTAAGTGAGGCAGTGAGTATAGGTAATGGTGTAAGCGGCGCCTAACCTATCGCCTATGTTGATATAGATGGCACCTAAGCCATTGCCTATGTTGACATAGACCGAGCCTACCCTATCGCCTAAGTGAGGAAGTGAGCATACGTAATGGTATAAGAAGAGCCTAACCTATCGCCTACGTTGATATAGGTGGCGCCGAAGCCATCACCTATTTTGACATAAGAGGTGCCTAACCTATCTCCTAAGTGAGGCGTTGAGCATAGGCAATGGTTTATGCGGCGCCTAATCTATCGCCTATGTTTATATAGGTGGTGCCTATGGCATCTCCTATGCTTACATAGGCGGCGCCTAACCTATCGCCTTAGTGAGGCAGCAAGCATAGGCAATGGTAGAAGCGGCACCTAACCTATCGCCTATGTTGATATAGGAGGTGCCTAAGCGATCACCTATGTTGACATAGGCGGTGCCTAACCTATCTCCTAAGTGAGGCAGTGAGCATAGACAATGGTATAAGCAGCACCTAACCTGTCACCTATGTTATTATAGGCGGTGCGTAATCCATCGACTATGTTGACATAGACGGCACCTAACCTATTGCCTAAGTGAGGCAGTTAGTATAGGTAATGGTATATGCGGCGCCTAACCGATCGCCTATGTTGGTATAGGTGGCGCCTATGGCATCGCTTATGTTTACATAGGCGGCGCCTAATCTATCTCTTAAGTGAGGCGGTGAGCATAGGCAATGGTATAAGTGGCGCCTAACCTGTCGCCTATGTTGGTATAGGCAGCGCCTAATCCATTGACTATGTTGACATAGGCGGCACCTAACCTATCACCTAAGTGAGAAAGTGAGCATAGGTAATGGTATAAGCGGCGCCTAACATATCGCCTATGTTGATATACGTGGTGCCTAAGCCATTGCCTATGTTTATAAATGAGGCGCCTAACCTATCGCCTAAGTGAGGCAGTAAGCATTTGCAATTGTATAATCGGCGCATAACCTATCACCTATGTTGATATAGGCGGCGCCTAAGCCATCGCCTATGTTGATATAGGCGGTGCCTAACCTATCACCTAATTGAGGCAATGAGCACAGGTAATGGTATATGCGACGCCTAACCTATCTGGTATGTTGATATAGGCGGTGCCTAAGCCATCGCCTATATTGACATAGTCGGCACCTAACCTATCGCCTAAGTTAGGCAGTGAGCATAGGTAATGGTATAAGCGGCGCCTAACCTATCGCCTATGTTTATATAGGTGGCGCCTATGGCAGCGCCTAACCTATTGCCTTAGTGAGGCAGCAAGCATAGGCAATGGTATAAGCGACGCCTAACATATCACCTATGTTGATATAGGCGGCGCCAAAGCAATCGCCTATGTTGTTATAGAAGGCGCCTAACCTATCGCCTAAGTGAGGTGGTAAGAATAGGCAATGGTATAAGCGGCTCCTAACCTGTCGCCTATGTTGAAATAGGCGGCGCCAAATCCATCGACTATGTTGACATAGGCGGCACCTAACCTATCGCCTAAGTGAGGCAGTGACCATAGGTAATGGTTTAAGCGGCGCCTAACCTATTACCTATGTTGACATAGGTGGCGCTTATGGCATCGCTTATGTTTACATAGGCAGAGGCTATCCTATCGCCTAAGTGAGGCAGCTAGCATAGGAAATGGTATAAGCGGCGCCTAACCTATCGCCTCTGTTGACATATGTGGCGCCTAAGCCATTGCCTATGTTTATATATGTGGCGCCTAACCTATCGCCTAAGTGACGCAGTAAGCATAGGCAATGGTATAAGTGGCCCCTAACCTGTCGCCTATGTTGATAAAGGCGGCGCCTAATCCATCTCATATCTTGACATAGGAGGCACCTCACCTATCGCCTAAGGCAGTGAGCATTGGTAATGGTATAAGCGACGCCTAACCTAACTTAACGCCTAAGTGAAGAAGCTAGCATAGGCAATGGTATATGCGGCGCCTAACCTATCGCCTATGTTGATATACGTGGCACCTAAGTGAGGCAGTAAGCATAGGCAATGGTATAAGCGTCGCCTAACCTAACGCCTATGTTGATATAGGCTGCGCCTAAGCCATCGCCTATGTTGACGTAGGCGGTGCCTAACCTATCGCCTAATTGAGGCTGTGAGCGTAGGCAATGGTATAAGCAGGGCCTAACCTATCGCCTATGTTGATATAGGCGCCGCCTAAGGCATTGCCTATGTTGACATAGACGGAGCCTAACCTATCGCCTATGTCAGGCAGCGAGCATAGGAAATGGTATTTGCGATGCCAAACCTATCGCCTATGTTGATATAGGCGATGCGTAAGCCATCATCTATGTTGACATAGGCAGCGCCTAACCTATCGCCTAAGTGAGGCAGTGAGCATAGGCAATGGTATAAGTGGCGCCTATCCTATCGCCTATGTTGATATAGGATGCGCCTAAACCATCGCCTATGTTAACATAGGCGGCGCCTAACCTATTGCCAAAGTGAGCCACTGAGCATAGGCTATGGTATAAGCGGCGCCTAACCTATCGCCTATGTTGATATAGGCAACGCTTAAGCCATCGCCTATGTTGACATAGGTGACCACTATGGCATCGCTAATGTTTACATAAGCGGCGCCTAACCTATCGCCTAAGTGTGGCAGCGAGCATAGGCAATGGTATAAGTGGCGCCTAACCTATCGCCTATGTTGATATAGGAGGCGCCTAAGACATTGCCTATGTTTATATATGCGACGCCCAACCTATCGACTAAGTGAGGCAGTAAGCATAGGCAATGGTATAAGCGGCGCCTAACCTATCGACAATATTGATATAGGCGGCGCCTAAGCCATCGCCTATGTTGATGTAGGCGGTGTCTAACTTATCTCCTAATTGAGGTAGTGGGCATAGGCAATGGTATAAGCAGCGCCTAACCTATCACCTATGTTGATATAGGCGTCGCCTAATCCATCGCCTAAGTTAGGCAGTGAGCATAGCCAATGGTATAAGCGGCGCCTAACCTATCGCCTATGTTGATATAGGAAGCGTCTAAGCGATCGCCTATGTTGTCTTAGACAGCCCCTAACCTATCGTCCTAGTAAGGCGGTGAGCATAGGCAATGGTATAAGCGGCCCATAACCTATCGCCTATTTTGATATAGATGGTGCCTAAACCATTGCCTAAGTGAGGAAGTGAGCATAGGTAATGGTATAAGCGGCGCCTAACCTGTCGCATATGTTGATATAGGCGGCACCTAATCCATCGCTTATGTTTACATAGGTGGAGCCTAACCTATAGCCTAAATGAGGCAGCGAGCATAGGCAATGGTATAAGCGGTGCCTAACCTATCGCCTATGTTGACATACGTGGCGCCTAACCCATTGCCAATATTTATATATGCGGCACCTAACCTATCACCTAAGTTAGGCAGTAAGCATAGGCAATGGTATAAGCAGCGCCTAACCTATCGCCTATGTTGATAGAGGCGATGCCTAAGCCATCGTCTATGTTGACATAGGTGGCGCCTAACCTATCGCCTATGTGAGGCAGTGAGCATAGGCAATGGTATAAGCGGCGCCAAACCTATCACCTATGTTGATATAGGAGGAGCCTAAACCATCGCCTATGTTAACATCGGCGGCGCCTAACCTATTGCCAGAGTAAGGCACTGAGCATTGGCAATGGTATAAGCGGCGCCTAACCTATCACGTATGTTGATATAGGCTGCGCCTAAGCCATCGCCTATGTTGACATTGGTGGCCCCTATGGCATCGCTTATGTATACATAGGCGGTGCCTAACCTATCGCCTAAGTGTGGCAGCGAGCATAGGCAATGGTATAAACGGCGCCTAACCTATCGCCTATGCTGATATAGGAGGCGCCTAAGCCATTGCCTATGATTATATATGCGGCGCCCAACCTATCAACTATGTGAGGCAGTAAGCATAGGCAATGGTATAAGCGGCGCCTAACCTATCGCCAATGCTGATATAGGCGGCGCCTAATCCATCGACTATGCTGACGTAGGCGGTGCCTAACCTATCTCCTAATTGAGGTAGTGGGCATAGGCAATGGAATATGCATCGCCTAACCTAACGCCTATGTTGATATAGGCGGCGCCTAAGCCATCGCCTAAGTTAGGCAGTGACCAGAGCCAATTGTATAAGCGGGGCCTAACCTATCGCCTATGATGATATAGGCGGCGCCTAAGCGATCGCCTATCATGAATTAGGCAGCGCCTAACCTATCGCCTTAGTAAGGCGGTGAGCATAGGCAATGGTATAAGCGGCGCATAACCTATCGCCTATGTTGATATAGGTGGCGCCTAAGCCATTGCCTATGTTGACATAGACCGAGCCTAACCTATCGCCTAAGTGAGGAAGTGAGCAAAGGTAATGGTATAAGCGGCGCCTAACCTGTTGCCTATGTTGATATAGGTGGCTCCTAATCCATCGCTTATGTTTACATAGGCGGCGCCTAACCTATCACCTAAGTGAGGCAGCGAGCATAGGCAATGGTATAAGCGGCGCCTAACCTATCGCCTATGTTGACATAAGTGGCGCCTAAGACATTACCTATATTTATATAAGCGACGCCTAACCTATCGCCTAAGTGAGGCAGTGAGCATAGGCAAAGGTATAAGCGGCGCCTAACGTATCGCCTATGTTGATATAGGCGGCGCCTAAGCCATCGCCTATGTTAACATAGGCGGCACCTAACCTATCGCCTAAGTGAGGCAGTGATCATAGACTATGGTATAAGCGGTGCCTAACCTATCGCCTATGTTTATATAGGCGACACCTAAGCCATCGCCTAAGTGAGGTAGTGAGCATAGCCAATGATATAAGTGGCACCTAATCTATTGCCAATGTTGATATAGGCGTAGCCTAAGAGATCGCTTATGTTGTCATAGGCGGCGCCTAACTTATCGCCTAAGTAAGGCTATGAGCATAGGCAATGGTATAAGCGGCAAAAACCTATTGCCTATTTTAAAATAGGTGGCGCCTATGCCATTGCCTATGTTGACATAGACGGAGCCTTACCTATCGTCTAATTGAGGCAGTGAGCATAGGTAATGGTATAAGCGGCGCCTAACCTATCACCTATGTTTATATAGGTGGCTCCTAAGCCATCGCCTATGTTGAAATAGGAGGCGCCTAACCTATCGCCTATGTGAGGCAGTGAGCATAGGCAATGGTATAAGCGGTGCCTAACCTATCGCCTATGTTGATATAGGCGGCGCCTATGCAATCACCTATGTTGACATAGGCGGTGCCTAACCTATAGCCTAATTGAGGCACTGAGCATAGACAATGGTATAAGCACCGCCTAACCTATCGCCTATGTTGATATAGGCGGCGCCTAAGACATCACTTATGTTGACATAGGTAGAGCCTATCCTATCTCCTATGTGAGGCAGTGAGCATAGGCAATGGTATATGCCGAGCCTAACCTATCGCCCATATTGATATCGGCGGCGCCTAAGCCATCGCCTATGTTGACATAGGCGGCGCCTAACCTATCGCCTAAGTGAGGCGGTGAGCATAGGCAATGGTATAAGCGGCGCCTAACCTGTCGCCTATGTTGGTATAGGTGGTGCCTAATCCATCGACTATGTTGACATAGGCGGCACCTAACCTATCGCCTAATTAAGGCAGTGAGAATAGGTAATGGTATAAGCAGCGCCTAACTTATCGTCTATGTTGATATAGGTGGCGCCTATGGCATCACTTATGTTTACATAGACGGCTCCTTACCTATCACCTAAGTGAGGAAGCGAGCATAGGCAATGGTATAAGCGGTTCCTAACCTATCGCCTATGTTGATATACATGGCGCCTAAGCCATTGCCTATAATTATATATGCGACGCCTAACCTATCACCTAAGTAAGGCAGTAAGCATAGGCAATGATATAAGCGGCGCCTTACCTATCGCCTATGCTGATATAGGCAGCACCTAAACAATCGCCAATGTTTACGTAGGCAGTGCCTAACCTATCGCCAAATTGAGGCAGTGAGCATAGGCAATGGTATAAGCAGCGCCTAACCGATCTCCTATATTGATATAGGCGGCGCCTAAGCCATCGCCTATGTTGACATAGGCGACACCTAACCTATCGTCTAAGTAAGGCAGTGAGCATAGGTAATGGTATAAGCGGCGCATAACCTATCGCCTATGTTGATATAGGTGGCGCCTATGGCATCTCCTGTTTTTACATAGGCGGCGCCAAACCAATCACCTTAGTGAGGCTGCAAGCATATGCAATGTTACAAGCAGCGCCTAACCTATCGCCTATGATGACATAGGCGGCGCCTAACCTATCTCCTAAGTGAGGCGGTAAGCATAGGCAATGGTATAAGCGGCGCCTAACATGTCCCCTATGTTGATATTGGCAGCACCTAATCCATCGACTATGTCGATATAGGCGGCACCTAACCTATCGCCTAAGTGAGGAAGTGAGCATAGGTAATGGAATAAGCGGAGCCTAACCTATCGCCTATGTTGATATAGGTAGCCCCTATGGCATTGGTTATGTTTACATATGCGGGGTCTAACCTATCGCCTAAGTGAGGCAGCGAGCATAGGCAATGGTATAAGCGGCGTCTAACCTATCGCCTATGTTGACATAACAGGCGCCTAAACCATTGCCTATGTTTATATATGCGGCTCCTTACCTATCGCCTAAGTGAGGCAGTAAGCATAGGCAATGGTATAAGCGGTGCCTAACCTGTCGCCTATGTTGATATAGGCGGCGTTTAATCCATCGCATATATTGACATAGGCGGCACCTAACCTATCTCCTAAGTGAGGCAGTGAGCATAGGTAATGGTATAAGCGTCGCATAACATATCGCCTATGTTTATATAGTTGGCGCTTATGGCATCGCCTATGTTTACATAGGCGGCGCCTAAACTATCACCTTATTGGGGCAGCGAGCATAGGCAATGGTATAAACGGCGCCTAACCTATCGCCTATTTTGATATACGTGGCACCTAAGCCATCGTCTATGTTTATATAGGCGACGGATAACCAATCGCCTAAGCGAGGCAGTAAGCATAGGCAATGATATAAGCGGCGCCTAACCTAACGCCTATGTGGATATTGGCGGCTCCTAAGACATCGCCTATGTTGACATAGGCGGCACCGATCCTATCGTCTAAGAAAGGCTGTGAGCATAGGTAATGGTATAAGCGGCGCCTAACCTATCGCCTATGTTGATATAGGTGGCGCCTATGGCAGATCCTATGTTTACATAGGCGGCGCCAAACCTATCGCCTTAGTAAGGCAGCAAGCACAGGAAATGGTATAAGCGGAGCTTAACCTATCGCCTATGTTGATATAGGCAGCGCTTAAGCGATCGCCTTGTGGACATAGGCGGTGCCTAACCTATCTCCTAAGTAAGCAGGTAAGCATAGGCAATGGTATAAGAGGCACCTAACCTGTCTCCTATGTTGATATAGGCGGCACCTAATCCATCGACTATGTTTATATATGCGACGTCTAACCTATCACCTAAGTGAGGAAGTGAGCATAGGTAATGGGAAAAGTGGAGCCTAACCTATCGCCTATGTTTCTATAGGTGGCGCCTATGGCATTGCTTATGTTTACATAAGCGGCATCTAACCTATCACCTAAGTGAGGAAGCGAGGATAGGTAATGATATAAGAGGCGTCTAACCAATTTCCTATCCCATTGCCTATGTTTATATATGCAACGCCTAACCTATCGCCTAAGTGAGGCAGTAAGCATAGGCAATGGTATAAGCGGCGCCTAACCTATCGCCTATGTTGATATAGGCGACGTCTAATCCATCGCATATGTTGACATAGGCGGCACCTACCCTATCTCCTAAGTGACACAGTGAGCATAGGTAATGGTATAAGCGTCGCCTAACCTATCGCCAATGTGGATATAGGTGGCGCTTATGGCATCACCTATGTTTACATAGGCGGTGCCTACCCTATCGCCTAAGTGTGGCAGCGAGCACTGGCAATGGTATAAGTGGCGCCTAAGCCATCGCCTATGTTGATATATGTGGTGCCTAAGCCATCGCCTATGTTTATATAGGCGGCGGATAACGTATCGCCTAAGTTAGGCAGTAAGCATAGCCAATGGTAGAAGCGGCGCCTAACCTAACGCCTATGTTTATATTGGTGGCGCCTAAGACATCGCCTATGTTGACGTAGGCGGTGTCTAACCTATCGCCTAATGGAGGCAGTGAGCATAGGCAATGGTATAAGCGGCACCTAACCTATCGCCTATGTTATTATATAGGCGACGCCTAAGCCATTTCCTATGTTGACATAGACGGTGCCTAACCTATCGCCTAAGTGAGGCAGTGAGTATAGGAAATGGTATAAGCGGCGCCTAACCTATCGCCTATGTTGATATAGGAGCCGCCTAAACCATCGCCTATGTTAACATAGGCGGAGCCTAACCTATCGCCAAAGTGAGGCACTTAGCATAGGCAATGGTATAAGCGGTGCCTAATCTATCGCCTATGTTGATATAGGTAGCACCTAAGCCATCGCCTATGTTGACATAGGCGGCGCCTAACCTATCACCTAAGGGAGGTAGTGAGCATAGAAAATGGTATAAGCGGCACCTAACCTATCGCCTATGTTGATATAGGTGGCGCCTAAGCTGTCGCCTATGTTAATATAGGAGGCGCCTTATCAATCTACTATATTGACGTAGGAGGCACCTAACGTATCGCCTAAGTGATTCAGTAAGCATAGGTAATGGTATAAGCGGCTCCTAACCTATCGCCTATGTTGACATAGGTTACGCCTATGGCATCGCTTACGTTCACATAGGCGGAGCCTAACCTATCGCCGAACTGAGATAGTGAGCATAGGCAATGGTATAAGCGGCGCCTAACCTATCGCCTATGTTGATATACGTGGCGCCTAAGCCATTGCCTACGTTTAAATAGGTGGCGGCTAACCTATTGCCTAAGTGAGGCAGTAAGCATAGGCAATGGTATAAGCGGCGCCTAACCTAACTTCTATGTTGATATAGGCGGCACCTAAGCCATCGCCTATGTTGATGTAGGTGGTGCCTAACCTATCTCCTAATTGAGACAGTGAGTATAGGCAATGGTATAAGGGGACGCCTAACCTATCGCCTATGTTGATATAGGCGGTGCCTAAGCCATTCCCTATGATGACATAGACGGAGCCTAACCTATCGCCTATGTAAGGCAGTGAGCATAGGAAATGGTAGAGGTGGCGCCTAACCTATCGCCTATGTTGATATAGGAGACGCCTAAGCCATCGCCTATGTTGACATATGCGGTGCCTAACCTATCGCCTAAGTGAGGCAATGAGCATAGGCAATGGTATAAGTGGCGCCTAACCTATCGCCTATATTAATATAGACAGCACCTAAGCCATCCCCTATGTTGACATAGGCGGTGCCTAACCTATCGCCTAATTGAGGCACTGAGCATAGACAATGGAATAAGCGGTGCCTAACCTCTCGCCTATGTTGATATAGGTAGCGCCTAAGCGATCGCCTATGTTGACATAGGCGGCGCCTAACCTATCGCCTAACTGAGGTATTGAGCATAGACAATGGTATAAGCGGTGCCTAAACTATCGTCTATGTTGATATAGGTGGCACCTAAGCCATCGCCTAAGTGAGGCAGAGAGCATAGCCAATGGTATAAACGGCGCCTAACCTATCCCCTATGTTGACATAGATGGAGCCTAACCTATCACCTAAGTTAGGTAGTGAGCATAGGTAATGGTATCAGCGGTGTCTATCTATCGCCTATGTTGATATAGGTGGCCCCTAAGCCATCACCTATGTTGACGTAGGAGGCGCCTAACTTATCGCCTATGTGAGGCAGTAAGCATAGGCAATGGTATAAGCGGCGCCTAACCTATCGCCTATGTTGATATAGATGACGCCTAAGCCATCTCCTATGTTGACATAGGCGGTGACTAACCTATCTCATAATTGAGGTAGTGAGCATAGGTAATGTTATAAGCGGCGCCTAACCTATCGCCTATGTTTATATAGGTGGCGCCTAAGCCATCACCTATGTTGACATAGGCGGAGCCTAACCTATCACCTATGTGAGGCAGTAGGCGTAGGCAATGGTATTAGCAGCGCCAAACCTATTGCCTATGTTAATATATAGGCGGCGCCTAAGCCATCGCCTATGTTGACATATGCGGCTCCTAACCTATCGCCTAGGTGAGGCAGTGAGCATAGGCAATGGTATATGCGGCGCCTAACCTATCGCCTATGTTGATATAGGGAGCACCATATCAATTGCCTATGTTGACATAGGCGGCGCCTAAGCTACCGCCTAAGTGAGGTAGTGAGCATAGACAATGGTATAAGCGACGCCTAACCTATCACCAATGTTGATATAGGAGGAACCGAAACCATCGCCTAAGTAAGGCAGTGAGCATAGGCAATGGTATAAGGGGCGCCTAATCTATCGCCAATGTTGATATAGGTGGCTCCTAAGCGATCTCCTATGTTGACATAGGCGGCGCCTAACCTATTGCCTAAGTGAGGCGGTGAGCATAGTCAATAGTATAAGCGGCGCCTAACCTATCGCCTATGTTGATATAGGCAGCACCATATCCATTTCCTATGTTCACATAGGCGGCGCCTAACCTCTCGCCTATGTTGATATAGGTAGCGCCTAAGCGATCGCCTATGTTGACATAGGCGGCGCCTAACCTATCGCCTAACTGAGGTATTGAGCATAGACAATGGTATAAGCGGTGCCTAAACTATCGTCTATGTTGATATAGGTGGCACCTAAGCCATCGCCTAAGTGAGGCAGAGAGCATAGCCAATGGTATAAACGGCGCCTAACCTATCCCCTATGTTGACATAGATGGAGCCTAACCTATCACCTAAGTTAGGTAGTGAGCATAGGTAATGGTATCAGCGGTGTCTATCTATCGCCTATGTTGATTTAGGTGGCCCCTAAGCCATCACCTATGTTGACGTAGGAGGCGCCTAACTTATCGCCTCTGTGAGGCAGTAAGCATAGGCAATGGTATAAGCGGCGCCTAACCTATCGCCTATGTTGATATAGATGACGCCTAAGCCATCTCCTATGTTGACATAGGCGGTGACTAACCTATCTCATAATTGAGGTAGTGAGCATAGGCAATGTTATAAGCGGCACCTAACCTATCGCCTATGTTTATATAGGTGGCGCCTAAGCCATCACCTATGTTGACATAGGCGGAGCCTAACCTATCACCTATGTGAGGCAGTAGGCGTAGGCAATGGTATTAGCAGCGCCAAACCTATTGCCTATGTTAATATATAGGCGGCGCCTAAGCCATCGCCTATGTTGACATATGCGGCGCCTAACCTATCGCCTAAGTGAGGCAGTGAGCATAGGCAATGGTATATGCGGCGCCTAACCTATCGCCTATGTTGATATAGGGAGCACCATATCAATTGCCTATGTTGACATAGGCGGCGCCTAAGCTACCGCCTAAGTGAGGTAGTGAGCATAGACAATGGTATAAGCGACGCCTAACCTATCACCAATGTTGATATAGGAGGAACCGAAACCATCGCCTAAGTAAGGCAGTGAGCATAGGCAATGGTATAAGGGGCGCCTAATCTATCGCCAATGTTGATATAGGTGGCTCCTAAGCGATCTCCTATGTTGACATAGGCGGCGCCTAACCTATCGCCTAAGTGAGGCGGTGAGCATAGTCAATAGTATAAGCGGCGCCTAACCTATCGTCTATGTTGATATAGGCAGCACCATATCCATTTCCTATGTTCACATAGGCGGCGCCTAACCTATCGTCTAAGTGAGGTAGTGAGCATAGACAATGGTATAAGCGGCGCCTAACCAATCACCTATGTTGATATAGGCGGCACCTAAGCCATCGCCTATGTGAGGGAGTTAGCATAGGCAATGGTATAAGCGGCGCCTAACCTATCGCCTATGTTTATATAGGCGGCGCTTAAACGATCGCCTATGTTGACATAGGCGGCGCCTAACCTATCTCCAAAGTGAAGTGGTGAGCATAGGCAATGGAATAATTTGCGTTTAACCTGTCGCCTATGTTGGTATAGGCGGTGCCTAATCCATCGACTATGTTGACATAGGCGGCACCTATCGTATCGCCTAAGTAAGACACTGAGCATAGGTAATGGTATAAGCGTCTCCTAACCTATCGCCTATGTTGACATAGGTGGCGCCTATGGCATCGCTTATGTTCACATAGGAGGCGCCTAACCTATCGCCAAACTGAGACAGTGAGCATAGGCAATTGCATTAGCGGCGCCTAACCTATCGCCTAAGTGAGGCAGTAAGCATAGGCAATGGTATAAGCGGCACCTAACCTAACTTCTATGTTGATATAGGCAGCGCCTAAGCCATTCCCTATGTTGACATAGACGGAGCCTAACCTATCGCCTATGTGAGGCAGTGAGCATAGGAAATGGTAGAAGCGGCGCCTAACCTATCGCCTATGTTGATATAGGCGACGCCTAAGGCATCGCCTATGTAGACATAGGCGGCGCCTAACCTATCACCTAAGTGAGGCAGTGAGCATAGCCAATGGTATAACCGGCACCTAACCTATCACCTATGATGATATAGGAAGCGCCTAAGTGATTGCCTATGTTGACATAGACGGAGCCTAACCTATCACCTAAGTGAGGTAGTTAGCATAGGTAATTGTATAAGTGGTGCCTAACCTATCGCCAATGTTTATATTAGTGGCGCCTAAGCCATCACGTATGTTGACATAGGAGGTGCCTAGCCTATCACCTAAGTGAGGCAGTAAGCATAGGCAATGGTATAAGCGGCGCCTAACCTATCGCCTATGTTGATATAGACGACGCCTAAGCAATCTCCTATGTTGACATAGGAGGTGCCTAACCTATCGCCTAATTGAGGTAGTGAGCATAGGAAATGTTATAAGCCGCGCCTAACCTATCGTCTATGTTGATATAGGTGGCGCCTAAGCCATCAGCTATGCTGACAAAGGCGGAGCCTAACCTATCGCCTATGTGAGGCAGTAAGCGTAGGCAATGGTATAAGCGGCGCCTAACCTATTGCCTATGTAAATATATAGGAGTCGCCTAAGCCATCACCAATGTTGACATAGGCGGCGCCTAACCTATCTCCTAAGTGAGGTAGTAAGCATAGGAAATGGAATAAGAGGCACCTAAACTATCGCCTATGTTGATATAGGCAGCACCATATCAATTGCCTATGTTGACATAGGCGGCGGCTAACCAATCGCCTTAGTGAGGCAGTGAGCATAGACAATGGTATAAGCAGCGCCTAACTTATCACCTATGTTGATATAGGAAGAACCTAATCCATCGCCTAAGTAAGGCAGTAAGCATGGGCAATGCCATAAGCGGAGCCTATTCTATCTCCTATGTTGATATAGAAGGCGACTAAGCGATCGCCTATGTTGATTTAAGCGGCGCCTAACCTATCGCCTAAGTGAGGCGGTGAGCATAGTCAATAGTATAAGCGGCGCCTAACCTATCTCCTATGTTGATATACGCAGCACCATATCCATTTCCTATGTTAACATAGGCGACGCCTAACCTATTGCCTAAGTGAGGCAGTGAGCATAGACCATGGTATAAGCGGCGCCTAACCTATCACCTATGTTAATATAGGCGGCACCTAAGCCATCGCCTAAGTGAGGGAGTTAGCATAGGCAATGGTGTAAGCGGCGCCTAACCTATCGCCTATGTTTATATAGGCAGCGCTTAAGCAATCGCCTATGTTGACATAGGCAGCGCCGAACCTATATCCTAAGTGAGGCGGTGAGCATAGGCAATGGAATAAGCGGCGCCTAACCTATCTCCTAAGTGAGGAAGTAAGCACAGGCAATGGTATAAGAGACCCCTAACCTGTCGCCGATATTGATATAGGAGGCGCCTAATCTATCGTATATGTTGACATAGGCGGCACCTAACCTATCCCCTAAGGCAATGAGCATAGGTAATGGTATAAGCGGCACCTAACCTATCGTCTATGTTGATATAGGTGGAGCCTATCGCCTAAGTGAGGCAGCTACCATAGGCAATGGTATAAGAGGCGCCTAACCTATCGCCTATGTTGATATACGTGGCTCCTAAGCCATCGCCTCAGTTTAAATATGCGGCGGCTAATCTATCACCTAAGTGAGGCAGTAAACATAGGTAATGGTATTAGCGGCGCCTAACCTAAGGCCTATGATGATATAGGAAGCGCCTAAGACATCGCCTATTTTGACGTAGGCGGTGCCTAACCTATCACCTAATTGTGGTAGTGAGCATAGGCAATGGTATAAGTGGAACCTAACCTATCGCCTATGTTGATATGGGAGGCGCCTAAACCATCACCTATGTTAATATAGGAGGTGCCTAAACCATCGCCTATGTTAACATAGGTGGCACCTAACCTATCGCCTATGCTGATATAGGTAGCACCTAAGCCATCGCCTATGTTTATATATGCGACACCCAACCTATCGACTAAGTGAGGCAGTAAGCATAGGCAATGGTATAAGCGGCGCCTAACCTATCGCCACTGTTTTTATAGGCGGCGCCTAAGCCATTGCCTATGTTGACGTAGGCGGTGCCTAACCTATCGCCTAATTGAGGCAGTGAGCATAGGCAATGATATAAGCATCGCCTACTCTATCGCCTAGGTTGATATAGGCAGCGCCTAACCTATCGCCTAAGTGAGGCGGTGAGAATAGGCAATGGTATAAGCGGCGCCTAACCTATCACCTATGTTGATATAGGCGGCGCCTAATCCATCGACTATGTTGACATAGGTGGCACCTAACCTATCGCTTAAGTGAGGCAGCGAACATAGGTAATGGTATAAGAGGCGCCTAACCTATCTCCTATGTTGACATATGTGGAGCCTATGGCATCGCTTATGTTTACATAGACGGCGCCTAACCTATCGCCTAAGTGAGGTAGCGAGCATAGGCAATGGTATAAGCGGCGCCTAACCTATGGCCTATGTTAATATAAGCGGCGCCTAGCCTATCGCCTATGTTGATATGGGCAACGCCTAAGCCATCGTCTATGTTGACATAGCTTGCTCCTAACCTATCGCCTAAGTGAGGCGGTGAGCATAGGCAATGGTATAAGCGGCGCCTAACCTATATCCTATATTGATATAAGAGGCGCCTAAACCATCGCCTATGTTAACATAGGTGACTCCTAACTTATCGCCAAAGTCAGGCAATGGTATAAGTGGTGCCTAACCTATCTCCTATGTTGATATAGGAGGCGCCTAAACCATTGCCTATGTTAACATAGGTGGCGCCTAACCTATCGCCTAAGCTGATATAGGTAGCGCCTAAGCCATCGCCTATGTTTATATTTGCGGCACCCAACCTATCGACTAAGTGAGGCAGTAAGCATAGGCAATGGTATAAGCGGCACCTAACCTATCGCCAATGTTGATATAGGCGGCGCCTAAGCCATTGCCTATGTTGACGTAGGCGGTGCCTAACCTATCTTCTAATTGAGGCAGTGAGCATAGGAAATGGTATAAGCATCGCCTTCTATATCGCCTAGGTTGATATAGGCGGCGCCTAAGTCATCGCCTATATTGGCATAGGCAGCACCGAACCTATCGCCTAAGTGAGGCAGTGAGCATAGGTAATGGTATAAACGGCGCCTAACCTATCGCCTATGTTGATATAGGTGGCGCCTTTGGCATCTCCTATGTTTACATAGGCGGCGCCTAACCTATCGCCTTAGTGAGGCAGCAAGCATAGGCAATGGTATAAGCGGTGCCTAACCTACCACCTATGTTGATATAGGCGGCGCCTAAGCGATCGCCTATGTTGACATAGGTAGCGCCTAACCTATCGCCTAAGTGAGGCGGTGAGAATAGGCAATGGTAAAAGCGGCGCCTAACCTATCGCCTATGTTGATATAGGCGGCGCCTAATCCATCGACTATGTTGACATAGGTGGCACCTAACCTATCGCTTAAGTGAGGCAGTGAACATAGGTAATGGTATAAGCGGCGCCTAACGTATCTCCAATGTTGACATAGGTGGCGCCTATGGCATCGCTTATGTTTACATAGGCGGCGCCTAACCTATCGCCTATGTGAGGTAGCGAGCATAGGCAATGGTATAAGCGGCGCCTAACCTATCGCCAATGTTGACATAAGCGGCGCGTAGCCTATCGCCTATGTTGATATAGGCAACGCCTAAGCCATCGTCTATGTTGACATAGGTTGCGCCTAACCAATCGCCTAAGTGAGGCGGTGAGCATAGGCAATGGTATAAGCGGCGCCTAACCTATATCCTATGTTTATATAGGAGGCGCCTAAACCATTGCCTATGTTAACAAAGGTGACTCCTAACCTATCGCCAAAGTCAGGCACTGAGCATAGGCAATGGTATAAGTGGTGCCTAACCTATCTCCTATGTTGATATAGGAGGTGCCTAAACCATCGCCTATGTTTACATAGGTGGCGCCTAACCTATCGCCTATGCTGATATAGGTAGCGCCTAAGCCATCGCCTATGTTTATATATGCGGCACCCAACCTATCGACTAAGTGAGGCAGTAAGCATAGGAAATGGTATAAGCGGCACCCAACCTATCTCCAATGTTGATATAGGCGGCGCCTAAGCCATTGCCTATGTTGAAGTAGGCGGTGCCTAACCTATCGCCTAATTGAGGCAGTGAGCATAGGCAATGGTATAAGCATAGCCTACTTTATCGCCTAGGTTGATATAGGCGGCGCCTAAGTCATCGCCTATATTGACATAGGCAGCACCTAACCTATCGCCTAAGTGAGGCAGTGAGCATAGGTAATGGTATAAACGGCGCCTAACCTATCGCCTATATTGATATAGGTGGCGCCTTTGGCATCTCCTATGTTTACATAGGCAGCGCCTAACCTATCTCCTTAGTGAGGCAGCAAGCATAGGCAATGGTATAAACGGTGCCTAACCTACCACCTATGTTGATATAGGCGGTGCCTAAGCGATCGCCTATGTTGACATAGGTAGCGCCTAACCTATCGCCTAAGTGAGGCGGTGAGAATAGGCAATGGTAAAAGCGGCGCCTAACCTATCGCCTATGATGATATAGGCGGCGCCTAATCCATCGACTATGTTGACATAGGCGGCACCTAACCTATATCTTAAGTGAGGCAGTGAACATAGGTAATGGTATAAGCGGCGCCTAACGTATCTCCAATGTTGACATAGGTGGCGCCTATGGCATCGCTTATCTTTACATAGGCGGCGCCTAACCTATCGCCTATGTGAGGTAGCGAGCATAGGCAATGGTATAAGCGGCGCCTAACCTATCGCCAATGTTGACATAAGCGGCGCCTAGCCTATCGCCTATGTTGATATAGGCAACGCCTAAGCCATCGTCTATGTTGACATAGGTTGCGCCTAACCAATCGCCTAAGTGAGGCGGTGAGCATAGGCAATGGTATAAGCGGTGCCTAACCTATATCCTATGTTGATATAGGAGGCGCCTAAACCATTGCCTATGTTAACAAAGGTGACTCCTAACCTATCGCCAAAGTCAGGCACTGAGCATAGGCAATGGTATAAGTGGTGCCTAACCTATCTCCTATGTTGATATAGGAGGTGCCTAAACCATCGCCTATGTTTACATAGGTGGCGCCTAACCTATTGCCTATGCTGATATAGGTAGCGCCTAAGCCATCGCCTTTGTTTATATATGCGGCACCCAACCTATCGACTAAGTGAGGCAGTAAGCATAGGCAATGGTATAAGCGGCACCCAACCTATCTCCAATGTTGATATAGGCGGCGCCTAAGCCATTGCCTATGTTGAAGTAGGCGGTGCCTAACCTATCGCCTAATTGAGGCAGTGAGCATAGGCAATGGTATAAGCATCGCCTACTCTATCGCCTAGGTTGATATAGGCGGCGCCTAAGTCATCGCCTATATTGACATAGGCAGCACCTAACCTATCGCCTAAGTGAGGCAGTGAGCATAGGTAATGGTATAAACGGCGCCTAACCTATCGCCTATATTGATATAGGTGGCGCCTTTGGCATCTCCTATGTTTACATAGGCGGCGCCTATCCTATCGCCTTAGTGAGGCAGCAAGCATAGGCAATGGTATAAGCGGTGCCTAACCTATCACCTATGTTGATATAGGCGGCACCTAAGCGATCGCCTATGTTGACATAGGCAGCGCCTAACCTATCGCCTAAGTGAGGCGGTGAGAATAGGCAATGGTATAAGAGGCGCCTAACCTATCGCCTATGTTGATATAGGCGGCGCCTAATCCATCGACTATGTTGACATAGGCGGCACCTAACCTAGCGCTTAAGTGAGGCAGTAAACATACGTAATGGTATAAGCGGCGCCTAACCTATCTCCTATGTTGACATACGTGGCGCCTATGGCATCGCCTATGTTTACATAGGCGACGCCTAACTTATCGCCTAAGTGAGGAAGCTAGCATAGGCAATGGTATAAGCGGCGCCTAACCTTTCGCCTATGTTGATATACGTGGCGCCTAAGACATCGCCTATGTTTAAATAGGCGACGACTAATCTATCGCCTAAGTGAGGTAGTAAGCATAGGAAATGGTATAAGCGGCGCCTAACCTAACTCATATGTTGATATAGGCAGCGCCTAAGCCATTGTCTATGTTGACATAGGCTGCACCTAACCTACTTCCTAAGTGAGGCAGTGAGCATAGGCAATGGTATAAGCGGCGCCTAACCTATCACCTATGTTGATATAAGAGGCGCCTAAACCATCGCCTATGATAACATAGGTGGTGCCTAACCTATCGCCAAAGTGATGCATTGAGCATAGGCAATGGTATAAGCGGCGCCTAACCTATCGCCTATGTTGATATAGGAAGTGCCTAAGCCATCGCCTATGTTGACATAGGCGACGCCTAACCTATCTCCTAAGTGAGGTAGTGAGCATAGATAATGGTATAAGAGGTGCCTAACCTATCACCTATGTTTATATAGGAGGCACCTATGCCATCGCCTAAGTGAGGCAGTGAGCAAAGCCAATGGTATAAGCAGCGCCTAATCTATCGCCTAAGTTATATAGGCGGCGCCTAAGCGATGGCCTATGTTGACTTAGGCGGAGACTAAGCGATCGCCTATGTTGACTTAGGCAGCGCCTAACCTATCTCCTAAATAAGGTGGTGAGCATAGGCAATGGTATAAGCTTCGCATAACCTATCGCCTATGTTGATATAGGTGGCACCTAAGCCAGTGCCTATATTGACATAGATCGAGCCTAACCTATCGCCTAAGTGAGAAAGTGAGCAATGGTAATGGTATAAGCGGCGCCTATCTATCGCCTACGTTGATATAGGTGGTGCCTAAGCCATCACCTATGTTGACATAGAATGCGCCTAACGTATCGCCTAAGTGAGGTAGTGATCATAGGTAATGGTATAAGCGACTCCTAACTTATCGACAATGTTTATATAGATGGCCCCTATGGCATCGCTTAAGTTTACATAGGCGGCGCCTAACCTATCGCCTCAGTGTGGCAGCGAGCATAGGCAATGGTATAAGCGGCGCCTAACCTATCGCCTATGTTGATATACGTGGCTTCTAAGACATTGCCTATGTTTATATATGCGGTGCCCAACCTATCGACTAAGTGAGGCAGTAAGCATAGGCAATGGTATTAGCGGCGCCTAACCTATCGCCAATGTTGATATGGGCAGCGCCTAAGCCATCACCTATGTTGACATAGGCGGCGCCTAACCTATTGCCTATGTTTATATAGGAAGCACCATATCCATTGCCTCTGTGGACATAGGCGGCGTCTAACCTATCGCCTAAGTGAGGCAGTGTGCATAAAAAATGGTATAAGTGGCGCCTAACCTATCACCTATGTTGATATAGGCGGAACCTAAGCCATCGCCTAAGTTAGGCAGTTAGCATAGGCAATGGTATAAGCAGCGCCTAACCTATCGCCTATGTTGATATAGGCGGAGCCTAAGAGATCGCCTATGTTGACATAGTCGGCAACTAACCTATCTCCTAAGTGAGGCAGTGAGCATAGGTAATGGTAAAAGCGACGCCTAACCTATCGCCTAAGTGAGGCAGTGAGCATAGGTAATGGTATAAGCGACGCCTAACCTATCTCAAATATTGATATAGACGGCGCCTAAGCCATCGCCTATATTGACGTAGGCGGCGCCTAACCTATCGCCTAATTGAGGCAGTGACCATAGGCAATGGTATAAGCGTCGCCTAACCTATCGCCTATGTTGTTATAGGCGGCGCCTAAGCCATGGCCTATATTAACATAGGTGGCACCTAACCTATCGCCTAAGTGAGTTAGTGAGAATAGGCAATGGTATAAATTGCACCTAACCTATCTCCTATATTGATATAGGCGGCGCCTAAGCCATCGCCTATGTTGACATAAGTGGCACCTAACCTATCGCCTAAGTGAGGGATTGAGCATAGACAATGGTATAAGCGCCGCCTATCCTATCACATATGTTGATATAGGCGGCACCTAAGCTATCGCCTAAGTGAGGCAGTTAGCTTAGGCAATGGTATAAGAGGCGCCTAACCTATCGCATATGTTGATATAGGCGGAGCCTAAGCGATCGCCTAAGCTATCACCTATGTTCACATAGGCGGCGCCTAACCTATCGCCAATGTTGATATAGGCGGCGCCTAAGCCATTGCCTATGTTGACGTAGGCGGTGCCTAACCTATCTTCTAATTGAGGCAGTGAGCATAGGAAATGGTATAAGCATCGCCTTCTATATCGCCTAGGTTGATATAGGCGGCGCCTAAGTCATCGCCTATATTGACATAGGCAGCACCGAACCTATCGCCTAAGTGAGGCAGTGAGCATAGGTAATGGTATAAACGGCGCCTAACCTATCGCCTATGTTGATATAGGTGGCGCCTTTGGCATCTCCTATGTTTACATAGGCGGCGCCTAACCTATCGCCTTAGTGAGGCAGCAAGCATAGGCAATGGTATAAGCGGTGCCTAACCTACCACCTATGTTGATATAGGCGGCGCCTAAGCGATCGCCTATGTTGACATAGGTAGCGCCTAACCTATCTCCTAAGTGAGGCGGTGAGAATAGGCAATGGTAAAAGCGGCGCCTAACCTATCGCCTATGTTGATATAGGCGGCGCCTAATCCATCGACTATGTTGACATAGGCGGCACCTAACCTATCGCTTAAGTGAGGCAGTGAACATAGGTAATGGTATAAGCGGCGCCTAACGTATCTCCAATGTTGACATAGGTGGCGCCTATGGCATCGCTTATGTTTACATAGGCGGCGCCTAACCTATCGCCTATGTGAGGTAGCGAGCATAGGCAATGGTATAAGCGGCGCCTAACCTATCGCCAATGTTGACATAAGCGGCGCCTAGCCTATCGCCTATGTTGATATAGGCAACGCCTAAGCCATCGTCTATGTTGACATAGGTTGCGCCTAACCAATCGCCTAAGTGAGGCGGTGAGCATAGGCAATGGTATAAGCGGTGCCTAACCTATATCCTATGTTGATATAGGAGGCGCCTAAACCATTGCCTATGTTAACAAAGGTGACTCCTAACCTATCGCCAAAGTCAGGCACTGAGCATAGGCAATGGTATAAGTGGTGCCTAACCTATCTCCTATGTTGATATAGGAGGTGCCTAAACCATCGCCTATGTTTACATAGGTGGCGCCTAACCTATTGCCTATGCTGATATAGGTAGCGCCTAAGCCATCGCCTATGTTTATATATGCGGCACCCAACCTATCGACTAAGTGAGGCAGTAAGCATAGGCAATGGTATAAGCGGCACCCAACCTATCTCCAATGTTGATATAGGCGGCGCCTAAGCCATTGCCTATGTTGAAGTAGGCGGTGCCTAACCTATCGCCTAATTGAGGCAGTGAGCATAGGCAATGGTATAAGCATCGCCTACTCTATCGCCTAGGTTGATATAGGCGGCGCCTAAGTCATCGCCTATATTGACATAGGCAGCACCTAACCTATCGCCTAAGTGAGGCAGTGAGCATAGGTAATGGTATAAACGGCGCCTAACCTATCGCCTATATTGATATAGGTGGCGCCTTTGGCATCTCCTATGTTTACATAGGCGGCGCCTATCCTATCGCCTTAGTGAGGCAGCAAGCATAGGCAATGGTATAAGCGGTGCCTAACCTATCACCTATGTTGATATAGGCGGCACCTAAGCGATCGCCTATGTTGACATAGGCAGCGCCTAACCTATCGCCTAAGTGAGGCGGTGAGAATAGGCAATGGTATAAGCGGCGCCTAACCTATCGCCTATGTTGATATAGGCGGCGCCTAATCCATCGACTATGTTGACATAGGCGGCACCTAACCTAGCGCTTAAGTGAGGCAGTAAACATACGTAATGGTATAAGCGGCGCCTAACCTATCTCCTATGTTGACATACGTGGCGCCTATGGCATCGCCTATGTTTACATAGGCGATGCCTAACTTATCGCCTAAGTGAGGAAGCTAGCATAGGCAATGGTATAAGCGGCGCCTAACCTATCGCCTATGTTGATATACGTGGCGCGTAAGACATCGCCTATGTTTAAATAGGCGACGACTAATCTATCGCCTAAGTGAGGTAGTAAGCATAGGAAATGGTATAAGCGGCGCCTAACCTAACTCATATGTTGATATAGGCAGCGCCTAAGCCATTGTCTATGTTGACATAGGCTGCACCTAACCTACTTCCTATGTGAGGCAGTGAGCATAGGCAATGGTATAAGCGGCGCCTAACCTATCACCTATGTTGATATAAGAGGCGCCTAAACCATCGCCTATGATAACATAGGTGGTGCCTAACCTATCGCCAAAGTGATGCATTGAGCATAGGCAATGGTATAAGCGGCGCCTAACCTATCGCCTATGTTGATATAGGAAGTGCCTAAGCCATCGCCTATGTTGACATAGGCGACGCCTAACCTATCTCCTAAGTGAGGTAGTGAGCATAGATAATGGTATAAGAGGTGCCTAACCTATCACCTATGTTTATATAGGAGGCACCTATGCCATCGCCTAAGTGAGGCAGTGAGCAAAGCCAATGGTATAAGCAGCGCCTAATCTATCGCCTAAGTTATATAGGCGGCGCCTAAGCGATGGCCTATGTTGACTTAGGCGGAGACTAAGCGATCGCCTATGTTGACTTAGGCAGCGCCTAACCTATCTCCTAAATAAGGTGGTGAGCATAGGCAATGGTATAAGCTTCGCATAACCTATCGCCTATGTTGATATAGGTGGCACCTAAGCCAGTGCCTATATTGACATAGATCGAGCCTAACCTATCGCCTAAGTGAGAAAGTGAGCAATGGTAATGGTATAAGCGGCGCCTATCTATCGCCTACGTTGATATAGGTGGCGCCTAAGCCATCACCTATGTTGACATAGAATGCGCCTAACGTATCGCCTAAGTGAGGTAGTGATCATAGGTAATGGTATAAGCGACTCCTAACTTATCGACAATGTTTATATAGATGGCCCCTATGGCATCGCTTAAGTTTACATAGGCGGCGCCTAACCTATCGCCTCAGTGTGGCAGCGAGCATAGGCAATGGTATAAGCGGCGCCTAACCTATCGCCTATGTTGATATACGTGGCTTCTAAGACATTGCCTATGTTTATATATGCGGTGCCCAACCTATCGACTAAGTGAGGCAGTAAGCATAGGCAATGGTATTAGCGGCGCCTAACCTATCGCCAATGTTGATATGGGCAGCGCCTAAGCCATCACCTATGTTGACATAGGCGGCGCCTAACCTATTGCCTATGTTTATATAGGAAGCACCATATCCATTGCCTCTGTGGACATAGGCGGCGTCTAACCTATCGCCTAAGTGAGGCAGTGTGCATAAAAAATGGTATAAGTGGCGCCTAACCTATCACCTATGTTGATATAGGCGGAACCTAAGCCATCGCCTAAGTTAGGCAGTTAGCATAGGCAATGGTATAAGCAGCGCCTAACCTATCGCCTATGTTGATATAGGCGGAGCCTAAGAGATCGCCTATGTTCACATAGTCGGCAACTAACCTATCTCCTAAGTGAGGCAGTGAGCATAGGTAATGGTAAAAGCGACGCCTAACCTATCGCCTAAGTGAGGCAGTGAGCATAGGTAATGGTATAAGCGACGCCTAACCTATCTCAAATATTGATATAGACGGCGCCTAAGCCATCGCCTATATTGACGTAGGCGGCGCCTAACCTATCGCCTAATTGAGGCAGTGACCATAGGCAATGGTATAAGCGTCGCCTAACCTATCGCCTATGTTGTTATAGGCGGCGCCTAAGCCATGGCCTATATTAACATAGGTGGCACCTAACCTATCGCCTAAGTGAGTTAGTGAGAATAGGCAATGGTATAAATTGCACCTAACCTATCTCCTATATTGATATAGGCGGCGCCTAAGCCATCGCCTATGTTGACATAAGTGGCACCTAACCTATCGCCTAAGTGAGGGATTGAGCATAGACAATGGTATAAGCGCCGCCTATCCTATCACATATGTTGATATAGGCGGCACCTAAGCTATCGCCTAAGTGAGGCAGTTAGCTTAGGCAATGGTATAAGAGGCGCCTAACCTATCGCATATGTTGATATAGGCGGAGCCTAAGCGATCGCCTAAGCTATCACCTATGTTCACATAGGCGGCGCCTAACCTATCGCCAATGTTGATATAGGCGGCGCCTAAGCCATTGCCTATGTTGACGTAGGCGGTGCCTAACCTATCTTCTAATTGAGGCAGTGAGCATAGGAAATGGTATAAGCATCGCCTTCTATATCGCCTAGGTTGATATAGGCGGCGCCTAAGTCATCGCCTATATTGACATAGGCAGCACCGAACCTATCGCCTAAGTGAGGCAGTGAGCATAGGTAATGGTATAAACGGCGCCTAACCTATCGCCTATGTTGATATAGGTGGCGCCTTTGGCATCTCCTATGTTTACATAGGCGGCGCCTAACCTATCGCCTTAGTGAGGCAGCAAGCATAGGCAATGGAATAAGCGGTGCCTAACCTACCACCTATGTTGATATAGGCGGCGCCTAAGCGATCGCCTATGTTGACATAGGTAGCGCCTAACCTATCGCCTAAGTGAGGCGGTGAGAATAGGCAATGGTAAAAGCGGCGCCTAACCTATCGCCTATGTTGATATAGGCGGCGCCTAATCCATCGACTATGTTGACATAGGCGGCACCTAACCTATCGCTTAAGTGAGGCAGTGAACATAGGTAATGGTATAAGCGGCGCCTAACGTATCTCCAATGTTGACATAGGTGGCGCCTATGGCATCGCTTATGTTTACATAGGCGGCGCCTAACCTATCGCCTATGTGAGGTAGCGAGCATAGGCAATGGTATAAGCGGCGCCTAACCTATCGCCAATGTTGACATAAGCGGCGCCTAGCCTATCGCCTATGTTGATATAGGCAACGCCTAAGCCATCGTCTATGTTGACATAGGTTGCGCCTAACCAATCGCCTAAGTGAGGCGGTGAGCATAGGCAATGGTATAAGCGGTGCCTAACCTATATCCTATGTTGATATAGGAGGCGCCTAAACCATTGCCTATGTTAACAAAGGTGACTCCTAACCTATCGCCAAAGTCAGGCACTGAGCATAGGCAATGGTATAAGTGGTGCCTAACCTATCTCCTATGTTGATATAGGAGGTGCCTAAACCATCGCCTATGTTTACATAGGTGGCGCCTAACCTATTGCCTATGCTGATATAGGTAGCGCCTAAGCCATCGCCTATGTTTATATATGCGGCACCCAACCTATCGACTAAGTGAGGCAGTAAGCATAGGCAATGGTATAAGCGGCACCCAACCTATCTCCAATGTTGATATAGGCGGCGCCTAAGCCATTGCCTATGTTGAAGTAGGCGGTGCCTAACCTATCGCCTAATTGAGGCAGTGAGCATAGGCAATGGTATAAGCATCGCCTACTCTATCGCCTAGGTTGATATAGGCGGCGCCTAAGTCATCGCCTATATTGACATAGGCAGCACCTAACCTATCGCCTAAGTGAGGCAGTGAGCATAGGTAATGGTATAAACGGCGCCTAACCTATCGCCTATATTGATATAGGTGGCGCCTTTGGCATCTCCTATGTTTACATAGGCGGCGCCTATCCTATCGCCTTAGTGAGGCAGCAAGCATAGGCAATGGTATAAGCGGTGCCTAACCTATCACCTATGTTGATATAGGCGGCACCTAAGCGATCGCCTATGTTGACATAGGCAGCGCCTAACCTATCGCCTAAGTGAGGCGGTGAGAATAGGCAATGGTATAAGCGGCGCCTAACCTATCGCCTATGTTGATATAGGCGGCGCCTAATCCATCGACTATGTTGACATAGGCGGCACCTAACCTAGCGCTTAAGTGAGGCAGTAAACATACGTAATGGTATAAGCGGCGCCTAACCTATCTCCTATGTTGACATACGTGGCGCCTATGGCATCGCCTATGTTTACATAGGCGACGCCTAACTTATCGCCTAAGTGAGGAAGCTAGCATAGGCAATGGTATAAGCGGCGCCTAACCTATCGCCTATGTTGATATACGTGGCGCCTAAGACATCGCCTATGTTTAAATAGGCGACGACTAATCTATCGCCTAAGTGAGGTAGTAAGCATAGGAAATGGTATAAGCGGCGCCTAACCTATCTCATATGTTGATATAGGCAGCGCCTAAGCCATTGTCTATGTTGACATAGGCTGCACCTAACCTACTTCCTAAGTGAGGCAGTGAGCATAGGCAATGGTATAAGCGGCGCCTAACCTATCACCTATGTTGATATAAGAGGCGCCTAAACCATCGCCTATGATAACATAGGTGGTGCCTAACCTATCGCCAAAGTGATGCATTGAGCATAGGCAATGGTATAAGCGGCGCCTAACCTATCGCCTATGTTGATATAGGAAGTGCCTAAGCCATCGCCTATGTTGACATAGGCGACGCCTAACCTATCTCCTAAGTGAGGTAGTGAGCATAGATAATGGTATAAGAGGTGCCTAACCTATCACCTATGTTTATATAGGAGGCACCTATGCCATCGCCTAAGTGAGGCAGTGAGCAAAGCCAATGGTATAAGCAGCGCCTAATCTATCGCCTAAGTTATATAGGCGGCGCCTAAGCGATGGCCTATGTTGACTTAGGCGGAGACTAAGCGATCGCCTATGTTGACTTAGGCAGCGCCTAACCTATCTCCTAAATAAGGTGGTGAGCATAGGCAATGGTATAAGCTTCGCATAACCTATCGCCTATGTTGATATAGGTGGCACCTAAGCCAGTGCCTATATTGACATAGATCGAGCCTAACCTATCGCCTAAGTGAGAAAGTGAGCAATGGTAATGGTATAAGCGGCGCCTATCTATCGCCTACGTTGATATAGGTGGCGCCTAAGCCATCACCTATGTTGACATAGAATGCGCCTAACGTATCGCCTAAGTGAGGTAGTGATCATAGGTAATGGTATAAGCGACTCCTAACTTATCGACAATGTTTATATAGATGGCCCCTATGGCATCGCTTAAGTTTACATAGGCGGCGCCTAACCTATCGCCTCAGTGTGGCAGCGAGCATAGGCAATGGTATAAGCGGCGCCTAACCTATCGCCTATGTTGATATACGTGGCTTCTAAGACATTGCCTATGTTTATATATGCGGTGCCCAACCTATCGACTAAGTGAGGCAGTAAGCATAGGCAATGGTATTAGCGGCGCCTAACCTATCGCCAATGTTGATATGGGCAGCGCCTAAGCCATCACCTATGTTGACATAGGCGGCGCCTAACCTATTGCCTATGTTTATATAGGAAGCACCATATCCATTGCCTCTGTGGACATAGGCGGCTTCTAACCTATCGCCTAAGTGAGGCAGTGTGCATAAAAAATGGTATAAGTGGCGCCTAACCTATCACCTATGTTGATATAGGCGGAACCTAAGCCATCGCCTAAGTTAGGCAGTTAGCATAGGCAATGGTATAAGCAGCGCCTAACCTATCGCCTATGTTGATATAGGCGGAGCCTAAGAGATCGCCTATGTTGACATAGTCGGCAACTAACCTATCTCCTAAGTGAGGCAGTGAGCATAGGTAATGGTAAAAGCGACGCCTAACCTATCGCCTAAGTGAGGCAGTGAGCATAGGTAATGGTATAAGCGACGCCTAACCTATCTCAAATATTGATATAGACGGCGCCTAAGCCATCGCCTATATTGACGTAGGCGGCGCCTAACCTATCGCCTAATTGAGGAAGTGACCATAGGCAATGGTATAAGCGTCGCCTAACCTATCGCCTATGTTGTTATAGGCGGCGCCTAAGCCATGGCCTATATTAACATAGGTGGCACCTAACCTATCGCCTAAGTGAGTTAGTGAGAATAGGCAATGGTATAAATTGCACCTAACCTATCTCCTATATTGATATAGGCGGCGCCTAAGCCATCGCCTATGTTGACATAAGTGGCACCTAACCTATCGCCTAAGTGAGGGATTGAGCATAGACAATGGTATAAGCGCCGCCTATCCTATCACATATGTTGATATAGGCGGCACCTAAGCTATCGCCTAAGTGAGGCAGTTAGCTTAGGCAATGGTATAAGAGGCGCCTAACCTATCGCATATGTTGATATAGGCGGAGCCTAAGCGATCGCCTAAGCTATCACCTATGTTCACATAGGCGGCGCCTAACCTATCGCCAATGTTGATATAGGCGGCGCCTAAGCCATTGCCTATGTTGACGTAGGCGGTGCCTAACCTATCTTCTAATTGAGGCAGTGAGCATAGGAAATGGTATAAGCATCGCCTTCTATATCGCCTAGGTTGATATAGGCGGCGCCTAAGTCATCGCCTATATTGACATAGGCAGCACCGAACCTATCGCCTAAGTGAGGCAGTGAGCATAGGTAATGGTATAAACGGCGCCTAACCTATCGCCTATGTTGATATAGGTGGCGCCTTTGGCATCTCCTATGTTAACATAGGCGGCGCCTAACCTATCGCCTTAGTGAGGCAGCAAGCATAGGCAATGGTATAAGCGGTGCCTAACCTACCACCTATGTTGATATAGGCGGCGCCTAAGCGATCGCCTATGTTGACATAGGTAGCGCCTAACCTATCGCCTAAGTGAGGCGGTGAGAATAGGCAATGGTAAAAGCGGCGCCTAACCTATCGCCTATGTTGATATAGGCGGCGCCTAATCCATCGACTATGTTGACATAGGCGGCACCTAACCTATCGCTTAAGTGAGGCAGTGAACATAGGTAATGGTATAAGCGGCGCCTAACGTATCTCCAATGTTGACATAGGTGGCGCCTATGGCATCGCTTATGTTTACATAGGCGGCGCCTAACCTATCGCCTATGTGAGGTAGCGAGCATAGGCAATGGTATAAGCGGCGCCTAACCTATCGCCAATGTTGACATAAGCGGCGCCTAGCCTATCGCCTATGTTGATATAGGCAACGCCTAAGCCATCGTCTATGTTGACATAGGTTGCGCCTAACCAATCGCCTAAGTGAGGCGGTGAGCATAGGCAATGGTATAAGCGGCGCCTAACCTATATCATATGTTGATATAGGAGGCGCCTAAACCATTGCCTATGTTAACAAAGGTGACTCCTAACCTATCGCCAAAGTCAGGCACTGAGCATAGGCAATGGTATAAGTGGTGCCTAACCTATCTCCTATGTTGATATAGGAGGTGCCTAAACCATCGCCTATGTTTACATAGGTGGCGCCTAACCTATCGCCTATGCTGATATAGGTAGCGCCTAAGCCATCGCCTATGTTTATATATGCGGCACCCAACCTATCGACTAAGTGAGGCAGTAAGCATAGGCAATGGTATAAGCGGCACCCAACCTATCTCCAATGTTGATATAGGCGGCGCCTAAGCCATTGCCTATGTTGAAGTAGGCGGTGCCTAACCTATCGCCTAATTGAGGCAGTGAGCATAGGCAATGGTATAAGCATCGCCTACTTTATCGCCTAGGTTGATATAGGCGGCGCCTAAGTCATCGCCTATATTGACATAGGCAGCACCTAACCTATCGCCTAAGTGAGGCAGTGAGCATAGGTAATGGTATAAACGGCGCCTAACCTATCGCCTATATTGATATAGGTGGCGCCTTTGGCATCTCCTATGTTTACATAGGCGGCGCCTAACCTATCTCCTTAGTGAGGCAGCAAGCATAGGCAATGGTATAAGCGGTGCCTAACCTACCACCTATGTTGATATAGGCGGCGCCTAAGCGATCGCCTATGTTGACATAGGTAGCGCCTAACCTATCGCCTAAGTGAGGCGGTGAGAATAGGCAATGGTAAAAGCGGCGCCTAACCTATCGCCTATGATGATATAGGCGGCGCCTAATCCATCGACTATGTTGACATAGGCGGCACCTAACCTATCTCTTAAGTGAGGCAGTGAACATAGGTAATGGTATAAGCGGCGCCTAACGTATCTCCAATGTTGACATAGGTGGCGCCTATGGCATCGCTTATCTTTACATAGGCGGCGCCTAACCTATCGCCTATGTGAGGTAGCGAGCATAGGCAATGGTATAAGCGGCGCCTAACCTATCGCCAATGTTTACATAAGCGGCGCCTAGCCTATCGCCTATGTTGATATAGGCAACGCCTAAGCCATCGTCTATGTTGACATAGGTTGCGCCTAACCAATCGCCTAAGTGAGGCGGTGAGCATAGGCAATGGTATAAGCGGTGCCTAACCTATATCCTATGTTTATATAGGAGGCGCCTAAACCATTGCCTATGTTAACAAAGGTGACTCCTAACCTATCGCCAAAGTCAGGCACTGAGCATAGGCAATGGTATAAGTGGTGCCTAACCTATCTCCTATGTTGATATAGGAGGTGCCTAAACCATCGCCTATGTTTACATAGGTGGCGCCTAACCTATTGCCTATGCTGATATAGGTAGCGCCTAAGCCATCGCCTATGTTTATATATGCGGCACCCAACCTATCGACTAAGTGAGGCAGTAAGCATAGGCAATGGTATAAGCGGCACCCAACCTATCTCCAATGTTGATATAGGCGGCGCCTAAGCCATTGCCTATGTTGAAGTAGGCGGTGCCTAACCTATCGCCTAATTGAGGCAGTGAGCATAGGCAATGGTATAAGCATCGCCTACTCTATCGCCTAGGTTGATATAGGCGGCGCCTAAGTCATCGCCTATATTGACATAGGCAGCACCTAACCTATCGCCTAAGTGAGGCAGTGAGCATAGGTAATGGTATAAACGGCGCCTAACCTATCGCCTATATTGATATAGGTGGCGCCTTTGGCATCTCCTATGTTTACATAGGCGGCGCCTATCCTATCGCCTTAGTGAGGCAGCAAGCATAGGCAATGGTATAAGCGGTGCCTAACCTATCACCTATGTTGATATAGGCGGCACCTAAGCGATCGCCTATGTTGACATAGGCAGCGCCTAACCTATCGCCTAAGTGAGGCGGTGAGAATAGGCAATGGTATAAGCGGCGCCTAACCTATCGCCTATGTTGATATAGGCGGCGCCTAATCCATCGACTATGTTGACATAGGCGGCACCTAACCTAGCGCTTAAGTGAGGCAGTAAACATACGTAATGGTATAAGCGGCGCCTAACCTATCTCCTATGTTGACATATGTGGCGCCTATGGCATCGCCTATGTTTACATAGGCGACGCCTAACTTATCGCCTAAGTGAGGAAGCTAGCATAGGCAATGGTATAAGCGGCGCCTAACCTATCGCCTATGTTGATATACGTGGCGCCTAAGACATCGCCTATGTTTAAATAGGCGACGACTAATCTATTGCCTAAGTGAGGTAGTAAGCATAGGAAATGGTATAAGCGGCGCCTAACCTAACTCATATGTTGATATAGGCAGCGCCTAAGCCATTGTCTATGTTGACATAGGCTGCACCTAACCTACTTCCTAAGTGTGGCAGTGAGCATAGGCAATGGTATAAGCGGCGCCTAACCTATCTCCTATGTTGATATAAGAGGCGCCTAAACCATCGCCTATGATAACATAGGTGGTGCCTAACCTATTGCCAAAGTGATGCATTGAGCATAGGCAATGGTATAAGCGGCGCCTAACCTATCGCCTATGTTGATATAGGAAGTGCCTAAGCCATCGCCTATGTTGACATAGGCGACGCCTAACCTATCTCCTAAGTGAGGTAGTGAGCATAGATAATGGTATAAGAGGTGCCTAACCTATCACCTATGTTTATATAGGAGGCACCTATGCCATCGCCTAAGTGAGGCAGTGAGCAAAGCCAATGGTATAAGCAGCGCCTAATCTATCGCCTAAGTTATATAGGCGGCGCCTAAGCGATGGCCTATGTTGACTTAGGCGGAGACTAAGCGATCGCCTATGTTGACTTAGGCAGCGCCTAACCTATCTCCTAAATAAGGTGGTGAGCATAGGCAATGGTATAAGCTTCGCATAACCTATCGCCTATGTTGATATAGGTGGCACCTAAGCCAGTGCCTATATTGACATAGATCGAGCCTAACCTATCGCCTAAGTGAGAAAGTGAGCAATGGTAATGGTATAAGCGGCGCCTATCTATCGCCTACGTTGATATAGGTGGCGCCTAAGCCATCACCTATGTTGACATAGAATGCGCCTAACGTATCGCCTAAGTGAGGTAGTGATCATAGGTAATGGTATAAGCGACTCCTAACTTATCGACAATGTTTATATAGATGGCCCCTATGGCATCGCTTAAGTTTACATAGGCGGCGCCTAACCTATCACCTCAGTGTGGCAGCGAGCATAGGCAATGGTATAAGCGGCGCCTAACCTATCGCCTATGTTGATATACGTGGCTTCTAAGACATTGCCTATGTTTATATATGCGGTGCCCAACCTATCGACTAAGTGAGGCAGTAAGCATAGGCAATGGTATTAGCGGCGCCTAACCTATCGCCAATGTTGATATGGGCAGCGCCTAAGCCATCACCTATGTTGACATAGGCGGCGCCTAACCTATTGCCTATGTTTATATAGGAAGCACCATATCCATTGCCTCTGTGGACATAGGCGGCGTCTAACCTATCGCCTAAGTGAGGCAGTGTGCATAAAAAATGGTATAAGTGGCGCCTAACCTATCACCTATGTTGATATAGGCAACGACTAAGCCAACGCCTATGTTGACATAGGCGGCGCCTAACCTATCGCCTAAGTGAGGCAATGAGCATAGGAAATGGTATATGTGGCGCCTAACCTATCGCCTATGTTGATATAGACAGCACCTAAGCCATCCCCTATGTTGACATAGGCGGTGCCTAACCTATCGCCTAATTGAGGCACCAAGCAAAGACAATGGTATAAGCGGTGCCTAACCCATCGCCTATGTTGATATAGGCAGCGCCTAAGCCATCGCCTATGTTGACATAGGCGGCGCCTAAGCTATCGCCTAAGTGAGGTAGTGAGCATAGACAATGGTATAAGCGGTGCCTAAACTATCGTCTATGTTGATATAGGTGGCACCTAAGCCATTACCTAAGTGAGGCAGTGAGCATAGCCAATGGTATAAACGGCGCCTAACCTATCCCCTATGATGATATAGTCAGCGCCTACGCGATTGCCTATGTTGACATAGACGGAGCCTAACCTATCACCTAAGTTAGGTAGTGAGCATAGGTAATTGTATTAGCGGTGTCTAACCTATCGCCTATATTGATATAGGTGGCCCCTAAGCCATCACCTATGTTGACATAGGAGGCGCCTAACTTATCGCCTAAGTGAGGCAGTAAGCATAGGCAATGGTATAAGCTGCGCCTAACCTATCGCCAATGTTTATATAGATGACGCCTAAGCCATCTCCTATGTTGACATAGGCGGTGACTAACCTATCTCCTAATTGAGGTAGTGAGCATAGGCAATGTTATAAGCGGCGCCTAACCTATCGCCTATGTTGATATAGGTGGCGCCTAAGCCATCACCTATGTTAACGTAGGCGGAGCCTAACCTATCACCTATGTGAGGCAGTAAGCGTAGGCAATGGTATAAGCGGCGCCAAACCTATTGCCTATGTTAATATATAGGCGGCGCCTAAGCCATCGCCTATGTTGACATACGCGGCGCCTAACCTATCGCCTAAGTGAGGCAGTGAGCATAGGAAATGGTATAAGTGGCGCCTAACCAATCGCCTATGTTGATAAAGGCAGCACCATATCAATTGCCTATGTTGACATAGGCGGCGCCTAACCTACCGCCTAAGTGAGGCAGTGAGCATAGACAATGGTATAAGCAGCGCCTTACCTATCACCTATGTTGATATAGGAGGAACCGAAACCATCACCTAAGTAAGGCAGTGAGCATAGGCAGTGGTATAAGCGGCGCATAATCTATCTCCAATGTTTATATAGGTGGCTCCTAAGCGATCCCCTCTGTTGACATAGGCGGCGCCTAACCTATCGCCTATGTGAGGCGGTGAAAATAGTCAATAGTATAAGCGGCGCCTAACCTATCGCCTATGTTGATATAGGCAGCACCATATCCATTTCCTATGTTCACATAGGCGGCGCCTAACCTATCGTCTAAGTGTGGCAGTGAGCATAGACAATGGTATAAGCGGGGCCTAACCAATCACCTATGTTGATATAGGCGGCACATAAGCCATCGCCTAAGTGAGGTAGTTAGCATAGGCAATGGTATAAGCGGCGCCTAACCTATCGCCTATGTTTATATAGGCGGCGCTTAAGTGATCGCCTATGTTGAAATAGGCGGCGCCTAACCTATCTCCAAAGTGAGGTGGAGAGCATAGGCAATGGAATAAGCTGCGTTTAACCTGTCGCCTATGTTGGTACAGGCGGTGCCTAATCCATCGACTATGTTGACATAGGCGGCACCTAACGTATCGCCTAAGTGAGATAGTGAGCATAGGTAATTGTATAAGCGTCTCCTAACCTATCGCCTATGTTGACATAGGTGGCGCCTATGGCATCGCTTATGTTCACATAGGCGGCGCCTAACCTATCGCCGAACTGAGACAGTGAGCATAGGCAATTGTATTAGTGGCGCCTAACCTATCGCCTATGTTGATATACATTGCGCCTAAGCCATCTCCTATGTTTATAGAGGCGGCGGCTAACCTATTGCCTAAGTGAGGCAGTAAGCATAGGCAATGGTATAAGCGGCGCCTAACCTAACTTTTATGTTGATATAGGCGGAGCCAAAGCCATCGCCTATATTGATGTAGGTGGTGCCTAACCTATCGCCTAATTGAGACAGTGAGCATACGCAATGGTATAAGAGGCGCCTAACCTATCGCCTATGTTGATATAGGCAGCGCCTAAGCCATTCCCTATGTTGACATAGACGGAGCCTAACCTATCGCCTATGTGAGGCAGTGAGCAAAGGAAATGGTAGAAGCGGCGCCTAACCTATCGCCAATGTTGATATAGGCGACGCCTAAGGCATCGCCTATGTTGACATAGGCGGCGCCTAACCTATCGCCTAAGTGAGGCAGTGAGCATAGCCAATGGTATAACCGGCACCTAACCTATCTCCTATGATGATATAGGAAGCGCCTAAGCGATTGCCTATGTTGACATAGACGGAGCCTACCCTATCACCTAAGTGAGGTAGTGAGCATAGGTAATGGTATAAGTGGCGCCTAACCTATCGCCTATGTTGATATTGGTGGCGCCTAAGCCATCACGTATGTTGACATAGGAGGTGCCTAACCTATAACCTAAGTGAGGCAGTAAGCATTGGCAATGGTATAAGCGGCGCCTAACCTATCGCCTATGTTGATATAGACGACGCCCAAGCCATCTCCTATGTTGACATAGGAGGTGCCTAACCTATCGCCTAATTGAGGTAGTGAGCATAGGCAATGTTATAAGCGGCGCCTAACCTATCGCCTATGTTGATATAGGTGGCGCCTAAGCCATCAGCAATGCTGACAAAGGCGGAGCCTAACCTATCGCCTATGTGAGGGAGTAAGCGTAGGCAATGGTATAAGCGGCGCCTAACCTATTGCCTATGTTAATATATAGGAGGCGCCTAAGCCATCGCCTATGTTGACATAGGCGGCGCCAAACCTATCTCCTAAGTGAGGTAGTAAGCATAGGAAATCGAATAAGAGGCACCTAAACTATCGCCTAAGTTGATATAGGCAGCACCATATCAATTGCCTCTGTGGACATAGGCGGTGGCTAACCAATCGCCTAACTGAGTCAGTGAGCATAGAAAATGGTATAAGCAGCGCCTAACTTATCACCTATGTTGATATAGGAAGAACCTAATTTATCGACTAAGTAAGGCAGTGAGCATGGGCAACGGCATAAGCGGCGCCTAATCTATCTCCTATGTTGATATAGGTGGCGCCTAAGAGATCGCCTATGTTGACATAGGCGGCGCCTAACCTATCGCCTAAGTGAGGCGGTGAGCATAGTCAATAGTATAAGCGGTGCCTAACCTATCTCTTATGTTGATATACGCAGCAACATATCCATTACCTATGTTGACATAGGCGGCGCCTAACCTATCGCCTAAGTAAGGCAGTGAGCATAGACAATGGTATAAGCGGCGCCTAACCTATCACCTATGTTAATATAGGCGGCACCTAAGCCATCGCCTAAGTGAGGGAGTTAGCATAGGCAATGGTATCAGCGGCGCCTAACCTATCGCCTATGTTTATATAGGCGGCGCTTTAGCGATCGCCTATGTTGACATAGACGGCGCCTAACCTATATCCTAAGTGAGGCGGTGAGCATAGGCAATGGAATAAGCGGCGCCTAACCTATCTCCTAAGTGAGGAAGTAAGCACAGGCAATGGTATAAGCGACCCCTAACCTGTCGCCGATATTGATATAGGAGGCACCTAATCCATCGTATATGTTGACATAGGCGGCACCTAACCTATCCCCTAAGGCAGTGAGCATACGTAATGGTATAAGCGGCACCTAACCTATCGTCTATGTTGATATAGGTGGCGCCTATCGCCTAAGTGAGGCAGCTACCATAGGAAATGGTATAAGAGGCGCCTAACCTATCGCCTGTGTTGATATACGTGGCTCCTAAGCCATCGCCTCAGTTTAAATATGCGGCGGCTAATCTATCACCTAAGTCAGGCTGTAAACATAGGCAATGGTATTAGCGGCGCCTAACATAACACCTATGTTGATATAGGCAGCGCCTAAGACATCGCCTATTTTGACGTAGGCGGTGCCTAACCTATCACCTAATTGAGGTAGTGAGCATAGGCAATGGTATAAGTGGCACCTAACCTATCGCCTATGTTGATATGGGCGGCGCCTACGCCATTGCCTATGTTGACATAGACGGAGCCTAACCTATCGCCTATGTCAGGCAGTGAGCATAGGAAATGGTATAAGCAGAGCCTAGCCTATCGCCTGCGTTGATATAGGCAACGCATAAGCCATCGTCTATGTTGACATAGGTTGCGCCTAACCTATCGCCTAAGTGAGGCGGTGAGCATAGGCAATGGTATTAGCGGCGCCTAACCTATATCCAATGTTGATATAGGAGGTGCCTAAACCTATGGCATCGCCTATGTTTACATAGGCGACGCCTAACTTATCGCCTAAGTGAGGAATCTAGCATAGGCAATGGTATAAGTGGCACCTAACCTATCGCCTATGTTGATATACGTGGCGCCTTAGACATCGCCTATGTTTAAATAGGCGACGGCTAATCTATCGCCAAAGTGAGGTAGTAAGCATAGGCAATGGTATAAGCGGCGCCTAACCTAACACATATGTTGATATAGGCAGCGCCTAAGCCATCGTCTATGTTGACATAGGCTGCACCTAACCTACTGCCTAAGTGAGGTAGTGAGCATAGGCAATGGTATAAACGACGCCTAACTTATCGCCTATGTTGATAGAGGTGGTGCCTTTGGCATCTGCTATGTTTACACAGGCGGCGCCTAACCTCTCGCCTTAGTGAGGCATCAAGCATAGGCAATAGTATACGCGGCGCCTAACCTGTCACCTATGTTGATATAGGCGGCGCCTAATCCATCGACTATGTTGACATAGGCGGCACCTAACCTATCACTTAAGTGAGGTAGTGAGCATAGATAATGGTATAAGCGGTGCCTAACCTATCACCTATGATTATATAGGAGGCACCTATGCCATCGCCTAAGTGAGGCAGTGAGCAAAGCCAATGGTATAAGCAGCGCCTAATCTATCGCCTAAGTTGATATAGGCGGCGCCTAAGCGATAGCCTATGTTGACTTAGGCGGCGCCTAACCTATCGACAATGTTAAGGCAGTGAGCATAGGCAATGGTATAAGCATCGCCTACCCTATAGCCTATGTTGATATAGGTGGCGCCTAAGCCATAGCCTATATTGACATAGGCAGCACCTAACCTATCACCTAAGTGAGGCAGTGATCATAGGTAATGGTATAAGCAGCGCCTAACCTATCGCCTATGTTGATAGAGGTGGCGCCTTTGGCATCTGCAATGTTTACATAGGCGGCGCCTAACCTCTCGCCTTAGTGAGGCATCAAGCATAGGCAATAGTATACGCGGCGCCGAACCTGTCACCTATGTTGATATAGGCGGCGCCTAATCTATCGACTATGTTGACATAGGCGGCACCTAACCTATCGCTTAAGTGAGGCAGTGAACATAGGTAATGGTATAAGCGGCGCCTAACCTATCGCCTATGTTGACATAGGTGGCGCCTATGGCAATGGTTATGTGTACATAGGCGGCGCCTAACCTATCGCATAAGTGAAGCAGCGAGCATAGGCAATTGTATAAGCGGCGCCTAACCTATCGCCTATGTTTACATACGTGGCGCCTAAGCCATTGCCTATGTTTATATATGCGGCAACTAACCTATCGCCTAAGTGAGGAAGTAAGCACAGGCAATGGTATAAGCAGCCCCTAACCTATCGCCGAAGTTGATATAAGCGCCGCCTAATCCATCACATATGTTGATATAGGCGGCACCTAACCAATCCCCTAAGGCAGTGAGCATAGGTAATGGTATAAGCAGCACCTAACCTATCGCCTATGTTGATATAGGTGGCGCCTATGGCATCGCCTATGTTTACATAGGCGGCGCCTAACTTATCGCCTAAGTGAGGCAGCTAGCATAGGCAATGGTATAAGCGGCGACTAACCTTTCGCCTATGTTGATATACGTGGCGCCTAAGCCATCGCCTATGTTTAAATAGGCGGCGGCTAATCTATCTCCTAAGTGAGGCAGTAAGCATAGGCAATGGTATAAGCGGCGCCTAACCTATCGCCTATGTTGATATAGGCAGCGCCTAAGCCATCGCCTATGTTGACGTAAGAGGTTACTAACCTATCGCCTTATTGAGGGAGTGAGCATAGGCAATGGTATAAGCGGCGCCTAGCCTATCGCCTTATTGAGGGAGTGAACATAGCGAATGGTAGAAATGGCGTCTAACCTATCGCCTATGTTGATATAGGCGGCGCATAAGCGATCGCCTATGTTGACATCGGCGGCGCCTAACCTATCGCCTAAGTAAGGTGGTGAGCATAGGCAATGGTATAAGCGGTGCATAACCTATCGCATATGTTGATATAGGTGGCGCCTAAGCCATTGCCTATGTTGACATAGACTGAGCCTAACCTATTGCCTATGTGAGAATATGAGCATAGGTAATGGTATATACGGCGCCTATCTATCGCCTATGTTGATATAGGTGGCGCCTAAGCCATCACCTATATTGACATAGAAGGCACCTAACCTATCGCCTAAGTGAGGCAGTGAGCATAGGAAATGGTATAAGAGGTGCCTAACCTTCCGCGTAAGATGATATATACGGCGTCTAAGCCATCGCCTATGTTGACATAGGAGGAGCCTAACCTATCACCTATGTAAGGCAATGAGAATAGGCAATGGTATAACCGGTGCCAAACCTATCGCCTATGTTGATATAGGCGACGCCTAAGCCATCGCCTATGTTAACATAGGTGGCGCCTAACTTATCGCCTAAGTGAGGCAGTGAGCATAGGCAATGGTATAAGAGGAGCCTAACCTATCGCCTATGTTGATATAGGAGGCGCCTAAGCCATTGCCTATGTTGACATAGGCGGTGCCTAACCTATCGCCTATGTTGATATAGGCAGCACCATATCCATTGCCTCTGTTCACATAGGCGGCGTCTAACCTATCGCCTAAGTGAGGCAGTGAGCCTAGACAAAGGTCTAAGCGACGCCTAACCTATCACCTATGTTGATATATGTGGCACCTAAGACATCGCCTAAGTGAGGCAGTTAGCATAGGCAATGGTATAAGCGGCGCCTAACCTATCGCCAATGTTGATATAGGCGAAGCCTAAGCGATTGCCTATGTTGACAAAGGCGGCGCCTAACCTATCTCCTAAGTAAGGCGGTGAGCATAGGCAATGGTATAAGCGGCGCCTAACCTGTCGCCTATGTTGGTATAGGCGGCGCCAAATCTATCGACTATGTTGACATAGGCGGCACCCAACCTACCGCCTAAGTGAGGCAGTGAGCATAGTTAATGGAATAAGCGGCGCCTAACCTATCGCCAATGTTGATATAGGTGGCGCCTATGGAATCGCTTATATATACATAGGCGGCGCCTAACCTATCGCCTAAGTGAGGCAGTGAGCATAGGCACTTGTATAAGCAGCGCCTAACCTATCGGCTATGTTGATATACAGGGAGGCTAAGCCATTGCCTATGTTTATATATGCCTCACCCAACCTATGTCCTAAGTGAGGTAGTAATCATAGGCAATGGTATAAGCATCGCCTAATCTATCGCCAATGTTGATATAGGCGGCACCTAAGCCATCGCCTATGTTGACGTAGGAGGTTACTAACCTATTGCCTTTTTAAGGGAGTGAGCATAGGCAATGGTATAAGCGGCAAAAACCTATTGCCTATTTTAAAATAGGTGGCGCCTATGCCATTGCCTATGTTGACATAGACGGAGCCTTACCTATCGTCTAATTGAGGCAGTGAGCATAGGTAATGGTATAAGCGGCGCCTAACCTATCACCTATGTTTATATAGGTGGCTCCTAAGCCATCGCCTATGTTGAAATAGGAGGCGCCTAACCTATCGCCTATGTGAGGCAGTGAGCATAGGCAATGGTATAAGCGGTGCCTAACCTATCGCCTATGTTGATATAGGCGGCGCCTATGCAATCACCTATGTTGACATAGGCGGTGCCTAACCTATAGCCTAATTGAGGCACTGAGCATAGACAATGGTATAAGCACCGCCTAACCTATCGCCTATGTTGATATAGGCGGCGCCTAAGACATCACTTATGTTGACATAGGTAGAGCCTATCCTATCTCCTATGTGAGGCAGTGAGCATAGGCAATGGTATATGCCGAGCCTAACCTATCGCCCATATTGATATCGGCGGCGCCTAAGCCATCGCCTATGTTGACATAGGCGGCGCCTAACCTATCGCCTAAGTGAGGCGGTGAGCATAGGCAATGGTATAAGCGGCGCCTAACCTGTCGCCTATGTTGGTATAGGTGGTGCCTAATCCATCGACTATGTTGACATAGGCGGCACCTAACCTATCGCCTAATTAAGGCAGTGAGAATAGGTAATGGTATAAGCAGCGCCTAACTTATCGTCTATGTTGATATAGGTGGCGCCTATGGCATCACTTATGTTTACATAGACGGCTCCTTACCTATCACCTAAGTGAGGAAGCGAGCATAGGCAATGGTATAAGCGGTTCCTAACCTATCGCCTATGTTGATATACATGGCGCCTAAGCCATTGCCTATAATTATATATGCGACGCCTAACCTATCACCTAAGTAAGGCAGTAAGCATAGGCAATGATATAAGCGGCGCCTTACCTATCGCCTATGCTGATATAGGCAGCACCTAAACAATCGCCAATGTTTACGTAGGCAGTGCCTAACCTATCGCCAAATTGAGGCAGTGAGCATAGGCAATGGTATAAGCAGCGCCTAACCGATCTCCTATATTGATATAGGCGGCGCCTAAGCCATCGCCTATGTTGACATAGGCGACACCTAACCTATCGTCTAAGTAAGGCAGTGAGCATAGGTAATGGTATAAGCGGCGCATAACCTATCGCCTATGTTGATATAGGTGGCGCCTATGGCATCTCCTGTTTTTACATAGGCGGCGCCAAACCAATCACCTTAGTGAGGCTGCAAGCATATGCAATGTTACAAGCAGCGCCTAACCTATCTCCTATGATGACATAGGCGGCGCCTAACCTATCTCCTAAGTGAGGCGGTAAGCATAGGCAATGGTATAAGCGGCGCCTAACATGTCCCCTATGTTGATATTGGCAGCACCTAATCCATCGACTATGTCGATATAGGCGGCACCTAACCTATCGCCTAAGTGAGGAAGTGAGCATAGGTAATGGAATAAGCGGAGCCTAACCTATCGCCTATGTTGATATAGGTAGCCCCTATGGCATTGGTTATGTTTACATATGCGGGGTCTAACCTATCGCCTAAGTGAGGCAGCGAGCATAGGCAATGGTATAAGCGGCGTCTAACCTATCGCCTATGTTGACATAACAGGCGCCTAAACCATTGCCTATGTTTATATATGCGGCTCCTTACCTATCGCCTAAGTGAGGCAGTAAGCATAGGCAATGGTATAAGCGGTGCCTAACCTGTCGCCTATGTTGATATAGGCGGCGTTTAATCCATCGCATATATTGACATAGGCGGCACCTAACCTATCTCCTAAGTGAGGCAGTGAGCATAGGTAATGGTATAAGCGTCGCATAACATATCGCCTATGTTTATATAGTTGGCGCTTATGGCATCGCCTATGTTTACATAGGCGGCGCCTAACCTATCACCTTATTGGGGCAGCGAGCATAGGCAATGGTATAAACGGCGCCTAACCTATCGCCTATTTTGATATACGTGGCACCTAAGCCATCGTCTATGTTTATATAGGCGACGGATAACCAATCGCCTAAGCGAGGCAGTAAGCATAGGCAATGATATAAGCGGCGCCTAACCTAACGCCTATGTGGATATTGGCGGCTCCTAAGACATCGCCTATGTTGACATAGGCGGCACCGATCCTATCGTCTAAGAAAGGCTGTGAGCATAGGTAATGGTATAAGCGGCGCCTAACCTATCGCCTATGTTGATATAGGTGGCGCCTATGGCAGATCCTATGTTTACATAGGCGGCGCCAAACCTATCGCCTTAGTAAGGCAGCAAGCACAGGAAATGGTATAAGCGGAGCTTAACCTATCGCCTATGTTGATATAGGCAGCGCTTAAGCGATCGCCTTGTGGACATAGGCGGTGCCTAACCTATCTCCTAAGTAAGCAGGTAAGCATAGGCAATGGTATAAGAGGCACCTAACCTGTCTCCTATGTTGATATAGGCGGCACCTAATCCATCGACTATGTTTATATATGCGACGTCTAACCTATCACCTAAGTGAGGAAGTGAGCATAGGTAATGGGAAAAGTGGAGCCTAACCTATCGCCTATGTTTCTATAGGTGGCGCCTATGGCATTGCTTATGTTTACATAAGCGGCATCTAACCTATCACCTAAGTGAGGAAGCGAGGATAGGTAATGATATAAGAGGCGTCTAACCAATTTCCTATCCCATTGCCTATGTTTATATATGCAACGCCTAACCTATCGCCTAAGTGAGGCAGTAAGCATAGGCAATGGTATAAGCGGCGCCTAACCTATCGCCTATGTTGATATAGGCGACGTCTAATCCATCGCATATGTTGACATAGGCGGCACCTACCCTATCTCCTAAGTGACACAGTGAGCATAGGTAATGGTATAAGCGTCGCCTAACCTATCGCCAATGTGGATATAGGTGGCGCTTATGGCATCACCTATGTTTACATAGGCGGTGCCTACCCTATCGCCTAAGTGTGGCAGCGAGCACTGGCAATGGTATAAGTGGCGCCTAAGCCATCGCCTATGTTGATATATGTGGTGCCTAAGCCATCGCCTATGTTTATATAGGCGGCGGATAACGTATCGCCTAAGTTAGGCAGTAAGCATAGCCAATGGTAGAAGCGGCGCCTAACCTAACGCCTATGTTTATATTGGTGGCGCCTAAGACATCGCCTATGTTGACGTAGGCGGTGTCTAACCTATCGCCTAATGGAGGCAGTGAGCATAGGCAATGGTATAAGCGGCACCTAACCTATCGCCTATGTTATTATATAGGCGACGCCTAAGCCATTTCCTATGTTGACATAGACGGTGCCTAACCTATCGCCTAAGTGAGGCAGTGAGTATAGGAAATGGTATAAGCGGCGCCTAACCTATCGCCTATGTTGATATAGGAGCCGCCTAAACCATCGCCTATGTTAACATAGGCGGAGCCTAACCTATCGCCAAAGTGAGGCACTTAGCATAGGCAATGGTATAAGCGGTGCCTAATCTATCGCCTATGTTGATATAGGTAGCACCTAAGCCATCGCCTATGTTGACATAGGCGGCGCCTAACCTATCACCTAAGGGAGGTAGTGAGCATAGAAAATGGTATAAGCGGCACCTAACCTATCGCCTATGTTGATATAGGTGGCGCCTAAGCTGTCGCCTATGTTAATATAGGAGGCGCCTTATCAATCTACTATATTGACGTAGGAGGCACCTAACGTATCGCCTAAGTGATTCAGTAAGCATAGGTAATGGTATAAGCGGCTCCTAACCTATCGCCTATGTTGACATAGGTTACGCCTATGGCATCGCTTACGTTCACATAGGCGGAGCCTAACCTATCGCCGAACTGAGATAGTGAGCATAGGCAATGGTATAAGCGGCGCCTAACCTATCGCCTATGTTGATATACGTGGCGCCTAAGCCATTGCCTACGTTTAAATAGGTGGCGGCTAACCTATTGCCTAAGTGAGGCAGTAAGCATAGGCAATGGTATAAGCGGCGCCTAACCTAACTTCTATGTTGATATAGGCGGCACCTAAGCCATCGCCTATGTTGATGTAGGTGGTGCCTAACCTATCTCCTAATTGAGACAGTGAGTATAGGCAATGGTATAAGGGGACGCCTAACCTATCGCCTATGTTGATATAGGCGGTGCCTAAGCCATTCCCTATGATGACATAGACGGAGCCTAACCTATCGCCTATGTAAGGCAGTGAGCATAGGAAATGGTAGAGGTGGCGCCTAACCTATCGCCTATGTTGATATAGGAGACGCCTAAGCCATCGCCTATGTTGACATATGCGGTGCCTAACCTATCGCCTAAGTGAGGCAATGAGCATAGGCAATGGTATAAGTGGCGCCTAACCTATCGCCTATATTAATATAGACAGCACCTAAGCCATCCCCTATGTTGACATAGGCGGTGCCTAACCTATCGCCTAATTGAGGCACTGAGCATAGACAATGGAATAAGCGGTGCCTAACCTCTCGCCTATGTTGATATAGGTAGCGCCTAAGCGATCGCCTATGTTGACATAGGCGGCGCCTAACCTATCGCCTAACTGAGGTATTGAGCATAGACAATGGTATAAGCGGTGCCTAAACTATCGTCTATGTTGATATAGGTGGCACCTAAGCCATCGCCTAAGTGAGGCAGAGAGCATAGCCAATGGTATAAACGGCGCCTAACCTATCCCCTATGTTGACATAGATGGAGCCTAACCTATCACCTAAGTTAGGTAGTGAGCATAGGTAATGGTATCAGCGGTGTCTATCTATCGCCTATGTTGATATAGGTGGCCCCTAAGCCATCACCTATGTTGACGTAGGAGGCGCCTAACTTATCGCCTATGTGAGGCAGTAAGCATAGGCAATGGTATAAGCGGCGCCTAACCTATCGCCTATGTTGATATAGATGACGCCTAAGCCATCTCCTATGTTGACATAGGCGGTGACTAACCTATCTCATAATTGAGGTAGTGAGCATAGGCAATGTTATAAGCGGCGCCTAACCTATCGCCTATGTTTATATAGGTGGCGCCTAAGCCATCACCTATGTTGACATAGGCGGAGCCTAACCTATCACCTATGTGAGGCAGTAGGCGTAGGCAATGGTATTAGCAGCGCCAAACCTATTGCCTATGTTAATATATAGGCGGCGCCTAAGCCATCGCCTATGTTGACATATGCGGCTCCTAACCTATCGCCTAGGTGAGGCAGTGAGCATAGGCAATGGTATATGCGGCGCCTAACCTATCGCCTATGTTGATATAGGGAGCACCATATCAATTGCCTATGTTGACATAGGCGGCGCCTAAGCTACCGCCTAAGTGAGGTAGTGAGCATAGACAATGGTATAAGCGACGCCTAACCTATCACCAATGTTGATATAGGAGGAACCGAAACCATCGCCTAAGTAAGGCAGTGAGCATAGGCAATGGTATAAGGGGCGCCTAATCTATCGCCAATGTTGATATAGGTGGCTCCTAAGCGATCTCCTATGTTGACATAGGCGGCGCCTAACCTATTGCCTAAGTGAGGCGGTGAGCATAGTCAATAGTATAAGCGGCGCCTAACCTATCGCCTATGTTGATATAGGCAGCACCATATCCATTTCCTATGTTCACATAGGCGGCGCCTAACCTCTCGCCTATGTTGATATAGGTAGCGCCTAAGCGATCGCCTATGTTGACATAGGCGGCGCCTAACCTATCGCCTAACTGAGGTATTGAGCATAGACAATGGTATAAGCGGTGCCTAAACTATCGTCTATGTTGATATAGGTGGCACCTAAGCCATCGCCTAAGTGAGGCAGAGAGCATAGCCAATGGTATAAACGGCGCCTAACCTATCCCCTATGTTGACATAGATGGAGCCTAACCTATCACCTAAGTTAGGTAGTGAGCATAGGTAATGGTATCAGCGGTGTCTATCTATCGCCTATGTTGATTTAGGTGGCCCCTAAGCCATCACCTATGTTGACGTAGGAGGCGCCTAACTTATCGCCTCTGTGAGGCAGTAAGCATAGGCAATGGTATAAGCGGCGCCTAACCTATCGCCTATGTTGATATAGATGACGCCTAAGCCATCTCCTATGTTGACATAGGCGGTGACTAACCTATCTCATAATTGAGGTAGTGAGCATAGGCAATGTTATAAGCGGCACCTAACCTATCGCCTATGTTTATATAGGTGGCGCCTAAGCCATCACCTATGTTGACATAGGCGGAGCCTAACCTATCACCTATGTGAGGCAGTAGGCGTAGGCAATGGTATTAGCAGCGCCAAACCTATTGCCTATGTTAATATATAGGCGGCGCCTAAGCCATCGCCTATGTTGACATATGCGGCGCCTAACCTATCGCCTAAGTGAGGCAGTGAGCATAGGCAATGGTATATGCGGCGCCTAACCTATCGCCTATGTTGATATAGGGAGCACCATATCAATTGCCTATGTTGACATAGGCGGCGCCTAAGCTACCGCCTAAGTGAGGTAGTGAGCATAGACAATGGTATAAGCGACGCCTAACCTATCACCAATGTTGATATAGGAGGAACCGAAACCATCGCCTAAGTAAGGCAGTGAGCATAGGCAATGGTATAAGGGGCGCCTAATCTATCGCCAATGTTGATATAGGTGGCTCCTAAGCGATCTCCTATGTTGACATAGGCGGCGCCTAACCTATCGCCTAAGTGAGGCGGTGAGCATAGTCAATAGTATAAGCGGCGCCTAACCTATCGCCTATGTTGATATAGGCAGCACCATATCCATTTCCTATGTTCACATAGGCGGCGCCTAACCTATCGTCTAAGTGAGGTAGTGAGCATAGACAATGGTATAAGCGGCGCCTAACCAATCACCTATGTTGATATAGGCGGCACCTAAGCCATCGCCTATGTGAGGGAGTTAGCATAGGCAATGGTATAAGCGGCGCCTAACCTATCGCCTATGTTTATATAGGCGGCGCTTAAACGATCGCCTATGTTGACATAGGCGGCGCCTAACCTATCTCCAAAGTGAAGTGGTGAGCATAGGCAATGGAATAATTTGCGTTTAACCTGTCGCCTATGTTGGTATAGGCGGTGCCTAATCCATCGACTATGTTGACATAGGCGGCACCTATCGTATCGCCTAAGTAAGACACTGAGCATAGGTAATGGTATAAGCGTCTCCTAACCTATCGCCTATGTTGACATAGGTGGCGCCTATGGCATCGCTTATGTTCACATAGGAGGCGCCTAACCTATCGCCAAACTGAGACAGTGAGCATAGGCAATTGCATTAGCGGCGCCTAACCTATCGCCTAAGTGAGGCAGTAAGCATAGGCAATGGTATAAGCGGCACCTAACCTAACTTCTATGTTGATATAGGCAGCGCCTAAGCCATTCCCTATGTTGACATAGACGGAGCCTAACCTATCGCCTATGTGAGGCAGTGAGCATAGGAAATGGTAGAAGCGGCGCCTAACCTATCGCCTATGTTGATATAGGCGACGCCTAAGGCATCGCCTATGTAGACATAGGCGGCGCCTAACCTATCACCTAAGTGAGGCAGTGAGCATAGCCAATGGTATAACCGGCACCTAACCTATCACCTATGATGATATAGGAAGCGCCTAAGTGATTGCCTATGTTGACATAGACGGAGCCTAACCTATCACCTAAGTGAGGTAGTTAGCATAGGTAATTGTATAAGTGGTGCCTAACCTATCGCCAATGTTTATATTAGTGGCGCCTAAGCCATCACGTATGTTGACATAGGAGGTGCCTAGCCTATCACCTAAGTGAGGCAGTAAGCATAGGCAATGGTATAAGCGGCGCCTAACCTATCGCCTATGTTGATATAGACGACGCCTAAGCAATCTCCTATGTTGACATAGGAGGTGCCTAACCTATCGCCTAATTGAGGTAGTGAGCATAGGAAATGTTATAAGCCGCGCCTAACCTATCGTCTATGTTGATATAGGTGGCGCCTAAGCCATCAGCTATGCTGACAAAGGCGGAGCCTAACCTATCGCCTATGTGAGGCAGTAAGCGTAGGCAATGGTATAAGCGGCGCCTAACCTATTGCCTATGTAAATATATAGGAGTCGCCTAAGCCATCACCAATGTTGACATAGGCGGCGCCTAACCTATCTCCTAAGTGAGGTAGTAAGCATAGGAAATGGAATAAGAGGCACCTAAACTATCGCCTATGTTGATATAGGCAGCACCATATCAATTGCCTATGTTGACATAGGCGGCGGCTAACCAATCGCCTTAGTGAGGCAGTGAGCATAGACAATGGTATAAGCAGCGCCTAACTTATCACCTATGTTGATATAGGAAGAACCTAATCCATCGCCTAAGTAAGGCAGTAAGCATGGGCAATGCCATAAGCGGAGCCTATTCTATCTCCTATGTTGATATAGAAGGCGACTAAGCGATCGCCTATGTTGATTTAAGCGGCGCCTAACCTATCGCCTAAGTGAGGCGGTGAGCATAGTCAATAGTATAAGCGGCGCCTAACCTATCTCCTATGTTGATATACGCAGCACCATATCCATTTCCTATGTTAACATAGGCGACGCCTAACCTATTGCCTAAGTGAGGCAGTGAGCATAGACCATGGTATAAGCGGCGCCTAACCTATCACCTATGTTAATATAGGCGGCACCTAAGCCATCGCCTAAGTGAGGGAGTTAGCATAGGCAATGGTGTAAGCGGCGCCTAACCTATCGCCTATGTTTATATAGGCAGCGCTTAAGCAATCGCCTATGTTGACATAGGCAGCGCCGAACCTATATCCTAAGTGAGGCGGTGAGCATAGGCAATGGAATAAGCGGCGCCTAACCTATCTCCTAAGTGAGGAAGTAAGCACAGGCAATGGTATAAGAGACCCCTAACCTGTCGCCGATATTGATATAGGAGGCGCCTAATCTATCGTATATGTTGACATAGGCGGCACCTAACCTATCCCCTAAGGCAATGAGCATAGGTAATGGTATAAGCGGCACCTAACCTATCGTCTATGTTGATATAGGTGGAGCCTATCGCCTAAGTGAGGCAGCTACCATAGGCAATGGTATAAGAGGCGCCTAACCTATCGCCTATGTTGATATACGTGGCTCCTAAGCCATCGCCTCAGTTTAAATATGCGGCGGCTAATCTATCACCTAAGTGAGGCAGTAAACATAGGTAATGGTATTAGCGGCGCCTAACCTAAGGCCTATGATGATATAGGAAGCGCCTAAGACATCGCCTATTTTGACGTAGGCGGTGCCTAACCTATCACCTAATTGTGGTAGTGAGCATAGGCAATGGTATAAGTGGAACCTAACCTATCGCCTATGTTGATATGGGAGGCGCCTAAACCATCACCTATGTTAATATAGGAGGTGCCTAAACCATCGCCTATGTTAACATAGGTGGCACCTAACCTATCGCCTATGCTGATATAGGTAGCACCTAAGCCATCGCCTATGTTTATATATGCGGCACCCAACCTATCGACTAAGTGAGGCAGTAAGCATAGGCAATGGTATAAGCGGCGCCTAACCTATCGCCACTGTTTTTATAGGCGGCGCCTAAGCCATTGCCTATGTTGACGTAGGCGGTGCCTAACCTATCGCCTAATTGAGGCAGTGAGCATAGGCAATGATATAAGCATCGCCTACTCTATCGCCTAGGTTGATATAGGCAGCGCCTAACCTATCGCCTAAGTGAGGCGGTGAGAATAGGCAATGGTATAAGCGGCGCCTAACCTATCACCTATGTTGATATAGGCGGCGCCTAATCCATCGACTATGTTGACATAGGTGGCACCTAACCTATCGCTTAAGTGAGGCAGCGAACATAGGTAATGGTATAAGAGGCGCCTAACCTATCTACTATGTTGACATATGTGGAGCCTATGGCATCGCTTATGTTTACATAGACGGCGCCTAACCTATCGCCTAAGTGAGGTAGCGAGCATAGGCAATGGTATAAGCGGCGCCTAACCTATGGCCTATGTTAATATAAGCGGCGCCTAGCCTATCGCCTATGTTGATATGGGCAACGCCTAAGCCATCGTCTATGTTGACATAGCTTGCTCCTAACCTATCGCCTAAGTGAGGCGGTGAGCATAGGCAATGGTATAAGCGGCGCCTAACCTATATCCTATATTGATATAAGAGGCGCCTAAACCATCGCCTATGTTAACATAGGTGACTCCTAACTTATCGCCAAAGTCAGGCAATGGTATAAGTGGTGCCTAACCTATCTCCTATGTTGATATAGGAGGCGCCTAAACCATTGCCTATGTTAACATAGGTGGCGCCTAACCTATCGCCTAAGCTGATATAGGTAGCGCCTAAGCCATCGCCTATGTTTATATTTGCGGCACCCAACCTATCGACTAAGTGAGGCAGTAAGCATAGGCAATGGTATAAGCGGCACCTAACCTATCGCCAATGTTGATATAGGCGGCGCCTAAGCCATTGCCTATGTTGACGTAGGCGGTGCCTAACCTATCTTCTAATTGAGGCAGTGAGCATAGGAAATGGTATAAGCATCGCCTTCTATATCGCCTAGGTTGATATAGGCGGCGCCTAAGTCATCGCCTATATTGGCATAGGCAGCACCGAACCTATCGCCTAAGTGAGGCAGTGAGCATAGGTAATGGTATAAACGGCGCCTAACCTATCGCCTATGTTGATATAGGTGGCGCCTTTGGCATCTCCTATGTTTACATAGGCGGCGCCTAACCTATCGCCTTAGTGAGGCAGCAAGCATAGGCAATGGTATAAGCGGTGCCTAACCTACCACCTATGTTGATATAGGCGGCGCCTAAGCGATCGCCTATGTTGACATAGGTAGCGCCTAACCTATCGCCTAAGTGAGGCGGTGAGAATAGGCAATGGTAAAAGCGGCGCCTAACCTATCGCCTATGTTGATATAGGCGGCGCCTAATCCATCGACTATGTTGACATAGGTGGCACCTAACCTATCGCTTAAGTGAGGCAGTGAACATAGGTAATGGTATAAGCGGTGCCTAACGTATCTCCAATGTTGACATAGGTGGCGCCTATGGCATCGCTTATGTTTACATAGGCGGCGCCTAACCTATCGCCTATGTGAGGTAGCGAGCATAGGCAATGGTATAAGCGGCGCCTAACCTATCGCCAATGTTGACATAAGCGGCGCGTAGCCTATCGCCTATGTTGATATAGGCAACGCCTAAGCCATCGTCTATGTTGACATAGGTTGCGCCTAACCAATCGCCTAAGTGAGGCGGTGAGCATAGGCAATGGTATAAGCGGCGCCTAACCTATATCCTATGCTTATATAGGAGGCGCCTAAACCATTGCCTATGTTAACAAAGGTGACTCCTAACCTATCGCCAAAGTCAGGCACTGAGCATAGGCAATGGTATAAGTGGTGCCTAACCTATCTCCTATGTTGATATAGGAGGTGCCTAAACCATCGCCTATGTTTACATAGGTGGCGCCTAACCTATCGCCTATGCTGATATAGGTAGCGCCTAAGCCATCGCCTATGTTTATATATGCGGCACCCAACCTATCGACTAAGTGAGGCAGTAAGCATAGGAAATGGTATAAGCGGCACCCAACCTATCTCCAATGTTGATATAGGCGGCGCCTAAGCCATTGCCTATGTTGAAGTAGGCGGTGCCTAACCTATCGCCTAATTGAGGCAGTGAGCATAGGCAATGGTATAAGCATAGCCTACTTTATCGCCTAGGTTGATATAGGCGGCGCCTAAGTCATCGCCTATATTGACATAGGCAGCACCTAACCTATCGCCTAAGTGAGGCAGTGAGCATAGGTAATGGTATAAACGGCGCCTAACCTATCGCCTATATTGATATAGGTGGCGCCTTTGGCATCTCCTATGTTTACATAGGCAGCGCCTAACCTATCTCCTTAGTGAGGCAGCAAGCATAGGCAATGGTATAAACGGTGCCTAACCTACCACCTATGTTGATATAGGCGGTGCCTAAGCGATCGCCTATGTTGACATAGGTAGCGCCTAACCTATCGCCTAAGTGAGGCGGTGAGAATAGGCAATGGTAAAAGCGGCGCCTAACCTATCGCCTATGATGATATAGGCGGCGCCTAATCCATCGACTATGTTGACATAGGCGGCACCTAACCTATCTCTTAAGTGAGGCAGTGAACATAGGTAATGGTATAAGCGGCGCCTAACGTATCTCCAATGTTGACATAGGTGGCGCCTATGGCATCGCTTATCTTTACATAGGCGGCGCCTAACCTATCGCCTATGTGAGGTAGCGAGCATAGGCAATGGTATAAGCGGCGCCTAACCTATCGCCAATGTTGACATAAGCGGCGCCTAGCCTATCGCCTATGTTGATATAGGCAACGCCTAAGCCATCGTCTATGTTGACATAGGTTGCGCCTAACCAATCGCCTAAGTGAGGCGGTGAGCATAGGCAATGGTATAAGCGGTGCCTAACCTATATCCTATGTTGATATAGGAGGCGCCTAAACCATTGCCTATGTTAACAAAGGTGACTCCTAACCTATCGCCAAAGTCAGGCACTGAGCATAGGCAATGGTATAAGTGGTGCCTAACCTATCTCCTATGTTGATATAGGAGGTGCCTAAACCATCGCCTATGTTTACATAGGTGGCGCCTAACCTATTGCCTATGCTGATATAGGTAGCGCCTAAGCCATCGCCTTTGTTTATATATGCGGCACCCAACCTATCGACTAAGTGAGGCAGTAAGCATAGGCAATGGTATAAGCGGCACCCAACCTATCTCCAATGTTGATATAGGCGGCGCCTAAGCCATTGCCTATGTTGAAGTAGGCGGTGCCTAACCTATCGCCTAATTGAGGCAGTGAGCATAGGCAATGGTATAAGCATCGCCTACTCTATCGCCTAGGTTGATATAGGCGGCGCCTAAGTCATCGCCTATATTGACATAGGCAGCACCTAACCTATCGCCTAAGTGAGGCAGTGAGCATAGGTAATGGTATAAACGGCGCCTAACCTATCGCCTATATTGATATAGGTGGCGCCTTTGGCATCTCCTATGTTTACATAGGCGGCGCCTATCCTATCGCCTTAGTGAGGCAGCAAGCATAGGCAATGGTATAAGCGGTGCCTAACCTATCACCTATGTTGATATAGGCGGCACCTAAGCGATCGCCTATGTTGACATAGGCAGCGCCTAACCTATCGCCTAAGTGAGGCGGTGAGAATAGGCAATGGTATAAGAGGCGCCTAACCTATCGCCTATGTTGATATAGGCGGCGCCTAATCCATCGACTATGTTGACATAGGCGGCACCTAACCTAGCGCTTAAGTGAGGCAGTAAACATACGTAATGGTATAAGCGGCGCCTAACCTATCTCCTATGTTGACATACGTGGCGCCTATGGCATCGCCTATGTTTACATAGGCGACGCCTAACTTATCGCCTAAGTGAGGAAGCTAGCATAGGCAATGGTATAAGCGGCGCCTAACCTTTCGCCTATGTTGATATACGTGGCGCCTAAGACATCGCCTATGTTTAAATAGGCGACGACTAATCTATCGCCTAAGTGAGGTAGTAAGCATAGGAAATGGTATAAGCGGCGCCTAACCTAACTCATATGTTGATATAGGCAGCGCCTAAGCCATTGTCTATGTTGACATAGGCTGCACCTAACCTACTTCCTAAGTGAGGCAGTGAGCATAGGCAATGGTATAAGCGGCGCCTAACCTATCACCTATGTTGATATAAGAGGCGCCTAAACCATCGCCTATGATAACATAGGTGGTGCCTAACCTATCGCCAAAGTGATGCATTGAGCATAGGCAATGGTATAAGCGGCGCCTAACCTATCGCCTATGTTGATATAGGAAGTGCCTAAGCCATCGCCTATGTTGACATAGGCGACGCCTAACCTATCTCCTAAGTGAGGTAGTGAGCATAGATAATGGTATAAGAGGTGCCTAACCTATCACCTATGTTTATATAGGAGGCACCTATGCCATCGCCTAAGTGAGGCAGTGAGCAAAGCCAATGGTATAAGCAGCGCCTAATCTATCGCCTAAGTTATATAGGCGGCGCCTAAGCGATGGCCTATGTTGACTTAGGCGGAGACTAAGCGATCGCCTATGTTGACTTAGGCAGCGCCTAACCTATCTCCTAAATAAGGTGGTGAGCATAGGCAATGGTATAAGCTTCGCATAACCTATCGCCTATGTTGATATAGGTGGCACCTAAGCCAGTGCCTATATTGACATAGATCGAGCCTAACCTATCGCCTAAGTGAGAAAGTGAGCAATGGTAATGGTATAAGCGGCGCCTATCTATCGCCTACGTTGATATAGGTGGCGCCTAAGCCATCACCTATGTTGACATAGAATGCGCCTAACGTATCGCCTAAGTGAGGTAGTGATCATAGGTAATGGTATAAGCGACTCCTAACTTATCGACAATGTTTATATAGATGGCCCCTATGGCATCGCTTAAGTTTACATAGGCGGCGCCTAACCTATCGCCTCAGTGTGGCAGCGAGCATAGGCAATGGTATAAGCGGCGCCTAACCTATCGCCTATGTTGATATACGTGGCTTCTAAGACATTGCCTATGTTTATATATGCGGTGCCCAACCTATCGACTAAGTGAGGCAGTAAGCATAGGCAATGGTATTAGCGGCGCCTAACCTATCGCCAATGTTGATATGGGCAGCGCCTAAGCCATCACCTATGTTGACATAGGCGGCGCCTAACCTATTGCCTATGTTTATATAGGAAGCACCATATCCATTGCCTCTGTGGACATAGGCGGCGTCTAACCTATCGCCTAAGTGAGGCAGTGTGCATAAAAAATGGTATAAGTGGCGCCTAACCTATCACCTATGTTGATATAGGCGGAACCTAAGCCATCGCCTAAGTTAGGCAGTTAGCATAGGCAATGGTATAAGCAGCGCCTAACCTATCGCCTATGTTGATATAGGCGGAGCCTAAGAGATCGCCTATGTTGACATAGTCGGCAACTAACCTATCTCCTAAGTGAGGCAGTGAGCATAGGTAATGGTAAAAGCGACGCCTAACCTATCGCCTAAGTGAGGCAGTGAGCATAGGTAATGGTATAAGCGACGCCTAACCTATCTCAAATATTGATATAGACGGCGCCTAAGCCATCGCCTATATTGACGTAGGCGGCGCCTAACCTATCGCCTAATTGAGGCAGTGACCATAGGCAATGGTATAAGCGTCGCCTAACCTATCGCCTATGTTGTTATAGGCGGCGCCTAAGCCATGGCCTATATTAACATAGGTGGCACCTAACCTATCGCCTAAGTGAGTTAGTGAGAATAGGCAATGGTATAAATTGCACCTAACCTATCTCCTATATTGATATAGGCGGCGCCTAAGCCATCGCCTATGTTGACATAAGTGGCACCTAACCTATCGCCTAAGTGAGGGATTGAGCATAGACAATGGTATAAGCGCCGCCTATCCTATCACATATGTTGATATAGGCGGCACCTAAGCTATCGCCTAAGTGAGGCAGTTAGCTTAGGCAATGGTATAAGAGGCGCCTAACCTATCGCATATGTTGATATAGGCGGAGCCTAAGCGATCGCCTAAGCTATCACCTATGTTCACATAGGCGGCGCCTAACCTATCGCCAATGTTGATATAGGCGGCGCCTAAGCCATTGCCTATGTTGACGTAGGCGGTGCCTAACCTATCTTCTAATTGAGGCAGTGAGCATAGGAAATGGTATAAGCATCGCCTTCTATATCGCCTAGGTTGATATAGGCGGCGCCTAAGTCATCGCCTATATTGACATAGGCAGCACCGAACCTATCGCCTAAGTGAGGCAGTGAGCATAGGTAATGGTATAAACGGCGCCTAACCTATCGCCTATGTTGATATAGGTGGCGCCTTTGGCATCTCCTATGTTTACATAGGCGGCGCCTAACCTATCGCCTTAGTGAGGCAGCAAGCATAGGCAATGGTATAAGCGGTGCCTAACCTACCACCTATGTTGATATAGGCGGCGCCTAAGCGATCGCCTATGTTGACATAGGTAGCGCCTAACCTATCGCCTAAGTGAGGCGGTGAGAATAGGCAATGGTAAAAGCGGCGCCTAACCTATCGCCTATGTTGATATAGGCGGCGCCTAATCCATCGACTATGTTGACATAGGCGGCACCTAACCTATCGCTTAAGTGAGGCAGTGAACATAGGTAATGGTATAAGCGGCGCCTAACGTATCTCCAATGTTGACATAGGTGGCGCCTATGGCATCGCTTATGTTTACATAGGCGGCGCCTAACCTATCGCCTATGTGAGGTAGCGAGCATAGGCAATGGTATAAGCGGCGCCTAACCTATCGCCAATGTTGACATAAGCGGCGCCTAGCCTATCGCCTATGTTGATATAGGCAACGCCTAAGCCATCGTCTATGTTGACATAGGTTGCGCCTAACCAATCGCCTAAGTGAGGCGGTGAGCATAGGCAATGGTATAAGCGGTGCCTAACCTATATCCTATGTTGATATAGGAGGCGCCTAAACCATTGCCTATGTTAACAAAGGTGACTCCTAACCTATCGCCAAAGTCAGGCACTGAGCATAGGCAATGGTATAAGTGGTGCCTAACCTATCTCCTATGTTGATATAGGAGGTGCCTAAACCATCGCCTATGTTTACATAGGTGGCGCCTAACCTATTGCCTATGCTGATATAGGTAGCGCCTAAGCCATCGCCTATGTTTATATATGCGGCACCCAACCTATCGACTAAGTGAGGCAGTAAGCATAGGCAATGGTATAAGCGGCACCCAACCTATCTCCAATGTTGATATAGGCGGCGCCTAAGCCATTGCCTATGTTGAAGTAGGCGGTGCCTAACCTATCGCCTAATTGAGGCAGTGAGCATAGGCAATGGTATAAGCATCGCCTACTCTATCGCCTAGGTTGATATAGGCGGCGCCTAAGTCATCGCCTATATTGACATAGGCAGCACCTAACCTATCGCCTAAGTGAGGCAGTGAGCATAGGTAATGGTATAAACGGCGCCTAACCTATCGCCTATATTGATATAGGTGGCGCCTTTGGCATCTCCTATGTTTACATAGGCGGCGCCTATCCTATCGCCTTAGTGAGGCAGCAAGCATAGGCAATGGTATAAGCGGTGCCTAACCTATCACCTATGTTGATATAGGCGGCACCTAAGCGATCGCCTATGTTGACATAGGCAGCGCCTAACCTATCGCCTAAGTGAGGCGGTGAGAATAGGCAATGGTATAAGCGGCGCCTAACCTATCGCCTATGTTGATATAGGCGGCGCCTAATCCATCGACTATGTTGACATAGGCGGCACCTAACCTAGCGCTTAAGTGAGGCAGTAAACATACGTAATGGTATAAGCGGCGCCTAACCTATCTCCTATGTTGACATACGTGGCGCCTATGGCATCGCCTATGTTTACATAGGCGACGCCTAACTTATCGCCTAAGTGAGGAAGCTAGCATAGGCAATGGTATAAGCGGCGCCTAACCTATCGCCTATGTTGATATACGTGGCGCCTAAGACATCGCCTATGTTTAAATAGGCGACGACTAATCTATCGCCTAAGTGAGGTAGTAAGCATAGGAAATGGTATAAGCGGCGCCTAACCTAACTCATATGTTGATATAGGCAGCGCCTAAGCCATTGTCTATGTTGACATAGGCTGCACCTAACCTACTTCCTAAGTGAGGCAGTGAGCATAGGCAATGGTATAAGCGGCGCCTAACCTATCACCTATGTTGATATAAGAGGCGCCTAAACCATCGCCTATGATAACATAGGTGGTGCCTAACCTATCGCCAAAGTGATGCATTGAGCATAGGCAATGGTATAAGCGGCGCCTAACCTATCGCCTATGTTGATATAGGAAGTGCCTAAGCCATCGCCTATGTTGACATAGGCGACGCCTAACCTATCTCCTAAGTGAGGTAGTGAGCATAGATAATGGTATAAGAGGTGCCTAACCTATCACCTATGTTTATATAGGAGGCACCTATGCCATCGCCTAAGTGAGGCAGTGAGCAAAGCCAATGGTATAAGCAGCGCCTAATCTATCGCCTAAGTTATATAGGCGGCGCCTAAGCGATGGCCTATGTTGACTTAGGCGGAGACTAAGCGATCGCCTATGTTGACTTAGGCAGCGCCTAACCTATCTCCTAAATAAGGTGGTGAGCATAGGCAATGGTATAAGCTTCGCATAACCTATCGCCTATGTTGATATAGGTGGCACCTAAGCCAGTGCCTATATTGACATAGATCGAGCCTAACCTATCGCCTAAGTGAGAAAGTGAGCAATGGTAATGGTATAAGCGGCGCCTATCTATCGCCTACGTTGATATAGGTGGCGCCTAAGCCATCACCTATGTTGACATAGAATGCGCCTAACGTATCGCCTAAGTGAGGTAGTGATCATAGGTAATGGTATAAGCGACTCCTAACTTATCGACAATGTTTATATAGATGGCCCCTATGGCATCGCTTAAGTTTACATAGGCGGCGCCTAACCTATCGCCTCAGTGTGGCAGCGAGCATAGGCAATGGTATAAGCGGCGCCTAACCTATCGCCTATGTTGATATACGTGGCTTCTAAGACATTGCCTATGTTTATATATGCGGTGCCCAACCTATCGACTAAGTGAGGCAGTAAGCATAGGCAATGGTATTAGCGGCGCCTAACCTATCGCCAATGTTGATATGGGCAGCGCCTAAGCCATCACCTATGTTGACATAGGCGGCGCCTAACCTATTGCCTATGTTTATATAGGAAGCACCATATCCATTGCCTCTGTGGACATAGGCGGCTTCTAACCTATCGCCTAAGTGAGGCAGTGTGCATAAAAAATGGTATAAGTGGCGCCTAACCTATCACCTATGTTGATATAGGCGGAACCTAAGCCATCGCCTAAGTTAGGCAGTTAGCATAGGCAATGGTATAAGCAGCGCCTAACCTATCGCCTATGTTGATATAGGCGGAGCCTAAGAGATCGCCTATGTTGACATAGTCGGCAACTAACCTATCTCCTAAGTGAGGCAGTGAGCATAGGTAATGGTAAAAGCGACGCCTAACCTATCGCCTAAGTGAGGCAGTGAGCATAGGTAATGGTATAAGCGACGCCTAACCTATCTCAAATATTGATATAGACGGCGCCTAAGCCATCGCCTATATTGACGTAGGCGGCGCCTAACCTATCGCCTAATTGAGGCAGTGACCATAGGCAATGGTATAAGCGTCGCCTAACCTATCGCCTATGTTGTTATAGGCGGCGCCTAAGCCATGGCCTATATTAACATAGGTGGCACCTAACCTATCGCCTAAGTGAGTTAGTGAGAATAGGCAATGGTATAAATTGCACCTAACCTATCTCCTATATTGATATAGGCGGCGCCTAAGCCATCGCCTATGTTGACATAAGTGGCACCTAACCTATCGCCTAAGTGAGGGATTGAGCATAGACAATGGTATAAGCGCCGCCTATCCTATCACATATGTTGATATAGGCGGCACCTAAGCTATCGCCTAAGTGAGGCAGTTAGCTTAGGCAATGGTATAAGAGGCGCCTAACCTATCGCATATGTTGATATAGGCGGAGCCTAAGCGATCGCCTAAGCTATCACCTATGTTCACATAGGCGGCGCCTAACCTATCGCCAATGTTGATATAGGCGGCGCCTAAGCCATTGCCTATGTTGACGTAGGCGGTGCCTAACCTATCTTCTAATTGAGGCAGTGAGCATAGGAAATGGTATAAGCATCGCCTTCTATATCGCCTAGGTTGATATAGGCGGCGCCTAAGTCATCGCCTATATTGACATAGGCAGCACCGAACCTATCGCCTAAGTGAGGCAGTGAGCATAGGTAATGGTATAAACGGCGCCTAACCTATCGCCTATGTTGATATAGGTGGCGCCTTTGGCATCTCCTATGTTAACATAGGCGGCGCCTAACCTATCGCCTTAGTGAGGCAGCAAGCATAGGCAATGGTATAAGCGGTGCCTAACCTACCACCTATGTTGATATAGGCGGCGCCTAAGCGATCGCCTATGTTGACATAGGTAGCGCCTAACCTATCGCCTAAGTGAGGCGGTGAGAATAGGCAATGGTAAAAGCGGCGCCTAACCTATCGCCTATGTTGATATAGGCGGCGCCTAATCCATCGACTATGTTGACATAGGCGGCACCTAACCTATCGCTTAAGTGAGGCAGTGAACATAGGTAATGGTATAAGCGGCGCCTAACGTATCTCCAATGTTGACATAGGTGGCGCCTATGGCATCGCTTATGTTTACATAGGCGGCGCCTAACCTATCGCCTATGTGAGGTAGCGAGCATAGGCAATGGTATAAGCGGCGCCTAACCTATCGCCAATGTTGACATAAGCGGCGCCTAGCCTATCGCCTATGTTGATATAGGCAACGCCTAAGCCATCGTCTATGTTGACATAGGTTGCGCCTAACCAATCGCCTAAGTGAGGCGGTGAGCATAGGCAATGGTATAAGCGGCGCCTAACCTATATCCTATGTTGATATAGGAGGCGCCTAAACCATTGCCTATGTTAACAAAGGTGACTCCTAACCTATCGCCAAAGTCAGGCACTGAGCATAGGCAATGGTATAAGTGGTGCCTAACCTATCTCCTATGTTGATATAGGAGGTGCCTAAACCATCGCCTATGTTTACATAGGTGGCGCCTAACCTATCGCCTATGCTGATATAGGTAGCGCCTAAGCCATCGCCTATGTTTATATATGCGGCACCCAACCTATCGACTAAGTGAGGCAGTAAGCATAGGCAATGGTATAAGCGGCACCCAACCTATCTCCAATGTTGATATAGGCGGCGCCTAAGCCATTGCCTATGTTGAAGTAGGCGGTGCCTAACCTATCGCCTAATTGAGGCAGTGAGCATAGGCAATGGTATAAGCATCGCCTACTTTATCGCCTAGGTTGATATAGGCGGCGCCTAAGTCATCGCCTATATTGACATAGGCAGCACCTAACCTATCGCCTAAGTGAGGCAGTGAGCATAGGTAATGGTATAAACGGCGCCTAACCTATCGCCTATATTGATATAGGTGGCGCCTTTGGCATCTCCTATGTTTACATAGGCGGCGCCTAACCTATCTCCTTAGTGAGGCAGCAAGCATAGGCAATGGTATAAGCGGTGCCTAACCTACCACCTATGTTGATATAGGCGGCGCCTAAGCGATCGCCTATGTTGACATAGGTAGCGCCTAACCTATCGCCTAAGTGAGGCGGTGAGAATAGGCAATGGTAAAAGCGGCGCCTAACCTATCGCCTATGATGATATAGGCGGCGCCTAATCCATCGACTATGTTGACATAGGCGGCACCTAACCTATCTCTTAAGTGAGGCAGTGAACATAGGTAATGGTATAAGCGGCGCCTAACGTATCTCCAATGTTGACATAGGTGGCGCCTATGGCATCGCTTATCTTTACATAGGCGGCGCCTAACCTATCGCCTATGTGAGGTAGCGAGCATAGGCAATGGTATAAGCGGCGCCTAACCTATCGCCAATGTTTACATAAGCGGCGCCTAGCCTATCGCCTATGTTGATATAGGCAACGCCTAAGCCATCGTCTATGTTGACATAGGTTGCGCCTAACCAATCGCCTAAGTGAGGCGGTGAGCATAGGCAATGGTATAAGCGGTGCCTAACCTATATCCTATGTTTATATAGGAGGCGCCTAAACCATTGCCTATGTTAACAAAGGTGACTCCTAACCTATCGCCAAAGTCAGGCACTGAGCATAGGCAATGGTATAAGTGGTGCCTAACCTATCTCCTATGTTGATATAGGAGGTGCCTAAACCATCGCCTATGTTTACATAGGTGGCGCCTAACCTATTGCCTATGCTGATATAGGTAGCGCCTAAGCCATCGCCTATGTTTATATATGCGGCACCCAACCTATCGACTAAGTGAGGCAGTAAGCATAGGCAATGGTATAAGCGGCACCCAACCTATCTCCAATGTTGATATAGGCGGCGCCTAAGCCATTGCCTATGTTGAAGTAGGCGGTGCCTAACCTATCGCCTAATTGAGGCAGTGAGCATAGGCAATGGTATAAGCATCGCCTACTTTATCGCCTAGGTTGATATAGGCGGCGCCTAAGTCATCGCCTATATTGACATAGGCAGCACCTAACCTATCGCCTAAGTGAGGCAGTGAGCATAGGTAATGGTATAAACGGCGCCTAACCTATCGCCTATATTGATATAGGTGGCGCCTTTGGCATCTCCTATGTTTACATAGGCGGCGCCTAACCTATCTCCTTAGTGAGGCAGCAAGCATAGGCAATGGTATAAGCGGTGCCTAACCTACCACCTATGTTGATATAGGCGGCGCCTAAGCGATCGCCTATGTTGACATAGGTAGCGCCTAACCTATCGCCTAAGTGAGGCGGTGAGAATAGGCAATGGTAAAAGCGGCGCCTAACCTATCGCCTATGATGATATAGGCGGCGCCTAATCCATCGACTATGTTGACATAGGCGGCACCTAACCTATCTCTTAAGTGAGGCAGTGAACATAGGTAATGGTATAAGCGGCGCCTAACGTATCTCCAATGTTGACATAGGTGGCGCCTATGGCATCGCTTATCTTTACATAGGCGGCGCCTAACCTATCGCCTATGTGAGGTAGCGAGCATAGGCAATGGTATAAGCGGCGCCTAACCTATCGCCAATGTTTACATAAGCGGCGCCTAGCCTATCGCCTATGTTGATATAGGCAACGCCTAAGCCATCGTCTATGTTGACATAGGTTGCGCCTAACCAATCGCCTAAGTGAGGCGGTGAGCATAGGCAATGGTATAAGCGGTGCCTAACCTATATCCTATGTTTATATAGGAGGCGCCTAAACCATTGCCTATGTTAACAAAGGTGACTCCTAACCTATCGCCAAAGTCAGGCACTGAGCATAGGCAATGGTATAAGTGGTGCCTAACCTATCTCCTATGTTGATATAGGAGGTGCCTAAACCATCGCCTATGTTTACATAGGTGGCGCCTAACCTATTGCCTATGCTGATATAGGTAGCGCCTAAGCCATCGCCTATGTTTATATATGCGGCACCCAACCTATCGACTAAGTGAGGCAGTAAGCATAGGCAATGGTATAAGCGGCACCCAACCTATCTCCAATGTTGATATAGGCGGCGCCTAAGCCATTGCCTATGTTGAAGTAGGCGGTGCCTAACCTATCGCCTAATTGAGGCAGTGAGCATAGGCAATGGTATAAGCATCGCCTACTCTATCGCCTAGGTTGATATAGGCGGCGCCTAAGTCATCGCCTATATTGACATAGGCAGCACCTAACCTATCGCCTAAGTGAGGCAGTGAGCATAGGTAATGGTATAAACGGCGCCTAACCTATCGCCTATATTGATATAGGTGGCGCCTTTGGCATCTCCTATGTTTACATAGGCGGCGCCTATCCTATCGCCTTAGTGAGGCAGCAAGCATAGGCAATGGTATAAGCGGTGCCTAACCTATCACCTATGTTGATATAGGCGGCACCTAAGCGATCGCCTATGTTGACATAGGCAGCGCCTAACCTATCGCCTAAGTGAGGCGGTGAGAATAGGCAATGGTATAAGCGGCGCCTAACCTATCGCCTATGTTGATATAGGCGGCGCCTAATCCATCGACTATGTTGACATAGGCGGCACCTAACCTAGCGCTTAAGTGAGGCAGTAAACATACGTAATGGTATAAGCGGCGCCTAACCTATCTCCTATGTTGACATACGTGGCGCCTATGGCATCGCCTATGTTTACATAGGCGACGCCTAACTTATCGCCTAAGTGAGGAAGCTAGCATAGGCAATGGTATAAGCGGCGCCTAACCTATCGCCTATGTTGATATACGTGGCGCCTAAGACATCGCCTATGTTTAAATAGGCGACGACTAATCTATTGCCTAAGTGAGGTAGTAAGCATAGGAAATGGTATAAGCGGCGCCTAACCTAACTCATATGTTGATATAGGCAGCGCCTAAGCCATTGTCTATGTTGACATAGGCTGCACCTAACCTACTTCCTAAGTGAGGCAGTGAGCATAGGCAATGGTATAAGCGGCGCCTAACCTATCTCCTATGTTGATATAAGAGGCGCCTAAACCATCGCCTATGATAACATAGGTGGTGCCTAACCTATTGCCAAAGTGATGCATTGAGCATAGGCAATGGTATAAGCGGCGCCTAACCTATCGCCTATGTTGATATAGGAAGTGCCTAAGCCATCGCCTATGTTGACATAGGCGACGCCTAACCTATCTCCTAAGTGAGGTAGTGAGCATAGATAATGGTATAAGAGGTGCCTAACCTATCACCTATGTTTATATAGGAGGCACCTATGCCATCGCCTAAGTGAGGCAGTGAGCAAAGCCAATGGTATAAGCAGCGCCTAATCTATCGCCTAAGTTATATAGGCGGCGCCTAAGCGATGGCCTATGTTGACTTAGGCGGAGACTAAGCGATCGCCTATGTTGACTTAGGCAGCGCCTAACCTATCTCCTAAATAAGGTGGTGAGCATAGGCAATGGTATAAGCTTCGCATAACCTATCGCCTATGTTGATATAGGTGGCACCTAAGCCAGTGCCTATATTGACATAGATCGAGCCTAACCTATCGCCTAAGTGAGAAAGTGAGCAATGGTAATGGTATAAGCGGCGCCTATCTATCGCCTACGTTGATATAGGTGGCGCCTAAGCCATCACCTATGTTGACATAGAATGCGCCTAACGTATCGCCTAAGTGAGGTAGTGATCATAGGTAATGGTATAAGCGACTCCTAACTTATCGACAATGTTTATATAGATGGCCCCTATGGCATCGCTTAAGTTTACATAGGCGGCGCCTAACCTATCACCTCAGTGTGGCAGCGAGCATAGGCAATGGTATAAGCGGCGCCTAACCTATCGCCTATGTTGATATACGTGGCTTCTAAGACATTGCCTATGTTTATATATGCGGTGCCCAACCTATCGACTAAGTGAGGCAGTAAGCATAGGCAATGGTATTAGCGGCGCCTAACCTATCGCCAATGTTGATATGGGCAGCGCCTAAGCCATCACCTATGTTGACATAGGCGGCGCCTAACCTATTGCCTATGTTTATATAGGAAGCACCATATCCATTGCCTCTGTGGACATAGGCGGCGTCTAACCTATCGCCTAAGTGAGGCAGTGTGCATAAAAAATGGTATAAGTGGCGCCTAACCTATCACCTATGTTGATATAGGCAACGACTAAGCCAACGCCTATGTTGACATAGGCGGCGCCTAACCTATCGCCTAAGTGAGGCAATGAGCATAGGAAATGGTATATGTGGCGCCTAACCTATCGCCTATGTTGATATAGACAGCACCTAAGCCATCCCCTATGTTGACATAGGCGGTGCCTAACCTATCGCCTAATTGAGGCACCAAGCAAAGACAATGGTATAAGCGGTGCCTAACCCATCGCCTATGTTGATATAGGCAGCGCCTAAGCCATCGCCTATGTTGACATAGGCGGCGCCTAAGCTATCGCCTAAGTGAGGTAGTGAGCATAGACAATGGTATAAGCGGTGCCTAAACTATCGTCTATGTTGATATAGGTGGCACCTAAGCCATTACCTAAGTGAGGCAGTGAGCATAGCCAATGGTATAAACGGCGCCTAACCTATCCCCTATGATGATATAGTCAGCGCCTACGCGATTGCCTATGTTGACATAGACGGAGCCTAACCTATCACCTAAGTTAGGTAGTGAGCATAGGTAATTGTATTAGCGGTGTCTAACCTATCGCCTATATTGATATAGGTGGCCCCTAAGCCATCACCTATGTTGACATAGGAGGCGCCTAACTTATCGCCTAAGTGAGGCAGTAAGCATAGGCAATGGTATAAGCTGCGCCTAACCTATCGCCAATGTTTATATAGATGACGCCTAAGCCATCTCCTATGTTGACATAGGCGGTGACTAACCTATCTCCTAATTGAGGTAGTGAGCATAGGCAATGTTATAAGCGGCGCCTAACCTATCGCCTATGTTGATATAGGTGGCGCCTAAGCCATCACCTATGTTAACGTAGGCGGAGCCTAACCTATCACCTATGTGAGGCAGTAAGCGTAGGCAATGGTATAAGCGGCGCCAAACCTATTGCCTATGTTAATATATAGGCGGCGCCTAAGCCATCGCCTATGTTGACATACGCGGCGCCTAACCTATCGCCTAAGTGAGGCAGTGAGCATAGGAAATGGTATAAGTGGCGCCTAACCAATCGCCTATGTTGATAAAGGCAGCACCATATCAATTGCCTATGTTGACATAGGCGGCGCCTAACCTACCGCCTAAGTGAGGCAGTGAGCATAGACAATGGTATAAGCAGCGCCTTACCTATCACCTATGTTGATATAGGAGGAACCGAAACCATCACCTAAGTAAGGCAGTGAGCATAGGCAGTGGTATAAGCGGCGCATAATCTATCTCCAATGTTTATATAGGTGGCTCCTAAGCGATCCCCTCTGTTGACATAGGCGGCGCCTAACCTATCGCCTATGTGAGGCGGTGAAAATAGTCAATAGTATAAGCGGCGCCTAACCTATCGCCTATGTTGATATAGGCAGCACCATATCCATTTCCTATGTTCACATAGGCGGCGCCTAACCTATCGTCTAAGTGTGGCAGTGAGCATAGACAATGGTATAAGCGGGGCCTAACCAATCACCTATGTTGATATAGGCGGCACATAAGCCATCGCCTAAGTGAGGTAGTTAGCATAGGCAATGGTATAAGCGGCGCCTAACCTATCGCCTATGTTTATATAGGCGGCGCTTAAGTGATCGCCTATGTTGAAATAGGCGGCGCCTAACCTATCTCCAAAGTGAGGTGGAGAGCATAGGCAATGGAATAAGCTGCGTTTAACCTGTCGCCTATGTTGGTACAGGCGGTGCCTAATCCATCGACTATGTTGACATAGGCGGCACCTAACGTATCGCCTAAGTGAGATAGTGAGCATAGGTAATGGTATAAGCGTCTCCTAACCTATCGCCTATGTTGACATAGGTGGCGCCTATGGCATCGCTTATGTTCACATAGGCGGCGCCTAACCTATCGCCGAACTGAGACAGTGAGCATAGGCAATTGTATTAGTGGCGCCTAACCTATCGCCTATGTTGATATACATTGCGCCTAAGCCATCTCCTATGTTTATAGAGGCGGCGGCTAACCTATTGCCTAAGTGAGGCAGTAAGCATAGGCAATGGTATAAGCGGCGCCTAACCTAACTTTTATGTTGATATAGGCGGCGCCAAAGCCATCGCCTATATTGATGTAGGTGGTGCCTAACCTATCGCCTAATTGAGACAGTGAGCATACGCAATGGTATAAGAGGCGCCTAACCTATCGCCTATGTTGATATAGGCAGCGCCTAAGCCATTCCCTATGTTGACATAGACGGAGCCTAACCTATCGCCTATGTGAGGCAGTGAGCAAAGGAAATGGTAGAAGCGGCGCCTAACCTATCGCCAATGTTGATATAGGCGACGCCTAAGGCATCGCCTATGTTGACATAGGCGGCGCCTAACCTATCGCCTAAGTGAGGCAGTGAGCATAGCCAATGGTATAACCGGCACCTAACCTATCTCCTATGATGATATAGGAAGCGCCTAAGCGATTGCCTATGTTGACATAGACGGAGCCTACCCTATCACCTAAGTGAGGTAGTGAGCATAGGTAATGGTATAAGTGGCGCCTAACCTATCGCCTATGTTGATATTGGTGGCGCCTAAGCCATCACGTATGTTGACATAGGAGGTGCCTAACCTATAACCTAAGTGAGGCAGTAAGCATTGGCAATGGTATAAGCGGCGCCTAACCTATCGCCTATGTTGATATAGACGACGCCCAAGCCATCTCCTATGTTGACATAGGAGGTGCCTAACCTATCGCCTAATTGAGGTAGTGAGCATAGGCAATGTTATAAGCGGCGCCTAACCTATCGCCTATGTTGATATAGGTGGCGCCTAAGCCATCAGCAATGCTGACAAAGGCGGAGCCTAACCTATCGCCTATGTGAGGGAGTAAGCGTAGGCAATGGTATAAGCGGCGCCTAACCTATTGCCTATGTTAATATATAGGAGGCGCCTAAGCCATCGCCTATGTTGACATAGGCGGCGCCAAACCTATCTCCTAAGTGAGGTAGTAAGCATAGGAAATCGAATAAGAGGCACCTAAACTATCGCCTAAGTTGATATAGGCAGCACCATATCAATTGCCTCTGTGGACATAGGCGGTGGCTAACCAATCGCCTAACTGAGTCAGTGAGCATAGAAAATGGTATAAGCAGCGCCTAACTTATCACCTATGTTGATATAGGAAGAACCTAATTTATCGACTAAGTAAGGCAGTGAGCATGGGCAACGGCATAAGCGGCGCCTAATCTATCTCCTATGTTGATATAGGTGGCGCCTAAGAGATCGCCTATGTTGACATAGGCGGCGCCTAACCTATCGCCTAAGTGAGGCGGTGAGCATAGTCAATAGTATAAGCGGTGCCTAACCTATCTCTTATGTTGATATACGCAGCACCATATCCATTACCTATGTTGACATAGGCGGCGCCTAACCTATCGCCTAAGTAAGGCAGTGAGCATAGACAATGGTATAAGCGGCGCCTAACCTATCACCTATGTTAATATAGGCGGCACCTAAGCCATCGCCTAAGTGAGGGAGTTAGCATAGGCAATGGTATCAGCGGCGCCTAACCTATCGCCTATGTTTATATAGGCGGCGCTTTAGCGATCGCCTATGTTGACATAGACGGCGCCTAACCTATATCCTAAGTGAGGCGGTGAGCATAGGCAATGGAATAAGCGGCGCCTAACCTATCTCCTAAGTGAGGAAGTAAGCACAGGCAATGGTATAAGCGACCCCTAACCTGTCGCCGATATTGATATAGGAGGCACCTAATCCATCGTATATGTTGACATAGGCGGCACCTAACCTATCCCCTAAGGCAGTGAGCATACGTAATGGTATAAGCGGCACCTAACCTATCGTCTATGTTGATATAGGTGGCGCCTATCGCCTAAGTGAGGCAGCTACCATAGGAAATGGTATAAGAGGCGCCTAACCTATCGCCTGTGTTGATATACGTGGCTCCTAAGCCATCGCCTCAGTTTAAATATGCGGCGGCTAATCTATCACCTAAGTCAGGCTGTAAACATAGGCAATGGTATTAGCGGCGCCTAACATAACACCTATGTTGATATAGGCAGCGCCTAAGACATCGCCTATTTTGACGTAGGCGGTGCCTAACCTATCACCTAATTGAGGTAGTGAGCATAGGCAATGGTATAAGTGGCACCTAACCTATCGCCTATGTTGATATGGGCGGCGCCTACGCCATTGCCTATGTTGACATAGACGGAGCCTAACCTATCGCCTATGTCAGGCAGTGAGCATAGGAAATGGTATAAGCAGAGCCTAGCCTATCGCCTGCGTTGATATAGGCAACGCATAAGCCATCGTCTATGTTGACATAGGTTGCGCCTAACCTATCGCCTAAGTGAGGCGGTGAGCATAGGCAATGGTATTAGCGGCGCCTAACCTATATCCAATGTTGATATAGGAGGTGCCTAAACCTATGGCATCGCCTATGTTTACATAGGCGACGCCTAACTTATCGCCTAAGTGAGGAATCTAGCATAGGCAATGGTATAAGTGGCACCTAACCTATCGCCTATGTTGATATACGTGGCGCCTTAGACATCGCCTATGTTTAAATAGGCGACGGCTAATCTATCGCCAAAGTGAGGTAGTAAGCATAGGCAATGGTATAAGCGGCGCCTAACCTAACACATATGTTGATATAGGCAGCGCCTAAGCCATCGTCTATGTTGACATAGGCTGCACCTAACCTACTGCCTAAGTGAGGTAGTGAGCATAGGCAATGGTATAAACGACGCCTAACTTATCGCCTATGTTGATAGAGGTGGTGCCTTTGGCATCTGCTATGTTTACACAGGCGGCGCCTAACCTCTCGCCTTAGTGAGGCATCAAGCATAGGCAATAGTATACGCGGCGCCTAACCTGTCACCTATGTTGATATAGGCGGCGCCTAATCCATCGACTATGTTGACATAGGCGGCACCTAACCTATCACTTAAGTGAGGTAGTGAGCATAGATAATGGTATAAGCGGTGCCTAACCTATCACCTATGATTATATAGGAGGCACCTATGCCATCGCCTAAGTGAGGCAGTGAGCAAAGCCAATGGTATAAGCAGCGCCTAATCTATCGCCTAAGTTGATATAGGCGGCGCCTAAGCGATAGCCTATGTTGACTTAGGCGGCGCCTAACCTATCGACAATGTTAAGGCAGTGAGCATAGGCAATGGTATAAGCATCGCCTACCCTATAGCCTATGTTGATATAGGTGGCGCCTAAGCCATAGCCTATATTGACATAGGCAGCACCTAACCTATCACCTAAGTGAGGCAGTGATCATAGGTAATGGTATAAGAAGCGCCTAACCTATCGCCTATGTTGATAGAGGTGGCGCCTTTGGCATCTGCAATGTTTACATAGGCGGCGCCTAACCTCTCGCCTTAGTGAGGCATCAAGCATAGGCAATAGTATACGCGGCGCCGAACCTGTCACCTATGTTGATATAGGCGGCGCCTAATCTATCGACTATGTTGACATAGGCGGCACCTAACCTATCGCTTAAGTGAGGCAGTGAACATAGGTAATGGTATAAGCGGCGCCTAACCTATCGCCTATGTTGACATAGGTGGCGCCTATGGCAATGGTTATGTGTACATAGGCGGCGCCTAACCTATCGCATAAGTGAAGCAGCGAGCATAGGCAATTGTATAAGCGGCGCCTAACCTATCGCCTATGTTTACATACGTGGCGCCTAAGCCATTGCCTATGTTTATATATGCGGCAACTAACCTATCGCCTAAGTGAGGAAGTAAGCACAGGCAAAGGTATAAGCAGCCCCTAACCTATCGCCGAAGTTGATATAAGCGCCGCCTAATCCATCACATATGTTGATATAGGCGGCACCTAACCAATCCCCTAAGGCAGTGAGCATAGGTAATGGTATAAGCAGCACCTAACCTATCGCCTATGTTGATATAGGTGGCGCCTATGGCATCGCCTATGTTTACATAGGCGGCGCCTAACTTATCGCCTAAGTGAGGCAGCTAGCATAGGCAATGGTATAAGCGGCGACTAACCTTTCGCCTATGTTGATATACGTGGCGCCTAAGCCATCGCCTATGTTTAAATAGGCGGCGGCTAATCTATCTCCTAAGTGAGGCAGTAAGCATAGGCAATGGTATAAGCGGCGCCTAACCTATCGCCTATGTTGATATAGGCAGCGCCTAAGCCATCGCCTATGTTGACGTAAGAGGTTACTAACCTATCGCCTTATTGAGGGAGTGAGCATAGGCAATGGTATAAGCGGCGCCTAGACTATCGCCTTATTGAGGGAGTGAACATAGCGAATGGTAGAAATGGCGTCTAACCTATCGCCTATGTTGATATAGGCGGCGCATAAGCGATCGCCTATGTTGACATCGGCGGCGCCTAACCTATCGCCTAAGTAAGGTGGTGAGCATAGGCAATGGTATAAGCGGTGCATAACCTATCGCATATGTTGATATAGGTGGCGCCTAAGCCATTGCCTATGTTGACATAGACTGAGCCTAACCTATTGCCTATGTGAGAATATGAGCATAGGTAATGGTATATACGGCGCCTATCTATCGCCTATGTTGATATAGGTGGCGCCTAAGCCATCACCTATATTGACATAGAAGGCACCTAACCTATCGCCTAAGTGAGGCAGTGAGCATAGGAAATGGTATAAGAGGTGCCTAACCTTCCGCGTAAGATGATATATACGGCGTCTAAGCCATCGCCTATGTTGACATAGGAGGAGCCTAACCTATCACCTATGTAAGGCAATGAGAATAGGCAATGGTATAACCGGTGCCAAACCTATCGCCTATGTTGATATAGGCGACGCCTAAGCCATCGCCTATGTTAACATAGGTGGCGCCTAACTTATCGCCTAAGTGAGGCAGTGAGCATAGGCAATGGTATAAGAGGAGCCTAACCTATCGCCTATGTTGATATAGGAGGCGCCTAAGCCATTGCCTATGTTGACATAGGCGGTGCCTAACCTATCGCCTATGTTGATATAGGCAGCACCATATCCATTGCCTCTGTTCACATAGGCGGCGTCTAACCTATCGCCTAAGTGAGGCAGTGAGCCTAGACAAAGGTCTAAGCGACGCCTAACCTATCACCTATGTTGATATATGTGGCACCTAAGACATCGCCTAAGTGAGGCAGTTAGCATAGGCAATGGTATAAGCGGCGCCTAACCTATCGCCAATGTTGATATAGGCGAAGCCTAAGCGATTGCCTATGTTGACAAAGGCGGCGCCTAACCTATCTCCTAAGTAAGGCGGTGAGCATAGGCAATGGTATAAGCGGCGCCTAACCTGTCGCCTATGTTGGTATAGGCGGCGCCAAATCTATCGACTATGTTGACATAGGCGGCACCCAACCTACCGCCTAAGTGAGGCAGTGAGCATAGTTAATGGAATAAGCGGCGCCTAACCTATCGCCAATGTTGATATAGGTGGCGCCTATGGAATCGCTTATATATACATAGGCGGCGCCTAACCTATCGCCTAAGTGAGGCAGTGAGCATAGGCACTTGTATAAGAAGCGCCTAACCTATCGGCTATGTTGATATACAGGGAGGCTAAGCCATTGCCTATGTTTATATATGCCTCACCCAACCTATGTCCTAAGTGAGGTAGTAATCATAGGCAATGGTATAAGCATCGCCTAATCTATCGCCAATGTTGATATAGGCGGCACCTAAGCCATCGCCTATGTTGACGTAGGAGGTTACTAACCTATTGCCTTTTTAAGGGAGTGAGCATAGGCAATGGTATAAGCGGCGCCTAACCTATCGCCTATGTTTATATAGGCGGCTCCTACGCCATTGCCTATGTTGACATAGACGGAGCCTAACTTATCTCCTATGTAAGGTAGTGAGCATAGGAAATGGTAATCGGCGCCTAACCTTTCGCCTATGTTGACATAGGTTGCGCCTAACCTATCGCCTAAGTGAGGCGGTGAGCATAGGCAATGGTATAAACGACGCCTAACCTATCGGTATGTTGATATAGGAGGCGCCTAAGCCAGCGCCGCTTATACCATTGCCTATATCAACATAGGCGATAGGATAGGCGCCGCTTATACCATTGCCTATGTCTTAGGCGCCACCTATATAAACATAGGCGATAGGTTAGGCGCCGCTTATACCATTACCTATGCTCACTGCCTCACTTAGACGATAGCTTAGGGTCCGTCTAGGTCAACATAGGCAATGGCTTAGAGATCGCCCATGTTGACATAGGCGGAGCCTAACCTATCTCCTAAGTGAGGCGGTGAGCATAGGCAATGTAATAAGCGGCGCCTAACCTGTCGCCTATGTTGGTATAGGCGGCGCCTAATCCATCGACTATGTTGACATAGGCGGCACCTAACCTATAGTCCAAGTAAGGCAGTTAGCATAGGTAATGGTATAAGCGACGCGTAACCTATCGCTAATGTTGATATACGTGGCGCCTATGGCATCGCTTATGTTTACATAGGCGGCGCCTAACCTATCGCCTAAGTGAGGCAGCGAGCATAGGAAATGGTATAAGCGGCGCCTAACCTATTCCCTATGTTGATATAGGTGGCGCCTATGGCATCTCCTATGTTTACATAGGCGGTGCCTAACCTATCTCCTTAGTAAGGCAGTAAGCATAGGAAATGGTATAAGAAGCACCTAACCTATCTCGTATGTTGATATAGGCGGCGCCTAAGCGATCACCTATGTTGACATAGGCGGCGCCTAACCTATCGCCTAAGTGAGGTAGTGAGAATAGGCAATGGTATAAGCGGCGCCTAACCTGTCGCCTATGTTGATATAGGCGACGCCTAATCCATCGACTATGTTGACATAGGCGACACCTAACCTATCTCCTAAGTGAGGCAGTGAGCATAGGTAATGGTATAAGCAGCGCCTAACCTATTGCCTATGTTGACATAGGTGGCGCCTATGGCATCGCATATGTTTACATAGGCGGCGCCTAACCTATCGCCTAAGTGAGGCAGCGAGCATAGGTAATGGTATAAGTGGCGCCTAACCTATGGTCTATGTTGACATACGTGGAGCCTAAGCCATTGTCTATGTTTATATATGCGGCGCCTAACCTATGGCCTAAGTGAGGCAGTAAGCATAGGAAATGGTATAAGCGACCCCTAACCTGTCGCCTAAGGCAGTGAGCATAGGTAATAGTATAAGCAGCGCCTAACCTATCGCCTATGTTGATATAGGTGGTGCCTATTGCATCGCCTATGTTTACATAGGCGGTGCCTAACCTATCGCATAAGTGAGGCAGTGAGCATAGGCAATGGTATTAGCGGCGCCTAACCTATCTACTATGTTGATATAGGAGGCACCTAAACAATCGCCTATGATAACATAGATGGCACCTATCCTATCGCCAAAGTGAGGCACTGAGCATAGGCAATTGTATAAGCGGCGCCTAACCTATCGCCTATGTTGATATAGGCAGCGCCTAAGCCATCGCCTATGTTGATATAGGCTATGCTAACCTATCGCCTAAGTGAGGTAGTGAGCATAGACAGTGGTATAAGTGGCGCCTAACCTATCGCCTATGTTGACATAGGAGACACCTATGCCATCGCCTAAGTGAGGAGGATATCATATCCAATTGTATAAACGGCGCCTAACCTATCGCCTATGTGGATATAGGCGGTGCCTAAGCCATCGCCTAAGTGAGGCAGTTAGCATAGTCAATGGTATAAGCGGCGCCTAACCTATCGCCTATGTTAATATAGGCGGAACCTAAGTGACCGCCCATGTTGACATAGGCGGCGCCTAACCTATCTCATAAGTGAGGCGGTCAGCATAGGCAATGGTATAAGCGGCGCCTAACCTGTCGCTGATGTTGTTATAGGCGGCGCCTAATCCATCGACTATTTTGACATAGGCGGCACCTAACCTATCGCCTAAGTTAGGAAGTGAGCATAGGTAATGGTATAAGCGATGCCTAACCTATCGCCTAAGTGAGGCAGCAAGCATAGGCAATGGTATAAGCGGCGCCTAACCTATCGCGTATGTTGGTATAGGCGGCGCCTAAGCCATCGCCTATGTTGATGTAGGCGGTGCCTAACCTATCGCCTATTTGAGGCAGTGAGCATTGGTAATGATATAAGCATCGCCTTTCCTATCGCCTATGTTGATATAGGCGTCGCCTAAGCCATCGCCTATATTGACATTGGCGGCACCTAACCTATCGCCTATGTGAGGCAGTGAGCATAGGTAATAGTATAAGCGGCGCCTAACCTATCGCCTATGTTGATATAGGTGGCGCCTATGGCATCTCCTATATTTACACAGGCGGCGCCTAACCTATCGCCTTAGTGAGGCAGCAAACATAGGAAATGGTATAAGCGGTGCCTAACCTATCGCGTATGTTGATATAGGCATCTCCTAAGAGATCGCCTATGTTGACATAGGCGGCACCTAACCTATCGCCTAAGTGAGGCAGTGAGAATAGGCAATGGTATAAGCGGCGCCTAACCTGTCGCCTATGTTGATATAGCCGACGCCTAATCCATCGACTATGTTGACATAGGCGGCACCTAACCTAGCGCCTAAGTGAGGTAGTGAGCATAGATAATGGTATAAACGGCCCCTAACCTATCTCCTATGTTGACATAGGTGGCGCCTATGGCATCACTTATGTTTACATAGGCGGCGCCGAACTTATCGCCTAAGTTAGGCAGCGAGCATTGGCAATGGTATAAGCGGTGCCTAACCTATTGCCTATGTTGACATACGTGGCACCTAAGCCATTACCTATGTTTATATATGCGACGCCTAACCTATCGCCTAAGTGAGGCAGTAAGCATAGGAAATGGTATAAGCGACCCCTAACATGTCGCCTATGTTGATATAGGCAGCGCCTAATCCATTTGATTTGTTGACATAGGCGGCACCTAACCTATCACCTAAGGCAGTGAGCATAGGTAATGGTATCAGCGGGGCCTAACCTATCGCCTATGTTGATATAGAAGGCACCTAAACCATCGCCTATGCAAACATAGTTGGCGCCTAACCAATCTCCAATGTGAGGCACTGAGCATAGGCAATGGTATAAGCGGCACCTAACCTATCGCCGATGTTGATATAGGCAGCGCCTAATCCATCGCCTATGTTGACATAGGCGGCGCCTAACCTATCGCCTAAGTGAGGTAGTGAGCATAGACAATGGTATCAACGATGCCTAACCTGTCGCCTATGTTGATATAGGAGACACCTATGCCATCGCCTAAGTGAGGCTATGAGCATAGCCAATGGTATAAGCGGTGCCTATCCTATCGCCTATGTTGATATAGGCTCCGCCTAAGCAATCGCCTATGTTGACATAGGCAGCATCTAACCTATCTCCTAAGTATGGTGGTGAGCATAGACAATGGTATAAGCGGCGCATAACCTATCGCCTATGTTGATATAGGTGGCGCCTAAGCCATTGTCTATGTTGACATAGACCGAGCATAACCTATCGCCTAAGTGAGAAAGTGAGCATAGGTAATGGTATAAGCGGCGCCTATCCTATCTCCTATGTTGACATAGGTGGCGCCTATGGCATCGCTTATGTTTACATTGGCGGTGCCTAACCTATCGCCTAAGTTAGGCAGCGAGCATTGGCAATGGTATAAGCGATGCCTAACCTATTGCCGATGTTGACATACGTGGCACCTAAGCCATTACCTATGTTTATATATGCAGCGCCTAACCTATCGCCTAAGTGAGGCAGTAAGCATAGAAAATAGTATAAGCGACCCCTAACATATCGCCTATGTTGATATAGGCGGCGCCTAATCCATTTCATATGTTGACATAGGCGGCACCTAACCTATCTCCTAAGGCAGTGAGCATAGGTAATGGTATAAGCGGCGCCTAACCTATCGCCTAAGGTGATATAGGTGGCGCCTATGGCATCGTCTATGTTTTCATAGGCGGTGCCTAACCTATTGCCTAAGTGAGGCAGTGAGCATAGGCAATGGTATAAGCGGCGCCTAACCTATCGCCTCTGTTGATATAGGAGGCGCCTAAACCATCGCCTATGTTAACATAGTTGGCACCTAACGTATCGCCAATGTGAGGCACTGAGCATAGGCCTTGGAATAAGCGGCGCCTAACCTATCACCGATGTTGATATAGGCAGCACCTAAGCCATCGCCTATGTTGACATAGGCGGCGCCTAACTTATCGCCTAAGTGAGGTAGTGAGCATAGACAATGGTATAAGCGGCGCCTAACCTATCGCCTATGTTGATATAGGGGACACCTATGCCATCGCCTAAGTGAGGCTGTGAGCATAGCCAATTGTATAAGCGGTGCCTAACCTATCGCCTATGTTGATATACGTGGCACCTAAGCCATTACCTATGTTTATATATGCGACGCCTAACCTATCGCCTAAGTGAGGCAGTAAGCATAGGAAATGGTATAAGCGACCCCTAACATGTCGCCTATGTTGATATAGGCAGCGCCTAATCCATTTGATTTGTTGACATAGGCGGCACCTAACCTATCACCTAAGGCAGTGAGCATAGGTAATGGTATCAGCGGGGCCTAACCTATCGCCTATGTTGATATAGAAGGCACCTAAACCATCGCCTATGCAAACATAGTTGGCGCCTAACCAATCTCCAATGTGAGGCACTGAGCATAGGCAATGGTATAAGCGGCACCTAACCTATCGCCGATGTTGATATAGGCAGCGCCTAAGCCATCGCCTATGTTGACATAGGCGGCGCCTAACCTATCGCCTAAGTGAGGTAGTGAGCATAGACAATGGTATCAACGATGCCTAACCTGTCGCCTATGTTGATATAGGAGACACCTATGCCATCGCCTAAGTGAGGCTATGAGCATAGCCAATGGTATAAGCGGTGCCTATCCTATCGCCTATGTTGATATAGGCTCCGCCTAAGCAATCGCCTATGTTGACATAGGCGGCATCTAACCTATCTCCTAAGTATGGTGGTGAGCATAGACAATGGTATAAGCGGCGCATAACCTATCGCCTATGTTGATATAGGTGGCGCCTAAGCCATTGTCTATGTTGACATAGACCGAGCATAACCTATCGCCTAAGTGAGAAAGTGAGCATAGGTAATGGTATAAGCGGCGCCTATCCTATCTCCTATGTTGACATAGGTGGCGCCTATGGCATCGCTTATGTTTACATTGGCGGTGCCTAACCTATCGCCTAAGTTAGGCAGCGAGCATTGGCAATGGTATAAGCGATGCCTAACCTATTGCCGATGTTGACATACGTGGCACCTAAGCCATTACCTATGTTTATATATGCAGCGCCTAACCTATCGCCTAAGTGAGGCAGTAAGCATAGAAAATAGTATAAGCGACCCCTAACATATCGCCTATGTTGATATAGGCGGCGCCTAATCCATTTCATATGTTGACATAGGCGGCACCTAACCTATCTCCTAAGGCAGTGAGCATAGGTAATGGTATAAGCGGCGCCTAACCTATCGCCTAAGGTGATATAGGTGGCGCCTATGGCATCGTCTATGTTTTCATAGGCGGTGCCTAACCTATTGCCTAAGTGAGGCAGTGAGCATAGGCAATGGTATAAGCGGCGCCTAACCTATCGCCTCTGTTGATATAGGAGGCGCCTAAACCATCGCCTATGTTAACATAGTTGGCACCTAACGTATCGCCAATGTGAGGCACTGAGCATAGGCCTTGGAATAAGCGGCGCCTAACCTATCACCGATGTTGATATAGGCAGCACCTAAGCCATCGCCTATGTTGACATAGGCGGCGCCTAACTTATCGCCTAAGTGAGGTAGTGAGCATAGACAATGGTATAAGCGGCGCCTAACCTATCGCCTATGTTGATATAGGGGACACCTATGCCATCGCCTAAGTGAGGCTGTGAGCATAGCCAATTGTATAAGCGGTGCCTAACCTATCGCCTATGTTGATATAGGCGTCGTCTATGCGATCGCCAATGTTGACTTAGGCGGCGTCTAACCTATCGCCTAAATAAGGCGGTGAGCATAGGCAATGGTATAAGCGGTGCATAACCTATCTCCTATGTTGATATAGGTGGCGCCTAAGCCATTTTCCTATGTTGACATAGACCGAGCCTAACTTATCGCCTAAGGGAGAAAGTGAGCATAGGTAATGGTATAAGCGGCACCTATCCTATCTCCTATGTTGACATAGGTGGCGCCTATGGCATCGCTTATGCTTACATTGGCGGCGCCTAATTTATCGCCTAAGTTAGGCAGCGAGCATTGGCAATGGTATAAGCGGTGCCTAACCTATTGCCTATGTTGACATACGTGGCACCTAAGCCATTACCTATGTTTATATATGCGGCGCCTAACCTATCGCCTAAGTGAGGCAGTAAGCATAGAAAATGGTATAAGCGACCCCTAACATGTCGCCTATGTTGATATAGGCGGCGCCTAATCCATTTCATATGTTGACATAGGCGGCACCTAACCTATCGCCTAAGGCAGTGAGCATAGGTAATGGTATAAGCGGCTCCTAACCTATCGCCTAAGGTGATATAGGTGGCGCCTATGGCATCATCTATGTTTACATAGGCGGCGCCTAACCTATCGCCTAAGTGAGGCAGTGAGCATAGGCAATGGTATAAGCCGCGCCTAACCTATCGCCTATGTTGATATAGGAGGCACCTAAACCATCGCCTATGTTAACATAGTTGGCACCTAACCTATCGCCAATGTGAGGTACTGAGCATAGGCAATGGTATAAGCGGCGCCTAACCTATCGCCGATGTTGAGATAGGCAGCGCCTAAGCCATCGCCTATGTTGAAATAGGCAGCGCCTAACTTATCGCCAAAGTGAGGTAGTGAGCATAGACAATGGTATAAGCGGTGCCTAACCTATCGCCTATGTTGATATAGGGGACACCTATTCCATCGCCTAAGTGAGGCTGTGAGCATAGCCAATGGTATAAGCGGCGCCTAACCTATCGCCTATGTTGATATAGGCGTCGTCTAAGCGATCACCAATGTTGACTTAGGCGGCGTCTAACCTATCGCCTAAGTAAGGCGGTGAGCATAGGCAATGGTATAAGCGTCGCATAACCTATAGCCTATGTTGATATAGGTGGCACCTAAGCCATTGTCTATGTTGACATAGACCGAGCCTAACCTATTGCCTAAGTGAGAACGTGAGCATAGGTAATAGTATAAGCAGCGCCTAACCTAGCGCCTATCTTTATATAGGTGGCGCCTAAGACATCACCTATGTTGACATAGGAGGCTCCTAACCTATCGCCTAAGTGAGGCAGAGCGCATAGGCAATGGTATAAGCGGCGCCTAACCTATCGCCTATGTTGATATAGGTGGCTCCTATGGCATATCCTATGTTTACATAGGCGGCACCTAACCTATCTCCTTAGTGAGACAGCAAGCATAGGCAATGGTATAAGAGGCGCCTAACCTATCGCCTATGTTAATATAGGCAGCACCTAAGCGATCACCTATGTTGACATAGGCGGTGCCTAACCTATCGCCAAATTGAGGCAGTGATCATAGGCAATGGTATAAGCGGCGCCTAACCTATCTCCTATGTTGATATAGGCGGCGCCTAAGCCATCGCCTATGTTGACATAGGCTGCACCTAACCTATCGCCTATGTAAGGCAGTGAGCATAGGTAATTGTATAAGCAGCGCCTACCCTATCGCCTATGTTGATATAGGTGGCGCCTATGGCATCTCCTATGTTTACATAGGCGGTGCCTAACCTATCACCTAAGTGAGGTAGTGAGCATAGAAAATGGTATAAGAGGAGCCTAACCTATCGCCTATGTTGATATAGGTGGCACCTAAGCCATCGCCTAAGTAAGGCAGAGAGCATAGCCAATGGTATAAGCGGCGCCTAACCTATCGTCTAAGCAAGGCGGTGAGCATAGGAAATGGTATAAGTGGCGCATAACCTATCGCCTATGTTGATATAGGTGGTGCCTAAGTCATTGCCTATGTTGACATAGACAGAGCCTAACCTATCACCTACGTGAGGCAGTGAGCATAGGTAATGGTATAAGTGGCACCTAACCTATCTCCTATGTTGATATAGGTGGCGCCTAGGCCATCACCTATGTTGACATAGAAGGCACCTGACATATCGCCTAAGTGAGGCAGTGAGCATAGGCAATGGTAAAAGCGGTGCCTAACCTATCACCTATTTTGATATAGACGGTGCCTAAGACATGGCCTATGTTGACATAGGCGGTGCCTAACCTATCGTCTAATTGAGGCAGTGAGCATAGGATATGGTATAAGCGGTGCCTAACCTATTGCCTATGTTGATATAGGTGGCGCCTAAGCCATCACCTATGTAGACATAGGCGGAGCCTAACCTATTACCTATGTGAGGCAGTGAGAATATGCAATGGAATGACCAGCGCCTAACCTATGACCTATGTTGATATAGGCGGCACCTACTCCATCGCCTATGTTGACATAGGCGGTGCCTAACCTATCGCCTAAGTAAGGCAGTGAGCATAGGCAATGGTATAAGCGGTGCCTAACCTATCACCTATGTTGATATAGGCGGCTCCTAAGCCATCGCCTATGTTGACATAGGCGGCGCCTAACCTATCGCCTATGTTGATATAGGCAGCACCATATCCATTGCCTATGTTGACATAGGCGGCGCCTAACCAGTCGCTTATGTTGGTATTGGCGGCGCCTAATCCATTGACTATGTTGACATAGGCGGCACCTAACCTATCACCTATTTGAGGCAGTGAGCATAGGTAATGGTATATGCGGCGCCTAACGTATCGCCAATGTTGATATAGGTTGCGTCTATGGCATCACTTATGTTTGCATAGGCGGCGCCTAACCTATCGCCTAAGTGAGGCAGCGAGAATAGGCAATGGTATAAGCGCCGCCTAACCTATCGCCTATGTTGATATATGTGGTGCCTAAGCCATTGCCTATGTTTATATATGCGGTGCCTATCCTATCGCCTAAGTGAGGCAGTAAGCATAGGCAATGGTATAAGCGGCGCCTAACCTATCGCCTATGATGGTATAGGCGGCACCTAACCTATCGCCTATGATGGTATAGGCGGCGCCTAACCTATCGCCTATGATGGTATAGGCGGCGCCTAATCCATCGACTATGTTGACATAGGCGGCAGCTAACCTATCGCCTAAGTAAGGCAGTGAGAATAGGTAATGGTATAAGCGGCGCCTAACCTATCGTCTATGTTGATATAGAGGGCACCTATGGCATCGCTTATGTTTACATAGACGACGCCTAACCTATCGCCTATGTGAGGAAGCGAGCATAGGCAATGGTATAAGCGGCATCTAACCTATCGCCTATGTTGATATTGGTGGTGCCTATGGCATCTCCTATGTTAACATAGGCGGCGCCTAACCTATCGCCTTAGTGAGGCAGCAAGCATAGGCAAGGGTATAAGCGGTTCCTAACCTATCGCCTATGTTGATATAGGCGGCGCCTAAGCGATCACCTATGTTGACATAGGCGGCGCCTAACCTATTGCCTAAGTAAGGCGGTAAGCATAGGCAATGGTATAAGTGGCGCATAACCTATTGCCTATGTTGATATAGGTGGCGCCTGAGCCATTGCCTTTGTTGACATAGACAGAGCCTAACCTATCGTCTAACTGAGGCAGTGAGCATAGGTAATGGTATAAGCGGCGCCTAACCTATAATCTATGTTGATATAGGTGGCGCCTAAGCCATTGCCTTTGTTGGCATAGACGGAGCCTAACCTATCGTCTAAGTGAGGTAGCGAGCATAGGTAATGGTATAAGCGGCGCCTAACCTATCGCCTATGTTTATATAGGTGGCACCTATGCCATCGCCTATGTTGATATAGGAGGCGCCTAAACTATCGCCTATGTGAGGAAGTGAGCATAGGTAATGGTATAAGCGGCGCCTAACCTATCACCTATGTGGATAAAGACGACGCCTAAGCCATCGCTTATGTTGACATAAGCGGTGCCTAACCTATAGCCTAATTGAGGCAGTGAGCATAGGCAATAGTATAAGTGGTGCCTAACCTATCGCCTATGTTGATATAGGTGGCGCCTAAGGCATCACCTATGTTGACATAGGCAGAGCCTAACCTATCGCCTATGTGAGGCAGTGAGCATAGGCAATGGTATAAGCGGTGCCTAACCTATCGCCCAAGTTTATATAGGCGGCGCCTAAGCCATCCCCTATGTTGACATAGGCGGTGCCTAACCTATCGCCTAAGTGAGGCGGTGAGCATAGGCAATGGTATAAGCGACGCTTAACCTATTGTCTATGTTGATATAGAGGGATCCTATGGCATCGCTTATGTTCACATAGACGATGCCTACCCTATCGCCTGTGTGAGGAATTGAGCATAGGCAAACGTATAAGCGGTGCCTAACCTATCGCCTATGTTGATATACATGGCTCCAAAGCCATTGCCTATGTTTATATATGTGACGCGTAACCTATCGCCTAAGTGAGGCAGTTAGCATAGGCAATGGTATAAGAGGCGCCTTACCTATCTCCTATGTTGATATAGTCAGCACCTAAGCCATTGTCTATATTGATGTAGGCGGTGGCTAACCTATCGCCAAATTTAGGCAGTGAGCATAGGCAATGGTATTAGAGGCGCCTAACCTATCGCCTATGTTGATATAAGCGGCGCCTAATCCATTGCCTATGTTGACATAGACGGAGCCTAACCTATCGCCTATGTCAGGCAGTGTGCATAGGAAATCATATAAGCAACGCCTAACCTATCATCTATGTTGATATAGGCGATGCCTAATCCATCATCTATGTGGACATAGGCGGCGCCTAACCTATCGCCTGAGTAAGGCAGTGAGCATAGGCAATGGTATAAGCGGCGCCTAACCTATCGCCTAAGTTAATATAGGAGGCGCCTAAACCATCGCCTATGTTAACATAGGCGGCGCCTAACCTATCGCCAATGTGAGGCACTGAGCATAGGCAATGGTATAAGCGGTGCCTAACCTATCGCCTATATTGATATAGGTGGAACCCAAGGCATCACCTATGTTGACATAGGCGGAGCCTAACCTATCTCCTATGTGAGGCAGTGAGCATAGGCAATGGTATAAGTGGCGCCGAACCTATCGCCCATGTTGTTATAGGCGGCGACTAAACCATTCCCTATGTTGACATAGGCGGCGCCTAACCTATTGCCTAAGTGATGCGGTGAGTATAGGCAATGGAATAAGCGGCGCCTAACCTGTCACCTATGTTGGTATAGGCGGCGCCTAATCTATCGACTATGTTGACATAGGCGGCAGCTAACCTATCACCTAAGTAAGGCAGTGAGAATAGGTAATGGTATAAGCAGCGCCTAACCTATCGCCAATGTGAGAAAGCGAGCATAGGCAATGGTATAAGCGGTGCCTAACCTATGCCTTATGTTGATATACATGGTGCCTAAGCCATTGCCTATGTTTATATATGCGACGCCTAACCTATCGCCTAAGTGAGGCAGTAAGCATAGGCAATGGTATAAAAGGCGCCTTAACTATCACCAATGTTGATATAGGCGTCACCTAAGCCATCGCCTATGTTGACGTAGGCGGTGCCTAACCTATCGCCAAATTGAGGCAGTGAGCATAGGCAATGGTATAAGCAACACCTAACCTATCTCCTATGTTGATATAGGCGGCGCCTAAGCCATCGTCTATGTTGACATAGGCGGCACCTAACCTATCGTCTAAGTAAGGCAGTGAGCATAGGTAATGGTATAAGCAGCGCCTAACCTATCACCTAAGTTGATATAGGTGGCGCCTATGGTATGTCCTATGTTTACAAAGGCGGCGCATAGCCTATCACCTTAGTGAGGCAGCAAGCATAGGCAATGGTATAAGCGGCGCAAAACCTATCGCCTATTGTTGTATAGGCGGCGCCTAAGCCATTCCCTATGTTGACATAGGAGGCGCCTAACCTATCGCCTAAGTGATGCGGTGAGCATTGGCAATGGTAGAAGCGGCGCCTAACCTGTCGCCTATATTGGTATAGACGGCGCCTAATCCATCGACTATGGAAACATAGGCGGCAGCTAACCTATCGCCTAAGTAAGGCAGTGAGAATACGTAATGGTATAAGCGGTGCCTAACCTATAATCTATATTGATATAGAGGAGGCCTATGGCATCACTTATGTTTACATAAACGACGCCTAACCTATCGCCTATGTGAGGAAGCGAGCATAGGCAATGGTATATGCGGTGCCTAACCTATGACTTATGTTGATATACATGGCGCCTAATCCATTGCCTATGTGTATATATGCGACGCCTAACCTATCGCCTAAGTGAGGTAGTAAGCATAGCTAATGGTATAAGAGGCGCCTTACCTATCACCTATGTTGATATAGGCGGCATCTAAGCCATCGCCTATGTTGACGTAGGCGGTGCCTAACCTATCACCAAATTGAGGCAGTGAGCATAGGCAATGGTATAAGCGGCGCCTAACCTATCTCTTATGCTGATATAGGCGGCGCCTAAGCCATCGCCTATGTTGACATAGGCGGCACGCAATCTATCATCTAAGTAAAGAAGTGAGCATTGGTAATGGTATAAGCGGCGCCTAACCTATCACCTATGTTGATATAGGTGGCACCAATGGAATCTCTTATGTTTACATAGGCGGCGCCTAACCTATCTCCTAAGTAAGGCGGTGAGCATAGGCAATGGTATAAGCGGCGCATAACCTATTGCCTATGTTGATATAGGTGGCGCCTAAGCCATTGCGTATGTTGACGTAGAAGGAGCCTAACCTATCGTCTAAGTGAGGCAGTGAGCATAGGTAATGGTATAAGCGGTGCCTAACCTATCACTTATGTTTATATAGGTGGCGCCTAACCCATCGCCTATGTTGATATAGAAGGCGCCTAATATATCGCCTATGTGAGGAAGTGAGCATAGGCAATGGTATAAGCGGCGCCTAACCTATAACCTATGTTGATATAGACGGCGCCTAAGCCATCGCCTATGTGGACATAAGCGGTGCCTAACCTATAGCCTAATTGAGGCAGTGAGCATAGGCAATGGTATAAGCGGAGCATAACCTATCGCCTAAGTGAGGAAGTGATCATAGGGAATGGTATAAGCGGTGCCTAACCTATCGCCTATGTTTATATAGGTGGGGCCTATGGCATCTCCTATATTTACATAGGCAGCGCCTAACCTATTGCCTTAGTGAGGCTGCAAGCATAGGCAATGGTATAAGCGATGCCTAACCTATCACCTATGTTGATATAGGCGGTGCCTAAGCAATCACCTATGTTGACATAGACGGCGCCTAACCTATCGCCAAAGTGAGGCGGAAAGAATAGGCAATGGTATAAGCGGCTCCTAACCTGTCGCCTATGTTGATATAGGCGGCGCCAAATCCATCGACTATGTTGACATTAGCGCACGTAACCTTTCGCCTAAGTGAGATAGTGAGCATACGTAATGGTTTAAGCGGCGCCTAACCTATTGCTTATGGTGAGATAGGTGGCGCTTATGGCATCGCATATGTTTACATTGGCAGATCCTAACCTATCGCCTATGTGAGGCAGTGAGCATAGGCAATGGAATAAGCGGCGCCTAACCTATCGCCTATGTTGACATACGTGGCGCCTAAGCCATTGCCTATTTTTATATATGCGGCACCTAACCTATCGCCTAAGTGAGGCAGTAAGCATAGGCAATGGTATAAGGGACGCCTAACCTATCGCCTATGTTGATATTGGTCGCTCCTACGGCATCGCCTATGTTTACATAGGAGGCGCCTAACATATCGCCTAAGTGAAGCAGCTAGCATAGACAATGGTATATGCGGCACCTAACCTATCGCCTATGTTGATATACGTGGCGCCTAAGCAATCGCCTATGTTTAAATAGGCGGCGGCTAATCTGTCGCCTAAGTGAGGCAGTAAGCATAGGAAATGGTATAAGCGGCGCCTAACGTAACGCCTATGTTGATATAGGCAGCGCCTAAGCCATAGCCTATGTTGATGTAGGCGGTGCCTAACCTATCGACTAATTGAGGGTGTGAGAATAGGCAATGGTATAAGCAGCGCCTAACCTATCGCCTATGTTGATATAGGCGGCTCCTAAGACATTGCCTATGTTGACATAGACGGAGCCTAACCTATCGCCTATCTCAGGCAGTGAGCATAAGAAATGGTATAAGCGGCGCCTAACCTATCGCCTATGTTGATATAGGCGACGCCTAAGCCATCATCTATGTTGACATAGGAGGCGCATAACCTATCGCCTAAGTGAGGCAATGAGCATAGGCAATGGTATAAGCGACGCCTAACCGATCGCCTATGTTGATATAGGAGGCGCCTAACCTATTGCCAAAGTGAGGCACTGAGCATACGCAATGGTATAAGCGGCCCCTAACCTATCGCCTATGTTGATATAGGCAGCGCCTAATCCATCGCCTATATTGACATAGGCGGCGCCTAACCTATCGCCTAAGTGAGGTAATGAGCATAGACAATGGTATAAGCGGCGCCTAACCGATCGGCTATGTTGATATAGGAGGCACCTATGCCATCGCCTAAGTTAGGCAGTGAGCATAGCCAATGGTATAAGCGGCGCCTAACCTATTGCCTATGTTGATATAGGCGGCGCCTAAGCGATCGCCTATGTTGACTTAGGCGGCGCCTAACCTATCGCCTAAGTAAGGCGGTGAGAATAGGCCTTTGTATAAGCGGCGCAAAACGTATCGCCTATGTTGATATAGGTGGCGCCTTAGCCATTGCCTATGTTGACATAGGCCGAGCCTAACCTATCGCCTAAGTGAGGAAGTGACCATAGGTAATGGTATAAGCGGCGCCTAACCTGTCGCCTATGTTGTTATAGGCGGCGCCTAATCCATCGACTATGTTGACGTAGACGGCACCCAACCTATCACCTAAGTGAGGAAGCGAGAATAGGCAATGGTATAAGTGGCACCTACCCTATCGCCTATGTTGAAATACGTGGCGCCTAAGCCATTGCCTATGATTATATATGTTGCGCCTAACCTATCGCCTAAGTGAGGTGGTGCCTAACCTGTCGCCGATGTTGATATAGGTGGCGCCTAATCCATCGCATATCTTGACATAGGAGGTGCCTAACCTATCGCCTAAGTGAGGCAGTGACAATAAGAAATGGTATAAGCGGCACCTAACCTATCGGCTTTGTTGATATAGGCGGCGCCTAAGCCATCGCCTACGTTAACATAGGCAACTCCTAACCTATCGCCTAAGTGAGGATGTGATCATAGACTATGGTATAAGCGGCGCCTAACCTATCGCCTATATTGATATAGGCGGCACCTAAGCCATCACCTAAGTAAGGTAGTGAGCATAGCCAATGATATAAGCGGTGCCTAACCTATCGCCTATGTTGATATATGCGGCGCCTAAGCGATCGCCTATGTTGACATAGGCGGCGCCTAACCTATCCCCTATGTAAGGCGGTGATCATAGGCAATGGTGTAATCGGCGCATAACCTATTGCCTATGTTGATATAGGTGGTGCCTAAGCCATTGTCTATGTTGACCTAGACGGAGCCTAAGCTATCGTCTAAGTGAGGCAGTGAGCATAGGTAATGGTATAAGCGGCGCCTAACCTATCTCCTATGTTTATATAGGTGGCGCCTAAGACATCGCTTCTGTTGACACAGGAGGCGCCTAACCTATCGCCTATGTGAGGCTGTGAGCATAGGCAATGGTATATGCAGCGCCTAACCTATCGCCTATGTTGATATAGGAGGCGCCTAAGCCATCGCCTATGTTGACATAGGCGGTGCCTAACCTATAGACTAATTGAGGTAGTGAGCATAGACAATGGTATAAGCAGCACCTAACCTATCGCCTATGTTTATATAGGGGGCGCCTAAGCCATCACCTATGGTGACATAGGCGGATCCTAACCTATCGCCTATGTAAGGCAGTGAGCATAGGCAATGGTATAAGCGGCGCCTACCCTATCGTCCATGTTAATATAGGTGGCGCCTAAGCCATCGCCTATGTTGACATAGGGGGCGCCTAACCTATCGCCTAAGTGAGGCGGTAAGCATAGGCAATGGTATAAGCGGCGCCTAACCTATCGCCTATGTTGGTATAGGCGGCGCCTAATCCATCGACTATGTTGACATAAGCGGCACCTAACCTATCGCCTAATTAAGGCAGTGAGAATAGGTAATGGTATAAGCGGCGCCTAACCTATCGTCTAAGTTGATATTGGTGGCGCCTATGGCATCATTTATGTTAACATAGACGGCGCCTAACCTATCGCCTAAGTGAGGAAACGAGCATAGGCAATGGTATAAGCGGTGCCTAACCTATCGCCTATGTTGATATACATGGAGCCTAAGCCATTGCCTATATTTATATATGCGACGCCTAACCTATCTCCTAAGTGAGGTAGTAAGCATAGGCAATGGTATAAGCGGCTCCTTACTTATCGCCTATGTTGATATCGGCGACACCTAAGCCATCGCCTATGTTGACGTAGGTTGTGCCTAACCTATAGCAAAATTGAGGCAGTGAGCATAGGCAATGGTATAAGCAGCGACTAACCTATCTCCTATGTTGATATAGGCGGCGCCTAAGCCATCGCCTATGTTGACACAGGCGGGACCTAAACTATCGTCTAAGTAAGGCAGTGAGCATAGGTAATGGTATATGTGGCGCCTAACCTATCGCCTATGTTGACATAGGTGGCTCCTATGGAATCTCCTATGTTTCCATAGGCGGCGCCTAACCTATCGCCTTAGTGAGGCAGCAAGCATAGGCAATTGTATAAGCGGAGCCTAACCTATCGCCTATGTTGATATAGGCAGCGCCTAAGCGATCGCCTATGTTGACATAGGCGACGCCTAACCTATCTCCTAAGTGAGGCGGTAAGCATAGGCAATGGTATAAGTGGCGCCTAACCTATCTCCTATGATTATATAGGCGGCACCTAATCCATCGACTATGTTGATATAGGCGGCACCTAACCTCTCGCCTAAGTGAGGAAGTAAGCAGTGGAAATGGGATAAGCGGGGCCTAACCTATCGCCAATGTTGATATAGGTGGCGCCTATGGCATTGGTCATGTTTACACAGGCGGCGTCTAACCTATGGCCTATGTGAGGCAGCGAGCATGGGCAATGGTATAAGCGGTGCCTAACCTATCGCCTATGTTGACATATATGGAGCCTATGCCATTGCCTATGTTTATATATGCATCGCCTAACCTATTACCCAAGTGAGGCAGTAAGCATAGGCAATGGTATAAGCGGCGCCTAACCTGTCGCCTATGTTGATATAGGCGCCGTCTAATCAATCGCATATGTTGACATAGGCGGTACCTAACCTATCTCCTAAGTGAGGCAGTGAGCATAGGTAATGGTATAAGCGGCGCCTAACCTATCTCCTATGTTTATATAGGTGGCGCTTATGGCATCGCCTATGTTTAAATAGGCGGCGCCTAACCAATCGCCTAAGTGAGGCAGCGAGCATAGGAAATGGTATAAGCGACGCCTAACCTATCACCTATGTTGATATACGTGGAACCTAAGCCATCGCCTATGTGTATATAGTCGGCGGATAACCTATCGCGTAAGTGAGGCAGTAAGCATAGGCAATGGTATAAGCGGCGCCTAACCGAACGCCTATGTTGATATTGGCGGCGCCTAAGCTATCCCCTATGTTGACATAGGCGGCACCTATCCTATCGTCTAAGTAAGGCAGTGAGCATAGGTAATGGTATAAGAGGCGCCTAACCTATCGCCTATGATGATATAGGTGGCGCCTATGGCAGATCCTATGTTTACATAGGCGGTGCCTAACCTATCTCCTTAGTGAGACAGCAAGCATAGGTAATGGTATAAGCGGCGCCTAACCTATCGCCTATGTTGATATTGGTATCCCCTAAGCGATCGGCTATGTTGACATAGGCGGTGCCTAACCTATCTCCAAAGTGAGGCGGTAACCATATGTAATGGTATAAGCGGCACCTAACTTGTCGCCTATGTTGATATAGGCGGCACCTAATCCATCGACTATGTTGATATAGGCGGCACCTAACCTATCGCCTAAGTAAGGAAGTGAGCATAGGTAATGGTATAAGCGAAGCCTAACCTATCGCCTATGTGAGGCAGTGAGCATAGACAATGGTATAAGAGGCGCCTAACCTATCACCTATATTTATATAGGAGGCACCTAAGCCATCGCCTGAGTGAGGCAGTTAGCATAGGCAATGGTATAAGCGGCGCCTAACGTATCGCCTAAGCGATCGCCTATGTTGACATAGGCGGCGCCTAATCTATCTCCTAAGTAAGGCGGTGAGCATAGGCAATGGTATAAGCGGTGCCTAACCTATCGCCTATGTTTCTATAGGCGGCGCCTAATCCATCGACTATGTTGACATAGGCGGCACCTAACCTATCTCCTAAGTGAGGCAGTTAGCATAGGTAATGGTATAAGCGGCGCCTAACCTATCACCTATGTTGATATGCCTGGTGCCTAAGCCATTGCCTATGTTTATATATGCGGCGCCTAACCTATTGCCTAAGTGAGGAAGTAAGCATTGGCAATGGTATAAGCGGTGCCTAACCTATCGCTTATGTTGATATAGGCGGCGCCTAAGCCATCGCCTATGTTGATGTAGGCGGTGCCAAGCCTATCGCCTAATTGAGGCAATGAGCATAGGCAATGGTATAAGCAGTAACTAACCTATCTCCTATGTTGATATAGGCGGCGCCTAACCCATCTCCTATAAAGACATAGGCGGAACCTAACCTATCGCCTAAGTGAGGCAGTGAGCATAGGTAATTGTATAAGTGGCGCCTAAACTATTGCAAATTTTGATATAGGTGGCGCCTATGGAATCTCCTATGTTTACATACACAGCGCCTAACCTATTGCCTAAGTGAGGCAGCAAACATAGGCAATGGTATAAGCGACGCCTAACCTATCGCCTATGTTGATTTTTGCGGGGCCTAAGCGTTCGCCTATGTTGACATAGTCAGCGCCTAACCTATCGCCTAAGTGAGTCGGTGAGAGTAGGCAATGGTATAAGCGACGCCTAACCTGTCGCCTATGTTGATATAGGCGGCACCTAACCTATCGCATAAGTGAGGCAGTGAGCATAGGTAATGGTTTAAGTGGCGCCTAACCTATCTCCTATGTTGACATAGGTGGTGCTTATGGCATCGCATATGTTTACCTAGGCAGAGCCTAACCTATCTCCTAAGTGAGGCAGCGAGAATAGGCAATGGTATAAGCGGCACCTAACCTATAGCCTATGTTGACATACGTGGCGCCTAAGCCATTGCCTATGATTATATATGCGGTGCCTAACCTATCACGAAAGTGAGTCAGTAAGCATAGGCAATGGTATAAGCGGCCCCTAACCTGTCGCCAATGTTGATAAAGGTGGCGCCTAATCCATCGCATATGTTGACATAGGCCGCACCTAACCTATTTCCTAAGGCAGTGAGCATTGGTAATGTTATAAGCGGCGCCTAACCTATCGCCTATGTTGATATAGGCGCCGCCTATGCCATAGTCTATGTTGACATAGGCGGCACCTAACCTATCGCCTTAGTGAGGCAGTGAGCATAGGCATAAGTATAAGTGGCTCCTAATCTATCGCTTATGTTGATATAGGCGATGCCTAATCCATCGTCTATGTTGACATAGGCGGCGCCTAACCTATCGCCTAAGTGAGGCAGTGAGCATAGGAAATGGTATAAGCGGAGCCTAACCTATCGTGTATGTTGATATAGGCGGCGCCTAAGCCATCGCCTATGTTGAGATAGGCGACACCTAACCTATCGCCTAACTGAGGAAGTGAGCTTTGGCAGTGGTATAAGCAGCGCCTAACCAATCGCCTATGCTGATATAGGCGGCGCCTAAGACATCGTATATGTTGACTTAGGCTTCGCCTAACCTATCGCCTAAGTCAGGCAGTGAGCATAGGCATAAGTATAAGTGGGTCCTAATCTATCGCTTTTGTTGATATAGGCGGTGCCTAATCCATTGCCTATGTTGACATAGGCGGCACCTAACCTATCGTCTATGTGAGGCAGTGAGCATAGGCAATGGTATAAGCGGCCCCTAACCTATCGGCAATGTTGATATAGGTGGCGCCTAAGCCATCGTCTATGTTGACTTAGGCGGCGCCGAACCTATCGCCTAAGTGAGGCAGTGATCATAGGCATTTGTATATGTGGCTCCTAATCTATCGCTTATGTTGATATAGGCGGTGCCTAAGCCATCGCCTATGTTGACATAAGCGGTGCCTAACCTATCGCCTAAGTGAGGCAGTGAGCATAGGCAATTGTATAAGCGGAGCCTAACCTATCGCCTATGTTGATTTAGGCGGCGTCTAAGCCATCGCCTATGTTCACATAGGCCGCACCTAACCTATCGCCTAAGTGAGGCAGTGAGTATAGGTAATGGTATAAGCGGTGCCTAACCTATCGCCTATGTTGCTATAGGCGGCGCCTATGACATCGCCTATGTTGACATAGGCGGCACCTAACCTATCTCCTAAGTGAGGCAGTGAGCATAGGATATGGTATAAGCGGCGCATAACCTATCGCCTATGTTGATATAGGTGGCGCCTAAGACAATGCCTATGTTGATAAAGGTGGCGCCTAAGCTAGTGCCTATGTTGACATAGACGTAGCCTAACCTATCGCCTAAGTGAGAAAGTGAGCATAGGTAATGGTATAAGCGGCTCCTATCTATCTCCTATGTTGATATAGGTGGCGCCTAAGCCATCACCTATGTTGACATAGAAGGCAACTAACCTATCACCTACATGAGGCAGTGAGCATAGGTAATGGTATAAGCGACTCCTAACTTATCGCCAATGTTGATATAGGTGGTCCCTATGGCTTCGCTTATGTTTACATAGGCGGCGCCTAACCTATCGCCTCAGTGTGGAAGCGAGCATAGGCAATGGTATAAGCGGCGCCTAACCTATCGCCTATGTTGATATACGTGGCGCCTAAGCCATTGCCTATGTTTATAAATGCGGTGCCCAACCTATCAACTATGTTAGGCAGTAAGCATAGGCAATGGTATGAGCGGCGCCTAACCTATCGCCCATGTTGATATAGGCGGCGCCAAAGCCATCGCCTATGTTGACGTAGCAGGTGCCTAACCTATCGCCTAATTGAGGCAGTGAGCATAGGCAGTGCTATAAGCATCGCCTACCCTATCGCCTATGTTGATATAGGCGGCGCCTAAGCCATCGCCGATATTTACATAGGCGACACCTAACCTATTGCCTAAGTGAGGCAGTGAGCATCGGTAACAGTATAAGCGACGCCTAACCTATCGCCTATGTTGTTATAGGTGGCGCCTATGGCATCTCCTATGTTTACATAGGCGGTGCCTAACCTATCGCCTTAGTGAGGCAGCAATCATAGGCAATGGTATAAGCGGCGCCTAACCTATCCCCTATGTTGATATAGGCGCCGTCTAATCAATCGCATATGTTGACATAGGCGGTACCTAACCTATCACCTAAGTGAGGCAGTGAGCATAGGTAATGGTATAAGCGGTGCCTAACCTATCGCCTATGTTGATATATGCGGCGCCTAAGCGATCGCCTATGTTGACATAGGCGGCGCCTAACCTATCCCCTATGTAAGGCGGTGATCATAGGCAATGGTATAATCGTCGCATAACCTATTGCCTATGTTGATATAGGTGGTGCCTAAGCCATTGTCTATGTTGACCTAGACGGAGCCTAAGCTATCGTCTATGTGAGGCAGTGAGCATAGGTAATGGTATAAGCGGCGCCTAACCTATCTCCTATGTTTATATAGGTGGTGCCTAAGACATCGCTTCTGTTGACACAGGAGGCGCCTAACCTATCGCCTATGTGAGGCTGTGAGCATAGGCAATGGTATATGCAGCGCCTAACCTATCGCCTATGTTGATATAGGAGGCGCCTAAGCCATCGCCTATGTTGACATAGGCGGTGCCTAACCTATAGACTAATTGAGGCAGTGAGCATAGGCAATGGTATAAGCAGCACCTAACCTATCGCCTATGTTTATATAGGGGGATCCTAAGCCATCACCTATGGTGACATAGGCGGATCCTAACCTATCGCCTATGTAAGGCAGTGAGCATAGGCAATGGTATAAGCGGCGCCTACCCTATCGTCCATGTTAATATAGGTGGCGCCTAAGCCATCGCCTATGTTGACATAGGGGGCGCCTAACCTATCGCCTAAGTGAGGCGGCAAGCATAGGCAATGGTATAAGCGGCGCCTAACCTGTCGCCTATGTTGGTATAGGCGGCGCCTAATCCATCGACTATGTTGACATAAGCGGCACCTAACCTATCGCCTAATTAAGGCAGTGAGAATAGGTAATGGTATAAGCGGCGCCTAACCTATCGTCTAAGTTGATATTGGTGGCGCCTATGGCATCATTTATGTTAACATAGACGGCGCCTAACCTATCGCCTAAGTGAGGAAGCGAGCATAGGCAATGGTATAAGCGGTGCCTAACCTATCGCCTATGTTGATATACATGGAGCCTAAGCCATTGCCTATGTTTATATATGCGACGCCTAACCTATCTCCTAAGTGAGGCAGTAAGCATAGGCAATGGTATAAGCGGCTCCTTACCTATCGCCTATGTTGATATAGGCGACACCTAAGCCATCGCCTATGTTGACGTAGGTTGTGCCTAACCTATAGCAAAATTGAGGCAGTGAGCATAGGCAATGGTATAAGCAGCGACTAACCTATCTCCTATGTTGATATAGGCGGCGCCTAAGCCATCGCCTATGTTGACACAGGCGGCACCTAACCTATCGTCTAAGTAAGGCAGAAAGCATAGGTAATGGTATAAGTGGCGCCTAACCTATCGCCTATGTTGACATAGGTGGCTCCTATGGAATCTCCTATGTTTCCATAGGCGGCGCCTAACCTATCGCCTTAGTGAGGCAGCAAGCATAGGCAATTGTATAAGCGGAGCCTAACCTATCCCCTATGTTGATATAGGCAGCGCCTAAGCAATCGCCTATGTTGACATAGGCGACGCCTAACCTATCTCCTAAGTGAGGCGGTAAGCATAGGCAATGGTATAAGTGGCGCCTAACCTATCTCCTATGATTATAAAGGCGGCACCTAATCCATCGACTATGTTGATATAGGCGGCACCTAACCTCTCGCCTAAGTGAGGAAGTAAGCAGTGGAAATGGGATAAGCGGGGCCTAACCTATCGCCAATGTTGATATAGGTGGCGCCTATGGCATTGGTCATGTTTACACAGGCGGCGTCTAACCTATCGCCTATGTGAGGCAGCGAGCATGGGCAATGGTATAAGCGGTGCCTAACCTATCGCCTATGTTGACATATATGGAGCCTATGCCATTGCCTATGTTTATATATGCATCGCCTAACCTATTACCCAAGTGAGGCAGCAAGCATAGGCAATGGTATAAGCGGCGCCTAACCTGTCGCCTATGTTGATATAGGCGCCGTCTAATCAATCGCATATGTTGACATAGGCGGTACCTAACCTATCTCCTAAGTGAGGCAGTGAGCATAGGTAATGGTATAAGCGGCGCCTAACCTATCGCCTATGTTTATATAGGTGGCGCTTATGGCATCGCCTATGTTTAAATAGGCGGCGCCTAACCAATCGCCTAAGTGAGGCAGCGAGCATAGGAAATGGTATAAGCGACGCCTAACCTATCACCTATGTTGATATACGTGGAACCTAAGCCATCGCCTATGTGTATATAGGCGGCGGATAACCTATCGCATAAGTGAGGCAGTAAGCATAGGCAATGGTATAAGCGGCGCCTAACCGAACGCCTATGTTGATATTGGCGGCGCCTAAGCTATCCCATATGTTGACATAGGCGGCACCTATCCTATCGTCTAAGTAAGGCAGTGAGCATAGGTAATGGTATAAGAGGCGCCTAACCTATCGCCTATGATGATATAGGTGGCGCCTATGGCAGATCCTATGTTTACATAGGCGGTGCCTAACCTATCTCCTTAGTGAGACAGCAAGCATAGGTAATGGTATAAGCGGCGCCTAACCTATCGCCTATGTTGATATTGGCATCCCCTAAGCGATCGGCTATGTTGACATAGACGGAGCCTAACCTATCGCCTATGTCAGGCAGTGAGCATAGGAAATGGTATAAGCGGTGCCTAACCTATCGCCTATGTTGATATAGGCGATGCCTAAGCCATCGTCTATGTTGACATAGGCGGCGCCTAACCTATCGCCTATGTGAGGCAGTTAGCATAGGCAATGGTATAAGAGGCGCATAACCTATCGCCTATGTTGATATAGGAGGCGCCTAAGACATCGCCTATGTTAACATAGGTGGAGCCTAACCTATCGCCAAATTGAGGCACTGAGCATAGGCAATGGTATAAGCGGCAACTAACCTATCGCTTATGTTGATATAGGTGGCGCCTAAGCCATCACCTATGTTAACATAGGCGGAGCCTAACCTATCGCCTTTGTGAGGCTGTGAGAATAGGCAATGGTATAACCGGCGCCTAACCTATCGCCTATGTTGATATAGGCAACGCCTAAGCCATCGTCTATTTTGACATAGGCTGCACCTAACCTATCGCCTATGTGAGGCGCTGAGCATAGGCAATGGTATAAGCGGCACCTAACCAATCTCCTATGGTTATATAGGAGGCGCCTAAACCATCGCCTATGTTAACATAGGTAACGCGTAACCTATTGCCAAAGTAAGGCACTGAGCATAGGCAATGGTATAAGTGGCGCCTAACCTGTCGCCTATGTTGATATAGGCAGCAACTAAGCCATCGCCTATGTTGACATAGGCGGCGCCTAACCTATCACCTAAGTGAGGTAGTAAGTATAGATAATGGTATAAGCGGCGCCTAACCTATCTCCTATGTTGATATAGGAGGCACCTATGCCATCGCCTAAGTGAGGCAGTGAGCAGAGCCAATGGTATAAGCGACGCCACACCTATCACCTATGTTGACTTAGGCGGCCCCTAATTGATCTCCTATGTTGACTTAGGCGGCGCCTAAGCGATCGCCTATGTTCACTTAGGCGGCGCGTATCCTATCGCCTAAGTGAGGTGGTGAGCATAGGCAATGGTATAAGCGGCGCATAACCTATCGCCTATGTTGATATAGGTGGCGCCTAAGACAGTGCCTATGTTTACATAGACCGAGCCTAACCTATCGCCTAAGTAAGAAAGTGAGCATAGGTAATGGTATAAGAGACACCTATCTATCGCCTATGTTGATATAGGTGGCGCCTAAGCCATCACTTATGTTGACATAGAAGGCGCGTAACCAATCGCCTAAGTGAGGCAGTGAGCATAGGTAATGGTATAAGCGACTCCGAATTTCTGGCCAATGTTGAAATAGGTGGCCCCTATGGCATCGCTTATGTTTACATAGGCGGCGCCTAACCTATCGCCTCAGTATGGCAGCGAGCATAGGAAATGGTATAAGCGGCGCCTAACCTATCGTCTATGTTGATATACGTGGCGACTAAGCCATTGCCTATGTTTATATATGCGGTACCCAACCTATCGACTAAGTGAGGCGGTAAGCATAGGCAATGGTATAAGCGGCGCCTAACGTATCGCCAATGTTGATATAGGCGGTGCCTAAGCCATCGCCTATGTTGTCGTAGGCGGTGACTAACCTATCGCCTATGTTGATATAGGTGGCGCCTAAGCCATTGCCTATGTTTATATATGCGGCGCCCAACCTATCGACTAAGTGAGGCAGTAAGCATAGGCAATGGTATAAGCGGTGCCTAACCTATCGCCAATGTTGATATAGGTGGTGCCTAAGCCATCGCCTATGTTGACATAGGTGGCGCCTAACCTATCGCCTAAGTAAGGCAGTGAGCATTGGCAATGGTATAAGCGGCGCCTAACCTATCGCCTATGTTGATATAGGCGGCGCCTAAGCCATCACCTATGTTGACATAGGCGGCGCCTAACCTATCACCTAAGTGAGGCAGTGAGCATAGAAAATGGTATAAGTGGCATCTAACCTATCACTTATGTTCATATAGGAGGCACCTAATCCATCGCCTAAGTGAGGCAGTTAGCATAGGCAATGGTATAAGCGGCGCCTAACCTATCGCCTATGTTAATATAGGCAGAGCCTAAGCGATCGGCTATGTTGATATAGGCGGCACCTAAGCCATCGCCTAAGTGAGGCGGCGAGCATAGGCAATGGAATAAGCGGCTCCTATCCTTTCGCCTATGTTGACATACGTGGCGCCTAAACCATTACCTATGTTTATATATGCGGCGCCTAATCCATCGAATATGTTGAGATAGGCGGCACCTAACCTATCGCCTAAGGCAGTGAACATAGGTAATGGTATAAGAGGCGCATAACCTATCGCCTAAGTGAGGCAGCTAGAATAGGCAATGGTATAAGCGGTGCCTAACCTATCACCTATGTTGATATACGTGGCGCCTAAGCCATCGCCTATGTTTAATTAGGCGGTGGCTAATATATCGCCTAAGTGAGGCAGTAAGCTTAGGCAATGGTATAAGCGGGGCCTAAACTAACGCCTATGTTGATATAGGCAGCGCCTAACCCATCGCCTATATTGACGTAGGCGGTTCCTAACCTATATCCTAACTGAGGCAGTGAGCATAGGCAATGGTATAAGCGGCACCTAACCTATCGCCTATGTTGATATAGGCGGCGCCTACGCCATTGCCTATGTTGACATAGACGGAGCCTAATCTCTCGCCTATGTCAGGCAGTGAGCATTGGAAATGGTATAAGCGTCCCCTAACCTATCGCCTATGTTGATATAGGCGATGCCTAAGCCATCATCTATGTTGACATAGGCGGCGCCTAACCTATCGCGAAAGTAAGGCAGTGAGCATAGGCAATGGTATAAGCGGCGCCTAACCTATCGCCTATGTTGATATAGGCAGCGCCTAATCCATCGCCTATGTTGACATAGGCGGCGCCTAACCTATTGCCTAAGTGAGGTAGTGAGCATAGACAATGGTATAAGCGGTGCCAAACCTATCACCTATGTTCATATAGGAGGCACCTATGCCATCGCCTAACCTATTGCCTAAGTGAGGCACTGAGCAATGGCAATGGTATAAGCGGCGCTTAACCTATCGCCTATGTTGATATAGGCAGCGCCTAAGCCATCGCCTAAGTGAGGTAGTGAGCATAGACAATGGTATAAGCGACGCCTAACCTATCGCCTATGTTGATATAGGAGGCACCTATGCCATCGCCTAAGTTAGGCAGTGTGCATAGCCAATGGTATAAGCGGCGCCAAACCTATCGCCTATGTTTATATAGGCGCCGCCTAAGCGATCGCCTATGTTGACTTAGGCGTTTTCTAACCTATCGCCTAAGAAAGGCGGTGAGGATAGGCAATGGTATAAGCGGCACATAACCAATCTCCTATGTTGATATAGGTGGAGCCTAAGCCATTGCCTATGTTGACATAGACCGAGCCTAACCTATCGCCTAAGTGAGAAAGTAAGCATAGGTTATGGTATAAGCGGCGCCTAACCTATCGCCTATGTTGATATCGGTGGCACCTAAGCCATTACCTATGTTGACATAGGAGGTGCTTAACCTATCGCCTAAGTGAGGCATTGAGCATAGGCAATGGTTTAAGTGGCGCCTAACCTATCGCCTATGTTGAAATAGGTGGCGCCTATGGCATCTCTTATGTTTACATAGACGGCGCCTAACCTATCGCCTTAGTGAGGAAGCAAGCATAGCCAATGGTATAAGCGGCGCCTAACCTATCGCCTATGTTGATATAAGCGGTCGCCTATGTTGACATAAGCGGTGCCTAACCTATTGCCTAAGTGAGGCAGTGAGAATAGACAATGGTATAAGCGGCACCTATCCTGTCGCCTATGTTGATATAGGCGGCGCCTAATCCATCGACTATGTTGACATAGATTGCACCTAACCTATCACCTAAGTGAGACAGTTAGTATAGGTAATTGTATAAGCAACCCCTAACCTATCGCCTATGTTGGTATAGGTGGCGCCTATGGCATCGCTTATGCTTACATAGGCAACGCGTAATCTATATCCTAAGAGAGGCGGTGAGCATAGGAAATGATATAAGCGGCGCCTAACCTTTCGCCTATGTTGGTATAGGCGGCGCCTAATCCATCGACTATGTTGACATAGGTGGCACCTAACCTAACGCTTAACTGAGGCAGTGAGCATAGGTAATGGTTTAAGCGGCGCCTAACCTATCGCCTATGTTGATATACGTGGTGCCTAAGCCATTGCCTATGTTTATATATGCGGCGCCTAGCCTATCACCTAAGTGAGGCAGTAAGCATAGGCAATGGTATAAGTGGCCCCTAACCTGTCGCCAATGTTTATAAAGGCAGCGCCTAATCCATCGCATATGTTGACATAGGCGGCACCTAACCTATTGCCTAAGGCAGTGAGAATTGGTAATGGTATAAGTGACGCCTAGCCTATCTCCTATGTTGATATAGGTGGCGCCTATGGCATAACCTATGTTTACATAGGCGACGCCTAACTTATCTCCTAAGTGAGGCAGCTAGCATAGGCAATGGTATATGCAACGCCTAACCTATTGCCTATATTGATATACGTGGAGCCTAAGACATCGCCTATGTTTAAATAGGCGGCGGCTAATCTATCGCCTAAGTGAGGCAGTAAGAATAGGCAATGGTATAAGAGGCACCTAACCTAACACCTATGTTGGTATAGGCAGCGTCAAGCCATCGCCTATGTTGACGTAGGCGGTCCCTAACCTATCGCCTAATTGAGGTAGTGAGCATAGGGAATGGTATAAGTGGCGCCTAACCAATCGCCTATGTTGATATAGGAGGGGGATAAACCATCGCCTATGTTAACATAGGCGGCGCCTAACCTATCGCCAAAGTGAGGCACTGAGCATAGGCAATGGTATAAGCGGCGCCTAACCTATCGCCTATGTTGATATAGGCAGCGCCTAAGTCATCGCCTATGTTGATATAGGCAGCGCCTAAGCCATCACCTAAGAGAGGTAGTGAGCATAGGCAATGGTATAAGTGGCGTCTAACCTATCGCCTATGTTGATATAGGCAGCGCCTAAGTCATCGCCTATGTTGATATAGGCAGCGCCTAAGCCATCACCTAAGTGAGGTAGTGAGCATAGCCAATGGTATAAGTGGCGCCAAACCTAACGCCTATGTTGACTTAGGCGGCGCCCAACCTATCGCATAAGTAAGGTGGTGAGCATAGGCAATGGTATAAGCGGCGCCTAACCTATCGCCTACGTTGATATAGGTGGCGCCTAACCCATCACCTATGTTGACATAGGAGGCGCCAAACCTATCGCCTAAGTGACGAATTGAGCATTGGCAATGGTTTAAGTGGCGCCTAACCGATCGCCTAAGTTGATATAGATTGCGCCTATTGCATCTCCTATGTTTACATAGATGGCGCCTAACCTATCGCCTTAGCGAGGCAGCAAGCATAGGAAATGGTATAAGCGGCGCCTAATCTATCGCCTATGTTAATATAAGCGGTCGCCTATGTTGACATAAGCGGTGCCTAACTTATCACCTAAGTGAGGCGGTGAGTATAGACAATGGTATAAGCGGCGCCTAACCTGTCGCCTATGTTGATATAGGCGGCGCCTAATCCATCAACTATGTTGACATAGATGGCACCTAACCTATCGCCTAAGTGAGGCAGTTATTATAGGTTATGGTATAAGCGGCCCCTAACCTATCGCCTATGGTGATATAGGTGGCGCCTATGGACTCACTTATGTTTACATAGGCGGCGCGTAATCTATATCCTAAGTGAGGCGGTGAGCATAGGCAATGGTATAAGCGGCGCCTAACCTGTCGCCTCTGTTGGTATAGGCGGCGCCTAATCCATCGATAATGTTGACATAGGTGGCACCTAACCTAACGCCTAAGTGAGGCAGTGAGCATAGGTAATGGTATTAGCGGCGCCTAACCTATCGCCTATGTTAATATACGTGGCGCCTAAGCCATTGCCTATGTTTATATATGCGGCGCCTAACCAATCGCCTAAGTGAGGCAGTAAGAATAGGCATTGGTATAAGCGGCGCCTAACCTATCGCCTATGTTGATATAGGCGTCGCCTAAGCCATCGCCAATGTTGATGTAGGCGGTGCCTAACCTATCTCCTAATTGAGGCAATAAGCATAGGCAATGGTATAAGCGATGCCTAACCTATCTCCTATGTTGATATAGGCGGGGCCTAAGCCATCGCCTATATTGACACAGGCGACACCTAACCTATCGCCTAAGTAAGGCAGTGAGCATAGGTAATGGTATAAGCGGCGCCTAACCTATCGCCTATGTTTATATAGGTGGGGCCTATGCCATCTCCTATGTTTACATAGGCAGCGCCTAACCTATTGCCTTAGTGAGGCAGCAAGCATAGGCAATGGTATAAGCGACGCCTAACCTATTGCCTATGTTGATATAGGCGGCGCCTAAGTGATCGCCTATGTTGACATAGACGGCGCCTAACCTATCGCCTAAGTGAGGCGGTGAGAATAGGCAATGGTATAAGCGGCTCCTAACCTGTCACATATGTTGATATAGGCGGCGCAAAATCCATCGACTATGGTGACATAGGCGGCACGTAACCAATCGCCTAAGTGAAACAGTGAGCATACGTAATGGTTTAACGGCGCCTAACCTATTGCCTATGTTGACATAGGTGGCGCTTATGGCATCACTTATGTTTACATTGGCAGATCCTAACCTATCGCCTATGTGAGGTAGCGAGCAAAGGCAATGGTATAAGCGGCGCCTAACCTATCACCTATGTTGACATACGTGGCGCCTAAGCCATTGGCTATGTTTATATATGCGGCGCCTAACCTATCGCCTAAGTGAGGCAGTAAGTATAGGCAATGGTATACGGGACGCCTAACCTATCACCTATGTTGATATTGGTTGCTCCTATGGCATCGCCTATGTTTACATAGGCGGCGCCTAACTTATCTCCTAAGTAAAGCAGCTAGCATAGACAATGGTATATACGGCACCTAACCTATCTCCTATGTTGATATACGTGGCGCCTAAGCCATCGCCTATGTTTAAATAGGCGGCGGCTAATATGTCGCCTAAGTGAGGCAGGAAGCATAGAAAATGGTATAAGCAGCGCCTAACGTAACGCCTATGTTGATATAGGCAGCGCCTAAGCCATCGCCTATGTTGACGTAGGCGGTGCCTAACCTATCGCCTAATTGAGGCTGTGAGCATAGGCAATGGTATAAGCGGCGCCTAACCTATCGCCTATGTTGATATAGGCGGCAGCTAACCATTGCCTATGTTGACATAGACGGAGTCTAACCTATCGCCTATGTCAGGCAGTGAACAGAGGAAATGGTATAAGCGGCGCCTAACCTATAGCCTTTGTTGATATAGGTGACGCCTAAGCCATCGTCTATGTTGACATAGGCGGCGCCTAACATATCGCCTAAGTGAGGCAGTGAGCATTGGCAATGGTATAAGCGGCGCCTAACCTATCGCCTATGTTAATATAGGAGGCGCCTAAACCATCGCCTATGTTAACATAGGCGGCGCCTAACCTATTGCCAAAGTGAGGCACTGAGCATACGCAATGGTATAAGCGGCCCCTAACCTATCGCCTATGTTGATATTGGAGGCACCTATGCCATCACCTAAGTTAGGCAGTGAGTATAGCCAATGGTATAAGCGGTGCCTAACCTATCGCCTATGTTGATATAGGCGGCGCCTAAGCGATCGCCTATGTTGACTTAGGAGGCGCCTAACCTATCGCCTAAGTAAGGCGGTGAGAATAGGCCATGGTATAAGCGGCGCACAATGTATCGCCTATGTTGATATAGGTGGCGCCTAAGCCATTGCCTAAGTTGATATAGGCCGAGCCTAACCTATCGCCTAAGTGAGGAAGTGACCATAGGTAATGGTATAAGCGGCGCCTAACCTGTCGCCTATGTTGTTATAGGCGGCGCCTAATCCATCGACTATGTTGACGTAGACGGCACCTAACCTATCGCCTAAGTGAGGCAGTGAGCATAGGTAATGGTATGAGCAGCTCCTAACCTATCGCTTATGTTGGTATAGGTGGTGCCTATGGCATCGCTTATGTTTACATAGGCGGCGCCTAACCTATCGCCTAAGTGAGGCAGAGAGCATAGGCAATGGTATAAGCGGCGCACGGCGCCTACCCTATCGCCTATGTTGACATACGTGGCGCCTAAGCCATTACCTTTGTTTATATATGCTGCGCCTAACCTATCGCCTAAGTGAGGTGGCGCCTAACCTGTCTCCGATGTTGATATAGGCGGCACCAAATCCATCGCATATCTTGACATAGGAGGTGCCTAAACTATCGCCTAAGTGAGGCAGTGAGAATAGGCAATGGTATAAGAGGCACCTAACCTATCACCTATGTTGATATAGGCAGCGCCTAAGCCATCGCCTACGTTATTAAGGCGGTGCCTAACCTATCGCCTATGTGAGGATGTGATCATAGACTATGGTATAAGCGGCGCCTAACCTATCGCCTATGTTGATATAGGCGGCACCTAAGCCATCGCCTAAGTAAGGTAGTGAGCATAGCCAATGATATAAGCAGCGCCTAACCTATCGCCTATGTTGATATATGCGGCGCATAACCTATTGCCTATGTTGATATAGGTGGCAACTAAGCCATTGCCTATGTTGACCTAGACGGAGCCTAAGCTATTGTAAAAGTGAGGCAGTGAGCATAGGTAATGGTATAAGCGGCGCCTAACCTATCGCCTATGTTTATATAGGTGGCGCCTAAGACATCGCTTCTGTTGACATAGGAGGCGCCTAACCTATTGCCTATGTGAGGCAGTAAGCATAGGCAATGGTATAAGCGGCACCTAACCTATCGCCTATGTTGATATAGGTGGCGCCTAAGCCATCGCCTATGTCGACATAGGCGGTGCCTAACCTATAGTCTAATTGAGGCAGTGAGCATAGGGAATGGTATAAGCAGCGCCTAACCTATCGCCTATGTTGATATAGGTGGCGCCTAAGCCATCACCTATGGTGACATAGGCGGATCCTAACCTATCGCCTATGTGAGGCAGTGAGCATAGGCAATGGTATAAGCGGTGCCTACCCTATCACCCATGTTGATATAGGCAACGCCTAAGCCATCGCATATGTTGACATGAGGGGCGCCTAACCTATCGCCTAAGTGAGGCGGTGATCATAGGCAATTGTATAAGCGGCGCCTAACCTGTCGCCTATGTTGGTATAAGCGGCACCTAGTCCATTGACTTTGCTGACATTGGCGGCACCTAACCTATCGCCTAATTAAGGCAGTGAGAATAGGTAATGGTATAAGCGGCGCCTAACCTATCGTCTATGTTGATATAGGTAGCGCCTATGGCATCACTTATGTTAACATAGCTGGCGCCTACCCTATTGCCTAAGTGAGTAAGCGAGCATGGGCAATGGTATAAGCGGTGCCTAACCTATCGCCTATGTTGATATACATGGCGCCTAAGACATTGCCTATGTTTATATATGCGACGCCTAACCTATCTCCTAAGTGAGGCAGTAAGCATAGGCAATGGTATAAGCGGCGCCTTACCTATCGCCTATGTTGATATAGGCGGCACCTAAGCCATCGCCTATGTTGACGTAGGCGGTGCCTAACCTATTGCGAAATTGAGGCAGTGAGCATAGGCAATGGTATAAGCGGCGCCTAACCTATCTCCTATGTTGATCTAGGCGGCGCCTAAGCCATCGCCTATGTTGACATAGGCGGCACCTAACCAATCTTCTAACTAAGGCAGTTAGCATAGGTAATGGTATAAGTGGCGCCTAACCTATCGCCTATGTTGATATAGGTGGCTCCTATCGAATCTCTATGTTTACATTGGCGGCGCCTAACCTATCGCCTTAGTGAGTCAGCAAGCATAGGCAATGGTATAAGCGGCGCCTAACCTATCGCCTATGTTGATATAGGCAGCGCCTAAGCGATCGCCTATGTTGACATAGGCGGTGCCTAACCTATCTCCTAAGTAAGGCGGTAAGCATAGGCAATGGTATAAGCGGCGTCTAACCTGTCTCCTATGTTGATATAGGCGGCACCTAATCCATCGACTATGTTGATATAGGCGGCACCTAACCTCTTGCCTAAGTGCGGAAGTAAGCATAGGTAATGGTATAAGAGGAGCCTAACCTATCTCCAATGTTGATATAGGTGGCGCCTATGGCATTGGTCATGTTTACACAGACGGCGTCTAACCTATTGCCTAAGTGAGGCAGTGAGCATGGGCAATGGTATAAGCGGCGCCTAATCTATCGCCGATGTTGAAATACGTGGCGCCTAAGTCATTGCCTATGTTTATATATGCGGCGCCTAACCTATCACCTAAGTGAGGCAGTAAGCATAGGCAATGGTATAAGCGGCACCTAACCTGTCGCCTATGTTGATATAGGCGGCGTCTAATCCATCGCATATGTTGGCAAAGGCGGCACCTAACCTATCTCCTAAGTAAGGCAGTGAGCATAGGTAATGGTATAAGCGGCGCCTAACCTATCGCCTATGTTTGTATAGGTGGCGCTTATGGCATCGCCTATGTTTACATAGGCGGCGCCTATCCTATCGCCTATGTGAGGCAGCGAGCATAGGCAATGGTATAAGCAACGCCTAACCTATCGCCTATGTTGATATACGTGGAGCCTAAGCCATCGCCTATGTTTATTTTGGCGGCGGATAACCTATCGCATAAGTGAGGCAGTAAGCATAGACAATGGTATAAGCGGCGCCTAACCTAACGCCTATGTTGATATAGGCGGCGCCTAAGCTTTCCCCTATGTTGACATAGGCGGCACCTATCCTATCGTCAAAGTAAGGCAGTGAGCATAGGTAATGGTACAAGAGGCGCCTAACCTATCGCCTATGATAATATAGGTGGCGCCTATGGTAGATCCTATGTTTACATAGGCGGTGCCTAACCTATCGACTTAGTGAGACAGCAAGCATAGGCAATGGTATAAGCAGCACCTAACCTATCGCCTATGTTGATATAGGCATCCCCTAAGGAATCGCCTATGTTGACATAGGTGGTGCCTAACCTATCTCCTAAGTGAGGCGGTAAAGATAGCCAATGGTATAAGCGGCACCTAACTTGTCGCCTATGTTGATATAGGCGGCACCTAATCCATCGACTATGTTGATATAGGTGGCACCTAACCTATCGCCTAAGTAAAGAAGTGAGCATAGGTAATGGTATAAGCGGAGCCTAACCAATCGCCTATGTTTATATAGGTGGCGCCAATGGCATCGCTTATGTTTACATAGGCGTCGTCTAACCTATCGCCTAGGTGAGGAAGCGAGCATAGGCAATGGTATATGCGGCGCCTATCCTATCGCCTATGTTGACATATGTGGTGACTAAGCCATTGACTATGTTTATATATGTGGCGCCTAACATATCGCCTATGTGAGGCAGTAAGCATAGGCAATTGTATAAGCGGCGCCAAACCTATCGCCTATGTTGATATACGCAACGTCTAATCCATCGCATATGTTTACATAGGCGGCGCCTAACCTATCTCCTAAGTGAGGCAGTGAGCATAGGTAATGGTATAAGCGGTGCCTAACCTATCGCCTATGTGGATATAAGTGGCGCTTATGGCATCGCCTATGTTTATATAGGCGGCGCCTAACCTATCGCCTAAGTGAGGCAGTGAGCATAGGCAATGGTATAAGCGGTTCCTAACCTATTGCCTATGTTGATATAGACGGCGCCTAAGACATCACCTATGTTGACATAGGCGGTGCCTAACCTATCGCCTAATTAAGGCAGTAAGCATAGGAAATGGTATAAGCGACACCTAGCCTATAGCCTAAGTTGATATCGGTGGCGCCTAAGCCATCACCTATGTTGACATAGACGGAGCCTAACCTATTACCTATGTGAGGCAGTGAGAATAGGCAATGGTGTAACCAGCGCCTAACCTATTGCCTATGTTGATATAGGCGACACCTAGTCCATTGCCTACGTTGACAGAGGCGGCGCCTAACCTATAACCTAAGTGAGGCAGTGAGCATAGGCAATGGTATAAGCGGCACCTAACATATCACCTATGTTAACATAGGCAGCGCCTAACCTATCGCCTATGTTGATATAGGCAGCACCATATCCATTGCCTATGTTGACATAGGCGGCGCCTAACCTATCGCCTAAGTGAGGTAGTGAGCATAGACAATGGTATAAGAGGCGCCTAACCTATCACCTATATTTATATAGGAGGCACCTAAGCCATCGCCTTAGTGAGGCAGTTAGCATAGGCAATGGTATAAGCGGCGCCTAACCTATCGCCTAAGCGATCGCCTATGTTGGCATAGGCGGCGCCTAATCTATCTCCTAAGTGAGGCGGTTAGCATAGGCAATGGTTTAAGCGGCGCCTAACCTGTCGCCTATGTTGGTATTGGCGGCGCCTAATCCATTGACTATGTTGACATAGGCGGCACCTAACCTATCTTTTAAGTGAGGCAGTTAGCATAGGTAATGGTATAAGCGGCGCCTAACCTATCGCCTATGTTGATATACGTGGTGCCTAAACCATTGCATATGTTTATAAATGCGGCGCCAAACCTATTGCCTAAGTGAGGCAGTAAGCATAGGCAATGGTATAAGCGGCGCCTAACCTATCGCCTTTGTTGATATAGGCGGCGCCTAAGCCATCGCCTATGTTGATGTAGGCAGTGCCTAACCTATCGCCTAATTAAGGCAATGAGCATAGGCAATGGTATAAGCAGCGCCTAACCTATCTCCTATGTTGATATAGGCGGCGCCTAAGCCATCACCTATATTGACATAGGCGGTACCTAACTTATCGCCTAAGTGAGGCAGTGAGCATAGGTAATTGTATAAGCGGTGCCTAAACTATCGCCTATTTTGATATAGGTGGCGCCTATGGAATCTCGTATGTTTACATACGCAGCGCCTAACCTATTGCCTTAGTGAGGTAGCAAGCATAATCAATGGTATAAGCGACGCCTAACCTATCGCCTATGTTGATATTGGCGGCGCCTAAGAGATCGCCTATGTTGACATAGTCGGCGCCTAACCTATCGCCTAAGTGAGTCGATGAGAATAGGCAATGGTATAAGCGGCGCCTAACCTATCGCCTATGTTGATATAGGCGGCACCTAACCTATCGCCTAAGTGAGGCAGTGAGCATAGGTAATGGTTTAAGCGGCGCCTAACCTGTCGTCTATGTTGATATAGGCGGCGTCTAATCCATCGCATATGTTGACATAAGCGGCACCTAACCTATCTCCTAAGTAAGGCAGTGAGCATAGGTAATGGTATAAGCGGCGCCTAACCTATCGCCTATCTTTATATAGGTGGCGCTTATGGCATCGCCTATGTTTACATAGGCGGCGCCTATCCTATCGCCTATGTGAGGCAGCGAGCATAGGCAATGGTATAAGCGACGCCTAACCTATCGCTAATGTTGATATACGTGGAGCCTAAGCCATCGCCTATGTTTATTTTCGCGGCGGATAACCTATCGCGTAAGTGAGGCAGTAAGCATAGACAATGGAATAAGCGGCGCCTAACCTAACGCCTATGTTGATATAGGCGGCGCCTAAGCTTTCCCCTATGTTGACATAGGCGGCACCTATCCTATCGTCAAAGTAAGGCAGTGAGCATAGGTAATGGTATAAGAGGCGCCTAACCTATCGCCTATGATGATATAGGAGGCGCCTATGGCAGATCCTATGTTTACATAGGCGGTGCCTAACCTATCTCCTTAGTGAGACAGCAAGCATAGGCAATGGTATATGCGGCACCTAACCTATCGCCTATGTTGATATAGGCATCCCCTAAGCAATCGCCTATGATGACATAGGCGGTGCCTAACCTATCTCCTAAGTGAGGCGGTAAGCATAGCCAATGGTATAAGCGGCACCTAACTTGTCGCCTATATTGATATAGGCGGCACCTAATCCATCGACTATGTTGATATAGGTGGCACCTAACCTATTGCCTAAGTAAGAAAGTGAGCATAGGTAATGGTATAAGCGGAGCCTTACCTATCGCCTATGTTGATATAGGTGGCGCCAATGGCATTTCTTATGTTTACATAGGCGCCGTCTAACATATCACCTAAGTGAGGAAGCGAGCATAGGCAATGGTATATGCGGCACCTAACCTATCACCTATGTTGACATATGTGGCGCCTAAGCCATTTCCTATGTTTATATTTATGGCGCCTAACATATCGCCTTTGTGAGGCAGTAAGCATAGGCAATGGTATAAGCGGCGCCTAACCTATCGCCTATGTTGATATACGCAGCGTCTAATCCATCGCATATGTTTACATAGGCGGCGCCTAACATATCTCCTAAGTGAGGCAGTGAGCATAGGTAATGGTATAAGCGGTGCCTAACCTATCGCTTCTGTGGATATAGGTGGCGCTTATCGCATCGCCTATGTTTATATAGGCGGCTCCTAACCTATCGCCTAAGTGAGGCAGTGAGCATAGGCAACGGTATAAGCGGTTCCTAACCTATTTCCTATGCTGATATAGACGGTGCCTAAGACATCACCTATGTTGACATAGGCGGTGTCTACCCTATCGCCTAATTAAGGCAGTAAGTATAGGAAATGGTATAAGTGGCACCTAGCCTATAGCCTAAGTTCATATCGGTGGCGCCTAAGCCATCACCTATGTTGACATAGACGGAGCCTAACCTATTACCTATGTGAGGCAGTGAGAATAGGCAATGGTGTAACTAGCGCCTAACCTATTGCCTATGTTGATATAGGCGACACCTAGTCCATTGCCTATGTTGACAGAGGCGGCGCCTAACCTATAGCCTAAGTGAGGCAGTGAGCATAGGAAATGGTATAAGCGGCACCTAACATATCGCCTATGTTGACATAGGCAGCGCCTAACCTATCGCCTATGTTGATATAGGTAGCACCATATCCATTGCCTATATTGACATAGGCGGCGCCTAACCTATTGCCTAAGTGAGATCGTGAGCATAGACAATGGTATAAGAGGCGCCTAACCTATCACCTATATTTATATAGGAGGCACCTAAGCCATCGCCTTAGTGAGTCAGTTAGCATAGGCAATGGTATAAGCGGCGCCTAACCTATCGCCTAAGCGATCGCGTATGTTGACATAGGCGGCGCCTAATCTATAACCTAAGTGTGGCGGTTAGCATAGGCAATGGTATTAGCGGCACCTAACCTGTCGCCTATGTTTGTATTGGCAACGCCTAACCCATCGACTATGTTGACATAGGCGGCACCTAACCTATCTCCTAAGTGAGGCAGTTAGCATAGGTAATGGTATAAGCGGCACCTAACCTATCGCCTATGTTGATATACGTGGTACCTAACCTATTGCCTAAGTGAGGCAGTAAGCATAGGCAATGGTATAAGCGGCGTCTAACCTATCGCCATTGTTGATATAGGCGGCGCCTAAGCCATCGCCTATGTTGATATAGGCAGTGCCTAACCTATCGCCTAATTGAGGCAATGAGCATAAGCAATGGTATAAGCAGCGCCTAACCTATCTCCTATGTTGATATAGGCGGCGCCTAAGCCATCGCCTATATTGACATAGTAGGCACCTAACCTATCGCGTAAGTGAGGCAGTGAGCATAGGTAATTGTATAAGCGGCGCCTAAACTAACGCCTATGTTGATATACGCAGCGTCTAATCCATCGCATATGTTTACATACGCAGCGTCTAACCTATTGCCTTAGTGAGGCTGCAAGCATAGGCAATGGTATAAGCGACGCCTAACCTATCGCCTATGTTGATATTGGCGGCGCCTAAGCGATCGCCTATGTTGACATAGTCGGCGCCTAAACTATCGCCTAAGTGAGTCGGTGAGAATAGGCAATGGAATAAGCGGCGCCTAACCTGTCGCCTATGTTGATATAGGCGGCACCTAACCTATCGCCTAAGTGAGGCAGTGAGCATAGGTAATGGTTTAAGCGGCGCCTAACCTATCGCCTATGTTGATATAGGTGGCTCCTATGGAATCTCCTATATTTACATAGGCGGCGCCTAACCTATCGCCTTAGTGAGGAAGCAAGCATAGGCAATGGTATAGGCGGTGCCTAACCTAACGCCTATGTTGATATAGGCAGCGCCTAAGTGATCGCCTATGTTGACATAGGCGGCGCCTAACCTATCTCCTAAGTGAGGCGGTAAGCGTAGGCAATGGTATAAGCGGCGCCTAACCTGTCTCCTATGCTGATATAGGCGACACCTAATCCATCGACTATATTGACATAGGCGTCACCTAACCTCTCTCCTAAGTGAGGAAGTAAGCATTTGTAATGGTATAAGCGGAGCCTAACCTATCGCCAATGTTGATATAGGTGGCGCCTATGGCATTGGTCATGTTTACACAGGCGGCGTCTAACCTATCGCCTAAGTGAGGCAGCAAGCATGGGCAATGGTATAAGCGGCGCCTAACCTATCGCCTATGTTAACATACATGGCGCCTAAGCCATTGCCTATGTTTATATATGCGGCGCCTAACCTATCACCTAAGTGAGGCAGTAAGTATAGGCAATGGTATAAGCGACGCCTAACCTGTCGCCAATGATGATATAGGCGGCGTCTAATCCATCGCATATGTTTACATACGCAGCACCTAACCTATTGCCTTAGTAAGGCAGCAAGCATAGGCAATGGTATAAGCGACGCCTAACCTATCGCCTATGTTGATATTGGCGGCGCGTAAGCGATCGCCTATGTTGACATAGTCGGCGCCTAACCTATCGCCTAAGTGAGTCGGTGAGAATAGGCAATGGAATAAATGGCGCCTAACCTGTCGCCTATGTTGATATAGGCGGCACCTAACCTATCGCCTAAGTGAGGCAGTGAGCATAGGTAATGGTTTAAGCGGCGCCTAACCTATCGCCTATGCTGATATAGGTGGCTCCTATGGAATCTCCTATATTTACATAGGCGGCGCCTAACCTATCGCCTTAGTGAGGCAGCAAGCATAGGCAATGGTATAAGCGGTGCCTAACCTATCGCCTATGTTGATATAGGCAGCGCCTAAGCGATCGCCTATGTTGACATAGGCGGCGCCTAACCTATCTCCTAAGTGAGGCGGTAAGCATAGGCAATGGTATAAGCGGCGCCTAACCTGTCTCCTATGTTGATATAGGCGGCACATAATCCATCGACTATGTTGATATACGCGTCACGTAACCTCTCGCCTAAGTAAGGAAGTAAGCATTGGTAATGGTATAAGCGGAGCCTAACCTATCGCCAATGTTGATATAGGTGGCGCCTATGGCATTGGTCATGTTACACAGGCGGCATCTAACCTATCGCCTAAGTGAGGCAGCAAGCATGGGCAATGGTATAAGCGGCGCCTATCCTATCGCCTATGTTAACATACATGGCGCCTAAGCCATTGCCTATGTTTATATATGCGGCATCTAACCTATCACCTAAGTGAGGCAGTAAGCATAGGTAATGGTATAAGCGGCGCCTAACCTGTCGCCTATGATGATATAGGCGGCGTCTAATCCATCGCATATGTTGTCATAGGCGGCACCTAACCTATATCCTAAGTAAGGAAGTAAGCATAGGTAATGGTATAAGTGGCGCCTAACCTATCGCCTAAGTGAGGCAGCGAGCATAGGCAATGGAATAAGCGACGCCGAACCTATCGCCTATGTTGATATACGTGGCGCCTAAGCCATCACCTATGTTTATATAGGCGGCGGATAACCTATCGCGTAAGTGAGGCAGTAAGCATAGGCAATGGTATAAACGGCGCCTAACCTAACGCCTATGTTGATATAGGCGGCGCCTAAGCTATCCCCTATGTTGACATAGGCGGCACCTATTCTATCTTCTAAGTAAGGCAGTGAGCCTAGGTAATGGTATAAGAGGCGCCTAACCTATCGCCATTGATAATATAGGTGGCACCTATGGCAGATCCTATGTTTACATAGGTGGTGCCTAACCTATCGCCTTAGTGAGACAGCAAACATAGGCAATGGTATAAGCGGCGCCTAACCTATCGCCTATGTTGATATAGGCATCACCTAAGCGATCGCCTATGTTGACAGAGGCGGTGCCTAACCTATCTCCTAAGTGAGGCGGTAAGCATAGACAATGGTATAAGGGGCACCTAACTTGTGGCCTATGATGATATAGGCGGCACCTAATCCATCGACTATATTGATATAGGCGGCACCTAACCTATCGCCTAAGTAAGGAAGTGAGCATAGGTAATGGTATAAGCGGAGCCTAACCTATCGCCTATGTTGATATAGGTGGCGCCTATGGCATTGCTTATCTTTACATAGGCGGCGTCTAACCTATCGCCTAAGTAAGGAAGCGAGCATAGGCAATGGTATATGCGGCGCCTAACCTATCGCCTATGTTGACATATGTGGCGCCTAAGCCATTGCCTATGTTTATATATGTGGCGCCTAACATATCTCCTATGTGAGGCAGTAAGCATAGGCAATGGTATTAGCGGCGCCTAACCTTTCGCCTATGTTGATATACGCAGCGTCTAATCCATCGCATATGTTTACATAGGAGGCACCTACCCTATCTCCTAAGTGAGGCAGTGAGCATAGGTAATGGTATAAGCGGTGCCTAACCTATCGCCTATGTGGATATAGGTGGCGCTTATGGCATCGCCTATGTTTACATAGGCGGCGCCTAACCTATCGCCTAAGTGAGGCAGTGAGCATAGGCAATGGTATAAGTGGTACCTAACCTATCGCCTATGCTGATATAGACGGGGCCTAAGACATCGCCTATGATGACATAGGCGTTGCCTAACCTACCGCCTAATTGAGGCAGTGAGCATAGGAAATGTTATAAGCGGCACCTAGCCTATCGCCTATATTGACATAGGCGGTGCCTAACCTATCGCCTATGTTGATATTGCCAGCACCATATCCATTGCCTATGTTGACTTAGGCGGCGCCTAACCTATCGCCTAAGTGAGGCAGTGAGCATAGATAATGGTATAAGAGGCACCTAAGCCATCGCGTAAGTGAGGCAGTTAGCATAGGCAATGGTATAAGCGGCGCCTAACCTATCGCCTAAGCGATCGCCTATGTTTACATTGGCGGCGCCTAATCTATCTCCTAAGTGAGGCGGTTAGCATAGGCAATGGTATAAGCGGCGCCTAACCTGTCGCCTATGTTGGTATTGGCGGCGCCTAATACATCGACTATGACGACATAGGCGGCACCTAACCTATCTCCTAAGTGAGGCAGTTAGCATAGGTAATGGTATTAGCGGCGCCTAACCTATCGCCTATGTTGATATACGTGGTGCCTAAGCCATTGCCTATGTTTATATATGCGGCTCCTAACCTATTGCATAAGTGAGGCAGTAAGCATAGGCAATGGTATAAGCGGCGCCTAACCTATCGGCTATGTTGATATAGGCGGCGCCTAAGCCATCGCCTATGTTGATGTAGGCAGTACCTAACCTATAGCCTAATTGAGGCAATGAGCATATGCAATGGTATAAGCAGCGCCTATCCTATCTCCTATGTTGATATAGGCGGCGCCTAAGCCATCGCCTATATTGACATAGGCGACACCTAACCTATCCCCTAAGTGAGGCAGTGAGCATAGGTAATTGTATAAGCGGCGCCTAAACTATCGCCTCTTTTGATATAGGTGGCGCCTATGGAATCTCCTATGTTTACATACGCAGCCCCTAACCTATTGCCATAGTGAGGCAGCAAGCATAGGCAATGGTATAAGCGACGCCTAACCTATCGCCTATGTTGATATTGGCGGCACCTAAGCGATTGCCTATGTTGATATAGTCGGCGCCTAACCTATCGCCTAAGTGAGTCGGTGAGAATAGGCAATGGTATAAGCGGCGCCTAACCTGTCGCCTATGGTGATATAGGCGGCACCTAACCTATTGCCTAAGTGAGGCAGTGAGCATAGGTAATGGTTTAAGCAGCGCCTAACCTATCGCCTATGTTGATATAGGTGGCTACTATGGAATCTCCTATGTTTACATAGGCGGCGCCTAACCTATCGCCTTAGTGAGGCAGCAAGTATAGGCAATGGTATAAGCGGCGCCTAACCTATCGCCTATGTTGATATAGGCAGCGCCTAAGCGATCGCCTATGTCGACATAGGCGGCGCCTAACCTATCTCCTATGTGAGGCGGTAAGCATAGGCAATGGTATAAGCGGCGCCTAACCTGACTCCTATGTTGATATAGGCGGCACCTAACCTCTCGCCTAAGTGTGGAAGTAAGCATAGGTAATGGTATAAGCGAAGCCTAACCTATCCCCAATGTTGATATAGGTGGCGCCTATGGCATTGGTCATGTTTACACAGGAGGCGTCTAACGTATCGCCTAAGTAAGGTAGCGAGCATGGGCAATGGTATAAGCGGCGCCTAACCTATCGCCTATGTTGACATACGTGGCGCCTAAGCCATTGCCTATGTTTATATCTGTGGTGCCTAACCTATCACCTAAGTGAGGCAGTAAGCATAGGCAATGGTATAAGCGGCGCCTAACCTGTCGCCTATGTTGATATAGGCGGCGTCCAATCCATCGCATATGTTGACATAGGCGGCACCTAACCTATCTCCTAAGTAAGGCAGTGAGCATAGGTAATGGTATAAGCGGCGCCTAACCTGTCGCCTATGTTTATATAGGTGGCGCTTATGGCATCGCCTATGTTTACATAGGCGGCGCCTATCCTATCGCCTAAGTGAGGCAGCGAGCATAGGGAATGGTATAAGCCACGCCTAACCTATCGCCTATGTTGATATTCGTGGCGCCTAAGCCATTGCCTATGTTTATATAGGCGGCGGATAACCTATCGCGTATGTGAGGCAGTAAGCATAGGCGATGGTATAAACGGTGCCTAACCTAACGCCTATGTTGATATAGGCGGCGCCTAAGCTATCCCCTATGTTGACATAGGCGGCACCTATCTTATCGTCTAAGTAAGGCAGTGAGCATAGGTAATGGTATAAGAGTCGCCTAACCTATCGCCTATGATGATATTGGTGGCGCCTATGGCAGATCCTATGTTTACATAGGCGGTGCCTAACCTATCGCCTTAGTGAGACAGCAAGCATAGGCAATGGTATAAGCGGCGCCTAACCTATCTCCTATGTTGATATAGGCATCCCCTAAGCAATCGCCTATGTTGACATAGGCGGTGCCTAACCTATCTCCTAAGTGAGGCGGTAAGCATAGGCAATGGTATAAGCGGTACCTAACTTGTCGCCTATGTTGATATAGGCGGCACCTAATCCATCGACTATGTTGATATAGGCGGCACCTAACCTATCGCCTAAGTAAGGAAGTGAGCATAGGTAATGGTAAAAGCGGAGCCTAACCTATCGCCTATTTTGATATAGGTGGCGCCTATGGCATTGCTTATGTTTACATAGGCGGAGTCTAACCTATCGCCTAAGTGAGGAAGCGAGCATAGGCAATGGTATATGCGGCTCCTAACCTATCGCCTATGTTGACATATGTGGTGCCTAAGCCATTGCCTATGTTTATATATGTGGCGCCGAACATATCGCCTATGTGATGCAGTAATCATATGCAATGGTATAAGTGCCGCCTAACCTGTCGCCTATGTTGATATACGCAGCGTCTAATCCATCGTATATGTTTACATAGGCGACACCTAACCTATCTCCAAAGTGAGACAGTGAGCATAGGTAATGGTATAAGCGGTGCCTAACCTATCGCCTATGTGGATATAGGTGGCACTTATGGCATCGCCTATGTTTACATAGGCGGCGCCTAACCTATCGCCGAAGTGAGGCAGTGAGCATTGGCAATGGTATAAGCGATTCCTAACCTATCGCCTACGCTGATATAGACGGCGCCTAAGACATCGCCTATGGTGACATAGGCGATGCCTAACCTATCGCCTAATTGAGGCAGTGAGCATAGGAAATGGTATATGCGGCACCTAGCCTATTGCCTAAGTTGATATAGGTGGCACCTTAGCCATCACCTATGTTGACATAGACGGAGCCTAACCTATTACCTATGTGAGGCAGTGAGAAGAGGCAATGGTATAACCAGCGCCTAACCTATTACCTATGTTGATATAGGCAACGCCTAGTCCATTGCCTATGATGACAGAGGCGGCGCCAAACCTATAACCTAAGTTAGGCAGTTAGCATAGGCAATGGTATAAGCGGCACCTAACCTATCGCCTATATAGACATAGGCGGCGCCTAACCTATCGCCTATGTTGATATAGGCAGCACCATATCCATTGCCTATGTGGACATAGGCGGCGCCTAACCTATCGCCTAAGTGAGGCAGTGAGCATAGACAATGGTATAAGAGGCGCCTAACCTATCACCTATATTTATATAGGAGGCACCTAAGCCATCGCCTACGTGAGGCAGTTAGCATAGGCAATGGTATAAGTGACGCCTAACCTATCGCCTAAGCGATCGCCTATGTTGACATAGGCGGTGCCTAATCTATCTCCAAAGTGAGGCGGTTAGCATAGGCAATGGTATAAGCGGTGCCTAACCTGTCGCCTATGTTGGTATTGGCGGCGCCTAATCCATCAACTATGTTGACATAGGCGGCACCTAACCTATCTCCTAAGTGAGGCAGTTAGCATAGGTAATGGTATAAGCGGCGCCTAACCTATCGCCTATGTTGATATACGTGGTGCCTAAGCCATTGCCTATGTTTATATATGCGGCGCCTTACCTATTGCCAAAGTGAGGCAGTAAGCATAGGCAATGGTATAAGCGGTGCCTAACCTATTGCCTATGTTGATATAGGCGGCGCCTAAGCCATCGCCTATGTTGATGTAGGCAGTGCCTAACCTATCGCCTAATTGAGGCAATGAGCATAGGCAATGGTATAACAAGCGCCTAACCTATCTCCTATGTTGATATAGGCGGCGCCTAAGACATCGCCTATATTGACATTGGCGGCACCTAATCTATCGCCTAAGTGAGGCAGTGAGCATAGGTAATTGTATAAGCGGCGCCTAAACTATCGCCTATTTCGAAATAGGTGGCACGTATAGATTCTCCTATGTTTACATACGCAGCGCCTAACCAATTGCCATACTGAGGCAGCAACCACAGGCAATGGTATAAGCGACGCCTAACCTATCGCCTATGTTTATATTGGCGGCGCCTAAGCGATCGCCTATGTTGACATAGTCGGCGCCTAACCTATCGCCTAAGTGAGTCGGTGAGAATAGGCAATGGTATAAGCGGCGCCTAACCTGTCGCCTATGTTGATATATGCGGCACCTAACCTATCGCCTAAGTAAGGCAGTGAGCATAGGTAATGGTTTAAGCGGCGCCTAACCTATCGCCTATGTTGACATAGGTGGTGCTTATGGCATCGCTTATGTTTACATAGGAAGAGCCTAACCTATCTCCTAAGTGAGGCAGCGAGCATAGGCAATGGTATATGCGGCGCCTAACTTATCGCCTATGTTGACATACGTGGAGCCTAAGCCATTGCCTATGTTTATATATGCGGCGCCTAACCTATCGCCTAATTGAGGCAGTAAGCATAGGCAATGGTATAAGCGGCCCCTAACCTGTAGCCAATGTTGATAAAGGCGGCGCCTAATCCATCGCATATGTTGACATAGGCGGCACCTAACCTATTGCCTAAGGCAGTGAGCATTAGTAATGGTATATGAGGCGCCTAACCTATCGCCTATGATGATATAGGGGGCGCCTAAGCCATCGTCTATGTTGACTTAGGAGGCACCTAACCTATCGCGTTAGTGAGGTAGTGAGCATAGGCATAATTATAAATGTCTCCTATTCTATCTCTTATGTTTATATAGGAGATGCTTAATCCATCGCCTATGTTGACATAGGCGGCGCCTAACCTATCGCCTAAGTGAGGCAGCGAGCATAGGCAATTTAATAAGCAGCGCCTAACTAATCGCCTATGTTGACATACGTGGCGCCTAAGCCATTGCCTATGTTTATATATGCGGCGCCTAACCTATCGCCTAAGTGAGGCAGTAAGCATAGGCAATGGTATAAGCGGCCCCTAACTTGTCGCCAATGTTGATAAAGGCGGCGCCTAATCCATCGCATATGTTGACATAGGCGGCACCTAATCTATTGCCTAAGGCAGTGAGAATTGGTAATGGTAAAAGCGGCGCCTAACCTATTGCCTATGTTGATATAGGCGGCGCCTAAGCCATCGTCTATGTTGACATAGGCAGCACCTAACCTATCGCCTTAGTGAGGAAGTGAGCATAGGCATAAGTATAAGTGGCTCCTAATCTATCGCTTATGTTGATATAGGTGATGCCTAATCCATCGCCTATGTTGACATTGGCGGCGCCTAACCTATCGTCTAAGTGAGGCAGTGTGCATAGGCAATGGTATAAGCGGGGCCTAACCTATCGCCTATGTTGATATAGGCGGCGCCTAAGCCATCGTCTATGTTGACTTAGGCGGCGCCTAACCTATCGCCTAAGTGAGGCAGTGAGCATAGGCATTAGTATAAGTGGCTCATAATCTATCACTTATGTTGATATAGGCGGCGCCTAAGACATCGCCTATATTGACATAGGCGGCACCTAATCTATCGCCTAAGTGAGGCAGTGAGCATAGGTAATTGTATAAGCGGCGCCTAAACTATCGCCTATTTCGAAATAGGTGGCGCGTATAGATTCTCCTATGTTTACATACGCAGCGCCTAACCAATTGCCATACTGAGGCAGCAACCACAGGCAATGGTATAAGCGACGCCTAACCTATCGCCTATGTTGATATTGGCGGCGCCTAAGCGATCGCCTATGTTGACATAGTCGGCGCCTAACCTATCGCCTAAGTGAGTCGGTGAGAATAGGCAATGGTATAAGCGGCGCCTAACCTGTCGCCTATGTTGATATATGCGGCACCTAACCTATCGCCTAAGTAAGGCAGTGAGCATAGGTAATGGTTTAAGCGGCGCCTAACCTATCGCCTATGTTGACATAGGTGGTGCTTATGGCATCGCTTATGTTTACATAGGAAGAGCCTAACCTATCTCCTAAGTGAGGCAGCGAGCATAGGCAATGGTATATGCGGCGCCTAACTTATCGCCTATGTTGACATACGTGGAGCCTAAGCCATTGCCTATGTTTATATATGCGGCGCCTAACCTATCGCCTAATTGAGGCAGTAAGCATAGGCAATGGTATAAGCGGCCCCTAACCTGTAGCCAATGTTGATAAAGGCGGCGCCTAATCCATCGCATATGTTGACATAGGCGGCACCTAACCTATTGCCTAAGGCAGTGAGCATTAGTAATGGTATATGAGGCGCCTAACCTATCGCCTATGATGATATAGGGGGCGCCTAAGCCATCGTCTATGTTGACTTAGGAGGCACCTAACCTATCGCGTTAGTGAGGCAGTGAGCATAGGCATAATTATAAATGTCTCCTATTCTATCTCTTATGTTTATATAGGCGATGCTTAATCCATCGCCTATGTTGACATAGGCGGCGCCTAACCTATCGCCTAAGTGAGGCAGCGAGCATAGGCAATTTAATATGCAGCGCCTAACTAATCGCCTATGTTGACATACGTGGCGCCTAAGCCATTGCCTATGTTTATATATGCGGCGCCTAACCTATCGCCTAAGTGAGGCAGTAAGCATAGGCAATGGTATAAGCGGCCCCTAACTTGTCGCCAATGTTGATAAAGGCGGCGCCTAATCCATCGCATATGTTGACATAGGCGGCACCTAATCTATTGCCTAAGGCAGTGAGAATTGGTAATGGTAAAAGCGGCGCCTAACCTATTGCCTATGTTGATATAGGCGGCGCCTAAGCCATCGTCTATGTTGACTTAGGCAGCACCTAACCTATCGCCTTAGTGAGGAAGTGAGCATAGGCATAAGTATAAGTGGCTCCTAATCTATCGCTTATGTTGATATAGGTGATGCCTAATCAATCGCCTATGTTGACATTGGCGGCGCCTAACCTATCGTCTAAGTGAGGCAGTGTGCATAGGCAATGGTATAAGCGGGGCCTAACCTATCGCCTATGTTGATATAGGCGGCGCCTAAGCCATCGTCTATGTTGACTTAGGCGGCGCCTAACCTATCGCCTAAGTGAGGCAGTGAGCATAGGCATTAGTATAAGTGGCTCATAATCTATCACTTATGTTGATATAGGCAGTGCCTAAGCCATCGCCTATGTTGACATAGGCGGTGCCTAACCAATCGCCTAAGTGAGGCAGTGAGCATAGGAAATTGTATATGCGAAGCCTAACCTATCGGCTATGTTGATTTAGGCGGCGCCTAAGACATCGCCTATGTTGACATAGGCGGCACCTAACCTATCGCCTAAGTTAGGTAGTGAGTATTGGTAATGGTATAAGCGGTGCCTAACCTATCGCCTATGTTGATATAGGCGGCGCCTATGACATCACCTATGTTGACATAGGCGGTGCCTAACCTATCGCCTAATTGAGGCAGTGAGCATAGGAAATGGTATAAGCGGCACCTAGCCTATCGCCTAAGTTGATATAGGGGGAGCCTAAGCCATCACCTATGTTGACATAGACGGAGCCTAACCTATTACCTATGTGAGGTAGTGAGAATAGGCAATGGTATAACCAGCGCCTAACCTATTGCCTATGTTGATATAGGCGACGCCTAGTCCATCGCCTATATTGACATAGGCGGCGCCTAACCTATCGCCTATGTTGATATAGGCAGCACCATATCCATTGCCTATGTTGACATAGGCGGTGCCTAACCTATCGCCTAAGTGAGGCAGTGAGCATAGACAATGGTGTAAGAGGCACCTAACCTATCACCTATATTAATATAGAAGGAACCTAATCCATCGCCTAAGTGAGGCAGTTAGCATAGGCAATGGTATAAGCGGCGCCTAACCTATCGCCTAAGCGATCGCCTATGTTTACATTGGCGGCGCCTAATCTATCTCCTAAGTGAGGCGGTTAGCATAGGAAATGGTATAAGCGGCGCCTAACCTGTCGCCTATGTTGGTATTGGCGGCGCCTAATACATCGACTATGACGACATAGGCGGCACCTAACCTATCTCCTAAGTGAGGCAGTTAGCATAGGTTATGGTATAAGCGGCGCCTAACATATCGCCTATGTTGATATACGTGGTGCCTAAGCCATTGCCTATGTTTATATATGCGGCGCCTAACCTATTGCATAAGTGAGGCAGTAAGCATAGGCAATGGTATAAGCGGCGCCTAACCTATCGCCTATGTTGATATAGGCGGAACCTAAGCCATCGCCTATGTTGATGTAGGCAGTACCTAACCTATAGCCTAATTGAGGCAATGAGCATAGGCAATGGTATAAGCAGCGCCTAACCTATCTCCTATGTTGATATAGGTGGCGCCTAAGCCATTTCCTATATTGACATAGGCGACACCTAACCTATCCCCTAAGTGAGGCAGTGAGCATAGGTAATTGTATAAGCAGCGCCTCACCTATCGCCTATGTTGATATAGGCAACGCCTAAGCGATCGCCTATGTTGACATAGGCGGCGCCTAACCTATCTCCTAAGTGAGGCGATAAGCATAGGCAATGGTATAAGCGGCGCCTAACCTGACTCCTATGTTGATATAGGCGGCACCTAATCCATCGACTATGTTGATATAGGCGGCACCTAACCTCTCGCCTAAGTGTGTAAGTAAGCATAGGTAATGGTATAAGCGGAGCCTAACCTATCCCCAATGTTGATATAGGTGGCGCCTATGGCATTGATCATGTTTACACAGGCGGCGTCTAACCTATCGCCTAACTGAGGCAGCGAGCATGGGCAATGGTATAAGCGGCGCCTAACCTATCGCCTATGATGACATACGTGGCGCCTAAGCCTATGCCTATGTTTATATCTGTGGCGCCTAACCTATCACCTAAGTGAGGCAGTAAGCATAGGCAATGGTATAAGCGGCGCCTAACCTGTCGCCTATGTTGATATAGGCGGCGTCTAATCCATCGCATATGCTGACATAGGCGGCACCTAACCTATCTCCTAAGTAAGTTAGTGAGCATAGGTAATGGTATAAGCGGCGCCTAACCTATTGCCTATGCTTATATAGGTGGCGCTTATGGCCTCGCCTATGTTTACATAGGCGGCGCCTATCCTATCGCCTAAGTAAGGCAGCGAGCATAGGGAATGGTATAAGCGATGCCTAACCTATCGCCTATGTTGATATAGGCAGCACCATATCCATTGCCTATGTGGACATAGGCGGCGCCTAACCTATCGCCTAAGTGAGGCAGTGAGCATAGACAATGGTATAAGAGGCGCCTAACCTATCACCTATATTTATATAGGAGGCACCTAAGCCATCGCCTACGTGAGGCAGTTAGCATAGGCAATGGTATAAGTGACGCCTAACCTATCGCCTAAGCGATCGCCTATGTTGACATAGGCGGTGCCTAATCTATCTCCAAAGTGAGGCGGTTAGCATAGGCAATGGTATAAGCGGTGCCTAACCTGTCGCCTATGTTGGTATTGGCGGCGCCTAATCCATCAACTATGTTGACATAGGCGGCACCTAACCTATCTCCTAAGTGAGGCAGTTAGCATAGGTAATGGTATAAGCGGCGCCTAACCTATCGCCTATGTTGATATACGTGGTGCCTAAGCCATTGCCTATGTTTATATATGCGGCGCCTTACCTATTGCCAAAGTGAGGCAGTAAGCATAGGCAATGGTATAAGCGGTGCCTAACCTATTGCCTATGTTGATATAGGCGGCGCCTAAGCCATCGCCTATGTTGATGTAGGCAGTGCCTAACCTATCGCCTAATTGAGGCAATGAGCATAGGCAATGGTATAACAAGCGCCTAACCTATCTCCTATGTTGATATAGGCGGCGCCTAAGACATCGCCTATATTGACATTGGCGGCACCTAATCTATCGCCTAAGTGAGGCAGTGAGCATAGGTAATTGTATAAGCGGCGCCTAAACTATCGCCTATTTCGAAATAGGTGGCACGTATAGATTCTCCTATGTTTACATACGCAGCGCCTAACCAATTGCCATACTGAGGCAGCAACCACAGGCAATGGTATAAGCGACGCCTAACCTATCGCCTATGTTTATATTGGCGGCGCCTAAGCGATCGCCTATGTTGACATAGTCGGCGCCTAACCTATCGCCTAAGTGAGTCGGTGAGAATAGGCAATGGTATAAGCGGCGCCTAACCTGTCGCCTATGTTGATATATGCGGCACCTAACCTATCGCCTAAGTAAGGCAGTGAGCATAGGTAATGGTTTAAGCGGCGCCTAACCTATCGCCTATGTTGACATAGGTGGTGCTTATGGCATCGCTTATGTTTACATAGGAAGAGCCTAACCTATCTCCTAAGTGAGGCAGCGAGCATAGGCAATGGTATATGCGGCGCCTAACTTATCGCCTATGTTGACATACGTGGAGCCTAAGCCATTGCCTATGTTTATATATGCGGCGCCTAACCTATCGCCTAATTGAGGCAGTAAGCATAGGCAATGGTATAAGCGGCCCCTAACCTGTAGCCAATGTTGATAAAGGCGGCGCCTAATCCATCGCATATGTTGACATAGGCGGCACCTAACCTATTGCCTAAGGCAGTGAGCATTAGTAATGGTATATGAGGCGCCTAACCTATCGCCTATGATGATATAGGGGGCGCCTAAGCCATCGTCTATGTTGACTTAGGAGGCACCTAACCTATCGCGTTAGTGAGGTAGTGAGCATAGGCATAATTATAAATGTCTCCTATTCTATCTCTTATGTTTATATAGGAGATGCTTAATCCATCGCCTATGTTGACATAGGCGGCGCCTAACCTATCGCCTAAGTGAGGCAGCGAGCATAGGCAATTTAATAAGCAGCGCCTAACTAATCGCCTATGTTGACATACGTGGCGCCTAAGCCATTGCCTATGTTTATATATGCGGCGCCTAACCTATCGCCTAAGTGAGGCAGTAAGCATAGGCAATGGTATAAGCGGCCCCTAACTTGTCGCCAATGTTGATAAAGGCGGCGCCTAATCCATCGCATATGTTGACATAGGCGGCACCTAATCTATTGCCTAAGGCAGTGAGAATTGGTAATGGTAAAAGCGGCGCCTAACCTATTGCCTATGTTGATATAGGCGGCGCCTAAGCCATCGTCTATGTTGACATAGGCAGCACCTAACCTATCGCCTTAGTGAGGAAGTGAGCATAGGCATAAGTATAAGTGGCTCCTAATCTATCGCTTATGTTGATATAGGTGATGCCTAATCCATCGCCTATGTTGACATTGGCGGCGCCTAACCTATCGTCTAAGTGAGGCAGTGTGCATAGGCAATGGTATAAGCGGGGCCTAACCTATCGCCTATGTTGATATAGGCGGCGCCTAAGCCATCGTCTATGTTGACTTAGGCGGCGCCTAACCTATCGCCTAAGTGAGGCAGTGAGCATAGGCATTAGTATAAGTGGCTCATAATCTATCACTTATGTTGATATAGGCGGCGCCTAAGACATCGCCTATATTGACATAGGCGGCACCTAATCTATCGCCTAAGTGAGGCAGTGAGCATAGGTAATTGTATAAGCGGCGCCTAAACTATCGCCTATTTCGAAATAGGTGGCGCGTATAGATTCTCCTATGTTTACATACGCAGCGCCTAACCAATTGCCATACTGAGGCAGCAACCACAGGCAATGGTATAAGCGACGCCTAACCTATCGCCTATGTTGATATTGGCGGCGCCTAAGCGATCGCCTATGTTGACATAGTCGGCGCCTAACCTATCGCCTAAGTGAGTCGGTGAGAATAGGCAATGGTATAAGCGGCGCCTAACCTGTCGCCTATGTTGATATATGCGGCACCTAACCTATCGCCTAAGTAAGGCAGTGAGCATAGGTAATGGTTTAAGCGGCGCCTAACCTATCGCCTATGTTGACATAGGTGGTGCTTATGGCATCGCTTATGTTTACATAGGAAGAGCCTAACCTATCTCCTAAGTGAGGCAGCGAGCATAGGCAATGGTATATGCGGCGCCTAACTTATCGCCTATGTTGACATACGTGGAGCCTAAGCCATTGCCTATGTTTATATATGCGGCGCCTAACCTATCGCCTAATTGAGGCAGTAAGCATAGGCAATGGTATAAGCGGCCCCTAACCTGTAGCCAATGTTGATAAAGGCGGCTCCTAATCCATCGCATATGTTGACATAGGCGGCACCTAACCTATTGCCTAAGGCAGTGAGCATTAGTAATGGTATATGAGGCGCCTAACCTATCGCCTATGATGATATAGGGGGCGCCTAAGCCATCGTCTATGTTGACTTAGGAGGCACCTAACCTATCGCGTTAGTGAGGCAGTGAGCATAGGCATAATTATAAATGTCTCCTATTCTATCTCTTATGTTTATATAGGCGATGCTTAATCCATCGCCTATGTTGACATAGGCGGCGCCTAACCTATCGCCTAAGTGAGGCAGCGAGCATAGGCAATTTAATATGCAGCGCCTAACTAATCGCCTATGTTGACATACGTGGCGCCTAAGCCATTGCCTATGTTTATATATGCGGCGCCTAACCTATCGCCTAAGTGAGGCAGTAAGCATAGGCAATGGTATAAGCGGCCCCTAACTTGTCGCCAATGTTGATAAAGGCGGCGCCTAATCCATCGCATATGTTGACATAGGCGGCACCTAATCTATTGCCTAAGGCAGTGAGAATTGGTAATGGTAAAAGCGGCGCCTAACCTATTGCCTATGTTGATATAGGCGGCGCCTAAGCCATCGTCTATGTTGACTTAGGCAGCACCTAACCTATCGCCTTAGTGAGGAAGTGAGCATAGGCATAAGTATAAGTGGCTCCTAATCTATCGCTTATGTTGATATAGGTGATGCCTAATCAATCGCCTATGTTGACATTGGCGGCGCCTAACCTATCGTCTAAGTGAGGCAGTGTGCATAGGCAATGGTATAAGCGGGGCCTAACCTATCGCCTATGTTGATATAGGCGGCGCCTAAGCCATCGTCTATGTTGACTTAGGCGGCGCCTAACCTATCGCCTAAGTGAGGCAGTGAGCATAGGCATTAGTATAAGTGGCTCATAATCTATCACTTATGTTGATATAGGCAGTGCCTAAGCCATCGCCTATGTTGACATAGGCGGTGCCTAACCAATCGCCTAAGTGAGGCAGTGAGCATAGGAAATTGTATATGCGAAGCCTAACCTATCGGCTATGTTGATTTAGGCGGCGCCTAAGACATCGCCTATGTTGACATAGGCGGCACCTAACCTATCGCCTAAGTTAGGTAGTGAGTATTGGTAATGGTATAAGCGGTGCCTAACCTATCGCCTATGTTGATATAGGCGGCGCCTATGACATCACCTATGTTGACATAGGCGGTGCCTAACCTATCGCCTAATTGAGGCAGTGAGCATAGGAAATGGTATAAGCGGCACCTAGCCTATCGCCTAAGTTGATATAGGGGGAGCCTAAGCCATCACCTATGTTGACATAGACGGAGCCTAACCTATTACCTATGTGAGGTAGTGAGAATAGGCAATGGTATAACCAGCGCCTAACCTATTGCCTATGTTGATATAGGCGACGCCTAGTCCATCGCCTATATTGACATAGGCGGCGCCTAACCTATCGCCTATGTTGATATAGGCAGCACCATATCCATTGCCTATGTTGACATAGGCGGTGCCTAACCTATCGCCTAAGTGAGGCAGTGAGCATAGACAATGGTGTAAGAGGCACCTAACCTATCACCTATATTAATATAGAAGGAACCTAATCCATCGCCTAAGTGAGGCAGTTAGCATAGGCAATGGTATAAGCGGCGCCTAACCTATCGCCTAAGCGATCGCCTATGTTTACATTGGCGGCGCCTAATCTATCTCCTAAGTGAGGCGGTTAGCATAGGCAATGGTATAAGCGGCGCCTAACCTGTCGCCTATGTTGGTATTGGCGGCGCCTAATACATCGACTATGACGACATAGGCGGCACCTAACCTATCTCCTAAGTGAGGCAGTTAGCATAGGTTATGGTATAAGCGGCGCCTAACATATCGCCTATGTTGATATACGTGGTGCCTAAGCCATTGCCTATGTTTATATATGCGGCGCCTAACCTATTGCATAAGTGAGGCAGTAAGCATAGGCAATGGTATAAGCGGCGCCTAACCTATCGCCTATGTTGATATAGGCGGAACCTAAGCCATCGCCTATGTTGATGTAGGCAGTACCTAACCTATAGCCTAATTGAGGCAATGAGCATAGGCAATGGTATAAGCAGCGCCTAACCTATCTCCTATGTTGATATAGGTGGCGCCTAAGCCATTTCCTATATTGACATAGGCGACACCTAACCTATCCCCTAAGTGAGGCAGTGAGCATAGGTAATTGTATAAGCAGCGCCTCACCTATCGCCTATGTTGATATAGGCAACGCCTAAGCGATCGCCTATGTTGACATAGGCGGCGCCTAACCTATCTCCTAAGTGAGGCGATAAGCATAGGCAATGGTATAAGCGGCGCCTAACCTGACTCCTATGTTGATATAGGCGGCACCTAATCCATCGACTATGTTGATATAGGCGGCACCTAACCTCTCGCCTAAGTGTGTAAGTAAGCATAGGTAATGGTATAAGCGGAGCCTAACCTATCCCCAATGTTGATATAGGTGGCGCCTATGGCATTGATCATGTTTACACAGGCGGCGTCTAACCTATCGCCTAACTGAGGCAGCGAGCATGGGCAATGGTATAAGCGGCGCCTAACCTATCGCCTATGATGACATACGTGGCGCCTAAGCCTATGCCTATGTTTATATCTGTGGCGCCTAACCTATCACCTAAGTGAGGCAGTAAGCATAGGCAATGGTATAAGCGGCGCCTAACCTGTCGCCTATGTTGATATAGGCGGCGTCTAATCCATCGCATATGCTGACATAGGCGGCACCTAACCTATCTCCTAAGTAAGTTAGTGAGCATAGGTAATGGTATAAGCGGCGCCTAACCTATCGCCTATGCTTATATAGGTGGCGCTTATGGCCTCGCCTATGTTTACATAGGCGGCGCCTATCCTATCGCCTAAGTAAGGCAGCGAGCATAGGGAATGGTATAAGCGATGCCTAACCTATCGCCTATGTTGATATACGTGGCGCCTAAGCCATTGCCTATGTTTATATAGGCGGCGGATAACCTATCGCGTATGTGAGGCAGTAAGCATAGGCAATGGTATAAACGGTGCCTAACCTAACGCCTATGTTGATATAGGCGGTGCCTAAGCTATCCCCTATGTTGACATAGGCGGCACCTATCCTATCGTCTAAGTAAGGCAGTGAGCATAGGTAATGGTATAAGAGTCGCCTAACCTATCGCCTATAATGATATAGGTGGCGCCTATGGCAGATCCTATGTTTACATAGGCGGTGCCTAACCTATCGCCTTAGTGAGACAGCAGGCATAGGCAATGGTATAAGCGGTGCCTAACCTATCTCCTAAGTGAGGCGGTAAGCATAGGCAATGGTATAAGCGGTACCTAACTTGTCGCCTATGTTGATATAGGCGACACCTAATCCATCGACTATGTTGATATAGGCGGCACCTAACCTATCACCTAAGTAAGGAAGTGAGCATAGGTAATGGTATAAGCGGAGCCTAACCTATCGCCTATTTTGATATAGATGGTGCCTATGGCATTGCTTATGTTTACATAGGCGGCGTCTAACCTATCGCCTAAGTGAGGAAGCGAGCATAGGCAATGGTATATGCGGCTCCTAACCTATCGCCTATGTTGACATATGTGGCGCCTAAGCCATTGCCTATGTTTATATATGTGGCGCCTAACATATCGCCTATGTGATGCAGTAATCATATGCAATGGTATAAGCGCCGCCTAACCTGTCGCCTATGTTGATATATGCAGCGTCTAATCCATCGTATATGTTTACATAGGCGACACCTAACCTATCTCCTAAGTGAGACAGTGAGCATAGGTAATGGTATAAGCGGTGCCTAACCTATCGCCTATGTGGATATAGGTGGCACTTATGGCATCTCCTATGTTTACATAGGCGGCGCCTAACCTATCCCCTAAGTGAGGCAGTGAGCATAGGCAATGGAATAAGCGATTCCTAACCTATCGCCTACGCTGATATAGACGGCGCCTAAGACATCGCCTATGGTGACATAGGCGGTGCCTAACCTATCGCCTAATTGAGGCAGTGAGAATAGGAAATGGTATATGCGGCACCTAGCCTATCGCCTAAGTTGATATAGGTGGCACCTTAGCCATCACCTATGTTGACATAGACGGAGCCTAACCTATTACCTATGTGAGGCAGTGAGAAGAGGCAATGGTATAACCAGAGCCTAACCTATTACCTATGTTGATATAGGCGACGCCTAGTCCATTGCCTATGATGACAGAGGCGGCGCCTAACCTATAACCTAAGTTAGGCAGTTAGCATAGGCAATGGTATAAGCGGCACCTAACCTATCGCCTATATTGACATAGGCGGCACCTAACCTATCGCCTATGTTGATATAGGCAGCACCATATCCATTGCCTATGTGGACATAGGCGGCGCCTAACCTATAGCCTAAGTGAGGCAGTGAGCATAGACAATGGTAAAAGAGGCGCCTAACCTATCACCTATATTTATATAGGAGGCTCCTAAGCCATCGCCTACGTGAGGCAGTTAGCATAGGCAATGGTATAAGCGACGCCTAACCTATCGCGTAAGCGATCGCCAATGTTGACATAGGCAGCGCCTAATCTATCTCCTAAGTGAGGCGGTTAGCATAGGCAATGGTATAAGCGGCGCCTAACCTGTCGCCTATGTTGGTATTGGCGGCGCCTAATCCATCGACTATGTTGACATAGGCGGCACCTAACCTATCTCCTAAGTGAGGCAGTTAGCATAGGTAATGGTATAAGCGGCGCCTAACCTATCGCCTATGTTGATATACGTGGTGCCTAAGCCATTGCGTATGTTTATATATGCGGCGCCTAACCTATTGCCAATGTGAGGCAGTAAGCATAGGCAATGGTATAAGCGGTGCCTAACCTATTGCCTATGTTGATATAGGCGGCGCCAAAGCCATCGCCTATGTTGATGTAGGCTGTGCCTAACCTATCGCCTAATTGAGGCAATGAGCATAGGCAATGGTATAAGCAGTGCCTAACCTATCTCCTATGTTGATATAGGCGGCGCCTAAGACATCGCCTATATTGACATAGGCGGCACCTAATCTATCGCCTAAGTGAGGTAGAGAGCATAGGTAATTGTATAAACGGCGCCTAAACTATCACCTATTTCGATATAGGTGGCGCCTATGGATTCTCCTATGTTTACATACGCAGCGCCTAACCAATTGCCATACTGAGGCAGCAACCATAGGCAATGGTATAAGCGACGCCTAACCTATCGCCTATGTGGATATTGGCGGCGCCTAAGCGATCGCCTATGTTGACTTAGTCGGCGCCTAACCTATCGCCTAAGTGAGTCGGTGAGAATAGGCAATGGTATAAGCGGCGCCTAACCTGTCGCCTATGTTGATATATGCGGCACCTAACCTATCTCCTAAGTGAGGCAGTGAGCATAGGTAATGGTTTAAGCGGCGCGTAACCTATCGCCTATGTTGACATAGGTGGTGCTTATGGCATCGCTTATGTTTACATAGGAAGAGCCTAACCTATCTCCTAAGTGAGGCAGCGAGCATAGGCAATGGTATATGCGGCGCCTAACCTATCGCCTATGTTGACATACGTGGAGCCTAAGCCATTGCCTATGTTTATATATGCGGCGCCTAACCTATCGCCTAATTGAGGCAGTAAGCATAGGCAATGGTATAAGCGGCCCCTATTCTGTAGCCAATGTTGATATAGGCGGCGCCTAATCCATCGCATATGTTGACATAGGCGGCACCTAACCTATTGCCTAAGGCAGTGATCATTGGTAATGGTATATGAGGCGCCTAACCTATCGCCTATGATGATATAGGCGGCGCCTAAGCCATCGTCTATGTTGACTTAGGAGGCACCTAACCTATCGCGTTAGTGAGGCAGTGAGCATAGGCATAAGTATAAATGTCTCCTATTCTATCTCTTATATTTATATAGGAGATGCTTAATCCATCGCCTATGTTGACATAGGCGGCGCCTAACCTATCGCCTAGGTGAGGCAGCGAGCATAGGCAATTGTATAAGCAGCGCCTAACTAATCGTCTATGTTGACATACGTGGCGCCTAAGCCATTGCCTATGTTTATATATGCGGCGCCTAACCTATCGCCTATGTGAGGCAGTAAGCATAGGCAATGGTATAAGCGGCCCCTAACTTGTCGCCAATGTTGATAAAGGCGGCGCCTAATCCATCGCATATGTTGACATAGGCGGCACCTAATCTATTGTCTAAGGCAGTGAGAATTGGTAATGGTAAAAGCGGCGCCTAACCTATTGCCTATGTTGATATAGGCGGCGCCTAAGCCATCGTCTATGTTGACTTAGGCAGCACCTAACCTATCGCCTTAGTGAGGAAGTGAGCATAGGCATAAGTATAAGTGGCTCCTAATCTATCGCTTATGTTGATATAGGTGATGCCTAATCCATCGCCTATGTTGACATTGGCGGCGCGTAACCTATCGCCTAAGTGAGGCAGTGAGCATAGGCATTGGTATAAGCGAAGCCTAACCTATCGCCTATGTTGATATAGGCGGGGCCTAAGCCATCGCCTATTTTGACATAGGCGGCACCTAACCTATTTCTTAACTGAGGCAGTGAGCTTAGGCAGTGGTATAAGCGGCGCCTAACCTATCGCCTATGTTGATATAGGCGGTGCCTAAGACATCATCTATGTTGACTTAGGCGGTGCCTAACCTATCGCCTAAGTCAGGCAGTGAGCATAGGCATAAGTATAAATGGCTCCTAATCTATCGCTTATGTTGATATAGGCGGTGCCTAATCCATCGCCTATGTTGACATTGGCGGCGCCTAACCTATCGTCTAAGTGAGGCAGTGAGCATAGGCAATGGTATAAGCGGTGCCTAACCTATCGCCTATGTTGATATAGGCGGCGCCTAAGCCATCGTCTATGTTGACTTAGGCGGCGCCTAACCTATCGCCTAAGTGAGGAAGTGAGCATAGGCATTAGTATAAGTGGCTCATAATCTATCGCTTATGTTGATATAGGCAGTGCCTAAGCCATCGCCTATGTTGACATAGGCGGTGCCTAACCAATCGCCTAAGTGAGGCAGTGAGCATAGGCAATTGTATATGCGAAGCCTAACCTATCGGCTATGTTGATTTAGGCGGTGCCTAAGCCATCGCCTATGTTGACATAGGCGGCACCTAACCTATCGCCTAAGTTAGGTAGTCAGTATAGGTAATGGTATAAGCGGTGCCTAACCTATCGCCTATGTTGATATAGGCGGCGCCTATGACCTCACCTATGTTGACATAGGCGGTGCCTAACCTATCGCCTAATTGAGGCAGTGAGCATAGGAAATGGTATAAGCGGCACCTAGCCTATCGCCTAAGTTGATATAGGGGGCGCCTAAGCCATCACCTATGTTGACATAGACGGAGCCTAACCTATTACCTATGTGTGGCAGTGAGAATAGGCAATGTTATAAGCAGTGCCTAACCTATTGCCTATGTTGATATAGGTGATGCCTAGTCCATCGCCAATATTGACATAGGCGGCGCCTAACCTATCGCCTTTGTTGATATAGGCAGCACCATATCCATTGCCTATGTTGACATAGGCGGCGCCTAACCTATCGCCTAAGTGAGGCAGTGAGCATAGACAATGGTGTAAGAGGCGCCTAACCTATCAGCTATATTTATATAGCAGGAACCTAATCCATCGCCTAAGTGAGGCATTTAGCATAGGAAATGGTATAAGTGGCGCCTAACCTATCGCCTAAGCGATCGCCTATGTTGACATAGGCGGTGCCTAATCTATCTCCTAAGTGAGGTGGTGAGCATAGGCAATGGTATAAGCGGCGCCTATCCTGTCGCCTATGTTCGTATAGGCGGCGCCTAATCCATCGACTATGTAGACATAGGTGGCACCTAACCTATCTCCTAAGTGAGGAAGTTAGCATAGGTAAGGGTATAAGCGGCGCCTAACCTATCGCCTATGTTGATATACGTGGTGCCTATGCCATTTCCTATCTTTATATATGCGGAGCCTATCCTATTGCCTAAGTGAGGCAGTAAGCATAGGCAATGGTATAAGCGGCGCCTAACCTTTCGCCTATGTTGATATAGACGGCGCCTAAGCCATCGCCTATGTTGATGTAGGAGGTGCCTAACCTATCGCCTAATTGAGGCAATGAGCATAGGGAATGGTATCAGCAGCGCCTAACCTATCTCCTATGTTGATCTAGGTGGTGCCTAAGCCATCGCCTATATTGACATAGGTGGCACCTAACCTATCGCCTAAGTGAGGCAGTAAGCATAGGTAATTGTATAAGAGACGCCTAAACTATCGCCTATTTTGATATAGGTGGCGCCTATGTAATCTCCTATGTTTACATACACAGCGCCTAACCTATTGCCTTAGTGAGGAAGCAAGCATAGCCAATGGTATAAGCGACGCCTAACCTATCGCCTATGCTGATATTGGCAGCGCCTAAGCGATTGCCTATTTTGACATAGTCGGCGCCTAACCTATCGCCTAAGTGAGTCGGTGAGAATAGGCAATGGTATAAGCGGCACCTAACCAGTCCCCTATGTTGATATAGGCGGCAACTAACCTATCGCCTAAGTGAGGCAGTGAGTATAGGTAATGGTTTAAGCGACGCCTAACCTATCGCCTATGTTGACATAGGTGGTGCTTAAGGCATCCCTTATGTTTACATAGGCAGAGCCTAACCTATCTCCTAAGTGAGGCAGCGAGCATAGGCAATGGTATAAGCGGCGCCTAACCTATCGCCTATGTTGACATACGTGGCGCCTAAGACATTGCCCATGTTTATATATGTGGCGCCTAACCTATCGCCTATGTTAGGAAGTAATCATAGGCAATGGTATAAGCGGCCCCTAACCTATCGCCAATGTTGATAAAGGCGGCGCCTAATCCATTGCATATGTTGACAAAGGCGGCACCTAACCTATTGCCTAAGGTAGTGAGCATTGGTAATGATATAAGTGGCGCCTAACCTATCGCCTATGTTGATATAGGCAGCGCCTAAGCCATCGTCTATGTTGACTTAGGCGGCACCTACCCTATCGCCTTAGTGAGGCAGTGAGCATAGGCATAAGTATATGTGGCTCCTAATCTATCGCTTATGTCTATATAGGAGATGCCTAATCCATCGCCTATGTTGACATAGGCGGCGCCTAACCTATCGCCTATGTGAGGCAGCGAGCATAGGCAATGGTATAAGCCGCGCCTAACCTATCGCCTATGTTGGCATACGTGGCGCCTAAGCCATTGCCTATGATTATATATGCGGCCCCTAACCTATCGCCTAAGTGAGGCAGTAAGCATAGGCAATGGTATAAGCGGCCCCTAACCTGTAGCCAATGTTGATAAAGGCGGCGCCTAATCCATCGCATATGTTGACATAGGCGACACCTAACATATTGCCTAAGGCAGTGAGCATTGGTAATGGTATAAGCGGTGCCTAACCTATTGCCTATTTTGCTATAGGCGACGCCTAAGCCATCGTCTATGATATAGGCGATGCCTAATCCATCACCTATGTTGACATAGGCGGCGCCTAACCTATCGCCTAAGTGAGGCAGTGAGCATAGGCAATGGTATAAGCGGAGCCTAACCTATCGCCTATGTCGATATACGCAGTGCCTAAGCCATCGCCTATGTTGACATAGGCGGCAACTAACCTATCGCCTAACTGAGGCAGTGAGCTTAGGTAGTGGTATAAGCGGCGCCTAACCTATCGCCTATGTTGATATAGGCGGTGCCTAAGACATCGTCTATGTTGACTTAGGCGGCGCCTAACCTATCGCCTAAGTCAGGCAGTGAGCATAGGCATAAGTATAAGTGTCTCCTAATCTATCGCTTATGTTGATATAGATGGTGCCTAATCCATCGCCTATGTTGACATAGGCGGCGCCTAACCTATCGTCTATGTGAGGCTGTGAGCATAGGCAATGGTATAAGCGGCGCCTAACCTATCGCCTATGTTGATATAGGCGGCGCCTAAGCATCGCCTATGTTGACATAGGCGGCGCCTAACCTGTCTCCTATGTTGATATAGGTGGCGCCTAAGCGATCGCCAATGTTGACATAGGCGACGCCTAACCTGTCTCATATGTTGATATAGGCGGCGCCTAAGACATCACCTATGTTGGCCTAGGTGGTGCTTAACCAATCGCCCAATTGAGGCAGTGAGCATAGGCAATGGTGTAAGCGGACCCTAGCCATCGCCTATGTTGACATAGATGGAGCCTAACCTATCGCCTATGTGAGAAAGTGAGCATAGGCAATGGAATAATCGACGCTTAACCTATCGCCTATGTTGATATAGGCGACACATAAACCATCGCCTATGCTAACATAGGCGGCGCCTAACCTATCGCCTAAGTGAGGCAGTGAGCATAGGCAATTGTATAAACGGTGCCTAAACTATCGCCTATGGTTATATAGGTTGCGCCTAAGACATCGCCTATGTTGACATAGGCAGCGCCTAACCTATGACCTATGTTGATATAGGTGGCACCTAAGACATCGCCTATGTCTACATAGGCGGTGCCTCACCTATCGCCTAAGTGAGGCAGTAAGCATAGGCAATGGTATCAGTGGCGCCTAACCTATCGCCTATGTTGATGTTGGCAGTGCCTAACACATCGCCTATGTTGACGTAGGCGGCGCATAACCAATCGCCTGACTGAGGTAGTGAGCTTACGCAGTGGTATAAGCGGCGCCTAACCAATCGCCAATGTTGATATAGGCGGCGCCTAAGCCATCGTCTATGTTGACTTAGGCGGTGCCTAACCTATCCCCTTAGTGAGGCAGTGAGCATAGGCATAAGTATAAGTGGCTCCTAATCTATCGCTTATGTTGATAAAGGCGGTGCCTAATCCATCGCCTATGTTGACATAGACGACGCCTAACCTATCGCCTAAGTGAGGCAGTGAGCATAGGTAATGGTATAAGAGGAGCCTAACCTATCGCCTATGTTGATATAGGCAGCGCCTAAGCATCGCCTATGATGACATAGGAGACACCTAACCTATCGCCTAACTGAGGCAGTGAGCTTAGGCAGTGGTATAAGAGATGCCTAACCTATCGCCTATGTTGTTATAGGCGGCGCTCAAGCCATCGTCTATGTTGACTTAGGCGGCGCCTAACCTATCGCCTAAGTGAGGCAGTGAGCATAGGCATAAGTATATGTGGCTCCTAATCTATCGCTTATGTTGATATAGGCGGTGCCTAAACCATCGCCTATGTTGACATAGGCGGCGCCTAACCTATCGCTTATGTTCATATAGGCGGCGCCTAATCCATCTCCTATGTTGACATAGGCGGCGCCTAACCTATCGCCTAAGTGAGGCAGTGAGCATAGGCAATGGTATAAGCGGCGTCTAACCTATCGCCTATGTTGATATAGGCGGCACTTATGCCATCGCCTATGTAACATAGGCGGCGCTTAACCTATAGCTTGCTTGAGGTAGTGAGCATAGGCAATGGTATATACGGCGCCTAACCTATCGCCTATGTTGATATAGGCGGCGCCTAAGCCATCGCTTATGTAACATATGCGGCGCTTAACCTATAGCCTAAGTGAGGTAGTGAGCATAGGCAATGGAATAAGTGGCACCTAACCTATCACCTATATTTATATAGGCGGTGCATAGCCATCGCCTATGTTGACATAGGCGGCGCCTACCCTATCGCCTAAGAGACGATGTGAGGATACGCAATGGTATAAGGGGCGCCAAACCTATCGCCTATTTTGATATAGGCGGTGCCTAAGCCAACACCTATGTTGACATAGGCGACGTCTATCCTATGGCCTAAGTGAGGCAGTGAGCATAGACAATGGTATAAGCTGCGCCTAACCTATCGCCTATATTGATATAGGCGACAGCTAGCCATCGCCTATGTTGTCATAGGAGACGCCTACCCTATTGCCTAAGTGAGGCAGTGAGAATAGGCAATGGTATAACGGGCATCTAACGTATCGCCTATGTTGATATAGGGGGTGTCTAAGCCATCGCCTATGTAACATAGGAGGCGCCTAACCTATAGCCTAAGTGAGGCACTGAGCATAGGCAATGGTATAAGCGGCGCCTAATCTATCGCCTATGTAGATATAGGTGGAGCCTAAGCTATCTCCTATGTTGATATAGCGGCGCCTAACCTATCGCCTAAGTGAGGCAGTGAGCATAGACTATGGTATAAGTGGCCCTAACCTATCGCCTATGTTGATATAGGCGGCACCTAAGCCATCGCCTAAGTGAGGCAGTGAGCATAGGCAATGGTATAAGTGGGGCATAACCTACAATCTATGTTGATATATGTTGTGCTTAAACGATCGCCTATGATGACATAGGCGGTGCCTAACCTATCGCCTAAGTGAGGCGGTAAGCATAGGCAATGGTATAAGTGGGGCCAAACCTATCACCTATGTTGATATAGGCGACGCCTAATCCATCGCCTATGTTGACATAGACGACGCCTAACTAATCGCCGAAGTGAGGTAGTGAGCATAGGTAATGGTTTAAGCGGCGAGAAAGCTATCGCCAATGTTGATATAGGTGGCGCCTATGTTTACATAGGCGGCTCCTAACCTATTGCCTAAGTGAGTTAGCGAGCATAGGCAATGGTATAACTGGTGCCTATCCTAACGCCTATGTTGATATAGGTGGCGCCTAAGCCATCGCCTATGTTGATATAGGCGGCGCCTAACCTATCGCCTAAGTGAGGCAGTAATCTTAGGCAATGGTATAAGCGGCGCCTAACCTCTCGCCTATGTTGATATAGAGGGCGCGTAAGGCATTGCCTATGTTGATGTAGGCGTCGCCTAACCTATCGCCTAATTGAGACAGTGAGCATAGGCAATGATATAAGAGGCGCCTAACCTATCGCCTATGTTTATATAGGCAGCGCCTAAGCCATTGCCTATGTTGGCACAGGCGGCACCTAACCTATCGCCTATGTGAGGTAGCAAGCATAGGAAATAGTAAAGCGGCGCCTAACCTATCGCCTATGTCTATATAGGTGGCGCCTATGCCATCGCCTATGTTAACATAGGCTTCCCCTAACCTATCGCCTAAGTGAGGTAGAGAGCATATGCAATAGAATAAGAGGTGTCTAACCTATCGCCTCTGTTGATTTAGGCGGCGCCTAAACCATCACCTATGTAACATAGGCGGCACCTAACCTACCGCCTAAGTAAAGCTGTGAGCATAGAAAATGGTATAAGCGGCGCCTAACCTATCACCTATGTTGATATAGGCAACACCTAAGCCATCACCTAAGTGAGGCAGCGAGCATAGGAATTGTTATAAGCGGCGCCTAACCTATTGCCTATTTTTGTATAGGCGGCGCCTAAGCGATTGCCTATGTTGACATAGGCGTCGCCTAACCTATCGCCTATGTTGATATAGGCGGTGCCTAAGCCATCGCCTATGTTGACATAGGCGACGCCTAACCTATAGCCTAAGTGAGGCAGTGAGCATAGGCAATGGTATAAGCGGTGCCTAACCTATCGCCTATGTTGATATAGGTGGCGCCTATGGAATCACTAATGTTTACATTGGCGTCGCCTAACCTATCGCCTAAGTGAGGCAGCGATCATAGGCAATGGTATAAGCGGTGCATAACCTATCGCCTATGTTGATATAGGTGGCGCCTAATCGATCGCCTATGTTCACCTAGGCGGTGACGAACCAATCACCAAATTGAGGCAGTGAGCATAGGCAATGGTATAAGCGGCGCCTAACCTATCGCCTATGTTGATATAAACGTCGCCTAATCCATCGCCTATGTTTACATAGATGGAGACTAACCTATCGCCTATGTGAGAAAGTTAGCATAGGCAATGGAATAAGCGGCGACTAACCTGTCGCGTATGTTGATAAAGGCGGCGCCTAATCCAGCACCTATGTTGACCTAGGCAGTTCCTAACCAATCATCAAATTGTGGCAGTGAGCATAGGCAAATGTATAAGCGTTGCCTAACCTATCTCCAATGTTGATATAAACAGCGCCTAATCCATCGCCTATGTTAACATAGACGAAGCCTAACCTATCGCCTATGTGAGAAAGTGAGCATAGGCAATGGTATAAGCGGTGCCTAAACTATCACCTATGTTGATATAGGCAGCGCCTAAGACATCGCCTGTATTGTCATAGGCGGCGCCTAACCTATCACCTAAGTGAGTCAATGAGCATAGGTAATGGTATTAGCAGCGCCTAACCTATCACCTATGTTGATATAGGTGGCGCCTAACCTATCACCTAAGTGAGGCAGTAAGTATAGGCAATGGTATAAGAGGCGCCTAACCTATCGCCTATGTTGATATAGGCGGCGCCTAAGACATCGCCTAGGTTGACGTAGGCGGTGCCTAACCTATCGCCTATGTTGATATATGCGACGCCTAAGCCATCGTCTATGTTGACATAGGCGGCGCCTAATCTATCGCCTAAGTGAGGCAGTGAGCATAGGCATTGGTATAAGTGGCGCCTAATGTATCACCTATGTTGATTTAGGCGGTGCCTAAACCATCACCTATGTTGACATAGGCGGCGCCTAAACTATCGCCTAATTGAGGCAGTGAGCATAGGAAATGGTATAAGCGGAGCCTAACCTATCGCCTATGTTGATATAGGCGGCGCCTAAGCTATCGCTTATGCTGACATAGGTGGCATCTAACCTATCGCCTAAGTGAGGCAGTGAGTATAGGTAATGGTATAAGCGGCGCCTAACCTATCCCCTATGTTGATATAGGCGGCGCCTAAGCCATCACCTATGTTGACATAGGCGATGCCTAACCTATCGCCTAAGTGAAGCACTGAGCATAGGCAATGGTATAAGCGGCGCCTAACCTATCTCCTATGTTGATATAGAGGGAGCGTATGGCATCGCCTATGTTGATATAGGCGTCGCCTAACCTATCACCTAATTGAGACAGTGAGCATAGGTAATGATATAAGAGGCGCCTAACCTATCGCCTATGTTTATATAGGCAGCGCCTAAGCCATTGCCTATGTTGACATAGGCGGCACCTAACCTATCACCTAAGTGAGGCAGCGAGCATAGGAAATAGTATAAGCGGAGCCTATCCTATCGCCTATGTCTATATAGGTGGCGCCTATTCCATCGCCTATGTTTACATAAGCTTCCCCTAACTTATCGCCTAATTGAGGTAGAGAGCATAGGCAATAGAATAAGAGGTGCCTAACGTATCGCCTATGTTGATTTAGGCGGCGCCTAAACCATCACCTATGTAACATAGGCGGCACCTAAGCTATCGCCTAAGTAAAGTTGTGAGCATATAAAATGGTATTAGCGGCTCCTTACCTATCACCTATGTTGATATAGGCGGCACCTAAGCCATCGCCTAAGTGAGGCAGCGAGCATATGAAATGTTATAAGTGGCGCCTAACCTATTGCCTATTTTTATATAGGCGGTGCCTAAGCGATCGCCAATGTTTACATAGGCGGCGCCTAACCTATCGCCTATGTTGATATAGGCGGCGCCTAAGCAATCGCCTAGGTTGACATAGGCGGCGCCTAACCTATAGCGTAAGTGAGGCAGTGAGCATAGGCAATGGTATAAGCGGTGACTAACCTATCGCCTATGTTGATATAGGTGGCGCCTATGGCATCACTTATGTTTACATTGGCGTCGCCTAGCCTATCGCCTAAGTGAGGCAGCGATCATAAGCAATGGTATAAGCGACGCATAACCTATCGCCTATGTTGATATAGGCGGCGCCTAAGCGATCGCCTATGTTCACCTAGGCGGTGCCTAACCAATCACCAAATTGAGGCAGTGAGCATAGGCAATGGTATAAGCGGGGCCTATCCTATCGCCTATGTTGATATAAACGACGCCTAAGCCATCGCCTATGTTGACATAGATGGAGACTAACCTATCGCCTATGTGAGAAAGTGAGCATAGGTAATGGATTAAGCGGCGACTAACCTGTCGCCTATGTTGATATAGGCGGCGCCTAATCGATCGCCTATGTTCACCTAGGCGGTGCCGAACCAATCACCAAATTGAGGCAGTGAGCATAGGCAATGGTATAAGCGGCGCCTAACCTATCGCCTATGTTTATATAAACGTCGCCTAATCCATCGCCTATGTTTACATAGATGGAGACTAACCTATCGCCTATGTGAGAAAGTTAGCATAGGCAATGGAATAAGCGGCGACTAACCTGTCGCGTATGTTGATAAAGGCGGCGCCTAATCCAGCACCTATGTTGACCTAGGCAGTTCCTAACCAATCATCAAATTGTGGCAGTGAGCATAGGCAAATGTATAAGCATTGCCTAACCTATCTCCAATGTTGATATAAACAACGCCTAATCCATCTCCTATGTTAACATAGACGAAGCCTAACCTATCGCCTATGTGAGAAAGTGAGCATAGGCAATGGTATAAGCGGTGCCTAAACTATCACCTATGTTGATATAGGCAGCGCCTAAGACATCGCCTATATTGTCATAGGCGGCGCCTAACCTATCACCTAAGTGAGTCAATGAGCATAGGTAATGGTATTAGCGGCGCCTAACCTATCACCTATGTTGATATAGGTGGCGCCTAACCTATCACCTAAGTGAGGCAGTAAGTATAGGCAATGGTATAAGAGGCGCCTAACCTATCGCCTATGTTGATATAGGCGGCGCCTAAGACATCGCCTAGGTTGACGTAGGCGGTGCCTAACCTATCGCCTATGTTGATATATGCGACGCCTAAGCCATCGTCTATGTTGACATAGGCGGCGCCTAATCTATCGCCTAAGTGAGGCAGTGAGCATAGGCATTGGTATAAGTGGCGCCTAATGTATCACCTATGTTGATTTAGGCGGTGCCTAAACCATCACCTATGTTGACATAGGCGGCGCCTAAACTATCGCCTAATTGAGGCAGTGAGCATAGGAAATGGTATAAGCGGAGCCTAACCTATCGCCTATGTTGATATAGGCGGCGCCTAAGCTATCGCTTATGCTGACATAGGTGGCATCTAACCTATCGCCTAAGTGAGGCAGTGTGTATAGGTAATGGTATAAGCGGCGCCTAACCTATCCCCTATGTTGATATAGGCGGCGCCTAAACCATCACCTATGTTGACATAGGCGGTGCCTAACCTATCGCCTAAGTGAAGCACTGAGCATAGGCAATGGTATAAGCGGCGCCTAACCTATCTCCTATGTTGATATAGAGGGAGCGTATGGCATCGCCTATGTTGATATAGGCGTCGCCTAACCTATCACCTAATTGAGACAGTGAGCATAGGTAATGATATAAGAGGCGCCTAACCTATCGCCTATGTTTATATAGGCAGCGCCTAAGCCATTGCCTATGTTGACATAGGCGGCACCTAACCTATCACCTAAGTGAGGCAGCGAGCATAGGAAATAGTATAAGCGGAGCCTATCCTATCGCCTATGTCTATATAGGTGGCGCCTATTCCATCGCCTATGTTTACATAAGCTTCCCCTAACTTATCGCCTAATTGAGGTAGAGAGCATAGGCAATAGAATAAGAGGTGCCTAACGTATCGCCTATGTTGATTTAGGCGGCGCCTAAACCATCACCTATGTAACATAGGCGGCACCTAAGCTATCGCCTAAGTAAAGTTGTGAGCATATAAAATGGAATTAGCGGCTCCTTACCTATCACCTATGTTGATATAGGCGGCACCTAAGCCATAGCCTAAGTGAGGCAGCGAGCATATGAAATGTTATAAGCGGCGCCTAACCTATTGCCTATTTTTATATAGGCGGTGCCTAAGCGATCGCCTATGTTTACATAGGCGTCGCCTAACCTATCGCCTATGTTGATACAGGCGGCGCCTAAGCAATCGCCTAGGTTGACATAGGCGGCGCCTAACCTATAGCCTAAGTGAGGAAGTGAGCATAGGCAATGGTATAAGCGGTGACTAACCTATCGCCTATGTTGATATAGGTGGCGCCTATGGCATCACTTATGATTACATTGGCGTCGCCTAACCTATCGCCTAAGTGAGGCAGCGATCATAAGTAATGGTATAAGCGACGCATAACCTATCGCCTATGTTGATATAGGCGGCGCCTAAGCGATCGCCTATGTTCACCTAGGCGGTGCCTAACCAATCACCAAATTGAGGCAGTGAGCATAGGCAATGGTATAAGCGGGGCCTATCCTATCGCCTATGTTGATATAAACGACGCCTAAGCCATCGCCTATGTTGACATAGATGGAGACTAACCTATCGCCTATGTGAGAAAGTGAGCATAGGTAATGGATTAAGCGGCGACTAATCTGTCGCCTATGTTGATATAGGCGGCGCCTAATCCATCACCTATGTTGACCTAGGCGGTTCCTAACCAATCACCAAATTGAGGCAGTGAGCATAGGCAATGGTATAAGCGTTGCCTAACCTATCTCCAATATTAATATAAATGGCGCCTAAGCCATCGCCTATGTTGACATAGACGGAGCCTAACCTATCGCCTATGTGAGAAAGTGAGCATAGGATATGGTATAAGCGGTGCCTAAACTATCACCTATGTTGATATAGGCGGCGCCAAAGACATCGCCTATATTGTCATAGGCGGCGCCTAACCTATCGCTTAAGTTAGTCAATGAGCATAGGTAATGGTATTAGCGGAGCCTAACCTATCACCTATGTTGATATAGGTGGTGCCTAAGACATCGCCTATGTTGACATAGGTGGCGCCTAACCTATCACCTAAGTGAGGCAGTAAGTATAGACAATGGTATAAGCGGCGCCTAACCTATCGCCTATGTTGATATAGGTGGCGCCTAAGACATCGCCTATGTTGACCTAGGCGGCGCCTAACCTATCGCCTATGTTGATATATGCGACGCCTAAGACATCGTCTATGTTGACATAGGCGGCGCCTAATCTATCGCCTAAGTGATGGAGTGAGCATAGGCATTGGTATAAGTGGAGCCTAATGTATCACCTATGTTGATTTAGGCGGTGCCTAAGCCATCGCCAATGTTGACATAGGCGGTGCCTAACCTATCGCCTAAGTGAGGCAGTGAGCATAGGAAATGGTATAAGGGGAGCCTAACCTATCGCCTATGTTGATATAGGCGGCGCCTAAGATATCTCTTATGTTGACATAGGCGGCAACTAACCTATCGCCTAAGTGAGGCAGTGAGTATAGGTAATGGTATAAGAGGCGCCTAACCTATCCCCTATGTTGATATAGGCGGCGCCTAAGCTATCGCCTACGTTGACATAGGCGGTGCCTAACCTATCGCCTAAGTGAAGCACTGAGCATAGGCAATGGTATAAGCGGCGCCTAACCTATCGCCTATGTTGAGGCAGTGAGCATAGGCAATGGTATATGCGGCGCCTAACCTATCGCCTTACCTATAGCCTAATTGAGGCGGTGAGCATAGTCAATGGTATCAGCGGCGCCTAACCTGACGCATAGGTTGGTATAGGCGGTGCCTAATCCATCGACTAAGTTAACATAGGCGGCACCTAACCTATCGCCTAAGTGAGGCAGTGAGCATAGGTAATGGTATTAGCGGCACCTAACCTATCACCAATGTTGATATAGGTGGTTCTTATTGAATCGCTTATGTTTACATAGGCGGCGCCTAACCTATCGCCTAAGTGAGGCAGCGATCATAGGCAATGGTATAAGCGGCGCCTAACCTTTAGACTATGTTGATATACGTGGCGCCTAAGCCATTGCCTATGTTGATATATGCAGCGCCTAAGCCATCGCCTATGTTGATGTAGGCGGTGTCTAATGTATCGCAAAATTGAGGCAGTGAGCATAGGCAATGGTATAAGCGGCGCCTAACCTATCTCCTGTGATGATATAGGCGGAACCTAAGCCATCACCTATATTGACATAGGTGGCACCTAACATATCACCTAAGTGAGGCAGGGAGCATAGGTAATGGTATGAACGTCTCCTAACCTATCGCCTATATTGATATTGGTGGCGCCTATGGAATATCATATGTTTACATAGGCGGAGCCTAACCTATCACCTTAGTGAGGCATCAAGCATAGGAAACGGTATAAGCGGCGCCTAACCTATCGCCTTTGTTTATATAGGCGGCGCCTAAGGATTCTCCTATGTTGACATAGGCGGCGCCTAACCTATCGCCTAAGTGAGGCGGTCAGCATAGGCAATGGCATAAATGGCTCCTGACCTGTCGCCTATGTTGATACAGGCGGCGCCTAATCCATCGACTATGTTGACATAGGCGGCACCTAACCTATCTCCTAAGTGAGGTTGTAAGCATAGGTAATGGTATAAGAGACGTCTAACCTATCACCTATGTTGATATAGGTGGCGCTTATGGCATCACTTATGTTTACATTGGCGTCGCCTAACCTATCTCCTAAGTGAGGTAGCGATCATAGGAAATGGTATAAGTGGCGCATAACCTATCGCCTATGTTGATATAGGCGGCGCCTAAGCGATCGCCAATGTTCACCTAGGCGGTACCTAACCAATCACCAAATTGAGTCAGTGAGCATAGGCAATGGTATAAGCGACGCCTAACCTATCGCCTATGTTGATATAAACGACGCCTAAGCCATCGCCTATGTTGACATAGACGGAGACTAACCTATCGCCTATGTGAGAAAGTGAGCATAGGCAATGGAATAAGAGGCTACTAACCTGTCGCCTATGTTGATATAGGCGGCGCCTAATCCATCACCTATGTTGACCTAGGCGGTGCCTAACCAATCACCAAATTGAGGCAGTGAGCATAGGCAATGGTATAAGCGTTGCCTAACCTATCTCCAATGTTGATATAAACGGCGCCTAAGCCATCGCCTATGTTGACATAGACGGAGCCTTACCTATCGCCTATGTGAGAAAGTGAGCATAGGCAATGGTATAAGCGGTGCCTAAACTATCACCTATGTTGATATAGGCAGCGCCTAAGACATCGCCTATATTGTCATAGGCGGCGCCTAACCTATCGCCTAAGTGAGTCAATGAGCATAGGTAATGGTATTAGCAGAGCCTTACCTATCAGCTATGTTGATATAGGTGGCGCCTAAGACATCGCCTATGTTGACATAAGTGGCGCCTAACCTATCACCTAAGTTAGGCAGTAAGTATAGGCAATGGTATAAGCGGCGCCTAACCTATCGCCTATGTTGATATAGGCGGCGCCTAAGACATCGCTTATGTTGACGTAGGCGGCTCCTAACCTATCGCCTATGTTAATATATGCGACGCCTCAGCCATCGTCTATGTTGACATAAGCGGGGCCTAATCTATCGCCTAAGTGAGGCAGTGAGCATAGGCATTGGTATAAGTGGCGCCTAATGTATCACCTATGTTGATTTAGGCGGTGCCTAATCCATCGCCTATGTTGACATAGGCGGCGCCTAACCTATCGCCTAAGTGAGGCAGTGAGCATAGGAAATGGTATAAGCGGAGCCTAACCTATCGCCTATGTTGATATAGGCGGCACCTAAGCTATTGCTTATGTTGTCATAGGTGGCACCTAACCTATCGCCTAAGTGAGGCAGTGAGTATAGGTAATGGTATAAGCGGCGCCTAACCTATCCCCTATGTTGATATAGGCGGCGCTTAAGCTATCGCCTATGTTGACATAGGCGGTGCCTAACCTATCGCCTAAGTGAAGCACTGAGCATAGGCAATGGTATAAGCGGCGCCTAACCTCTCCCCTATGTTGAGGTAGTGAGCATAGGCAATGGTATATGCGTCTCCTAACCTATCGCCTAACCTATCGTCTAAGTGAGGCGGTGAGTATAGTCAATGGTATAAGCGGCGCCTAACCTGTCGCATAGGTTGGTATAGGTGGTGCCTAATCCATCGACTAAGTTAACATAGGCGACACATAACCTATCGCCTAATTGAGGTAGGGAGCATAGGTAATGGTATAAGCGGCACCAAACCTATCACCAATGTTGATATAGGTGGTTCTTATTGAATCGCTTATGTTTACATAGGCGGCGCCTAACCTATCGCCTAACCTATCGCCTAAGTGAGGCAGCGAGCATAGGCAATGGTATAAGCGGCGCCTAACCTTTAGCCTATGTTGATTTACGTGGCGCCTACGACATTGCCTATGTTGATATATGTAGCGCCTAAGCCATCACCTATGCTGACGTAGGCGGTGTCTAACGAATCGCCAAATTAAGGCAGTGAGCACAGGCAATGGTATAAGCGGCGCCTAACCTATCGCCTGTGTTGATATAGGCGGCACCTAAGCCATCGCCTATATTGACTTAGGCGGCACCTAACATATCGCCTAAGTGAGGCAGTGAGCAAAGGTAATGGTATAAACGTCTCCTAATCTAGCGCCTATATTGATATAGGTGGCGCCTATGGAATCTCATATGTTTACATAGGCGGAGCCTAATCTATCGCCTTAGTGAGGCAGAAAGCATAGAAAACGGTATATGCGGCGCCTAACCTATCTCCTTTGTTGATATAGGCGGCGCCTAAGCAATCTCCTATGTTGACATAGGCGGCGCCTAACCTATCGCCTAAGTGAGGCGGTCAGCATAGGCAATTACATAAACGGCGCCTGACCTGTCGCCTATGATGATATAGGCGACGCCTAATCCATTGATCATGTTGACATAGGCGGCGCCTAACCTATCTCCTAAGTGAGGTAGTACGCATAGGTAATGGTATAAGCGGCGCCTAACCTATCGCCTATGTTGATATAGGTGGAGCCTATGGCATCACTTATGTTTACATTGGCGTCGCCTAACCTATCGCCTAAGTGAGGCAGCGATCATAGGCAATGGTATAAGCGGTGCATAACCTATCGCCTATGTTGATATAGGCGGCGCCTAAGCGATCACCTATATTGACCTAGGCGGTGCCTAACGAATCACCAAATTGAGACAGTGAGCATAGGCAATGGTATAAGCGGCGCCCAACCTATCGCCTATGTTGATATAAACGGCGCCTATGCCATCACCTATGTTGACATAGAAGGAGACTAACCTATCGCCTATGTGAGAAAGTGAGCATAGGCAATGGAATAAGCGGCGACTAATCTGTCGCCTATGTTTATATAGGCGGCGCCTAATCCATCACCTATGTTGGCCTAGGCGGTGCCTAACTAATCACCAAACTGAGGCAGTGAGCATACGCAATGGTATAAGTGTTGCCTAACCTATCTCCAATGTTGATATAAACGGCGCCTAAGCCATCGCCTATGTTGACATAGACGGAGCCTAACCTATCGCCTATGTGAGAAAGTGAGAATAGGCAATGGTATAAGCGGTGCCTAAACTATCACCTATGTTGATATAGGTGGCGCCTAACCTATCACCTAAGTGAGGCAGTAAGTATAGGCAATGGTATAAGCACCGCCTAACCTATCACCTATGTTGATATAGGCGGCGCCTAAGACATCGCCTATGTTGACGTAGGCGGCGCCTAACCTATCGCCTATGTTGATATATACGACGCCTAAGCCATCGTCTATGTTGACATAGGCGGCGCCTAATCTATCGCCTAAGTGAGGCAGTGAGCATAGGCATTGGTATAAGCGGCGCCTAACCTATCGCCTAAGTGAGGCAGCAAGCATAGGAAAAGGTATAAGCGGAGCCTACCCTATTGCATATGTTGATATACATGGCGCCTAAGCCATCGCCTATGTTTATATAGGCGGCGGCTAACCTATCGCCTAAGTTAGGCAGTAAGCATAGGCAATTGTATAAGAGGCCCCTTACCTAATGCCTATCTTGATATAGGCAGCGCCTAAGCCATCGCCTATATTGACGTAGGCGGTGCCTAACCTATCTCCTAATTGAGGCAGTGATCATAGGCAATGGTATAAGCGGCGCCTAACCTATAGTTTTTGATGATATAGGCGGCGCCTAAGACATTTCCTATATTGACAAAGACGGATCCAAACCTATCGCCTATGTTGATATAGACGACGCCTAAGCCATCGCCTATGTTGACATAAGCAGTGCCTAACCTATCGCCTAATTGAGGCAGTAAGCATAGGCAATGCTATAAGCGGCGTCTAACCTATCGCCTATGTTGATATAGGTGGCGCCTATGCCATTACCTATGTTGCACTAAGCGGAGCCTAACCTATCGCCTATGTGAGGCAGTGAGCATAGGCAATGGTATAAGCGGCTCCTAACCTATCGCCTATGTCGATATAGGCGGTGCCTAAGCCATCGCCTAAGTTGATATAGGCGACACCAAAGCCATCGCCTAAGTAAGGCAGAGCGCATAGACAATGGTATAAGCGGTGCCTAACCTATCGCCTATGTTGACATAGGCGGCGCCTAACCTATCGCCTAAGTGAGGCACTGAGCATAGACAATGGTCTAAGCGGTGCCTAACCTATCGCCTATGTTGATATAGGTAGCGCCTAAGCCATCGCCTATGCTGACATAGGCGTCGCCTAACCTATCGCCTAAGTGAGGCAGTGAGCATAGACAATCGAATAAGGGGCACTTAACCTATAACCTATATTGATATAGGCGGCACCTAAGCCATCGCCTAAGTGAGCCAGTGAGCATAGGCAATGGTATAAGCGGTGCCTAACCTATTGCCTATGTTGATATAGGCGGCGCCTAAGAGATCGCCTATGTTTACATAGGCGGCACCTAACCTATCTCCTAAGTGAGGGGGTGAGCATAGGCAATGGTATAAGCGGCGCCTAACCTTTCGCATAGGTTGGTATACGCGGTGCCTAATCCATCGACTATGTTCAAATTGGCAGCACCTAACCTATCGCCTAAGTGAGGCACTGAGCATAGGTAATGGAATAAGCGGCGCCTAACCTATCACCAATGTTGATATAGGTGGCTCCTATGGCATCTCTTATGTTTACAGAGGCGGCGCCTAACCTATCGCCTAAGTGAGGAAGCGATCATAGGCAATGGTATAAGCGGCGCCTAACCTATAGCCTATGTTAATATACGTGGCGCCTATGCCATTTCCGATGTTTATTTATGCGGCGCCTAACCTATCGTCTAAGTGACGCAGTAAGCATAGGCAATGGTATATGCGGCGCCTAACGTATCCCCTATGTTGATATATGCGACGCCTAAGCCATCACCTATGTTGACGTAGGCGGTGCCTAACGTATCCCCAAATTGAGTAAGTGAGCATAGGCAATGGTATAACAGGCGCCTAACCTATCGCCTATCTTAATATAGGTTGCGCCTAAGCCATCGCCTATATTGACATAGGCGACACCTAACCTATCGCCTAAGTGAGGCAGTGAGCATAGGTAATGGTATAAGCGGCTCTTAACCTATCGCCTATATTGATATAGGTGGCGCCTATGGAATCTCCTATGTTTACATAGGCGGCGCCTAACCTATCGCCTTAGTGAGGCAGCAATCATAGGCAACGGTAGAAGCGGCGCCTAACCTATCGCCTATGTTGATATAGGCTGCGCCTAAGCGACCTCCTATGTTGGCATACGTGGTGCCTAACCTATCGCCTAAGTGAGGCGGTGAGCATAGGCAATGGCATAAGCGGCGCCTAACCTGTAGCCAATGTTGATATAGGCGGCGCCTAATCCATCGACTATGTTGACATAGGCGGCGCCTAACCTATCGCCTAAGTGAGACAGTGAGCTTAGGTAATGGTATAAGAGGCACCTAACCTATCGCCTATTTTTATATAGGTGGCTCCTATGGCATCGCTTATGTTTACATAGGCGGCACCTAATATATCGCCTAACCTATCCCATATGTTGACATACGTGGTGCCTTAGCCATTGCCTATGCTTATATATGCGGTGCCGAACCTATCGCATAAGTGAGGCAATAAGCATTGGCAATGCTATAAGCGGCGCCTAACCTATCGCCTATGTTGATATAGGCAGCACCTAATCCATCGCATCTGTTGACATAGGAGGCACCTAACCTAGCGCCTAAGTGAGGCAGTGAGCATAGGTAATGGTATAAGCGGCGTCTACCCTATCGCCTATGTTGATATAGGTGGAGCCTATGGCGTCGCCTATTTTTACAAAGGTGGCGCCTAACCTATCGCCTAAGTGAGGCAGCAAGCATAAGCAATGGTATAGGCGATGCCTAACCTAACGTCTATGGTGATATAGGCGGCGCCTAAGCTATCACCTATGTTGACATAGGCGGTGCCTAACCTATCGCCTAAGTGACGCAGTGAGCATAGGCAATGGTATAAGCGGCGCCTAACCTATCTCATATGTTGATAAAGGCGGCGCCTATGCCATAGCCTATGTTGACATAGACGGAGCCTAACCTATCGCCTATGTTGATATAGACGGCGCCTAAGCCATCGCCTATGTTGACATAGGCGGAGCCTAACCTATCTCCTATGTGAGGCAGTGAGCATAGGCAATGGAATAAGCAGTGCCTAACCTATCGCCTATGTTGATATAGTCAGCGCATATGCCATCGCCTATGTTGACATAGGCGGCGCCTAACTTATCGACTAAGTGAGGCAGTAAGCATAGGCAATGGTATAAGCGGCGCCAAACCTATCGCCTATGTTGATATTGGTGGCGCCTAAGCCATCACCTATGTTGACATTGGCGGAGCCTAACCTATCGCCTATGTGAGGCAGTGAGCATAGGTAATGGTATAAGTGGCGCCTAACCTATCGCCTATGTTGATATAGGTGGTGCCTATGGCATTGCCTATGTTTACATAGGCGGCGCCTAACCTATTGCATAAGTGAGGCAGTGAGCGTAGGCAATGGTATAAGCGGCGCCTAACCTATCGCCTATATTGATATAGGAGGCGCCTAAACGATCGCCTATGTTAACATAGGTGTCACCTATCCTATCGCCAAAGTATGGCACTGAGCATAGGCTATTGTATAAGCATCGCCTAACCTATCGCCTATGTTGATATAGGCAGCGCCTAAGCCATCGCCTATGTTGACATAGGCGGTGCTAACCAATTGCCTAAGTGAGGTAGTGACCATAGACAATGGTATAAGCGGTGCCTAACCTATCGCCTACGTTGATATAGGCGACACCTATGCCATCGCCTAAGTGAGGAGGTGATCATTGCCAATGGTATAAATGTCGCCTAACCTATCGCCTATGTTGATATAGGCAGCGCCTAAGCCATCGCCTATGTGAGGCAGTTAGTATAGGCAATGGTATACGCGGCGAATAACCTATCACCTATGTTAATATAGGCGGAACCTAAGCGATTGCCCATGTTGACATAGGCAGCGCCTAACCTATCTCCTAAGTGAGGCGGTCAGCATAGGCAATGGTTTAAGCGGCGCCTAACCTGTCGCCTATGTTGGTATAGGCGGCGCCTAATCCATCGTCTATGTTGACATAGGCGGCACCTAACCTATCGCCTAAGTGAGGCAGCGAGCATAGGCAATGGTATAAGGGACGCCTAATCTATCGCCTAAGTGAGGCAGCGAGCATAGGTAATGGTATAAGCGGCACCTAACCTATCGCGTATGTAGATATAGGCGGTGCCTAAGACATCGCCTATGTTGACGTAGGCTGTGCCTAACATATCGCCTAATTGAGGCAGTGAGCATAGGTAATGGTATAGCATCGCCTAACCTATCGCTTATGTTGATATAGGCGGCACCTAAGCCATCGCTAATATTGACATAGGCAGCACCTAACCTATCGCCTAAGTGAGGTAGTGAGCATAGGTAATGGTATATGCATCGCCTAACCTATCGCCTATGTTGATATAGGCGGAGCCTAAGCGATCGCCCATGTTGACATAGGTGGCACCTAACCTCTCTCCTAAGTGTGGGGGTGAGCATAGGCAATGGTATAAGCGGCGCCTAACCTGTCGCCTATGTTGATATAGGTGGTGCCTGTGGCATCGCTTATGTTTACATAGGCGGCGCCTAAGCCATCGCCTAAGTGAGCCAGTTAGCATAGGCAATGGTATATGCGGCGCCTAACCTATCGCTTATGTTGATATAGGCGGAGCCTAAGCGATCGCCCATATTGTCATAGGCGGCGCCTAACCTATCTCCTAAGTGAGGCGGTGAGCATACGCAATTTAATAAGCGGTGCCTAATGTGTCGTCTATGTTGGTATAGGCGGCGCCTAATATATCGACTATGTTGACATAGGCAACACCTAACCTATCATCTATGTGAAGCAGTGAGCATAGGTAATGGTATAAGCAACGCGTAACCTATCTCCAATGTTGATATACGTGGCGCCTATGGCATCGCTTATGTTTACATAGGCGGAGCCTAACCTATCGCCTAAGTTAGGCAGCGAGCATTTGCAATGGTATAAGTGGTGCCAAACCTATTGCCTATGTTGACATACGTGGCACCTAAGCCATTACCTATGATTATATATGCGGCGGCTAACCTATTGCATAAGTGAGGCAGTAAGCATCGGAAATGGATAAACGACCCCTAACATGTCCCCTATGTTGATATAGGCGGCGCCTAATCCATTTCATATGTTGACATAGGCAGTACCTAACCTATCGCCTAAGGCAGTGAGCATAGGTAATGGTATAAGCGGCGCCTAACCTATCGCCTATGTTTATATAGGTGGCGCCTATGGCATCGTCTATATTTACATAGGCGGTGCCTAACCTATCGCGTAAGTGAGGCAGTGAGCATAGGCAATGGTATAAACGGCGCCTAACCTATCGCCGATGTTGATATAGGAGGTGCCTAAACCATCCCCTATGTTAACATAGATGGCGCCGAGCCTATCGCCAAAGTGAGGCACTGAGCATAAGCAATGGTCTAAGCGGCGCCTAACCTATCTCCTATGTTGATATAGGTGGCGCGTATGGCATCTCCTATGTTTACATAGGTGGCGCGTAACCTATCGCCTTAGTGAGGCAGCATGCATAGGAAATGGTATAAGTGGCGCCTAACCTATCGCGTATGTTGATATAGGCGGCGCCTAAGCCATCACCTATGTTGACATAGGCGGCGCCTAACCTATCGCCTAAGTGAGGTAGTGAGCATAGACAATGGTATAAGAGGCACCTAACCTATCGCCTATGTTGATATAGGAGACACCTAAAACATCGCCTAAGTGAGGTTGCGAGCATAACCAATGGTATAAGCGGCGCCTAACCTATCGCCTATGTTGATATAGGCGCCGCCTAAGCGATCGCCTATGTTGTCTTAGGCGTTGTGTAACCTATCGCCTAAGTAAGGCGGTGAGCATAGGCAATGGTATAAGCGGTGCATAACCTATCGCCTATGTTGATATAGGTGGCGCCTAAGCCATTGTCTATGTTGACATAAACCGAGCCTAACATATCGCCTAAGTGATAAAGTGAGCATAGGTAATGGTATAAGTGGCGCCTAACCTAGCGCCTATGTTGATATAGGCGGCGCCTAACCTATCGCCTTAGTGAGGCAGAAAGCATTGGCAATGGTATAAGCGGCGCCTAATCTATCGCCTATGTTGATATAGGCGGCGCCTAAGAGATCGCCTATGTTGACATAGGTGGTGCCTAACCTATCTCCTAAGTGAGGCAGTGAGAATAGGCAATGGTATAAGCGGCGCCTAACCTGTTGCCTATGTTGATATAGGCGGCACCTAATCCATCGACTATGTTGACATAGCCGGCACCTAACCTATCGCCTAAGTGAGGCAGTGAGCATAGGTAATGGTATAAGCGAAGCCTAACCTATCGACTATGTTGATATAGGTGGCGCCTATGGCATCGTTTATGTTTAGATAGACGACGTCTTAGCTATCGCCTAAATGAGGCAGCGAGCATAGGCAATGGTATAAGAGGGGCCTAAATTATCTCCTATGTTGACGTACATGGCGCCTAAGGCATTGCCTATGTTTATATATGCGGCACCTAACCTATCGCCTATGTGAGGCAGTAAGCATAGGCAATGGAATAAGCAGCGCCTAACTTGTCGCCTATGTTGATATAGGCGGCGCCAAATCCATCGCATATGTTGACATAGGCGTCACCTAACCTATCATCTAAGTAAGGCAGTGAGCATAGGTAATGGTATAAGCGGCGCCTAACCTATCGCCTATGTTGATATAGGTGGCACCTATGGCATCGCCTATGTTTACATAGGCGGCGCCTAACCTATCGCCTCAGCGAGGTAGCAAGCATTGGCAATGGTATAAGCAATGCATAACCTATCGCCTATGTTGATATACGTGGCGCCTGAGCCATTGCCTATGTTTATATATGTGGAGCCTAACCTATCGCCTAAGTGAGGCAATAAGCATAGGCAATGCTGTAAGCGGTGCCAAACATAGCGCCTATGTTTATATAGGCGGTGCCTAAGCCATCACCTATGTTTACGTAGGTGGTGCCTAACCTATCGCCTAATTGAAGCAGTGAGCATAGGCAATGGTATAAGCGGCGCCTAGCTTATCGCCTATGTTTTTATAGGCGGTGCTTAAGCCATTGCGTATGTTGACATAGGCGGAGCCTAACCTATTGCCTAAGTGAGGCAGTGAGAATAGGCAATGGTATAAGTGGCGCATAACCAATCGCCTATGTTGATATAGGAGGCGCCTAAACCAACGCCTATGTTAACATAGGCGGCATCTAATCTATCGCCAAATTGAGGCACTGAGCATAGGCAATTGTATAAGCGGTGCCTAACCTATCTCCTATGTTGATATAGGCAGCGCCTAAGCCATCGCCTATGTTGACATAGGCGGCGCCTAACCTATCACCTAAGTGAGGTAGTGAGCATAGAAAATGGTATAAGCAGAGCCTAACCTATCGCCTATGTTGATATAGGCGGCACCTAAGCCATCACCTAAGTAAGGTAGAGAGCATAGCCAATGGTATAAGCAGCGCCTAACCTATCGCCTATGTTGATAGAGGTGGTGCCTAAGAGATCACCTATGTTAAAACAGGCGGCACCTAACGTATCGTCTAAGTAAGGCGGTGAGCATAGGCAATTGTATAAGCGGTGCATAACCTATCGCCTATGTTGATATAGGTGGCGCCTAAGCCATTTCCTATGTTGACATAGACGGAGCCTAACCTATCACCTAAGTGAGGCAGTGAGCATAGGTAATGGTATAGACGACACCTAACCTATCTCCTATGTTGATATAGGTGGCGCCTAAGCCATTACCTTTGTTGACATAGAAGGCGCCTAACCTATCGCCTAAGTGAGGCAGTGAGCATAGGCAATGGTAAAAGCGGTGCCTAACCTAACGCCTATGTTGATATAGACGGTGCCTAAGACATCGCCTATGTTGACATAGGCGGTGCCTAACCTATCGCCTAATTGAGGCAGTGAGCATAGGATATGGTATAAGCGGCGCCTAACCTATCGCCTATGTTGATATAGGTGGCGCCTAATCCATCACCTATGTTGACCTAGGCGGAGCCTAACCTATTACCTATGTGAGGCAGTGAGCATAGGTAATGGTATAAGCGGCGCCTAACCTATCGCCTATGTTGATATAGATGGCACCTATGGCATCGCCTATGTTTACATTGGCGGCGCCTAACCTATCGCCTAAGTGAGGTAGCAAGAATTGGCAATGGTATAAGCAACGCCTAACCTATCGCCTATGTTGATATACGTGGCGCCTAAGCCCTTGCCTATGTTTATATATGTGGCGCCTAACCTATCGCCTAAGTAAGGCAGTAAGCAGAGGCAATGCTATAAGCGGTGCCAAACTTAACACCTATGTTGATATAGGCGGTGCCTAAGCCATCGCCTATGTTTACGTAGGTGGTGCCTAATCTATCGCCTAATTGAAGCAGTGAGCATAGGCAATTGTATAAGCGGCGCCTAGCCTATCGCCTATGTTTATATAGGCGGTTGTTAAGCCATTGCCTATGTTGACACAGACGGAGCCAAACCTATCGCCTAAGTAAGGTAGTGAGCATAGACAATGGTATAAGAGGCGCCTAACCTCTCGCCTATGTTGATATAGGAGACACCTATTCCATCGCCTAAGTGAGGCTGTGAGCATAGCCAATGGTATAAGCGGCGCCTAACCTATCGCCTATGTTGATATAGGCGCCGCATAAGCGATCGCCTATGTTGTCTTAGGCGGCGTCTAACCTATGGCCTAAGTAAGGCGGTGAGCATGAGCAATGGTATAAGCGGTGCATAACCTATCGCCTATGTTGATATAGGTGGCGCCTAAGCCACTGTCTATGTTGACATAAACCGTGCCTAACATATCGCCTAAGTACGAAAGTGAGCATAGGTAATGGTATAAGCGGCGCCTAACCTAGCGCCTATATTGATATAGGTGGCGCCTATGCCATCACCTATGTTGACATAGAAGGCGCCTAACCTATCGCCTATATGTGGCAGAGAGAATAGGCAATGGTATAAGCGGCGCCTAACCTATCACCTATGTTGATATACGTGGCTCCTATCGCATATCCTATGATTACATAGGCGGCGCCTAACCTATCTCCTTAGTGAGGCAGCAAGCATAGGCAATGGTATAAGCGGCGCCTAACCTATCGCCTATGTTGATATAGGCGGCACCTAAGCGATCACCTATGTTTACATAGGCGGTGCCTAACCTATCGCCAAATTGAGGCAGTGATCATAGGCAATGGTAAAATCGGCGCCTAACCTATCTCCTATGTTGATATAGGCGGTGCCTAAGCCATCGCCTATGTTGACATAGGCGGCCCCTAACCTATTTCCTAGGTAAGGCAGTGAGCATAGGTAATGGTATAAGCGGCGCCTAACCTATCGCCTATGTGGATATAGGTGGCGCCTATGGCATCTCCTATGTTTACATAGGCGGCGCCTAACCTATCGCCTTAGTGAGGCATCAAGCATAGGCAATGGTATAAGCGGCGCCTAAACTATCGCCTATGTTGATATAGGCGGTGCCTAACCTATCTCTGAAGTACGGCGGTTAGAATAGGCAATGGTATAAGCGGCGCCTAACCTGTTGCCTATGTTGATATAGGCGGCACCTAATCCATCAACTAAGTTGACATAGACGGCCCCTAACCTATTGCCTAAGTGAGGCAGTGAGCATAGGTAATGGTATAAGAGGAGCCTAACCTATCTACTATGTTGATATAGGTGGCGCCTATGGCATCGTTTATGTTTACATAGACGACGTATAACCTATCGCCTAAATGAGGCAGCGAGCATAGGCAATGGTATAAGCGGGGCTAACTTATCGCCTATGTTGACGTACGTGGTGCCTAAGCCATTGCCTATGTTTATATATGCGGCACCTAACCTATCGCCTAAGTGAGGCAGTAAGCATAGGCAATGGTATAAGCAGCGCCAAACCTGTCACCTATGTTGATATAGGCGGCGCCTAATCCATCGCATATGTTGACATAGGCGTCACCTAACCTATCATATAAGTGAGGCAGTGAGCATAGGTAATGGTATAAGCGGCGCCTAACCTATCGCCTATGTTGATATAGGTGGATCCTATGCCATCACCTATGTTGACATAGGCGGAGCCTAACCTATTACCTATGTGAGGCAGTGAGCATAGGTAATGGTATAAGCGGCGCCTAACCTATCGCCTATGTTGATATAGGTGGCACCTATGGCATCGCCTATGTTTACATAGGTGGCGCCTAACCTATTGCCTAAGTGAGGTAGCAAGCATTGGCAATGCTATAATCGGTGCCAAACTTAACGCCTATGTTGATATAGGCGGTGCCTAAGCCATCGCCTATGTTTACGTAGGTGGTGCGTAACCTATCGCCTAATTGAAGCAGTGAGCATAGGCAATGGTATAAGCGGCACCTAGCCTATCGCCTATGTTTATATAGGCGGTGCTTAAGCCATTGCCTATGTTGACATAGACGGAGCCTAACCTATCGCCTAAGTGAGGCAGTGAGAATAGGCAATGGTATAAGTTGCGCCTAACCTATCGCTTATGTTGATATAGGAGGCGCCTAAACCAACGCCTATGTTAACATAGGCAGCATCTAATCTATCGCCAAATTGAGGCACTGAGCATAGGCAATTTTATAAGCGGTGCCTAACCTATCGCCTATGTTGATATAGGCAGCGCCTAAGCCATCGCCTATGTTGACGTAGGCGGCGCCTAACCTATCACCTAAGTGAGGTAGTGAGCATAGAAAATGGTATAAGCGGAGCCTAACCTATCCCCTATGTTGATATAGGCGGAACCTAAGCCATCGCCTAAGTAAGGTAGAGAGCATAGCCAATGGTATAAGCGACTCCTAACCAATCGCCTATGTTGATAGAGGTGGCGCCTAAGAGATCACCTATGTTAAAACAGGTGGCACCTAACCTATCGTCTATGTAAGGAGGTGAGCATAGGCAATGGTATAAGCGGCGCATAACCTATCGTCTATGTTGATATAGGTGGCGCCTAAGCCATTGCCTATGTTGACATAGACGGAGCCTAACCTATCACCTAAGTGAGGCAGTGAGCATAGGTAATGGTATAAGCGATACCTAACCTATCTCCTATGTTGATATAGGTTGAACCTAAGCCTTCACCTATGTTGACATAGAAGGCGCCTAACCTATAGCCTAAGTGAGGCAGTAAGCATAGGCAATGGTAAAAGCGGTGCCTAACCTATCGCCTATGTTGATATAGACGGTGCCTAAGACATCGCCTATGTTGACATAGGCGGTGCCTAACCTAACGCCTAATTGAGGCAGTGAGCATAGGATATGGTATAAAAGGTTCCTAACCTATCGCCTATGTTGATATAGGTGGCACCTAAGCCATCACCTATGTTGACATAGGCGGAGCCTATCCTATTACCAATGTGAGGCAGTGAGCATAGGTAATGGTATAAGTGGCGCCTAACCTATCGCCTATGTTGATATAGGTGGCACCTATGGCATCGCCTATGTTTACATAGGCGGCGCCTAACCTATCGCCTGAGTGAGGTAGCAAGCATTGGCAATGGTATAAGCAAAGCCTAACCTATCGCCTATGTTGATATACGTGGCGCCTAAGCCATTGCCTATGTTTATATATGTGGCGCCTAACCTATCGCCTAAGTGAGGCAGTAAGCATAGGCAATGCTATAAGCGGTGCTAAACGTAACGCCTATGTTGATATAGACGGTGCCTAAGTCATCGCCTATGTTTACGTAGGTGGTGCCTAACCTATCGCCTAGTTGAAGCAGTGAGCATAGGCAACGGTACAAGCGGCGCCTAGCCTATCGCCTATGTTTATATAGGCGGGGCTTAAGCCATTGCCTATGTTGACATAGACGGAGCCTAACCTATCGCCTAAGTGAGGAAGTAGGTATAGGAAATGGTATAAGTGGCGCCTAACCTATCGCCTATGTTGATATAAGAGACGCCTAAACCAATGCCTTTGTTATCATAGGCGGCATCTAATCTATCGCCAAATTGAGGAACTGAGCATAGGCAATTGTATAAGCGGAGCCTAACCTATCGCCTATGTTGATATAGGCGGCACCTAAGCCATCGCCTAAGTAAGGAAGAGAGCATAGCGAATGGTATAAGCGGCGCCTAACCAATCGCCTATGTTGATACAGGTGGCGCCTAAGAGATCACCTATGTTAAAACAGGCGGCACCTAACCTATCGTCTAAGTAAGGCGGTGAGCATAGGCAATGGTATAAGCGGCGCATAACCTATCGCCTATGTTGATATAGGCAGCACCTAAGCCATTGCCTGTGTTTATATATGTGGCGCCTAACCTATCGCCTAAGTGAGGCAGTAAGCATAGGCAATGCTATAAGCGGTGTTAAACTTAACGCCTATGTGGATATAGGCGCTGCCTAAGCCATCGCCTATGTTTACGTAGGTGGTGCCTAACCTATCGCCTAATTGATGTAGTGAGCATAGGCAATGGTATAAGCGGTGCCTAGCCTATCGCCTATGTTTATATAGGCGGTGCTTAAGCCATTGCGTATGTTGACATAGACGGAGCCTAACCTATCGCCTAAGTGAGGCAGTGAGAATAGGCAATGGTATAAGTGGCGCCTAACTTATCGCCTATGTTGATATAGGAGGCGCCTAAACCAACGCATATGTTAACATAGGCGGCATCTAATCTATCGCCAAATTGAGTCACTGAGCATAGGCAACTGTATAAGCGGTTCCTAACCTATCACCTATGTTGATATCGGCAGCGCCTAAGCCATCGCCTATGTTGACATAGGCGGCGCCTAACCTATCACCTAAGTGAGGTAGTGAGCATAGAAAATGGTAGAAGCAGAGCCTAACCTATCGCCTATGTTGATATAGGCGGCACCTAAGCCATCGCCTAAGTAAGGTAGAGAGCATAGCCAATGGTATAAGCGGCGCCTAACCTATCGCCTATGTTGATAAAGGTGGCGCCTAAGAGATCACCTATGTTAAAATAGGCGGCACCTAACCTATCGTCTAAGTAAGGCGGTGAGCATAGGCAATGGTATAAGCGGCGCATAACCTATCGCCTATGTTGATATAGGTGACGCCTAAGCCATTGCCTATGTTGACATAGACGGAGCCTAACCTGTCACTTAAGTGAGGCAGTGAGCATTGGTAATGGTATAAGCGATACCTAACCTATCTCCTATGTTGATATAGGTGTCGCCTAAGCCATCACCAATGTTGACATAGAAGGCGCCTAACCTATCGCCTAAGTGAGGTAGTGAGCATAGGCAATGGTAAAAGCGGTGCCTAACCTATCGCCTATGATGATATAGACGGTGCCTTTGACATCGCCTATGTTGACATAGGCGGTGCCTAACCTATCGCCTAATTAAGGCAGTGATCATAGGATATGGTATAAGCGACGCCTAACCTATCGCCTATGTTGATATAGGTGGCGCCTAAGCCATCACCTATGTTGACATAGGCGGAGCCTAACCTATTTCCTATGTGAGGCAGTGAGCATAGGTAACGGTATAAGCGACGCCTAACCTATCGCCTAAGTGAGGTAGCAAGCATTGGCAATGGTATAAGAAACGCCTAACCTATCGCCTGTGTTGATATACGTGGGGCCTAAGCCATTGTCTATGTTTATCTATGTGGCGCCTAACCTATCGCCTAAGTGAGGCAGTAAGCATAGGCAATGCTATAAGCGGTGCCAAACTTAACGCCTATGTTGATATAGGCGGTGCCTAAGCCATCGTCTATGTTTACGTAGGTGGTGCCTAACCTATCGCCTAACCGAAGCAGTGAGCATAGGCAATGGTATAAGCGGCGTCTAGCCTATCGCCTATGTTTATATAGGTGGTGCTTAAGCCATTGCCTATGTTGACATAGACGGAGCCTAACCTATCGCCTAAATGAGGCAGTTAGTATAGGAAATGGTATAAGTGGCGCCTAACCTATCGCCCTTGTTGATATAGGAGGCGCCTAAACCAACGCCTATGTTATCATAGGCGACATCTAATCTATCGCCAAATTGAGGCACTGAGCATAGGCAATTGTATAAGCGGTGCCTAACCTATCGCCTATGTTGATATAGGCAGCGCCTAGGCCATCGCCTATGTTGACATAGGTGGCGCCTAACCTATCACCTAAGTGAGGTAGTGAGCATAGAAAATGGTATAAGCGGAGCCTAACCTATTGCCTATGTTGATATAGGCGGCACCTAAGCCATCGCCTAAGTAAGGCAGAGAGCATAGCCAATGGTATAAGTGGCGCCTAACCTATCGTCTATGTTGATAGAGGTGGCGCCTAAGAGATCACCTATGTTAAAACAGGCGGCACCTAACCAATCGTCTAAGTAAGGCGGTGAGCATAGGCAATGGTATAAGCGGCGCATAACCTATCGCCTATGTTTATATAGGTGGCGCCTAAGCCATTGCCTATGTTGACATAGACGTAGACTAACCTATCACCTAAGTGAGGCAGTAAGCATAGTTAATGGTATAAGCAACACCTAACCTATCTCCTATGTTGATATAGGTGGCGCATAAGCCATCACCTATGTTGACATGGAAGGCACCTAACCTATAGCCTAAGTGAGGCAGTGAGCATAGGCAATGGTAAAAGAGGTGCGTAACCTATCGCCTATGTTGATATAGATGGTGCCGAAGACATCGCCTATGTTGACATAAGCGGGGCCTAACCTATCACCTAATTGAGGCAGTAAGCATAGGATATGGTATAAGCGACACCTAACCTATCGCCTATGTTGATACAGGTGGTGCCTAAGCTATTACCTATTTTGACATAGGCGGAGCCTAACCTATTACCTATGTGAGGCAGTGAGAATAGGCAATGGAATGACCAGCGCCTAACCTATGACCTATGTTGATATAGGCGGCACCTAGTCCATCGCCTATGTTGAAATAGGCGGTGCCTAACCTATCGCCTAAGTGAGGCAGTGAGCATAGGCAACGGTATAAGCGGCACCTAACCTATCGCCTATGTTGATATAGGCGGCTCCTAAGCCATAGCCTATGTTAACATAGGCGGCGCCTAACCTATCACCTAAGTGAGGCAGTAAGCATAGACAATGGTATAAGAGGCGCCTAACCGATCACCTATATTGATATAGGCGGCACCTAAGCCATCGCCTAAGTGAGGATGTTAGCATAGGCAATGGTATAAGGGGCGCCTAACCTAGCGCCTGTGTCTATATAGGCCGAACCTAAGCGATCGCCTATGTCGATAGAGGCGGCGCCTAATCTATCTCCTAAGTGAGGTGGTGAGCATAGGCAATGGTCTAAGCGGCGCCTAACCTTTCGCCTATGTTGGTATTGGCAGCACCTAATCCATCGACTATGTTGACATAGGTGGCACCTAACCTATCACCTAAGTGAGGCAGTGAGCATAGGTAATGGTAAAAGTGGCGCCTAACCTATCGCCAATGTTGATATAGGTTGCGCCTATGGCATTACATATGTTTGCATAGGCGGTGCCTAACCTATCGCCTAAGTGAGGCAGTAAGCATAGGGAATGGAATAAGCGTCGCCTAACCTAACGCCTATGTTGATATAGGCGGCGCCTAACCTATCGCCTATGTTGATATTGGCGGCGCCTAAGCCATCCCCTATGTTGACGTAGGAGGTGCCTAACCTATCGCCTAATAGAAGCAATGACCATAGGCAATGGTATAAGCGGCACCTAACCTATCTCCTATGTTGATATAGGCGGCGCCTAAGCCATCGCCTATATTAACATAGGCGGCACCTAACCGATCGCCTAAGTGAGGCAGTGAGCATAGGTAATAGTATAAGCGACGCTTAACCTGTCGCCCATGTTGATATAGGTGGCGCCTATAGCATCTCCTATGTTTACATAGGCAGCGCCTAACCTATTGCCTTAGTGAGGCAGCAAGTATAGGCAATGGTAGAAGCGACGCCTAACCTATCGCCTATGTTGATATAGGCGGCGCCTAAGCGATCGCCTAACCTATCACCTAAGTGAGGCGGTGAGAATAGGCAATGGTATAAGCGGCTCCTAACCTATCACCTATGTTAATATAGGCAGCTCCAAATCCATCGACTATGTTGAAATAGGCGGCATCTAACCTATCGCCTAAGTGAGGTAGGTAGCATAGGTAATATTATAAGTGGCGCGAAAACTATCGCTTATGTTTTCATAGGCAGCGCCTAACCTATCGCCTATGTGAGGCAGCGAACATAGGAAATGGTATAAGCGGCGCCTAACCTATCGCCTGTGTTGACATACGTGGTGCCTAAGCCATTGCCTATGTTTATATATGCGGCGCCTAACCTATCGCCTAAGTGAGGCGGTTAGTATAGGAAATGGTATAAGCAGCCCCTAACCTTTCGCCTATGTTGATAAAGGCGGCACCTAACCTATCGCCTAAGGCAGTTAGCATTGGTAATGGTATAAGCGACGCCTAACCTATCGCCTTTGCTGATATAGGTGGCCCCTATGGCATCGCCTATGTTTACATCGGCGGCGCCTAACTTATCGCCTAAGTGAGGCAGCTAGAATAGGCAATGGTATATGCGGCGCCTAACCTATCGCCTATGTTGATATACGTGGCACCTAAACCATTGCCAATGTTTAAATAGGCGGCGGTTAATCTATCGCCTAATTAAGGAGTAAACATTGGCAATGGTATAAGCGGCGCCTAACCTAACGCCAATGTTTATATAGGCAGCGCCTAAGCCATCGCCTAAGTTGACGTAGGCGTTGCCTAACCTATCGCCTAATTAAGGCAGTGAGCATAGGCAATGGTATAAGCGGCGCCTAACCTATCGCCTATGTTGATATAGGCGGTGCCTAATTCATTGCTTATGTTGACATAGACGGAGCCTAACCTATCGCCTATGTCAGGCAGTGAGCATAGGAAATCATATAAGCGGCGCCTAACGTATCGCCTATGATGATATAGGCGATGCCTAATCCATCGTTTATGTTGTCATAGGCGGCGCCTAACTTATCGCCTAAGTAAGGCAGTGAGCATAGGCAATGGTATAAGCGGCGCCTATCCTATCATTTATGTTGATATAGGAGGCGCCTAAACCATCGCCTATGTGAACATAGGCGGCGCCTAACCTATCAGCAAAGTGAGGTACTGAGCATAGGCAATGATATAAGCAGTGCCTCACCTATCACCTATGTTGATATAGGTGGCGCCTAAGGCATCACCTATGTTTACATAGGCGGAGCCTAACCTATTGCCTATGCAAGGCAGTGAGCATAGGCAATAGTATAAGCGGCGCCAAACCTATCGCCTATATTGACATATGTGGTGCCTAAGACATTGCCTATGTTTATATATGCGGCGCCTAACCTATGGCCTAAGTGAGGCAGTAAGTATCGACAGTGGTATAAGCGGCCCCTAACCTTTCGCCTATGTTGATAAAGGCGGCGCCTAATCCATCGCATATGTTGACATAGGAGGCACCTAACCTATCGCCTAAGGCAGTGAGCATTCGTAATGGTATAAGCGATGCCTAACCTATCGCCTATGTTGATATAGGTGGCGCCTATGGCATCGCCTATGTTTACATAGGCGGCGCCTAACTTGATATACGTGGCGCCTAAACCATCGCCAATGATTAAATACGCAGCGGCTAATCTATCGCCTAAGTTAGCCAGTAAGCATAGGCTATGGTATAAGCGGCCCCTAACCTAACGCCTATGTTGATATAGGCAGCGCCTATGCCATTGCCTATGTTTACGTAGGCCGTGCCTAACCTATCGCCTAATTAAGGCAGTGAGCATAGGCAATGGTATAAGCGGCGCCTAACCTATCGCCTATGTTGATATAGGCGGTGCCTAAGCCATTGCCTATGTTGACATAGACGTAGCCTAACCTATCGCCAATGTCAGGCAGTGAGCATAGGAAATCATATAAGTGACGCCTAACCTATCGTCTATGTTGATATAGGCGACGCCTAATCCATCGTCTATGTTGACATAGGCGGCGCCTAACCTATCGCCTAAGTGAGGAAGTGAGCATAAGCAATGGTATAAGCGGCGCCTAACATATCGCCTATGTTGATATAGGAGGTGCCTAAACCATCTCCTATGTTAACATAGGTTGCGCCTAACCTATCACCAAAGTGAGGTACTGAGCATAGGCAATGATATAAGCGGTGCCTAATCTATCACCTATGCTGATATAGGTGGAGACTAAGGCATCACTTATGTTGACATAGGCGGAGCCTAACCGATCGCCTATGTGAGGCAGTTAGCATAGGCAATGCTATAATTGGCGCGTAACGTATCACCCATGTTTATATAGGTGGTGCCTAAGCCATCCCTTATGTTGACATATGCGGCGCCTAACCTATCGACTAAGTGAGGCGGTGAGCGTAGGCAATGGTATATGCGGCACCTAACCTGTCGCCTATGTTGGTATAGGTGGCGCCTAATCCATCGACTATATTGACATAGGCGGCAGCTAACCTATCGCCCATGTAAGGCAGTGAGAATGGGTAACGGTATAAGCGACGCCTAAACTATAGTCTATGTTGATATAGAGGGCGCCTATGGCATCGCTTATGTTTACATAGACGACGCCTAACCTATCGCCTATATGAGGAAGCGAGCATAGGCAATGGTATAAGCGTTGCCTAACCTATGCCTTATGTTGATATACATGGCGCCTAAGCCATTGCCTATGTTTATATATGTGATGCCTAACCTATCGCCTAAGTGAGGCAGTAAGCATACGAAATGGTATAAGAGGCGCCTTACCTATCACCAATGTTGATATAGGCGGCACCTTAGCCATCACCTATGTTGACGTAGGCGGTGCCTGTCCTATCGCCAAATTGAGGCACTGAGCATAGGCAATGGTATAAGCGGCTCCTAACCTATCTCCTATGTTGATATAGGCGGCGCCTAAGACATCGCCTATGTTGACATAGACGGCACCTAACCTATCATTTAAGTAAGGCAGTGAGCATAAGTAATGGTATAAGCGGCGCCTAAACTATCGCCTATGTTGATTTAGGTGGCGCCTATGGCATCTCCAATGTTACATAGGCGGCGCCTAACCAATCGCCTTAGTGAGGCAGCAAGCATAGGAAATGGTATAAGCGGTGCCTAACCTATCCCTTATGTTGATATAGGCGGCGCCTAAGCGATCGCCTATGTTGATATAGGTGGCACCTAACCTATCGCCTAAGTAAGGTGGTGAGCATAGGCAATGGTATAAGCGGCGCATAACCTATTGCCAATGTTGATATAGGTGGCACCTAAGCCATTGCCAATGTTGACATAGACGATGCCTAACCTATCGTCAAAGTGAGGCAGTGAGCATAGGTAATGGTATAAGCGGCGCCTAACCAATCGCCTATGTTTATATAGGTGGAGCCTAAGCCATCTCCTATGTTGATATAGGAGGTGCCTAAACTATCGCCTATGTGAGGAAGTGAGGATAGGCAATGGTATAAGCGGCGCCTAACCTATCACCTATGTTGATATAGACGGCGCCTAAGCCATCGCCTATGTTGACATAAGCGGTGCCTAACCGATAGCCTAATTGAGGCAGTGAGCATAGTCAATGGTATAAGCGGTGCCTACCCTATCGCCTATGTTGATATAGGTGGCGCCTAAGGCATCACCCATGTTGACATAGGCAGAGCCTAACCTATCGCCTATGTGAGGCAGTGAGCATAGGCAATGGTATAAGCGGTGCCTAACCTATCGCCCATCTTTATATAGGTGGCGCCTAATCCATCGACTATGTTGATATAGGCAATGGTATAAGCGACGCCTAACCTGACGCCTATGTTGGTATAGGCGGCGCCTAATCCATCGACTATGATGATATAGGTGGCAGCTAACCTATCGCCTATGTAAGGCAGTGATAATAGGTAATGGAATAAGCGGTGCTTAACCTATTGTCTATGTTGATATAGAGGGCACCTATGGCATCGCTTATGTTAACATATACGATGCCTAACCTATCGCCTATGTGAGGAAGCGAGCTTATGCAACGGTATAAGCGGTGCCTAACCTATCGCCTATGTTGATATACATGGGGCCTAAGCCATTGCCTATGTTTATATATGCGACGCGTAACCTATCACCTAAGTGAGCCAGTAAGCATAGGCAATGGTATAAGAGGCGCCTTACCTATCTCCTATGTTGATATAGTCGGCACCTAAGCCATTGCCTATGTTGATGTAGGTGGTGCCTAACCTATTGCCAAATTTAGGCAGTGAGCATAGGCAATGGTATAAGCAGCGCCTAACCTATCGCCTATGTTGATATAGGCGGCGCCTAATCCATTGCCTATGTTGACATAGACCGAGCCTAACCTATCGCCTATGTTTGGCAGTGAGCACAGGAAATCATATAAGCGGTGCCTAACCTATCACCTATGTTTATATAGGCGACGCCTAATCCATCGTCTATGTTGACATAGGCGGCGCCTAACCTATCGCTTGAGTGAGGCAGTGAGAATAGGCAATGGTATAAGCGGTGCCTAACCTATCGCCTAAGTTGATATAGGAGGTGCCTAAACCAACCCCTATGTTATCATAGGCGGCGCCTAACCTATCGCCAAAGTGAGGCACTGAACATAGGCAATGGTATAAGCGGTGCCTAACGTATCGCCTATGTTGATATAGGTGGTGCCTAAGGCATCACCTATGTTGACATATGCGGAGCCTAACCTATCGCCTATGTGAGGCAGCGAGCATAGGCAATGGTATAAGCGGCGCCTAACCTATCGCCCATGTTGATATAGGTGGCGCCTAAGCCATTCCCTATGTTGACATAGGTGGTGCCTAACCTATCACCTAAGTGATGCGGTACGCATAGGCAATGGTATAAGCAGCGCCTAACCTATCTCCTATGTTGGTATAGGCGGCGCCTAATCCATCGACTATGTTGACATAGGCGGCAGCTAACCTATCGCCTAAGTAAGGCAGTTAGAATAGGTAATGGTATAAGCTGCGCCTAACCTATCGTCTATATTGATATAGATGGCGCCTATGGCATCGCTTATGTTTACATAAATGACGCCTAACCTATCGCCTATGTGAGAAAACGAGTATAGGCAATGGTATAAGCAGTGCCTAACCTATGCCTTATGTTGATATACATGGCGCCTAAGCCATTGCCTATCTTTAAATATGCGATGCCTAACCTATCGCCTAAGTGAGGCAGTAAGCATAGGCAATGGTATAAGAGGCGCCTTACCTATCACCTATGTTGATATAGGCGGCACCTAAGCCATCGCCTATGATGACGTAGGCGGTGCCTAACCTATCGCCAAATTGAGGCAGTGAGCATAGGCAATGGTATAAGTAGAACCTAACCTATCTCCTATGTTGATATAGGCGGAGCGTAATCCATCACCTATGTTGACATAGGCGGCACCTAACCTATCGCCTAAGTAAGGCAGTGAGCATAGGTAATGGTATAAGCGGTGCCTAACCTATCGCCTATGTTGATATAGGTGGCCCCTATGGCATCACCTATGTTGACATAGGCGGCACATAACCTATCGCCTAATTGAGGCAGTGAGCATAGGATATGGTATAAGCGGCGCCTAACCTATCGCCTATGTTGATATATGTGGCTCCTAAGCGATCGCCTATGTTGACATAGGCGGCGCCTAACCTACTCCTAAGTGAGGCGGTGAGCATAGGAAATGGTATAAACGGCATCTAACCTGTCGCCTATGTCGATATAGGTGGCACCTAATCCATCTACTATGTTGACATAGGCGGCACCTAACCTATCTCCTAAGTGAGGCAGTAAGCATAGGTAATGGTATTAGCGGAGCCTAACCTATCGCCTAAGTTGATATAGATGGATCTTATGGCATCGCTTATGTTTACATAGGCGGCGTCTAACCTATCACCTATGTGAGGCAGCGAGCATAGGCAATGGTATAAGAGGCACCTAACCTATCGCCTATGTACATATAGTTAGCGTCTATGCCATCGCCTATGTTGACATAGGTGGCGCCTAACCTATCGACTAAGTGAGCCAGTGAGCATAGGCAATGGTATAAGCGGCGCCTAACCTATCGCCTATGTTGATATAGGCGGTGCATCAGCCATCGCCTATGTTAACAAAGGTTGCGCCTAACCTATCTCCTAAAGGAGCCAGTGAGCATAGGCAATGGTATAAGCGGAGACTAACCTATCGCCTATATTGATATATGTGACGCCTAAGCCATCACCTCTTTTGACATAGGCGAAACATAACCGATCACCTATGATGATATAGGTGGTGCCTATGTCATCGCTTATGTTTGCATAGGCGGCGCCTAATCTATCGCCTAAGTGAGGAAGCGAGCATAGGCAATGGTATAAGCAGAGCCTATCCTATCACCTATGTTGATATAGGCGGCACCAAAGCCATCGCCTATGTTAGGCAGTGAGCATAGGTAATGGTATAAGTGGCCCCTAACCTATCGCCTATGTTGATATAGGTGGCGCCTATGGATTCTTCTATGTTTACATAGGAGGCGCCTAAGCTATCGCCTTAGTGAGGTAGCAAGCATAGGCAATGGTAAAAGCGGCGCCTAACCTATCGCCTATGTTGATATAGGTGGCACCTAAGCGATCGCCTATGTTGACATAAGCGCGCCTAACCTACTGCTAAGTGAGGCGGTGAGCATAGGAAATGGTATAAACGGCGTCTAACCTGTCGCCTATGTCGATATAGGCGGCACTTAATCCATCGACTATGTTGACATTGGCGGCACGTAACCTATTGCCAAAGTGAGGCAGTGAACATAGGTAATGGTATTAGCGCAGCCTAACCTATCACCTATGTTGATATAGGAGGAGCCTATGGCATCGCTTATGTTTACATAGGCAGCATCTAACCTATCGCCTAAGTGAGGCAGCGAGCATAGGCAATGGTATAAGCGGCGCCTAACCTATCAACTATGTTGACATGAGTGGGACCTAAGACAGTGCTTATGTTTATATATGCGGCGCCAAACCTATCGCCTAAGCGAGGCAGTAAGCATAGGCAATGGTATAAGAGGCGCCTAACCTGTCGCCTATGTTGATATAGGCGACGTCTAAGCCATCGTCTATTTTAACTTAGGTGGCGCCTAACCTATCGCCAATGTTGATATAAGCGGATCCATAGCCATCGTTAATGTTGACATAGGCGGTGCCTAACCTATCGCCTAATTAAGTCAGTGAGCATAGACAATGGTATTAGTGGCGCCTAACCTATCACCTATGCTTATATAGGCGTCACCTAAGCCATCGCCTAAGTGAGACAGTGAGTATAGGCAATGATATAAGGTGTGCCTAACCTATCGCCTATGTTGATATAGGCGGTGCCTAAGAGATCACCTATGTTGACATAGGCGGCGCCTAACCTATCGCCTAAGTGAGGCGGTGAGCATAGGCAAAGGTATAAGCAGCGCCTAACCTATCTCCTATGTTGATATAGGCGGCGCCTAATCCATCTCATATGATGACATATGTGGCACCTGACCTATATAGCCGGCACCTAACCTTGCGCCCGAGTGAGGCAGTGAGCATAGGTAATGGTATAAGCGATGCCTAACCCATCAACAATGTTCATATAAGTGGCGCTTATGGCATCGCCCATGTTTACATTGGCGGAGCCTAACCTATCTCCTATGTAAGGCAGCAACCATAAGCAATGGTATAAGCGGCGCCTAACCTATCGCCTATGTTGATATACGTGGTGCCTAAGCCATCGCCTATGTTTATATAGGTGGCGGCTAACCTATCGCCTAAGTGAGGCAGTACGCATAGGCTATGGTATAAGCGGAGCCTAACCTAAATCCTATGTTGATATAGGCGGCGCCTAAGCCATCGCCTATATTGACGTAGGCGTTGCCTAACCGATCTCCTACTTCAGGAAGTGAGCATAGGGAATAGTATAAGCGACGCCTAAGCCATTCCTTATATTGACATAGACGGAGCCTAACCTATCACCTATGTAAGGCAGTGAGCATAGGAAATGGTATAAGCCATGCCTAACCTTTCGCTTATGTTGATATAGGCGACGCCTAAGCCATCGCCTATGTTGACATAGGCAGCGCCTAACCTATCGCCTAAGTGAGGAAGTGAGCATAGGCAATGGTATAAGCGGGGCCTAACCTATCTCCTATGTTGATATAGGCGGCGCCAAAGCCATCACCTATGTTGAAATAGGAGGCACCTAACCTATCGCCTAAGTGAGGTAGTGAGCATAGGAAATGGTATTAGCGGCGCCTAACCTATCGCCTATGTTGATATAGCAAGCGCCTAACCTATCGCCTTTGTTGACATAGGCGGCGCCTAACCAATTGCCTAGGAGAGAATAGGCAATGGTATAAGTGGTGCCTAAGCTATCTCCTTTGTTGACATAAGCCGCACCTAACCTATCACCTATGTTAATATTGGCGGCGCCTAAGCCATCGCCTATGTTGACATGAGTGGCGCCTAAGCCATTGCTTATGTTTATATATGCGGCGCCAAAAATATCGCCTAAGCGAGGCAGTAAGCATAGGCAATGGTATAAGCGGCGCCTAACCTGTCGCCTATGTTGATATAGGCGACGCCTAAGCCATCATCTATGTTAACATAGGTGGCACCTAACCTATCGCCTAAGTGAGGAGGTGAGCTTAGGCAATGGTATAAGCAGCGCCTAACCTATTGCCTATGTTGATATAGGAGGCGCCTCAACCATCGCCTATGTTATCATAGGTGGCGCCTAACCTATCACCAAAGTGTGGCACTGAGCATAGGAAATGGTGTAAGCGGCGCCTAACCTATCGCCTATGTTAATATAGGCAGCGTCTAAGCCATCGCCTATGTTGACATAGGCGGCGCCTAACCTATCGCCTAAGTGAGGTAGTGAGCATAGATAATGGTATAAGCGACGCCTGACCTATCGCCTATGTTGATATAGGAGGCACCTATGCCATCGCCTAACTGAGGCAGTGAGCATAAACAATGGTATATGCGGCGCCTAACCTATCGCCTAAGAGATCGCCTATGATGACTTAGGCGGCACCTAACCTATCGCTTAAGTGAGGCAGTGAACATTGGTAATGGTATAAGAGGCGCTTAACCTATCGCCTATGTTGACATATGTGGAGCCTAAGCCATTGCCTATGTTTATATATACGGTGCCTAACCTATCGCCTAAGTGAGGAAGTAAGCACAGGCAATGGTATAAGCGGCCCCTAACATGTCGCCTATGTTTATATAGGCGGTGGTTAATCCATCGCATATGTTGACATAGGCGGCACCTAACCTATCCCTTAAGGCAGTGAGCATAGGTAATGGTATAAGCGACACCTAACCTATCTCCTATGTTGATATAGGTGGCGCCTATGGCATCCCTTATGTTTACGTAGGCGTCGCCTATGTTTACATAGGCGGCGCCTAACCTATCGCCTAACTGAGGAAGCTAGCATAGGCAATTGTATAAGCGGCGCCTAACCTATCGCCTATTTTGATATACATGGCGCCTAAGCCATCGCCTATGTTTAAATAGGCGTCGTTTAATCTATCGCCTAAGTGAGGCAGTAAGCATAGGCAATGGTATAAACGGCGCCTAACCTAACGCCTATGTTGATATAGGCAGCGCCTAAGCCATCATCTATGTTGACATAGGCTGCGCCTAACCTATCGCCTAAGTGAGGTGGTGAGCATAGGCAATGGTATAAGCGGCGCCTAACCTATCTTCTATGTTGATATAGGAGGCTCCTAAACCATCGCCTATGTTGACGTATGCGGTGCCTAACCTATCGCCAAATTAAGGCAGTGAGAATTCGCAATGGTATAAGCGGCGCCTAACCTATCTCCTAGGTTGATATAGACGGAGCCTAATCCATCGCCTATGTTGACGTAGGCGACACCTAACCTATCGCCTAAGTAAGGCAGTGAGCATAGGTAATGGTATAAGCGGCGCCTAACCTATCGCCTATGTTGATATAGGTGGCGCCTATGGCATCTCCTATGTTGTCATAGGAGGCGCCTAACATATCGCCTTAGTGGGGCAGCAAGCATAGGAAATGGTATAAGCGGCGCCTAACCTATCGCCTATGTTGATATATGTGGCACCTAAGTGATCGCTTATGTTGACATAGGCGACGCCTATCCTACTCCTAAGTCAGGCGGTGAGCATAGGAAATGGTATAAACGGCACCTAACCTGTCAACTGTGTCGATATAGGCGACACCTAATCCATCGACTATGTTGACATAGGAGGCACCTAACCTATCGCCTAAGTGAGGCAGTGAGCATAGGTCATGGTATTAGCGGAGCTTAATCTATTGCCTATGTTGATATAGGTCGATCCTATGGCATCGCTTATGTTTACATAGGCGGCGTCTAACCTATGGCCTAAGTGAGGCAGCCAGCATAGGCAATGGTATAAGCAACACCTAACCTATCGCCAATGTACATATAGGTGGCGCCTATGCCATCGCCTATGTTGACATAGGTGGCGCCTAACCTATCGACTAAGTGAGCCAGTGAGCATAGGCAATGGTATATGCGGCGCCTAACCTATCACCTATGTTGATATAGGCGGCGCATCAGCCTTTGCCTATGTTGACAAAGGCGGCGCCTAATCCATCGACTATGTTTACATAGGCGGCTCCTAACCTATCGCTTAAGTGAGGCAGTGAACATAGGTAATGGTATAAGCGGCGCCTAACCAATCGCCTAAGTTAGGCAGTGAGCATAGGCAATGGTATATGCGGAGCCTAACCTATCGCCTATATTGATATATGTGGCGCCTAAGCGATCACCAATGCTGACATAGGCGAAACATAACCTCTCACCAATGTTGATATAGGTGGCGCCTATGGCATCGCTTATGTTTACATAGGCGGCGCCTAATCTATCGCCTAAGTGAGGCAGCGAGCATAGGCAATGGTATAAGCGGCGCCTAAACTATCACCTATGTTGATATAGGCGGCACCTAAGCCATCGCCCAAGTTAGGCAGTGAGCATAGGTAATGGTATAAGCGGACCCTAACCTATGGCCTATGTTGATATAGGTGGCGCCTATGGCATCTCCTATGTGTACATAGGAGGCGCCTAACCTATTGCCTTAGTGAGGTAGCAAGTATAGGCAATGGTATAAGCGACGCCTACCCTATCGCCTATGTTGATATAGGCAGCACCTAAGCGATCGCCTATGTTGACATAGGCGCGCCTAACCTACTCCTAAGTGAGGCGGTGATCATAGTAAATGGTATAAACGGCGCCTAACCTGGCGCCTATGTCAATATACGCGGCACCTAATCCATCGACTATGTTGACATAGGCGGCACCTAACCCATTGCCTAAGTGAGGCAACGAACATAGGTAATGGTATTAACGGAGCCTAACCTATCACCAATGTTGATATAGGTGGAGCCTATGGCATCGCTTATGTTTACATAGGGGGCGTCTAACCTATCGCCTAAGTGAGGCAGCGAGCATAAGCAATGGTATAAGCAGCGCCTAACCTATCGCCTATGTTGACATGAGTGGCGCCTAAGCCATTTCTTTTGTTTATATATGCGGCGCCAAACCTATCGCCTAAGCGAGGCAGTAAGCATAGGCAATGGTATAACCGGCGCCTAACCTGTCGCCTATGTTGATATAGGCGACACCTAAGCCATCATCTATGTTAACGTAGGTGGCGCCTAACCTATCGCCTAAGTGAGGAGGTGAGCTTAGGCAATGGTATAAGCGGCGCCTCACCTATCGCCTATGTTGATATAGGAGGCGCCTAAACCATCGCCGATGTGAACATAGGTGGCGCCTAACCTATCGCCAAAGTGAGGCACTGAGCATAGGCAATGGTATAAGCGGCGCCTAACCTATCGCCTATGTTGATATAGGTAGCGTCTAAGCCATCGCCTATGCTGACATAGGCGGCGCCTAACCTATCGCCAAAGTGAGGTAGTGAGCATAGATAATGGTATAAGCGACGCCTAACCTATCGCCTATGTTGATATTAGAGGCACCTATGCCATCGCCTAACTGAGGCAGTGAGCATAAACAATGGTATATGCGGCGCCTAACCTATCGCCTAAGAGATCGCCTATGTTGACTTAGGCGGCACCTAACATATCCCTAAAGTGAGGCAGTGAACATAGGTAATGGTATAAGCGGCGCTTAACATATCGCCTATGTTGACATAGGTGGCGCCTATGGCATCGCTTATGTTTACATAGGCGGTGCCTAACCTATCGCCTAAGTGAGGCAGCGAGCATAGGCAATGGTATAAGCGGCACCTAACCTATCGCCTATGTTGACATTTGTGTAGCCTAAGCCATTGCCTATGTTTATATATACGGCGCCTAACCTATCGCCTAAGTGAGGAAGTAAGCACAGGCAATGGTATAAGCGGCCCCTAACCTGTCGCCTATGTTGATATAGGCGGTGCCTAATCCATCGCATCTGTTGACATAGGTGGCACCTAACCTATCCCCTAAGGCAATGAGCATAGGTAATGGTATAAGCGACACCTAACCTAACTCCTATGTTGATATAGGTGGGCCCTATAGCATCGCTTATGTTTACATAGGCGGCGCCTAACCTATCCCCTCAGTGTAGCAGCGAGCATAGGCAATGGTATAAGCGGCGCCTAACCTATCGCCTATGTTGATATACGTGGCGCATAAGCCATTGCCAATGTTTATATATGCGGCGCCCAACCTATCGACTAAGTGAGGCAGTAAGCATAGGCAATGGTATAAGCGGCGCCTAACCTATCGCCAATGTTGATATAGGCGGCGCCTAAGCCATCGCCTATTTTTACATAGGCGGTACCTAACCTATCGCCTAATTGAGGCAGTGAGCATAGGCAAGGGTATAAGCATCGCCTACCCTATCGCCTATGTTGATATAGTCGGCGCCTAAGCCATCGCCTATATTGACATAGGCGGCACCTAACCTATTGCCTAAGTGAGGAAGTGAGCATAGGTAATGGTATAAGCGGCGCCTAACCTATCTCCTATGTTGATATAGGTGGAGCCTATGGCATCTCCTATGTTTACATAGGTGACGCCTACCCTATAGCCTTAGTGATGCAGCAAGCATAGGCAATGGTATAAGCGGCGCCTAACCTATCGCCTATGTTGATATAGGCGGCGCCTAAGCGATCGCTGATATTGACATAGGCGGCGCCTAACCTATCGCCTAAGTGAGGCAGTTAGAATAGGCAATGGTATAAGCGGTTCCTAATGTATCGCCTATCTTTTTATTGGCGGCGCCTAATCCATTGACTATGTTTACATAGGCGGCTCCTAACCTATCGCTTAAGTGAGGCAGTGAACATAGGTAATGGTATAAGCGGCGCCTAACCTATCGCCTAAGTTAGGCAGCGAGTATAGGCAATGGTATAAGCGGTGCCTAACCTATCGGCTATGTTAACATACGTGGCACCTAAGCCATTGCCTATGTTTATATATACGGCGCCTAACCTATCGCCTAAGTGAGGAAGTAAGCACAGGCAATGGTATAAGCGCCCCCTAACCTGTCGCCTATGTTGATATAGGCGGTGCCTAATCCATCGCATATGTTGACATAGACGGCACCTAACCTATCCCCTAAGGCAGTGAGCATAGGTAATGGTATAAGCGACACCTAACCTATCGCCTATGTTGATATAGGTGGCGCCTATGGCATCGCCTATGTTTACATAGGCGGTGCCTAACTTATCGCCTAAGTGAGGAAGCTAACATAGGAAATGGTATAAGCGGTGCCTAACCTATCGCCTATGTTGATATACGTGGCGCCTAAGATATCGCCTATGTTTAAATAGGAGACGGCTAATCTTTCGCCTAAGTGAGGAAGTAAGCATAGGCAATGGTATAAGCGGCGCCTAATCTAACTCCTATGTTGATATAGGCATCGCCTAAGCCATCGTCTATGTTGACATAGGCTGCGCCTAACCTATCGCCTAAGTGCGGCGGTGAGCATAGGCAATGGTATAAGCGGTGCCTAACCTATCTCCTATGTTGATATAGGAAGCACCTAAACCATCGCCTATGTTAACATAGGTGGTGCCTAACCTATCGCATATGTTAACATAGGTGGTGCCTAACCTATCGCCAAAGTGAGGCACTGAGCATAGGCAATGGTATAAGCGGCGCCTAACCTATCGCCTATGTTGATATAGGTAGTGCCTAAGCCATTGCCTATGTTGACATAGGCGGCGCCTAACCTATCGCCTATGTGAGGTAGTGAGCATAGATAATGGTATACGCGGCGCCTAACCTATTGCCTATGTTTATATAGGAGGCAACTATGCCATCACCCAAGTAAGGCAGTGAGCATAGCCAATGGTATAAGCAGCGCCTAACCTATCGCCTAAGTTGATATAGTCGGCGCCTAAGCGACCGCTTATGTTGAATTAGGCGGTGCGTAAGAGATAGCCTATATTGACTTAGGCGGCGCCTAACCTATCGCCTGAGTAAGGTGCTGAGCATAGGCAATGGTGTAAGCAGCGCATAACCTATCGCCTATGTTGATATAGGTGGCGCCTAAGCCAGTGCCTATGTTGACATAGACCGAGCCTAACCGATCGCCTAAGTGAGAAAGTGAGCATAGGTAATGGTAGAAGCGGCGCCTATCTATCGCCTATGTTGATATAGGTGGCGCCTAAGCCATCACCAATGTTGACATAGAAGGCGCCTAACCTATCGCCAATGTTTACATAGGCGGCGCCTAACTTATCGCCTCAGTGTGTCAGCGAGCATAGGCAATGGTATAAGCGGCGCCTAACCTATCGCCTATGTTGATATACGTGGCTCCTAAGACATTGCCTATGTTTATATATGCGGTGCCCAACCTATCGACTAAGTGAGGCAGTAAGCATAGGCAATGGTATAAGCGGCGCCTAACCTATCGACAATGTTGATATAGGTGGTGCCTAAGCCATCGCCTATGTTGACATTGGCGACGCCTAAGCCATCGCCTATGCTGACGTAGGCGGTGCCTAACCTATCGCCTAATTGAGGCAGTGAGCATAGAAAATGGTATAAGCATCGCCTACCCTATCGCCTATGTTAATATAGGCGGCGCCTAAGCCATCGCCTATATTGACATAGGCGGCACCTAACCTATCACCTAAGTGAGGCAGTGATCATAGGTAATGGTATAAGCGGCGCCTAACCTATCGCCTATGTTGATAGAGGTGACGCCTATGCCATCGCCTAAGTCAGGCAGTGAGCATAGCCAATGGTATAAGCAGCGCCTAACCTATCGCCTAAGTTGATATAGGCGGCGCCTAAGAGATCACCTATGTTGACTTATGCGGCACCTAAGCGATCGCCTATGTTGACTTAGGCGGCGCCTAACATATCGCCTAAGTATGGTGGTGAGCATAGGCAATGGTATAAGCGGCGCATAACCTATCTCTTAAGATGATATAGGTGGCGCCTAAGCGAGTGCCAATGTTGACATAGACCGAGCCTAACCTATCGCCTATGTGAGAATGTGAGCATAGGTAATGGTATAAGCGGCGCCTATCTATCGCCTATGTAGATAAGGTGGCACCTAAGCCATCACCTATGTTGACATAAAAGGAGCCTAACCTATCGCCTAAGTGAGGCAGTGATTATAGGTAATGGTATAAGCGACTCCTAAGTTATCGCCAATGTTGATATAGGTGGCCCCTATAGCATCGCTTATGTTTACATAGGCGGCGCCTAACCTATCGCCTCAGTGTGGCAGCGAGCATAGGCAATGGTATAAGCGGCGCCTAACCTATTGCCTATGTTGATATACGTGGCGCCTAAGTCATTGCCTATGTTTGTATATGCGGCGCCCAACCTATCGACAAAGTGAGGAAGTAAGCATAGGCAATGGTATAAGCGGCGCCTAACCTATCGCCAATGTTGATATAGGCGACGCCTAAGCCATCGCCTATTTTGACGTAGGCGGAGCCTAACCTATCGCTTAATTGAGGCAGTGAGCATAGGCAATGGTATAAGCATCGCCTACCCTATCGCCTATGTTTATATAGGCGGCGCCTAAGCCATCTCCTATATTGACATAGGCGGCACCTAACCTATTGCCTAAGTACGGCAGTGAGCATAGGTAATGGTATAAGCGGCGCCTAACCTATCGCCTATGTTGATATAGGTGGAGACTAAGGCATCTCTTATGTTTACATGGCGGGGCCTAACCTATCGCCTTAGTGAGGCAGCTAGCATAGGCAATGGTATAAGCGGCGCCTAACCTATCGCCTATGTTGATATAGGCGGTGCCTAAGTGATCGCTGATGTTGACATAGGCTGCGCCTAACCTATCGCCATAGTGAGGCGGTGAGAATAGGCAATGGTATAAGCGGCGCCTAATGTGTAGCCTATGTTGATATAGGCGGCGCCTAATCCATCGACTATGTTGACATAGGCGGCACCTAACCTATCGCTTAAGTGAGGCAGTGAACATAGGTAATGGAATAAGCGGCGCCTAACCTATCGCCAATGTTGACAAAGGTGGCGCCTATGGCAACTCTTATGTTTACATAGGCGGCGCCTAACCTATCTCCTAAGTGAGGCAGCGAGCATAGGCAATGGTGTAAGCGGCGCCTAACCTATCGCCTATGTTAACATACGTGGCACCTAAGCCATTGCCTGTGTTTATATATACGGCGCCTAACCTATCGCCTAAGTGAGGAAGTAAGAACAGGAAATGGTATAAGCGGCCCCTAACCTGTCGCCTATGTTGATATAGGCGGTGCCTAATCCATCGCATATGTTGACATAGGCGGCACCTAACCTATCCCCTAAGGCAGTGAGCATAGGTAATGGTATAAGCGACACCTAACCTATCGCCTATGTTGATATAGGTGGCGCCTATGGCATCCCCTATGTTTACATAGGCGGCGCCTAAATTATTGCCTAAGTGAGGAAGCTAGCATAGGCAATGGTATAAGAGGCGCCTAACCTATCGCCTATGTTGATATACGTGGCGCCTAAGACATCGCCTATGTATAAATAGGCGACGGCTAATCTATCGCCTAAGAGAGGCAGTAAGCATAGGCAATGGTATAAGCGGCGCCTAACGTAACTCCTATGTTGATATAGGCAGCGCCTAAGTCATCGTCCATGTTGACATAGACTGCGCCTAACCTATCGCCTAAGTGAGGCGGTGAGCATAGGCAATGGTATAAGCGGCGCCTAACCTATCTCCTATGTTGATATAGGAGGCGCCTAAACCATCGCATATGTTAACATAGGTAGTGCCTAACCTATCGCCAATGTGAGGCACTGAGCATAGGCAATGGTATAAGTGGCGCCTAACCTATCGCCTATGTTGATATAGGCAGTGCCTAAGCCATCGCCTATGGTGACATAGGCGGCGCCTAACCTATCGCATATGTGAGGTAGTGAGCATAGATAATGGTATAAGAAGCGCCTAACCTATCGCCTATGTTTATATAGGAGGAAGCTATGCCATCGCCTGAGTGAGGCAGTGAGCATAGCCTATGGTATAAGCAGCGCCTAACCTATCCCCTAAGTTGATATAGGCGGCGCCTAAGTGATCGCCTATGTTGACTTAGGCGGCGCCTAAGCGATCACCTATGTTGACTTAGCTGGCGCCTAACCTATCGCCTAAGTAAGGTGGTGAGCATAGGCAATGGTATAAACGGCGCATAACCTACGCCTAAGTTGATATAAGTGGCGCCTAAGCCAGTGCCTATGTTGACATAGACCGAGCCTAACCTATCGCCTAAGTAAGAAAGTGAGCATAGGTAATGGTATAAGCGGCGCCTATCTATCGCCTATGTTGATATAGGTGGCGCCTATGCCATCACCTATGTTGACATAGAAGGCGCCTAACCTATCGCCTATGTTTACATAGGCGGCGCCTAACTTATCGCCTAAGTGAGGCAGCTAGCATAGACAATGGTATAAGCGGAGACTAACCTATCGCCTATGTTGATATACGTGGCGCCTAAGCCATCGCCTATGTTTAAATAGGCGGAGGCTAATCTATCGCCTAAGTGAGGCAGTAAGCATAGGCAATGGAATAAGCGGCGCCTAACCTATCGTCTATGTTGATATAGGCAGCGCCTAAGCAATCGCCTATGTTGACGTAGGAGCATCCTAACCTATCGCCTAATTGAGGCAGTGAGCATAGGCCATGGTATAAGCGGCGCCTAACCTATCGCATATGTTTATATAGGCGGCGCCTACGCCATTGCCTTTGTTGACATAGACTGAGCCTAACCTATCTCCTATGTAAGTTAGTGAGCATAGGAAATGGTATAAGCAACGCCTAACCTATCGCCTTTGTTGATATTGGCAACACCTAAGCAATCATCTATGTTTACATAGGTTGCGCCTAACCTATCGCCTAAGTGAGGCGGTGAGCATAGGCAATGGTATAAACGGCGCCTAACCTATCTCTTATGTTGATATAGGAGGCGCCTAAACCATCTCCTATGTTAACATAGCTAGCGCCTAACCTATCGCCAAAGTGAGGTACTGAGCATAGGCAATGGTATAAGCGGCGCCTAACCTATCGCCTATGTTGATATAGGCAGCGCCTAAGCCATCGCCTATGTTGACATAGGCGGCGCCTAACCTATCTCCTATTTGAGGTAGTGAGCATAGACAATGGTATAAGCGGCACCTAACCTATCTTCTATGTTGATATAGGAGGCACCTCTGCCATCGCCAAAGTGAGGCAGTGACCATAGCGAATGGTATAAATGGCGTCTAACCTATCACCTATGTTGATATAGGCGGCGCCTAAGCGATCGCCTATGTTTACTTAGGCGGCGCCTAACCTATCGGCTAAGTAAGGCGGTGAGCATATGCAATGGTATAAGTGGTGCATAACCTATCGCCTATGTTTATATAGGTGGCGCCTAAGCCATTGCCTATGTTGACATAGACCGAGACTAACCTGTCTCCTATGTAAGAAAGTGAGCATAGGTAATGGTATAAGCGGTGCCTATCTATCACCTATGTTGATATAGGTGGCGCCAAAGCCATCACCTTTGTTGACATAGAAGGCACCTATCCTATCGCCTATGCTGATATAGATGGCGTCTAAGCCAGCGCCTATGTTGACATAGGCGGAGCCTAACCTATCACCTTTGTGAGGCAATGAGAATAGGCAATGGTATAACCGGCGCCTAACCTATCGCCTATGTTGATATAGGAGGCGCCTAAGCCATCGCCTATGTTAACATAGGTGGCGCCTAACTTATCGCCTAAGTGAGGCAGTGAGCATAGGCAATGGTATAAGCGGCGCCTAACCTATCGCCTATGTTGATATATGCGGCGCCTAAGCCATCACCTATGTTGACATAGGCGGCGCCTAACCTATCGCCTATGTTGATATAGGCAGCACCATATCCATTGCCTCTGTTGACATAGGCGGCCTCTAACCTATCGCCTAAGTGATGCAGTGAGCCTAGACAATGGTATAAGCGGCGCCTAACCTATCACCTATGTTGATATATGTGGCACCTAAGCCATCGCCTAAGTGAGGCAGTTAGCATAGGCAATGGTATAAGCGACGCCTAACCAATCGCCTATGTTGATATAGGCGGAGCCTAAGCGATCGCCTTTGTTGACATAGGCGGCGCCTAACCTATCTCCTAAGTGAGGCGGTGAGCATAGGCAATGGTATAAGCGGAGCCTAACCTGTCGCCTATGTTGGTATAGGTGGCGCCTAATCCATCGACTATGTTGTCATAGGCGGCACCTAACCTATCGCCTAAGTGAGGCAGTGATCATAGGTAATGGTATAAGCGGTGCCTAACGTATCGCCAATGCAGATATAGGTGGTGCCTATGGCATCGCTTATGTATACATAGGCGGAGCCTAACCTATCGCCTAAGTGAGGCAGCGAGCATAGGCAATTGTATAAGAGGCGCCTAACCTATCGCCTATGTTGATCTACAGGGAGCCTAATCCATTGCCTATGTTTATATATGCGGCGCCCAACCTATGGCCTAATCTATTTCCAATGTTGATTTAGGCGGCGCCTAAGACATAGCCTATGTTGACGTAAGCGGTGCCTAACCTATCGCCTAATGAGGCAGTGACCATAGGCAATGGTATAAGCGTCGCCTAATATATCGCCTATATTGATATAGGCGGCACCTAAGCCATCGACAATGTTGACATAGGCGGCACCTAACCTATCGCCTAAGTGAGGCGGTGAGCATAGGTAATGGTATAAGTGGCGCCTAACCTATAACCTATGTTGACATAGGTGGCGCCTATGGCATCACTTATGATTACATAGGCGGCGCCTAACGTATCGCTTAAGTGAGGCAGCGAGCATAGGAAATGGTACAAGCGGAGCCTAACCTATCGCCTATGATGACATACGTGGTGCCTAAGCCATTACCTATGTTTATATATGCAGTGCCTAACCTTTCACCTAAGTTAGGCAGTAAGCATAGGCAATGGTATAAGTGGCCCCTAACCTGTTCCCTATTTTGATATAGGCGCCGCCTAATCCATCGCATATGTTGACATAGGCGGCACCTAACCTATCGCCTAAGGCAGTCAGCATAGCTAATGGTATAAGTGGTGCATAACCTATCTCCTATGTTGATATAGGTGGCACCTATGGCATCACCTATGTTTACATAGGCGGCACCTAACTTATCGCCTAAGTGAGGCAGCTAGAATAGGCAATGGAATAAGCGGCACCTAACATATCGCCTATGTTGATATACATGGCCCCTAAGCCATCGCCTATGTTTAAATAGAAGGTGGCTAATCTATCGCCTATGTGAGGCAGTAAGCATAGGCAATGGTATAAGCGACGCCTAACCTAACGCCTATGTTGATATAGACAGCGCCTAACCCATCGCCTGTGTTGACGTAGGCGGTGCCTAACCTATCGCCTAAGTGAGGTAGTGAGCATAGACAATGGTATAACTGGCACCGAACCTATCGCCTATGTTGATATAGGAGGCACCTATGCCATCGCCTAAGTGAGGCAGTGAGCATCGGCAATGGTATAAGCGGCGCCTAACCTATCGCCTATGTTGATATAGGCAGCGCCTAAGCGATCGCCTATGTTGACTTAGGCGGAGCATAGGCAATGGTATAAGCGGCGCATAACCAATCGCCTATGTTGATATAGGTGGCGCCTAAGTCATTGCCTATGTTGACATAAACCGAGCCTAACATATCGCCTACGTGAGAAAGTGAGCATAGGTAATGGTATAAGCAACGCCTATCTATGGCCTATGTTGATTTAGGTGGCGCCTAAGCCATCACCTATGTTGACATAGAAGGCGCCTAACCTATCGCATAAGTGAGGCAGTGAGCATAGGCAATGGTATAAGCGGTGCCTAACCTATCGCCTATGCTGATATAGACGGCGCCTAAGCCATCGCCAATGTTGACATAGGCAGTGCCTAACCTATCGCCTAATTGAGGCAGTGAGCATAGGAAATGGTATAAGTGGTGCCTAACCTATTACCTATCTTGATATCGGTGGCGCCTAAGCCATCACCTATTTTGACATAGGCGGAGCCTAACCTATTACCAATGTAAGGCAGTAAGAATAGGCAGGGGTATAATCGGCGCCTAAACTATCGCCTATGTTGATATAGGCGGAGCCTAAGACATCGCCTATGTTGACGTAGGTGGCGCCTAACCTATCGCCTAAGTGAGGCAGTGAGCATAGGCATTGGTATAAGCGGCTTCTAACCTAACGCCTATGTTGATATAGGCGGCGTCTAAGCCATCACCTATGTTGACATAGTTGGCGCCTAACCTATCGCCTATGATTATAAAGGCAGCACTATATCCATTGCCTCTGTTGACATAGGCGGCGTCTAACCTATCGCCTAAGTGAGGCAGTGAGCATAGAAAATGGTATAAGTGGCGCCTAACCTATCACCTATGTTGATATAGGCGGCACCTAAGCCATCGCCTAAGTTAGGTAGTTAGAATAGGCAATGGTATAAGCGGCGTCTAACCTATCGCGTACGTTGATATAGGCGGAGCCTAAGCGATCGCCTATGTTGACATAGTCGGCGCCGAACCTATCTCATAAGTGAGGAGGTGAGCATAGGCAATGGTATAAGCGGCACCTAACTTGTCGCCGATATTGGTATAGGCTGCGCCTAATCCATCGACTATGTTGACATAGGCGGAACCTAACCTATCGCCTAAGTGAGGCAGTGAGCATATGTAATGGTATAAGCGGCGCCTAACCTATCACCTAAGTGAGGCAGTGAGCATAGGTAATGGTATAAGGGACGCATAACCTATCGCCAATGTTGATATAGGTGGGGCCTATGGCATCGCTTATGATTACATAGGCGGCGCCTAACCTATCGCCAAAGTGAGGCAGCGAACATAGGCAAAGGTATAAGCGGCACCTAACCTATCGCCTATGTTGATATACGTGGCGCCTAAGCTAATGCCTATGTTTATATATGCAGCGCCCAACCTATTGACTAAGTGAGGAAGTAAGCATAGGCAATGGTATAAGCGGCGCTTTTCCTATCGCCAATGTTGATATAGGCGGCGCCTAAGCCATCGTCTATGTTGACGTAGGCGGCGCCTAACCTATCACCTAAGTGAGACAGTGAGAATAGGCAATGGTGTAACAGGCACCTAACCTATCGCCAATGTTGATATAGGCGGTGCCTAAGCCATCGCCTATGTAGACATAAGTGGCGCCTAACCTATCGCCTACGTGAGGCAGTGAGCATAGGCAATGGTATAAGCGGCGCTTAACCTATCGCCTAAGTTGATGTAGGGGCGCCTAAGCCATCGCCTATGTTGACATAGACGGCGCCTAACCTATCGCCTATGTTGATATAGGCAACACCATATCCATTTCCTCTTTTGATATAGATTGCTTCTAACCTATCGCCTAAGTGAGGCATTGAGCATAGACAATGTTATAAGCGGCGCCTAACCTATCACCTATGCTTATATAGGCGGCCCCTAAGCCATCGCCTAAGTGAGGCAGTTAGCATGTACAATGGTATAAGAGGCACCTAACCTATCGCCTGTGTTGATATAGGCGGAGCCTAAGCGATCGCCAATGTTGACATAGGCGGCGCCTAACCTATCTCCTAATTGAGGCGGTGAGCATAGGCAATGGTATAAGCGGCGCTTAACCTGTCGCCTATATTGGTATAGGCGGCGCCTAATCCATCGACTATATTAACATAGGCGGCACCTAACCTATCGCTTAAGTGAGGCAGTGAGCATAGGTAATGGTATAAGCGGCACCTAACCTATCGCCAATATTGATATAGGTGGCGCTTATGGCATCGCTTATGTTTACATAGGCGGTGCCTAACCTATCGCCTCAGAGAGGCAGTGAGCATAGGAAATGGTATATGCGGCGCCTAACCTATCGCCTATATTGATATATGTGGCGCCTAAGACATTGCCTAGGTTTATATATACGGCGCCCAACCTATCGCCTAAGTGAGACAGTAAGCATAGGCAATGGTATAAGCGGCGCCTAACCTATCACCATTGTTGATATAGGCGGCTCCTAAGCCATCACCTATGTTGACATAGACGGCGCCTAACCTATCGCCTATGTTTATATAAGAAGCACCATATCCATTGCCTCTGTTGAATAGGCGGCGTCTAACCTATCGCCTAAGTGAGGTAGTGAGCATAAAAAATGGTATAAGTGGCGTCTAACCTATCACCTATGTTGATATAGGCGGCACCTAAGACATCACCTAAGTTAGGCAGTTAGCATAGTCAATGGTATAAGCGGCGCCTAACCTATCGCCTATGTATATATAGGCGGAGCCTAAGCGATCGCCTATGTTGACATAGTCAGCACTTAACCTATCTCCTAAGTGAGGCAGTGAGCATAGGTAATGGAATAAGTGGTGCCTAACCTATCGCCTAGGTAAGGTAGTGAGCATAGGTAATTGTATAAGCGACGCCTAACCTATCTCCAATTATGATATAGACGGCGCCTAATCCATCGCCTATGTTGACGTAGGCGGCGCCTAACCTATCGCCTAATTGAGGCAGTGACCATAGGCAATGGTATAAGCGTAGCCTAACCTATCGGCTAAGTGAGTCAGTGAGCATAGGCTTTGGTATAAGCGGCGCTTAACCTATCGCCTTTGTTGATATAGGCGGCGCCTAACCCATCGCCTATGTTGACATAGGCGGCGCCTAACCTATCGTCTATGTTGATATAGGCAACACCATATCCATTGCCTCTTTTGACATAGGCGGCTTCTAACCTATCGCCTAAGTGAGGCAGTGAGCATAGACAATGGTATAAGCGGCGCCTAACCTATCACCTATGTTGATATAGGCGGCACCTAAGCCATCGCCTAAGTGAGGCAGTTTGCTTAGGAAATGGTATAAGAGGCGCCTAACCTATCACCTGTGTTGATATAGGCGGAGCCTAAGCGATCGCCTAACCTATCGCCTATGTTGATATAGGTGGCGCCTATGCCATCTCCTAAGTGAGGCAGTGAACATAGCCAATGGTATAAGCGGTGACTAACCTATCGCCTATGTTGGTACAGGCGGCGCCTAAGCGATCGCCTATGTTGACTTAGGCGGTGCCTAACCTATCACCTAAGTAAGGCGGTGAGCATAGGCAATGGTATAAGCGGCGCATAACATATCGCCTATGTTGATATAGGTGGCGCCTAAGCCATTGCCTATGTTGACATAGACCGAGCCTAACCTATCGCCTAAGTGAAAAAGTGAGCATTGGTAATGGTATAAGCGACGCCTAACCTATCGCCTATGTTGATATAGGTGGCGCCAATGGCATCGCCTATGTTTACATAGGCGGCGCCTAACTTATCTTCTAAGTTAGGCAGCTATCATAGGCAATAGTATATGCAGCGCCTAACCTATCGCCTATGTTAATATACATGGCGCCTAAGCCATCCCCTATGTTTAAATAGGTGGTGGCTAATCTATCGCCTAAGTGAGGCAGTAAGCATAGGAAATGGTATGAGAGGCGCCTAACCTAACGCCTATGTAGATGTAGGCAGCGCCAAGCCATCCCCTATGTTGACGTAGGCGGTGCCTAACGTATCACCTAATTGAGGTAGTGTGCATACGCAATGGTATAAGCGGCAGATAACCTATCTCCTATCTTATTATAGGCGGCACCTAAGCCATTGCCTATGTTGACATAGACGGAGCCTAACCTATCGTCTAAGTGAGGCAGTGAGTATAGGCAATGGTATAAGCGGCACCTAACCTATCGCCTATGTTGATATAGGCGACGCCTAAGACATCGCCTATATTGACATAGGCGGCACCTAACCTATCGCCTAAGTGAGGCAGTGAGCATAGGTAATGATATAAGCGGCCCCTAACCTATTGCCTATGTTGATATAGATGGGCCCTAAGCGATCGCCTATGGTGACATAGGCGGCACCTAACCGATCGCCTAAGTGAGGCGGTGAGAATAGGCAATGATATAAGCGGCGCCTAACCTGTCGCCTATGTTGATATATGCGGCGCCTAATCCATCGACTATGTTGACATAGGCGGCACCTAACCTATCGCCTAAGTGAGGCAGTGAGCATAGGTAATGGTATAAGCGGTGCCTAACCTATCGCCTATATTGACATAGGTGGCGCCTATGGCATCGCTTATGTTTACATAGGCGGTGCCTAACCTATCGCCTAATTGAGGCAGCAAGTATAGGCAATGGTATAAACGGCGCCTAACCTATTACCTATGTTGACATACGTGGCGCCTAAGACATTGCCTATGTTTACATATGCGGCGTTTAACCTATCGCCTAAGTGAGGTAGTAAGCATAGGCAATGGTATAAGTGGCCCCTAAACTGTTGCCTATGTTGATATAGGCGGCGCCTAATCCATCGCATATGTTGACATAGGCGGCACCTAACCTATCACCTAAGGCAGTGAGCATAAATAATGGTATAAGCGGCGCCTAACCTATTGCCTATGTTGATATAGGTGGCGTCTATGGCATCGCCTATGTTTAAATAGGCGGCGCCTAACCAATCGCCTAAGTGAGGCAGTGAGCATAGGAAATGGTATAAGCGGCGCCTAACCTATCGCCTATGTTGATATAGGAGGCACATAAACCATCGCCTATGTTAACATAGGTAGCGCCTAACCTATCGCCAATGTGAGGTACTGAACATAGGCAATAGTATAAGTGGCGCCTAACCTATCGCCTATGTTGATATATGCAGTGCCTAAGCCATCGCCTATGTTGAAATAGGCGGCGCCTAACCTATCACCTAAGTGAGGTAGTGAGCATAGACAATGGTATATGCGGCGCCTAACCTATAATCTATGTTTATATAGGAGGCGCCTATACCATCTCCTAAGTGAGGCAGTGAACATAGCCAATGGTATAAGCGGCGACTAACCTATCGCCTATGTTGATACAGGCGGCGCCTAAGCGATCGCCTATGTTGACTTAGGCGGCGCCTAACCTATCACCTAAGTAAGGCAGTGAGCATAGGCAATGGTATAAGAGGCGCATAACATATCGCCTATGTTGGTATAGGTGGCGCCTAAGCCATTGCCTATGTTGACATAGACAGAGCCTAACCTATCGCATAAGAGAAAAACTGAGCATTGGTAATGGTATAAGCGACGCCTAACCTATCGACTATGTTGATATAGGTGGCGCCTATGGCATCGCCTATGTTTACATAGGCGGCGCCTAACTTATCTCCTAAGTTAGGCAGCTATCATAGGCAATGGTATATGCAGCGCCTAACCTATCGCCTATGTTAATATACGTGGCGCCTAAGCCATCCCCTATGTTTAAATAGGTGGTGGCTAATCTATCGCCTAAGTGAGGCAGTAAGCATAGGAAATGGTATGAGAGGCGCCTAACCTAACTCTTATGTAGGTATAGGCAGCACCAAGCCATCGCCTATGTTGACGTAGACGGTGCCTAACGTATCGCCTAATTGAGGCAGTGTGCATACGCAATGGTATAAGCGGCAGATAACCTATCTCCTATGTTAATATAGGCGGCGCCTAAGCCATTGCCTATATTGACATAGACGGAGCCTAACCTATCGCCTAAGTGAGGGAGTGAGTATAGGCAATGGTATAAGCGGCACCTAACCTATCGCCTATGTTGATATAGGAGGCGCCTAAACCAACTCCTAACTGAGGCAGCGAGCATAGGCAATGGTATAAGCGCCGCCTAACCTATCGCCTATGTTGACATACGTGGCGCCTAAGCCATTGCCTATGTTTATATATGCCTGCCTAACCTATCGCCTATGTTGACATACGTGGCGCCTAAGCCATTGTCTATGTTTATATATGCGGCGCCTAACCTATCACCAAAGTGAGGCAGTAATCATAGGCAATGGTATAAGCGGCCCCTAACCTGTAGCCAATGTTGATAAAGGCGGCGCCTAATCCATAGCATATGTTGATATAGGCGGCACCTAACCTATCGCCTAAGGCAGTGAGCATTGGTAAAGGTATAAGCGACGCCTAACCTATCGCCTATGTTGATATAGGTGGCGCCTACGGCATCTCATATGTTTACATAGGCGGCGCGTAACTTATCGCCTAAGTGAGGCAGCTAGCATAGGCAATAGTAGATGCAGCGCCTAACCTATCGCCTATGTTAATATAGGTGGCGCCTAAGCCATCCCCTATGTTTAAATAGGCGGTGGCTAATCTATCGCCTAAGTGAGGCAGTAAGCTTAGGCAATGGTATAAGAGGCGCCTAACCTAACGCCTATGTAGATATAGGCAGTGCCAAGCCATCGCCTATGTTGACGTAGGCGGTGCCTAACGTATCGCCTAATTGAGGCAGTGTGCATACGCAATGGTATAAGCGGCGCCTAACCTATCGCCTATGTTGATATAGGCAGCGCCTAAGACATTGCCTATGTTAACATAGACGGAGCCTAACCTATCGCCTATGTCAGGCAGTGAGCATAGGAAATTCTATAAGCGGCGCCTAACCTATTGCCTATGTTGATATAGGCGACGCCTAAGCCATCGTCTATGTTGATATAGGCGGCGCCTAACCTATCGCCTAAGTGAGGCAGTGAGCATAGCCAATTGTATAAGCGACGCCTAACCTAACGCCTATGTTGATATAGGAGGCGGCTAAACCATCGACTATGTTAACATAGGTGGTGCCTAACCTATCACCAAAGTAAGGCACTGAGCATAGGCAATGGTATAAGCGGCGCCAAACCTATCGCCTATGTTGATATAGGAAGCGCCTAAGCCATCGCCCATGTTGACATAGGCGGCGCCTAACCTGTCGCCTAAGTGAGGTAGTGAGCATAGACAATGGTATATGAGGCGCCTCACCTATCGCCTATGTTGATATAGGAGGCACCTATGCCATTGCCTAAGTTAGGATGTGAGCATAGCCAATGGTATAAGCGGCGCCTAACCTATCTCCTATGTTGATATAGGCGGCGCCTAACTGATCGCCCATGATGACTTAGGTGGCGCCTAACCTATCGCCTAAGTAAGGCGGTGAGCATAGGCAATTGTATAAGCGGCGCCTAACCTATCGCCTATGTTGATATAGGTGGCGCCGAAGCCATTGCCTATGTTGACATAGACCGAGCCTACCCTATTGCCTAAGTGAGGAAGTGAGCATAGGTAATGGTATAAGAAGTGCCTAACCTATCGCCTACGTATATATAGGTGGCGCCTAAGCCATCACCTATGTTGACATAGGAGGCGCCTAACCTATCTCCTAAGTGAGGCATTGAGCATAGGCAATGGATTATGCGGCGCCTAATCTATCGCCTTTGTTGATATAGGTGGCACATATGGCATCTCCTATGTTTACATAGGCGGCGCCTAACCTATCGCCTTAGTGAGGCAGTTGGCATAGGCAATGGTATAAGAGGCGCCTAAACTATCGCATATGTTTATATAGGCGGCGCCTAAGAAATCACCTATGTTGACATAAGCGGTGCCTAACCTATCGCCTAAGTGAGGCAGTGAGCATAGACAATGGTATAAGCAGCACCTAACCTGTCGTCTATGTTGATATAGGCGACGCCTAATCCATCGACTATGTTGACATAGACGACACCTAACCTATCGCCTAAGTGAGGCAGTGAGTATAGGTATTGGTATAAGCGTCTCCTAACCTATCGCCTATGTTGATATAGGTGGCGCCTAAGCTATTTCCTTTGTTGACATAGACCGAGCCTATCCTATCGCCTAAGTCAGGAAGTGAGCATAGGTAATGGTATAAGAATCACCTAACCTATCGCCTACATTGATATAGGTGGCGCCTAAGCCATCACCTATGTTGACATAGGAGGTGCCTAACCTATCTACTAAGTGAGGCGTTGAGCATAGGCAATGGTTTATGCGGTTCCTAATCTATCGTCTAAGTTGATATAGATGGCGCCTATGGCATCTCCTATGTTTACATAGGCGGCGCCTAACCTATCGCCTTAGTGAGGCAGAAGGCATAGGCAATGGTATAAGCGGCGCCTAACCTATCGCCTATGTTGATATAGGTGGCACCTAAGCGATCGCCTATACTGACATAAGCGGTGCCTAACCTATCACCTAAGTGAGGTAGAGAGCATAGACAATGGTATAAGCGGCACCGAACCTGTCGCCTATGTTGATATAGGCGGCGCCTAATCCATCGACTATGTTGACATAGATGGCACCGAACCTATTCTCTAAGTGAGGAACTGAGTATAGGTAATGGTATAAGTGGCGCCTAACCTATCACCTATGTTGGTATAGGTGGCGCCTATGGCATCGCTTATGTTTACATAGGCGGCACCTAATCTTTCTCCTAAGTGAGGTGGTGAGCATAGGCAATGGTATAAGTGGCGCCTAACCTGTCGCCTATGTTGGTATAGGCGGCTCCTAATCCATCGACTATGTTGACATAGGCGGCACCTAACCTATCGCCTAAGTGAGGAAGTAAGCATAGGTAATGGTATAAGCGGCGCCTAACCTATCGCCTCTGTTGATATATGTGGCGCCTAACCTATCGCCTAAGTGAGGCAGTAAGCATAGGCAATGGTATAAGCGGCGCCCAACCTATCACCTATGTTGATATAGGCGGCACCTAAGCTATTGCCTATGTTGATGTAGGCAGTGCCTAACCTATCGCCTAATTGAGGCAATGAGCATAGGCAATGGTCTAAGCGACGCCTAACCTATATCGTATGTTGATATAGCCGGCGCCTAAGCCATCGCCTATATTGACATAGTCGGCACCTAACCTATCGCCTATGTTAGGCAGTGAGCATAGCTAATGGTATAAGCGGCGCCTAACCTATCGTCTATGTTTATATAAGTGGCGCCTACGGCAGCGCCTAACCTATTTCCTTAGTGAGGCAGCAAGCATAGGCTATGGTATAAGCGACGCCAAACATATCGCCTATGTTGATATAGGCGGCGCTAAAGCAATCGCCTAAGTGAGGCAGTGAGAATAGGCAATGGTATAAGCGGCTCCTAACCTGTCGCCTATGTTGATATAGGCGGCGCAAAATCCATCGACTATGTTGACATAGGCGGCACCTAACCTATCGCCTAAGTGAGGCAGTGAGCATAGGTAATGGTTTAAGCGGCGGCTAACCTATTGCCTATGTTGACATTGGTGGCGCTTATGGCATCGCTTATGTTTACATAGGCAGAGCCTAACCTATCGCCTAAGTGAGGCAGCGAGCATAGGCAATGGTGTAGGCGGTGCCTAATCAATCTCCTAAGTGAGGCGCTGAGCATAGGCAATGATATAAGTGTAGGCTAACCTGTCGCCTATGTTGGTAATGGCGGTGCCTAATCCATCGACTATGTTGTCATAGGCGTCACCTAACCTATCGCCTAAGTGAGGAAGTGAGCATAGGTAATGGTATAAGCGGCGCCTAACCTATCGCCTATGTTGATATACGTGGTGCCTAAGACATTGCCTATGTTTATATATGCGGCGCCTCACCTATCGCCTAAGTGAGGCAGTAAGCATAGGCAATGGTATAAGCGGCGCCTAACCTATCACCTATGTTGATATAGGCGGCGCCAAAGCCATCGCCTATGTTGATGTAGGCGGTGCCTAACCTATCGCCTAATTGAGGCAATGAGCATAGGCAATGGTATAAGCGACGCCTAACCTATCTCATATGTTGATGTAGGCGGCGCCTAAGCCATCGCCTATATTGACATAGTCGGCACCTAACCTATCGCCTAAGTTAGGCAGTGAGCATCGGTAATGGTATAAGCGGGGCCTAACCTATCGCCTATGTTTATATAGGTGGCGCCTATGGCAGCGCCTACCCTATTGCCTTAGTGAGGCAGCAAGGATTGGAAATGGTATAAGCGGCGCCTAACCTATCGCCTATGTTGCCATACGTGGCACCTAATCCATGGCCTATGTTTTTATAAGCGGCGCCTAACCTATCGCCTAAGTGAGGTAGTAAGCATAGGCAATGGTATAAGCAGCGCCTAAACTGTCGCCTATGTTGATATAGGCAGCGCCTAATCCATCGCATATGTTGACATACGCGGCACCTAACCTATCATCTAAGTGAGGCAGTGAGCATAGGTAATGGTATAAGCGGTGCCTAACCTATCTCCTATGTTGATATAGGTGGCGCCTATGGTATCGCCTATGTTTACATAGGCGGCGCCTAACCTATCTCCTATGTGATGCATCAAGCATAGGCAATGGTATAAGCAGCGCCTAACCTTTCGCCTCTGTTGATATACGTGGCGCCTAAGCCATTGCGTATGTTTATATATGCGGCGCCTAACCTATCTCCTAAGTGAGGCAGTAAGCATAGGCAATGCTATTAGAGGCTCCGAACTTAACGACTATGTTAATATAGGCGGTGCCTAAGCCACCGCCTATGTTGACGTAGGTGGTGCCTAACCTATCGCCTAATTGAGGCAGTGAGCATAGGCAATAGTATAAGTGGCAGATAACCTATCTCCTATGTTAATATAGGCGGCGCCTAAGCCATTGCCAATGCTGTCATTGACGGAGCCTAACCTATCACCTAAGTAAGGCAGTGAGTATAGGCAATGGTATAAGCGACACCTAACCTATCGCCTATGTTGATATAGGAGGGGCCTAAACCAACGCCTATGTGAGGCAGCGAGCATAGGAAATGGTATAAGCGGCGCCTAACCTATCGCCTATGTTGACATACGTGGCGCCTAATCCATTGCCTATGTTTATACATGCGGCGCCTAACCAATCGCCTAAGTGAGGCAGTAAGCATACGCAATGGTATAAGCGGCCCCTAACCTATCGCCTAAGTGAGGAAGTGAGCATAGGTAATGGTATAAGCGGCGCCTAACCTATCGGCTATGTTGATATACGTGGTTCCTAAGACATTGCCTATGTTTATATATGCGGCACCTAAACTATCGCCTAAGTGAGGCAGTAAGCATAGGCAATGGTATAAGCGGCGCCTAACCTATCACCTATGTTGATATAGGCGGCGCCTAAGCCATCGCCTATGTTGATGTAGGCGGTGCCTAACCTAACGCCTAATTGAGGCAATGAGCATTGGAAATGGTATAAGCGACGCCTAACCTATCTCGTATGTTGATGTAGGCGGCGCCTAAGCCATCGCCTATATTGACATAGTCGGCACCTAACCTATCGCCTAAGTTAGGCAGTGAGCATAGGTAATGGTATAAGCGGGGCCTAACCTATCGCCTATGTTTATATAGGTGGCGCCTATTGCAGCGCCTACCCTATTGCCTTAGTGAGGCAGCAAGCATAGGAAATGGTATAAGCGGCGCCTAACCTATCGCCTATGTTGACATACGTGGCACCTAATCCATCGCCTATGTTTTTATAAGCGGCGCCTAACCTATCGCCTAAGTGAGGCAGTAAGCATAGGCAATGGTATAAGCAGCGCCTAACCTGTCGCCTATGTTGATATAGGGAGCACCTAATCCATCGCATATGTTGACATACGCGACACCTAACCTATCATCTAAGTGAGGCAGTGAGCATAGGTAATGGTATAAGCGGCGCCTAACCTATCTCCTATGTTGATATAGGTGGCGCCTATGGAATCGCCTATGTTTACATAGGCGGCGCCTAACCTATCTCCTAAGTGAGGCAGCAAGCATAGGCAATGGTATAAGCAGCGCCTAACCTTTCGCCTCTGTTGATATACGTGGAGCCTAAGCCATTGCGTATGTTTATATATACGGCGCCTAACCTATCGCCTAAGTGAGGCAGTAAGCATAGGCAATGCTATTAGAGGCGCCGAACTTAACGACTATGTTAATATAGGCGGTGCCTAAGCCACCGCCTATGTTGACGTAGGTGGTGCCTAACCTATCGCCTAATTGAGGCAGTGAGCATAGGCAATGGTATAAGTGGCAGATAACCTATCTCCTATGTTAATATAGGCGGCGCCTAAGCCATTGCCAATCCTGACATAGACGGAGCCTAACCTATCGCCTAAGTGAGGCAGTGAGTATAGGCAATGGTATAAGCGGCACCTAACCTGTCGCCTATGTTGATATAGGAGGCGCCTAAACCAACGCCTAAGTGAGGCAGCGAGCATAGGAAATGGTATAAGAGGCGCCTAACCTATCGCCTATGTTGACATACGTGGCGCCTAATCCATTGCCTATGTTTATATATGCGGCGCCTAACCAATCGCCTAAGTGAGGCAGTAAGCATACGCAATGGTATAAGCGGCCCCTAACCTGTCGCCAATGTTGATAAAGGCGGCGCCTAATCCATCGCATATGTTGACATAGGCGGCACCTAACCTATCGCCTAAGGCAGTGAGCATTGGTAATGGTATAAGCGACGCCTAACCTATCTTCTATGTTGATATAGGTGGCGCCTACGGCATTGCCTATGTTTACATAGGCGGCGCCTAACTTATCGCCTTAGTGAGGCAGCTAGCATAGGCAATGGTATATGCAGTGCCTAACCTATTGCCTATGTTAATATATGTGGCGCCTAAGCCTTCCCCTATGTTTAAATAGGCGGTGGCTAATCTATTGCCTAAATGAGGCAGTAAGCATAGGCAATGGTATAAGAGGTGCCTAACCTAACGCCTATGTAGATATAGGCAGCGCCAAGCCATCGCCTATGTTGATGTAGGCGGTGCCTAACGTATCCCTTAATTGAGACAGTGTGCATACGCAATGGTATAAGCGGCGCCTAACCTATCGCCTATGTTGATATAGGCAGCGCCTAAGCCATGTCCTATGTTGACATAGACGGAGACTAACCTATCGCCTATGTCAGGCAGTGAGCATAGGAAATGCTATAAGCGGCGCCTAACCTATCGCCTATGTTGATATAGGCGACGCCTAAGCCATCGTCTATGTTGACATAGGCGGCGCCTAACCTATCGCCTAAGTGAGGCAGTGAGCATAGGCAATGGTATAAGCGGCGCCTAACCTATCACGTATGTTGATATAGGAGGCGGCTAAACCATCGCCTATGTTAACATAGGCGGTGCCTAACCTATCGCCAAAGTGTGGCACCGAGCATAGGCAATGGTATAAGCGGCGCCTAACCTATCGCCTATCTTGATATAGGAAGTGCCTAAGCCATCGCTTATGTTGACATAGGCGGCGCCTAACGTATCGCCTAAGTGAGGTAGTGAGCATAGACAATGGTATAAGCGGAGCCTCACCTATCGCCTATGTGATATAGGAGGCACCTATGCCATCGCCTAAGATAGGAAGTGAGCATAGCCAATGGTATAAGCGGTGCCTAACCTATCGCGTATGTTGATATAGGCGGCGCCTAAGTGATCGCCCATGTTGACTTAGGCGGCGCCTATCCTATCGCCTAAGAAAGGCGGTGAGCATAGGCAATGGTATATGCGGCGCCTAACCTATCGCCTATATTGATATAGGTGGCGCCGAAGCCATTGCTTATGTTGACATCGACCGAGCCTACCCTATCGACTAAGTGAGGAAGTGAGCATAGGTAATGGTATAAGAAGCGCCTAACCTATCGCCTACGTTGATATAGGTGGCGCCTATGCCATAACTTTATGTTGACATAGGAGGCGCCAAACCTATCTCCTAAGTGAGGCATTGAGCATAGGCAATGGTTTTTGCGGCGCCTAATCTATCCCCTATGTTGATATAGGTGGCGCCTATGGCATCTCCTATGTTTACATAGGCGGCACCTAACCTATCGCCTTAGTGAGGCAGCAAGCATAGGCAATGGTACAAGCGGCGCCTAACCTATCGCCTATGTTGATATAGGCGGCGCCTAAGCGATCGCCTAAGTTGACATAAGCGGTGCCTAACCTATCGCCTAAGTGAGGCAATTAGCATAAACAATGGTATAAGCGGCACCTAACCTGTCGCCTATGTTGATATAGGCGGCGCCTAATCCATCGACTATATTGTCATAGACGGCACCTAACCTATCGCCTAAGTTAGGCAGTGAGTATAGGTAATGGTATAAGCGGCGCCTAACCTATCGCCTATGTTGATATAGGTGGCGCCTAAGCCATTGCCTATGATGACATAGACCATGCCTACCCTATCGCCTAAGTGAGGAAGTGAGCATAGGTAATGGTATAAGAAGCGCCTAACCTATCACCTACGTTGATATAGGTGGCGCCTAAGCCATCACCTATGTTGACATAGGAGGCGCCTAACCTATCTCCTAAGTGAGGCATTGAGCATAGGCAATGGTTTATGCAGCGCCTAATCTATCGCCTATGTTAATATAGGTGGCGCCTATGGCATCTCCTATGTTTACATAGGCGGCGCCTAACCTATCGCCTTAGTGAGGCAGAAGGCATAGGCAATGGTATAAGCGGCGCCTAACCTATCGCCTATGTTGATACAGGCGGCGCCTAAGCGATCGCCTATGCTGATATAAGCGGTGCCTAACCTATCGCCTAAGTGAGACAGTGAGTATAGGTAATGGTTTAAGTGGCGCCTAACCTATCGCCTATGTTAGTATAGGTGGCGCCTATGGCATCGCTTATGTTTACATAGGCGGCGCCTAATCTATCTTCTAAATGAGGTGGTGAGCATAGGCAATGGTATAAGTGGCGCCTAACTTGTCGCCTATGTTGGTATAGGGGGCGCCTAATCCATCGACTATGTTAACATAGGCGACACCTAACCTATCCCCTATGTGAGGAAGTGAGGATAGGTAATGGTATAAGCGGCGCCTAACCTATCGCCTATGTTGATATACGTGGTGCCTAAGCCATTGCCTATGTTTATATGTGCGGCACCTAACCGATCGCCTAAGCGAGGCAGTAAGCATAGGCAATGGTATAAGCGGCGCCTAACCTATCACCTATGTTGATATAGGCGGCACCTAAGCCATTGCCTATGTTGATGTAGGCGGTGCCTAACAATCGCCTAATTGAGGCAATGAGCATAGGCAATGGTATAAGCGACGCCTAACCTATATCATATGTTGATATAGGCGGCGCCTCAGCCATCGCCTATATTGACATAGTCGGCACCTAACCTATCGCCTAAGTTAGGCAGTGAGCATAGCTAAGGGTATAAGCGGCGCGTAACCTATCGCCTATGTTTATATAGGTGGCGCCTATGGCAGCGCCTAACCTATTGCCTTAGTGAGGCAGCAAGCGTAGGAAATGGTATAAGCGACGCCTAACATATCGCCTATGTTGATATAGGCGGCGCTAAAGCTATCGCCTATGTTGTTATAGATGACGCCTAACCTATCGCCTAAGTGAGGCGGTGAGAATAGGCAATGGTATAAGCGGCTCATAACTATGTTGACATAGGCGGCACCTAAACTATCACCTAAGTGAGGCAGAGAGCAGAGGTAATGGTTTAAGCGGCGCCTAACCTATTGCCTATGTTGACATAGATGGCGCTTATGGCATCGCTTATGTTTACATAGGCAGAGCCTAACCTATCGCCTAAGTGAGGCAACGAGCATAGGCAATGGTATAAGCGGCGCCTAACCTATCGCCTATGTTGACATATATGGCGCCTAAGCCTTTGCCTATGTTTATATATGTGGCGCCTAACCTATCGCCTAAGTGAGGCAGTAAGCATAGGCAATGGTATAAGTGGCCCCTAACCTGTCGCCTATGTTGATAAAGGCGGCGCCTAATCCATCTCATATGTTGACATAGGAGGCACCTAACCTATCGCCTAAGGCAGTGAGCATTGGTAATGGTATAAGCGATGCCTAACCTATCGCCTATGTTGATATTGGTGGCGCCTATGGCATCGCCTATGTTTACTTAGGCGGCGCCTAACTTAACGCCTAAGTGCAGAAGCTAGCATAGGCAATGGTATATGCTGCGCCTAACCTATCGCCTATGTTGATATATATGGCGCCTAAGCCATCGCCTATGTTTAAATAAGCGGCGGATAATCTATCGCCGAAGTGAGGCAGTAAGCATAGGCATTGGTATAAGGGTCGCCTAACCTAATGCCTATGTTGATATAGGCAGCGCCTAAGCCATCGCCTATGTTGACGTAGGCGGTGCCTAACCTATCGCCTAATTGAGGCTGTGAGCATAGGCAATGGTATAAGCGGGGCCTAACCTATCACCTATATTGAAATAGTCGGCACCTAACCTATCGCCTAAGTTAGGCAGTAAGCATAGCTAATGGTATAAGCGGCGCCTAACCTATCACCTATGTTTATATAGGTGGCGCCTATGGCAGCGCCTAACCTATTGCCTTAGTGAGGCAGCAAGCATAGGCAATGGTATAAGCGACGGCTAACATATCGCCTATGTATCTATAGGCGGCGCCAAAGCAATCGCCTATGTTGTTATAGACGGTGCCTAACCTATCGCCAAAGTGAGGCGGTGAGAATAGGCAATGGTATAAGCGGCTCCTAACCTGTCGCCTCTGTTGATATAGGCAGCGCCAAATCCATCGACTATAATGACATAGACGGCACCTAATCTATCGCCTAAGTGAGGCAGTGAGCATAGGTAATGGTTTAAGCGGCGCCTAACCTATTGCCTATGATGACATAGGTGGCGCTTATGGCATCGCTTATGTTTACATAGGCAGAGCCTAACCTATCGCCTAAGTGAGGCAGCGAGCATAGACAATGGTATAAGCGGCGCCTAACCTATCGCCTATGTTGACATATATGGCGCCTAAGCCATTGCCTATGTTTATATATGTGGCGCCTAACCTATCGCCTAAGTGAGGCAGTAAGCATAGGCAATGGTATAAGTGGCCCCTAACCTGTCGCCTATGTTGATAAAGGCGGCGCCTAATCCATCTCATATGTTGACATAGGAGGCAACTAACCTATCGCCTAAGGAAGTGAGCATTGCTAATGGTATAAGCGACGCCTAACCTATCGCCTATGTTGATATTGGTGGCGCCTAGGGCATCGCCTATGTTTACATAGGCGGCGCCTAACTTAACGCCTATGTGAAGAAGCTAGCATAGGCAATGGTATATGCGGCGCCTAACCTATCGCCTATGTTGATATATGTGGCGCCTAAGCCATCGCCTATGTTTAAATAGGCGGCGGCTAATCTATCGCCTAAGTGAGGCAGTAAGCATAGGCAATGGTATAAGGGTCGCCTAACCTAACGCCTATGTTGATATAGGCAGCGCCTAAGCCACCACCTATGGTGACGTAGGCGGTGCCTAACCTATCACCTAATTGAGGTTGTGAGCATAGGCAATGGAATAAGCGGGGCCTAACCTATCGCCTATGTTGATATAGGCGGCGCCTAAGGCATTGCCTATGTTGACATAGACGGAGCCTAACTTATCGCCTATGTCAGGCAGCGAGCATAGGAAATGGTATAAGCGACGCCTAACCTATTGCCTATGTTGATATGGGCGATGCCTAAGCCATCGTCTATGTTGACATAGGCGACGCCTAACCTATCGCCTAAGTGAGGCTGTGAGCATAGGCAATGGTATAAGCGGTGCCTAACCTATCGCCTATGTTGATATAGGAGGCGCCTAAACCATCGCCTATGTTGACATAGGTGACCACTATGGCATCGCTTATGTTTACATAGGCGGCGCCTACCATATTGCCTAAGTGTGGCAGCGAGCATAGGCAATGGTATAAGTGGCGCCTAACCTATCGCCTATGTTGATATAGGAGGCGCCTAAGCCATTGCCTATGTTTATATATGCGGCGCCCAACCTATCGACTAAGTGAGGCAGTAAGCATAGGCAATGGTATAAGCGGCGCCTAACCTATCGACAATGTTAATATAGGCGGCGCCTAATCCATCGCCTATGTAAATGTAGGCGGTGTCTAACTTATCTCCTAATTGAGGTAGTAGGCATAGGCAATGGTATAAGCATCGCCTAACCTATCACCTCTGTTGATATAGGCGGCGCCTAAGCCATCGCCTAAGTTAGGCAGTGAGCATAGCCAATGGTATAAGAGGCGCCTAACCTATCACCTATGTTGATATAGGCAGCGCCTAAGCGATCGCCTATGTTGACTTAGGCGATGCCTAACCTATCGCCTTAGTAAGGCGGTGAGCAAATGCAATGGTATAAGCGGCGCATAACCTATCGCCTATGTTGACATAGGTGGCCCCTATGGCATCGCTTATGTATGCATAGGTGGTGCCTAACCTATCGCCTATGTGTGGCAGCGAGCATAGGCAATGGTATAAGCGGCGCCTAACCTATCGCCTATGTTGATATAGGATGCGCCTAAGCCATTGCCTATGATTGTATATGCGGCGCCCAACCTATCGACTAAGTGAGGCAGTAAGCATAGGCAATGGTATAAGTGGCGCCTAACCTATCGCCAATGTTGATATAGGCGGCGCCTCAGCCATCTCCTATGTTGACGTAGGCGGTGCCTAACCTATCTCCTAATTGAGGTAGTGGGCATAGGCAATGGTATAAGCATCGCCTATCCTATCGCCTATGTTGATATAGGCGGCGCCTAAGCCATCTCCTAAGTTAGGAAGTGACCATAGCCAATGGTATAAGCGGCGCCTAACCTATCGCCTATGTTGAAATATGCGGCGCCTAAGCGATCGCCTATCTTGACTTAGGCGACGCCTAACCTATCGCCTTAGTAAGGCGGTTAGAATAGGCAATGGTATAAGCGGTGCATAACCTATCGCCTATGTTGATATAGGTGGCGCCTAAGCCATTGCCTATGTTGACATAGACCGAGCCTAACCTATCTCCTAAGTGAGGAAGTGAGCATACGTAATGGTATAAGCGGCGCCTAACTTGTCGCCTATGTTGATATAGGCGGCTCCTAATCCATCGCTTATGATTACATAGGCGGTGCCTAACCTATCGCCTAAGTGAGGTAGCGAGCATAGGCAATGGTATAAGCGGCGCCTAAACTATCGCCTATGTTGACATACGTGGCGCCTAAGCCATTACCTGTAGTTATATATGCGGCGCCTAACCTATCGCCTAAGTGAGGCAGTATGTATAGGCAATGGTATAAGCGGCGCCTAACCTGTCGCCTATGTTGATACAGGCGGCGCCTAATCCATCGCATATCTTGACTTAGGAGGCGCCTAACCTATCGCTTAAGTGAGGCAGTGAGCATAGGCAATGGTATAAGCGGCGCCTAACCTATCGCCTATGTTGATATAGGCGGCGCCTAAGCCATCGCCTATGTTAACATAGGCGGCGCCTAACCTATCGCCTAAGTGAGGCAGTGATCATAGACTATGGTATAAGCGATGCCTAACCTATCGCCTATGTTAATATAGGCGGCACCTAAGCCATCGCCTAAGTGAGGTAGTGAGCATAGCCATTGATATAAGTGGCACCTAAACTATCGCCTATATTGTTATAGGCGTCGCATAAGCGATCGCTTATGTTGACATAGGCGACGCCAAACCTATCGCCTAAGTAAGGCTGCGTGCATAGGCAATGGTATAAGCGGCGCATAACCTATTTCCTTTATTGATATAGGTGGTGCATAAGCCATTGCCTATGTTGTCATAGACGAAGCCTAACCTATCGTCTAAGTGAGGCAGTGAGCATAGGTAATGGTATAAGCGGTGCCTAACTTATCGCCTATGTTTATATAGGTTGCTCCTAAGCCATCGCCTAAGTTGACATAGGAGGCGCCTAACCTATCGCCTATGTAAGGCAGTGAGCATAGGCAATGGTATAAGCGGTGCCTAACCTATCGCCTATGTTGATATAGGCGGCGCCTAAGCAATAGCCTATGTTGACAAAGACGGTGCCTAACCTATAGCCTAATTGAGGCAGTGAGCATAGGATATGGTATAAGCAGCGCCTAACCTATCGCCTATGTTGATATAGGTGGCGCCTAAGACATCACTTATGTTGACATAGGCAGAGCCTAACCTATCGCCTATGTGAGGCAGTAAGCATAGGTAATGGTATATGCCGCGCCTAACCTATCGCCCATGCTGATATAGGCGGCGCCTAAGCCATCGCCTATGTTGACATAGGCGACGCCTAACCTATCGCCTATGTTAGGCGGTGAGCATAGGCAATGGTATAAGCGGCGCCTAACCTGTCGCCAATGCGGGTATAGGCGGTGCCTAATCCATCGACTATGTTGACATAGGCGGCACCTAACCTATCGCTTAATTAAGGCAGTGAGAATAGCTAATGATATAAGCAGCGCCTAACCTATCGTCTAAGTTGATATAGGTGGCGCCTATGGCATCGCTTATGTTTACATGGACGGCTCCTAACCTATCGCCTAAGTGAGAAAGCGAGCATAGGTAATGGTATATGCGGTGCCTAACCTATCCCCTATGTTGATATACATAGCGCCAAAGCCATTGCCTAAATTTATATATGCGACGCCTAACCTATCGCCTAAGTGAGGCAGTAAGCATAGGCAATGATATATCCGGCACCTTACCTATCGCCTATGCTGATATAGGCGGCACCTAAACAATTGCCTATATTGACGTAGGCAATGCCTAACCTATCGCCAAATTGAGGTAGTGAGCATAGGCAATGGTATAAGCAGCGCCTAACCGATCTCCTATGTTGATATAGGCGGCGCCTAAGCCATCGCCTATGTTGACATAGGCGGCACCTAACCTATCGTCTAAGTAAGGCAGTGAGCATAGGCAATGGAATAAGTGGCGCCTAACCTATCGCCTATGTTTATATAGACGGCGCCTAAGCCATCCCCTATGTTGAAATAGGCGGTGCCTAACCTATCGCCTAATTGAGGCACTGAGCATAGGCAATGGTATAAGTGGCGCATAACCTATCGCCAATGTTGATATAGGAGGCGCCTAAACCATCGCCTATGTTAACATAGGCGGTGCCTAACCTATCGCCAAAGTGAGGCACTGGGCATAGGCAATGGTATAAGCGGTGCCTAATCTATCGCCTATGCTGATATAGGTAGCGCCTAAGCCATCGCCTATGTTGACATAGGCGGCGCCTAACCTATCACCTAAGGGAGGTAGTGAGCATAGAAAATGGTATAAGCGGCACCTAACCTATCGCGTATGTTGATATAGGTGGCGCCTAAGCTATCGCCTTTGTTGATATAGGTAGCGCCTAAGCGATCGCCTATGTTGACATAGGCGCCGCCTAACCTATCGCCTAAGTGAGGCGGTAAGAATAGGCAATAGTATAAGCGGCGCCTAACCTGTCGCCTATGTTGATATGGGCGGCTCCTAATCAATCGACTATGTTGACGTAGGCGGCACCTAACGTATCGCCTAAGTAAGGTAGTAAGCATAGGTAATGGTATAAGCGGCTCCTAACCTATCGCCCATGTTGACATAGGTGGCGCCTATGGCATCGCTTATGTTGACATAGGCGGCGCCTAACCTATCGCCGAACTGAGACAGTGAGCATAGGCAATGGTATAAGCGGCGCCTATCCTATCGCCTATGTTGATATACGTGGCGCCTAAGCCATCGCCTATGTGTATATAGGCGGCGGCTAACCTATTGCCTAAGTGAGGCAGTAAGCATAGGCAATGGTATAAGCGGCGCCTAACCTAACTTCTATGTTGATATAGGTGGCGCCAAACACATCGCCTATGTTGATGTAGGTGGTGCCTAACCTATCGCCTAATTGAGACAGTGAGCATACGCAATGGTATAAGGGGCGCCTAACCTATCGCCTATGTTGATATAGGCGGCGCCTAAGCCATTCCCTATGTTGACATAGACGGAGCCTAACCTATCGCCTATGTGAGGCAGTGAGCATAGAAAATGGTAGAAGTGGTGCCTAACCTATCGCCTATGTTGATATAGGCGACGCCTAAGCCATCGCCTATGTTGACATAGGCGGCGCCTAACCTATCGCCTAAGTGAGGCAATGAGCAGAGGCAATGGTATAAGTGGCGTCTAACCTATCGCTTATGTTGATATAGACGGCGCCTAAGCCATCCCCTATGTTGACATAGGCGGTGCCTAACCTATCGCCTAATTGAGGCACTGAGCATAGGCAATGGTATAAGCGGCGCCTAACGTATCGCCTATGTTGATATAGGCACCGCCTAAGCCATCGCCTACGTTGACATAGGCGGCGCCTAACCTATCGCCTAAGTGAGGTAGTGAGCATAGACAATGGTATAAGTGGTGCCTAAACTATCATCTATGTTGATATAGGTGGCACCTAAGCCATCGCCTAAGTGAGGCAGTGAGCATAGCAAATGGTATAAATGGCGCCTAACCTATCTCCTATGATTATATAGTCAGCGCCTAAGCGATTGCCTATGTTGACATAGACGAAGCCTAACCTATCACCTATGTTAGGTAGTTATTATGAGTAATGGTATAAGTGGTGTCTAACCTATCGCCTATGTTGATATAGGTGGCGCCTAAGCCATCACCTATGTTGACATAGGAGGCGCCTAACTTATCGCCTAAGTGAGGCAGTAAGCATAGGCAATGGTATATGCGGCGCCTAACCTATCGCCTATGTTGATATAGATGACGCCTAAGACATCTCCTATGTTGACATAGGCGGTGCCTAACCTATCGCCTAATTAAGGTATTGAGCAGAGGCAATGTTATAAGCGGCGCCGAACCTATCGCCTATGTGAGGCAGTTAGGATAGGCAATGGTATAAGCGGCACCTAACCTATCTCCTATGTTGATATAGGAGGCGCCTAAACCATCGCCTATGTTAACATAGGCGGTGCCTAACCTATCGCCAAAGTGAGGCACTGAGCATAGGCAATGGTATAAGCGGTGCCTAATCTATCGACTATGTTGATATAGGTAGCGCCTAAGCCATCGCCTATGTTGACATAGGCGGCGCCTAACCTATCGCCTATGTTGATATAGGCGGATCCTAAGAGATCGCCTATGTTGACATAGTCAGCGCCTAACCTATCTCCTAAGTGAGGCGGTGAGCATAGGCAATGGTATAAGCGGCACCTAACCGATCTCCTATGTTGATATAGGCGGCGCCTAAGCCATCGCCTATGTTGACATAGGCGGCACCTAACCTATCGTCTAAGTAAGGCAGTGAGCATAGGCAATGGAATAAGTGGCGCCTAACCTATCTCCTATGTTTATATAGACGGCGCCTAAGCCATCCCCTATGTTGAAATAGGCGGTGCCTAACCTATCGCCTAATTGAGGCACTGAGCATAGGCAATGGTATAAGTGGCGCATAACCTATCACCAATGTTGATTTAGGAGGCGCCTAAACCATCGCCTATGTTAACTTAGGCGGTGCCTAACCTATCGCCAAAGTGAGGCACTGGGCATAGGCAATGGTATAAGCGGTGCCTAATCTATCGCCTATGCTGATATAGGTAGCGCCTAAGCCATCGCCTATGTTGACATAGGCGGCGCCTAACCTATCACCTAAGGGAGGTAGTGAGCATAGAAAATGGTATAAGTGGCACATAACCTATCGCGTATGTTAATATAGGTGGCGCCTAAGCTATCGCCTTTGTTGATATAGGTAGCGCCTAAGCGATCGCCTATGTTGACATAGGCGCCGCCTAACCTATCGCCTAAGTGAGGCGGTAAGAATAGGCAATAGTATAAGCGGCGCCTAACCTGTCGCCTATGTTGATATGGGCGGCTTCTAATCAGTCGACTATGTTGACGTAGGCGGCACCTAACGTATCGCCTAAGTAAGGCAGTAAGCATAGGTAATGGTATAAGCGGCTCCTAACCTATCGCCCATGTTGACATAGGTGGCGCCTATGGCATCGCTTATGTTGACATAGGCGGCGCCTAACCTATCGCCGAACTGAGACAGTGAGCATAGGCAATGGTATAAGCGGCGCCTAACCTATCGCCTATGTTGATATACGTGGCGCCTAAGCCATCGCCTATGTGTATATAGGCGGCGGCTAACCTATTGCCTAAGTGAGGCAGTAAGCATAGGCAATGGTATAAGCGGCGCCTAACCTAACTTCTATGTTGATATAGGCGGCGCCTAACACATCGCCTATGTTGATGTAGGTGGTGCCTAACCTATCGCCTAATTGAGACAGTGAGCATACGCAATGGTATAAGGGGCGCCTAACCTATCGCCTATGTTGATATAGGCGGCGCCTAAGCCATTCCCTATGTTGACATAGACGGAGCCTAACCTATCGCCTATGTGAGGCAGTGAGCATAGGAAATGGTAGAAGTGGCGCCTAACCTATCGCCTATGTTGATATAGGCGACGCCTAAGCCATCGCCTATGTTGACATAGGTGGCGCCTAACCTATCGCCTAAGTGAGGCAATGAGCAGAGGCAATGGTATAAGTGGCGTCTAACCTATCACTTATGTTGATATAGACGGCGCCTAAGCCATCCCCTATGTTGACATAGGCGGTGCCTAACCTATCGCCTAATTGAGGCACTGAGCATAGGCAATGGTATAAGCGGCGCCTAACCTATCGCCTATGTTGATATAGGCACCGCCTAAGCCATCGCCTACGTTGACATAGGCGGCGCCTAACCTATCGCCTAAGGAAGGTAGTGAGCATAGACAATGGTATAAGTGGTGTCTAAACTATCGTCTATGTTGATATAGGTGGCACCTAAGCCATCGCCTAAGTGAGGCAGTGAGCATAGCAAATGGTATAAATGGCGCCTAACCTATCTTCTATGATTATATAGTCAGCGCCTAAGCGATTGCCTATGTTGACATAGACGAAGCCTAACCTATCACCTATGTTAGGTAGTTATTATAAGTAATGGTATAAGTGGTGTCTAACCTATCGCCTATGTTGATATAGGTGGCGCCTAAGCCATCACCTATGTTGACATAGGAGGCGCCTAACTTATCGCCTAAGTGAGGCAGTAAGCATAGGCAATGGTATAAGCGGCGCCTAACCTATCGCCTATGTTGATATAGATGACGCCTAAGACATCTCCTATGTTGACATTGGCGGTGCCTAACCTATCGCCTAATTAAGGTATTGAGCAGAGGCAATGTTATAAGCGGCGCCGAACCTATCGCCTATGTGAGGCAGTTAGGATAGGCAATGGTATAAGCGGCACCTAACCTATCGCCTATGTTGATATAGGAGGCGCCTAAACCATCGCCTATGTTAACATAGGCGGTGCCTAACCTATCGCCAAAGTGAGGCACTGAGCATAGGCAATGGTATAAGCGGTGCCTAATCTATCGCCTATGTTGATATAGGTAGCGCCTAAGCCATCGCCTATGTTGACATAGGCGGCGCCTAACCTATCGCCTATGTTGATATAGGCGGATCCTAAGCGATCGCCTATGTTGACATAGTCAGCGCCTAACCTATCTCCTAAGTGAGGCGGTGAGCATAGGTAATGGTATATGCGGCGCCTAACCTGTCGCTTATGTTGGTATAGGCGGCGCCTAATCCATCGACAATGTTGACATAGGCTGAACCTAACCTATTGCCTAAGTGAGTCAGTGAGCATAGGTAATGGTATAAGCGGCGCCTAACCTATCACCTAAGTGAGGGAGTGAGCATAGGTAATGTTATAAGCGACGCCTATCCTATCGCCAATGTTGATATAGGTGGGGCCTATGGCATCGCTTATGTTTACATAGGCGGCGCCTAACCTATCGCCTAAGTGAGGCAGCAAGCATAGGCAATGGTATAAGCGGCGCCTAACCTATCGCCTATGTTGATATTCGTGGCGCCTAAGCCCTTGCCTATGTTTATATATGCAGCGCCCAACCTATTGCCTAAGTGAGGCAGTAAGCATAGGCTATGGTATAAGCGGCGCCTAACCGATCGCCAATTTTGATATAGGCGGCGCCTAAGCCATCGCCTATGTTGACGTAGGCAGCGCCTAACCTATCGCCAATTTTGATATAGGCGGCGCCTAAGCCATCGCCTATGTTGACGTAGGCGGCGCCTAACCTATCGCCTAATTGAGGCAGTGACCATAGGAAATGGTATAAGCATGGCCTAACGTATCGCCTATGTTGTTATAGGTGGCGCCTAAGCAATCGCCTATATTAACATAGGTGCCACCCAACCTATCGCGTAAGTGAGTCAGTGAGAATAGGCAATGGTATAACTGGCACCTAACCTAGCGCCTATGTTGATATAGGCGGCGCCTAAGCCATCGCCTATGTTGACATAAGTGGCGCCTAACCAATCGCCTATATGACGCAGTGAGCATAGGCAATGATATAAGCGGTGCTTAACCTATCGCCTATGTTGATATAGGCGGCGCCTAAGCCAACGCCTATGTTGACATATGCGGCGCCTAACCTATCGCCTATGTTGATATAGGCATCACCATATCCATTGCCTCTTTTGACATAGGCGGCTTCTAACCTATCGCCTAAGTGAGGCAGTGAGCATAGACAATGGTATAAGCGACGCCTAACCTATCACCTATGTTGATATAGGCGGCACCTAAGCCATCGCCTAAGTGAGGCAGTTAGCATAGGCAATGGTATAAGAGGCGCCTAACCTATCGCCTGTGTTGATATAGGCGGAGCCTAAGCGATCGCCTATGTTGACATAGGCGGCACCTAATCTATCGTCTAAGTAAGGCAGTGAGCATAGGTAATGGTATAAGCGGCGCCTAACCTACCGCCTATATTGTTATAGGTGGAGCCTATGGCATTTGCTATGTTTACATAGGCTGCGCCTAACCTATCGCCTTAGTGAGGCAGCAAGCATAGGCAATGGTATAAGCGGCGCCTAACCTATCGCCTATGTTGATATACGCGGCCCCTAAGCCATTCCCTATGTTGACATATGCGGCGCCTAACCTATCGCCTATGTGACGCGGTAAGCATAGGCTATGGCATAAGCGGTGCCTAACCTGTCGCCTATGTTGGTCTAGGCGGTGCCTAATCCATCGACTATGTTAACATAGGCGGCAGCTAACCTATCGCCTAAGTAAGGCAGTGAGAATAGGTAATGGTATAAGTGGCGCCTAACCTATCGTCTAGATTGATATAGAGGGGGCCTATGGCATCGCTTATATTTACATAGACGACGCCTAACATATCGCCTATGTGAGCAAGCGAGCATAGGCTATGGTATAAGCGGTGCCTAACCTATGCCTTATGTTGATATACATGGCGCCTAAGCCATTGCCTATGTTTATATATGCGACGCCTAACCTATCGCCTAAGTGAGGTAGTAAGCATAGGCAATGTTATAAGAGGCGCCTTACCTATCACCTTTGTTGATATAGACGGCACCTAAGCCATCGCCTATGTTGATGTAGGCGGTGCCTAACCTATTGCCAAATTGAGGTAGTGAGCATAGGCAATGGTATAAGCGGCGCCTAACCTATCTCCTACGTTGATATAGGTGGCGCCTAAGCCATCGCCTATGTTGACATAGGCGGCACCTAACTTATCATCTAAGTAAGGCAGTGAGCATAGGTAATGCTATAAGCGGCGCCTAACCTATCGCCTATGTTGATATAGGTGGCGCCTAACCTATCGACTTAGTGAGGCAGAAAGCATAGGCAATGGTATAAGCGGTGCCTAACCTATCGCCTATGTTTATGTAGGTGGCGCCTAACCCATCACCTATGATTATATAGGAGGCGCCTAACCTATCTCATATGTGAGGCAGTGAGCATAGGCAATGGTATAAGCGACGCCTAACCTATTACCTATGTTGATATAGACGCCGCCTAAGCCATCGCCTATGTTGACATAAGCGGTGCCAGACCTATAGCCTAATTGAGGCAGTGATCATAGGCAATGGTATAAACGGAGCCTAACATATCGCCCATGTTTATATAGGCGGCGCCTAAGCCCTCCCCTATGTTAACATAGGCGGCGCCTACCCTATCTCCTAAGTGAGGCGGTGAGAATAGGCAAAGGTATAAGCGGCGCCTAACCTGTCTCCTATGTTGATATAGGCGGTGCCTAATCCATCTCATATGTTGATATATGTGGCACCTAACCTATATAGCCGGCACCTAACCTAGCACCTGAGTGAGGCAGTGAGGATAGGTAATGGTATAAGCGACCACTAACATATCGCCAATGTTGATATAAGTGGCGCCTATGGAATCGCCTATGGTTACATAGGCGGCGCCTAACCTATCTCCTAAGTTAGGCAGCAGGCATAGGCAATGGTATAAACAGCGCCTACCCTATCGCCTATGTTGATATACGTGGTGCCTAAGCCATCGCCTATGTTTATATAGGCGGCGGCTAACCTATCGCCTAAGTGAGGCAGTACGCATAGGCAATGGTATAAGCGGAGCCTAACCTAACGCCTATGTTGATATAGGCAGCGCCTAAGCCATCGCCTATGTTGACGTAGGTAGTGCCTAACCGATCGCCTAATTGAGGCGATGAGCATAGGCAATCGTATAAGCAGCGCCTAAGCCATTCCCTATATTGACATAGACGGAGCCTAACCTCTCGCCTTTGTGAGGCAGTGAGCATTGGAAATGGTATAAGCTGCGCCTAACTTTCGCTAATGTTGATATAGGCGACGCCTAAGCCATCGCCTATGTTGACATAGGCGGCGCCTAACCTATCGCCTTAGTGAAAAAGTGAGCATAGGCAATGGTATAAGCGGGGCCTAACCTATCTCCTATGTTAATATAGGCAGCGCCTAAGCCATCACCTATGTTGACATAGAAGGCACCTAACCTATCGCCTAAGTGAGGCAGTGAGCATAGGAAATGGTATTTGCGGCGCCTAACCTATCACCTATGTTGATATAGGCAACGCATAACCTATCGCCTTTGTTGACATAGGTTGCGCCTAACCAATTGCCTAAGAGAGAATAGGAAATGGTATAAGCGGTGCCTAAGCTATCTCATTTGTTGACATAGGCGGCGCCTAACCTATGGTCTAAGTGAGGCAGTGAGCATAGGCAATGGTATAAGCGGCGCCTAACCTATCACCTATGTTAATATAGGCGGCGCCTAAGCCATCGTCTATGTTGACATAGGCGGCGCCTAACCTATCGCCTAAGTGAGGCGGTGAGCATAGACAATGGTATAAGCGGCGCCTAACCTGTCGCCTATGTTGGTATAGGGGGCCTAATCCATCGAGTATGTTGACATAGGCGGCACCTAATATATCGCCTAAGTGAGGCAGTGAGCATAGGTAATGGTATAAGCTTCCCCTAAGCTATCATCTATGTTGATATAGGCGGCGCCTAAGCCATCGCCTATGTTGACATAGGTGGCGCCTAACTTATTCCCTATGTGAGGCGGTGAGCACCGGCAATGGCATAAACGGCGCCTAACCTATCGCCTATGTTGATATAGGTTGCGCTTATGGCATCTCCTATATTTACATAGGAGGCGCCTAACCTATCGCCTTAGTGAGGCACTAAGCATAGGCAATGGTATAAGGGGCGCCTAACTTATCGCCTATTTCGATATATGTGGCACCTAAGCGATCGCCTATGTTGACATAGGCGACGCCTAACCTACTCCTAAGTCAGGCGGTGAGCATAGGAAATGGTATGAGCGGCGCCTAACCTATCGCCTATGTTGTTATAGGTGGAGCCTATGGCATCTCCTATGTTTACATAGGCGGCGCCTAACCTATCGCCTTAGTGAGGCAGCAAGCATAGGCAATGGTATAAGTGGTGCCTAACCTATCGCCTATGTTGATATAGGCGGCGCCTAAGCCATTCCCTATGTTGACATATGCGGTGCCTAACCTATCTCCTAAGTGATGTGGTGAGCATAGGCAATGGCATAAGCGGCGCCTAACCTGTCGCCTATGTTGGTCTAGGAGGCGCCTAATCCATTGACTATGTTGACATAGGCGGCAGCTAACCTATCGCCTAAGTAAGGCAGTGAGAATAGGTAATGGTATAAGCGGTGCCTAACCGCTCATCTATATTGATATAGAGGGGGCCTATGGCATCGCTTATTCTTACATAGACGACGCCTAACCTATCGCCTATGTGAGGAATCGAGCATAGGCAATGGAATAAGCAGTGCCTAACCTATGCCTTATGTTGATATGCATGGTGCCTAAGCCATTGCCTATGTTTATATATGCGACGCCTAACCAATCGCCTAAGTAAGGTTGTAAGCATAGGCAATGGTATAAGAGGCGCCTTACCTATCACCTATGTTGATATAGGCGGCACCTAAGCCATCACCTATGTTGACGTAGGCGGTGCCTAACCTATCGCCAAATTGAGGCAGTGAGCATAGGCAATGGTATAATCGGCGCCTAACCTATCTCCTATGTTGATATAGGCGGCGCCTAAGCCATCGCCTATGTTGACATAGGCGGCACCTAACCTATCGTCTAAGTAAGGCAGTGAGCATAGGTAATGGTATAAGCGGCGCCTAACCTATCGCCTATGTTGATATAGGTGGTGCCTATGGCATCTCTTATGTTTACATAGGAGGCGCCTAACCAATCGCCTTAGTGAGGCAGAGAGCATAGGCAATGGAATAAGCGGCGCCTAACCTATCGCCTAAGTAAGGCGGTGAGCATAGGCAATGGTATAAGCGACACATAACCTATATCCTATGTTGATATAGGTGGCGCCTAAGCCATTGCCAATGTTGACATAGAAGGAGCCTAACCTATCGTCTAAGTGAGGCAGTGAGTATAGGTAATGGTAGAAGCGGTGCCTGACCTATCGCCTATGTTTATATTGGTGGCGCCTAACCCATCGCCTATGTTGATATAGGAGGCGCCTAACCTATCACCTATGTGAGGCAGTGAGCATAGGCAATGGTTTTAGAGGCGCCTAACCTATCACCTATATTGATATAGACGGCGCTAAAGCCATCGCCTATGTTGACATAAGCGGTGCCTAACCTATCGCCTATGTGAGGTAGTGAGCTAAGGCAATGGTATAAGCGGAGCCCAACCTATTGCCCATGTTTATATAGGCGGCGCCTAAGCCATCCCCTGTATTGACATAGGCGGCGCCTAACCTATCTCCTAAGTGAGGCGGTGAGCATAGGCAAAGGTATAAGTGGCGCCTAACCTGTCTCCTATGTTGATATAGGCGGAGCCTAATCCATCTCATATGTTGACATATGTGGTACCTAACCTATATAGCCGGCACCTAACCTAGCGCCTGAGTGAGGCAGTGAGCATAGGTAATGGTATAAGCGACCCCTAACCTATCGCCAATGTTTATATAAGTGGAGCCTATGGAATCGCCTATGTTTACATAGGCGGCGCCTAACCTATCTCCTAAGTAAGGCAACAAGTATAGGAAATGGTATAAGCAGCGCCTAACCTATCGCTTATGTTGATATAGGTGGCGCCTAAGCCATCACCTATGTTGAAATAGAAGGCGCCTAACCTATCGCCTAAGTGAGGCAGTGATCACAGGTAATGGTATAAGCGACTCCTAACTTATCGCCAATGTTGATATAGGTGGCCCCTATAGCATCGCTTATGTTTACATAGGCGGCGCCTCACCTATCGCCTCAGTGTGGCAGCGAGAATAGGCAATGGTATAAGCGGGGCCTAACCTATCGCCTATGTTGATATACGTGGCACCTAAGCCATTGCCTATGTTTATATATGCGGCGGCAAACCAATCGACTAACTGAGGCAGTAAGCATAGGCAATGGTATAAGCGGCGCCTAACCTATCGCCAATGTTGATATAGGCGGCGCCTAAGCCATCGCCTATTTTGATGTAGGCAGTGCCTAACCTATCGCCTAATTAAGGCAGTAAGCATAGGCAATGGTATAAGCATCGCCTACCCTATCGCCCATGTTGATATAGGCGGCGCCTAAGCCATCGTCTATATTGACATAGGCGGCACCTAACCTATTGCCTAAGTGAGGCAGTGAGCATAGGTAATGGTATAAGCGGCGCCTAACCTATCGCCTATGTTGATATTGGTGAAGCGTATGGCATCTCCTATGTTTACATAGGCGGTGCATAACATATCGCCTTAGTGAGGCAGCAAGCATAGACAATGGTATAAGCGGAGCCTAACCTATCGCCTATGTTGATATAGGCGGCGCCTAAGCGATCGCTGATGTTGACATAGGCAGAGCCTAACCTATCGCCTAAGTGAGGCGGTGAGAATAGGCAATGGTATAAGCGGCGCCTAACGTGTCGCCTATGTTGATATAGGCGGCGCCTAATCCATCGACTATGTTGACATAGGCGGCACCTAACCTATGGTCTAAGTGAGGCAGTGAGCATAGGCAATGGTATAAGCGGCGCCTAACCTATCACCTATGTTAATATAGGCGGCGCCTAAGCCATCGTCTATGTTGACATAGGCGGCGCCTAACCTATCGCCTAAGTGAGGCGGTGAGCATAGACAATGGTATAAGCGGCGCCTAACCTGTCGCCTATGTTGGTATAGGGGGCCTAATCCATCGAGTATGTTGACATAGGCGGCACCTAATATATCGCCTAAGTGAGGCAGTGAGCATAGGTAATGGTATAAGCTTCCCCTAAGCTATCATCTATGTTGATATAGGCGGCGCCTAAGCCATCGCCTATGTTGACATAGGTGGCGCCTAACTTATTCCCTATGTGAGGCGGTGAGCACCGGCAATGGCATAAACGGCGCCTAACCTATCGCCTATGTTGATATAGGTTGCGCTTATGGCATCTCCTATATTTACATAGGAGGCGCCTAACCTATCGCCTTAGTGAGGCACTAAGCATAGGCAATGGTATAAGGGGCGCCTAACTTATCGCCTATTTCGATATATGTGGCACCTAAGCGATCGCCTATGTTGACATAGGCGACGCCTAACCTACTCCTAAGTCAGGCGGTGAGCATAGGAAATGGTATGAGCGGCGCCTAACCTATCGCCTATGTTGTTATAGGTGGAGCCTATGGCATCTCCTATGTTTACATAGGCGGCGCCTAACCTATCGCCTTAGTGAGGCAGCAAGCATAGGCAATGGTATAAGTGGTGCCTAACCTATCGCCTATGTTGATATAGGCGGCGCCTAAGCCATTCCCTATGTTGACATATGCGGTGCCTAACCTATCTCCTAAGTGATGTGGTGAGCATAGGCAATGGCATAAGCGGCGCCTAACCTGTCGCCTATGTTGGTCTAGGAGGCGCCTAATCCATTGACTATGTTGACATAGGCGGCAGCTAACCTATCGCCTAAGTAAGGCAGTGAGAATAGGTAATGGTATAAGCGGTGCCTAACCGCTCATCTATATTGATATAGAGGGGGCCTATGGCATCGCTTATTCTTACATAGACGACGCCTAACCTATCGCCTATGTGAGGAATCGAGCATAGGCAATGGAATAAGCAGTGCCTAACCTATGCCTTATGTTGATATGCATGGTGCCTAAGCCATTGCCTATGTTTATATATGCGACGCCTAACCAATCGCCTAAGTAAGGTTGTAAGCATAGGCAATGGTATAAGAGGCGCCTTACCTATCACCTATGTTGATATAGGCGGCACCTAAGCCATCACCTATGTTGACGTAGGCGGTGCCTAACCTATCGCCAAATTGAGGCAGTGAGCATAGGCAATGGTATAATCGGCGCCTAACCTATCTCCTATGTTGATATAGGCGGCGCCTAAGCCATCGCCTATGTTGACATAGGCGGCACCTAACCTATCGTCTAAGTAAGGCAGTGAGCATAGGTAATGGTATAAGCGGCGCCTAACCTATCGCCTATGTTGATATAGGTGGTGCCTATGGCATCTCTTATGTTTACATAGGAGGCGCCTAACCAATCGCCTTAGTGAGGCAGAGAGCATAGGCAATGGAATAAGCGGCGCCTAACCTATCGCCTAAGTAAGGCGGTGAGCATAGGCAATGGTATAAGCGACACATAACCTATATCCTATGTTGATATAGGTGGCGCCTAAGCCATTGCCAATGTTGACATAGAAGGAGCCTAACCTATCGTCTAAGTGAGGCAGTGAGTATAGGTAATGGTAGAAGCGGTGCCTGACCTATCGCCTATGTTTATATTGGTGGCGCCTAACCCATCGCCTATGTTGATATAGGAGGCGCCTAACCTATCACCTATGTGAGGCAGTGAGCATAGGCAATGGTTTTAGAGGCGCCTAACCTATCACCTATATTGATATAGACGGCGCTAAAGCCATCGCCTATGTTGACATAAGCGGTGCCTAACCTATCGCCTATGTGAGGTAGTGAGCTAAGGCAATGGTATAAGCGGAGCCCAACCTATTGCCCATGTTTATATAGGCGGCGCCTAAGCCATCCCCTGTATTGACATAGGCGGCGCCTAACCTATCTCCTAAGTGAGGCGGTGAGCATAGGCAAAGGTATAAGTGGCGCCTAACCTGTCTCCTATGTTGATATAGGCGGAGCCTAATCCATCTCATATGTTGACATATGTGGTACCTAACCTATATAGCCGGCACCTAACCTAGCGCCTGAGTGAGGCAGTGAGCATAGGTAATGGTATAAGCGACCCCTAACCTATCGCCAATGTTTATATAAGTGGAGCCTATGGAATCGCCTATGTTTACATAGGCGGCGCCTAACCTATCTCCTAAGTAAGGCAACAAGTATAGGAAATGGTATAAGCAGCGCCTAACCTATCGCTTATGTTGATATAGGTGGCGCCTAAGCCATCACCTATGTTGAAATAGAAGGCGCCTAACCTATCGCCTAAGTGAGGCAGTGATCACAGGTAATGGTATAAGCGACTCCTAACTTATCGCCAATGTTGATATAGGTGGCCCCTATAGCATCGCTTATGTTTACATAGGCGGCGCCTCACCTATCGCCTCAGTGTGGCAGCGAGAATAGGCAATGGTATAAGCGGGGCCTAACCTATCGCCTATGTTGATATACGTGGCACCTAAGCCATTGCCTATGTTTATATATGCGGCGGCAAACCAATCGACTAACTGAGGCAGTAAGCATAGGCAATGGTATAAGCGGCGCCTAACCTATCGCCAATGTTGATATAGGCGGCGCCTAAGCCATCGCCTATTTTGATGTAGGCAGTGCCTAACCTATCGCCTAATTAAGGCAGTAAGCATAGGCAATGGTATAAGCATCGCCTACCCTATCGCCCATGTTGATATAGGCGGCGCCTAAGCCATCGTCTATATTGACATAGGCGGCACCTAACCTATTGCCTAAGTGAGGCAGTGAGCATAGGTAATGGTATAAGCGGCGCCTAACCTATCGCCTATGTTGATATTGGTGAAGCGTATGGCATCTCCTATGTTTACATAGGCGGTGCATAACATATCGCCTTAGTGAGGCAGCAAGCATAGACAATGGTATAAGCGGAGCCTAACCTATCGCCTATGTTGATATAGGCGGCGCCTAAGCGATCGCTGATGTTGACATAGGCAGAGCCTAACCTATCGCCTAAGTGAGGCGGTGAGAATAGGCAATGGTATAAGCGGCGCCTAACGTGTCGCCTATGTTGATATAGGCGGCGCCTAATCCATCGACTATGTTGACATAGGCGGCACCTAACCTATCGCTTAAGTAAGGCAGTGAACATAGGTAATGGTATAAGGGGCGCCTAACCTATCACCTATGTTGACATAGGTGGCGCCTATGGCATCTCATATGTTTACATAGGCGGCGCCTAACCTATCGCCTAAGTGAGGCAGCGAGCATAGGCAATGGTATAAGTGGCGCCTAACCTATCGCCTATGTTAACATACGTGGCACGTAAGCCATTGCCTCTGTTTATATATATGGGGCCTAACCTATCGCCTAAGTGAGGAAGTAAGCACAGGCAATGGTATAAGCGGCCCCTAACCGGTCGCCTATGCTGATATAGGCAGTGCCTAATCCATCGCATATGTTGACATAGGCGGCACCTAACCTATCCCCTAAGGCAGTGAGCATAGGTAATGGTATAAGCGACACCTAACCTATCGCTTATGTTGATATAGGTGGCGCCATTAGCATCGCCTATGTTTACATAGGCGGCGCCTAACTTATCGCCTAAGTGAGGAAGCTAGCATAGGCAATGGTATTAGCGGCGCCTAACCTATCGCCTATGTTGATATACGTGGCACCTAAGACATCGCCTATGTTTAAATAGGCGACGGCTAATCTATCGCCTAAGTGAGGCAGTAAGCATAGGCAATAGTATAAGCGGCGCCTAACCTAACTCCTATGTTGATATAGGCAGCGCCTAAGCCATCGTCTATGTTGACATAGGTTGCGCCTAACCTATCGCCTAAGTGAGGCGGTGAGCATAGGTAATGGCATAAGAGGCACCTAAGCTATCGCCTATGTTGATATAGGTGGCGCCTATGGCATCGCCTTTGTGTACATAGGCGGTGCCTAACTTATCGCCTAAGTGAGGCAGCTAGCATAGGCAATGGTATAAGCGGCAACTAACCTATCGCCTATGTTGATATACGTGCCGCCTAAGCCATCGCCTATGTTTAAATAGGCGGCGGTTAATCTATCGCCTAAGTGAGGCAGTAAGCATAGGCAATGGTATAAGCGGAGCCTAACCTATCGCCTATGTTGATATAGGCAGCGCCTAAGCCATCGCCTATGTTCACGTAGGTGGATCCTAACCTATCGCCTAATTGAGGCGGTGAACATAGGCAATGGTATAAGCGGCGCCTAACCTATCGCCTATTTTTATATAGGCGGTGCCTTCGCCATTGCCTATGTTGACATAGACGCAGCCTAACCTATCTCCTATGTAAGGCAGTGAGCATAGGAAATGGTATAAGCGGCGCCTAACCTATCGCCTATGTTGATATTGGCAACACCTAAGCCATCGTCTATGTTGACATAGGTTGCGCCTAACCTATCGCCTAAGTGAGGCGGTGAGCATAGGCAATGGTATAAACGGCACCTAACCTATCTCCTATGTTGATATAGGAGGCGCCTAAACCATTGCCTATGTTAAATAGGTGGCGCCTAACCTATCGCAATAGTGAGGCACTGAGCATAGGTAATAGTATATGCAGCGCCTAACCTATCGCCTATGTTGATATAGGCAGTGCCTAAACCATCGCCTATGTTGACATAGGCGGCGCCTAACCTATCTCCTAAGTGAGGTAGTGAGCATAGACAATGGTATAAGCGGCGCCTAACATATCTTATATGTTGATATAGGAGGCACCTCTGCCATCGCCTAAGTGAGGCAGTGACCATAGCGAATGGTATCAATGGCGTCTAACCTATCGCCTATGTTGATATAGGCGGCGCCTAAGCGATCGCCTATGTTGACTTAGGCGGCGCCTAACCTATCGCCTAAGTAAGGCGGTGAGCATAGGCAATGGTATAAGCGGTGCATAACCTATTGCCTATGTTGATATAGGTGGCGCCTAAGCCATTGCCTATGTTGACATAGACCGAGCCTAACCTATCACCTAAGTGAGAATGTGAGCATAGGTAATGGTATAAGCGGCGCCTATCTATCGCCTATGTTGATAAAAGTGGCGCCTAAGCCATCACCTATGTTGACATAGAAAACACCTAACCTATCGCCTAAGTGAGGCAGTGAACATAGGCAATGGTATAAGCGGTGCCTAACCTATCGCCTACGTGAGAAAGTGAGCATAGGTAATGGTATAAGAAGCGCCTATCTATCGCCTATGTTTATTTAGGTGGCGCCTAAGCCATCACCTATGTTGATATAGAAGGCGCCTAACCTATCGCCTAATTGAGGTAGTGAGCATAGGTAATGGAATAAGTGGTGCCTAACCTATCGCCTATGTGTATATAGGTGGCTCCTAAGCCATCACCTATTTTTACATAGGCGGAGCCTAACCTATCACCTATGTGAGTCAGTGAGAATAGGCAATGGTATAACCGGCGCCTAACCTATCTCCTATGTAGATATAGGCGGAGCCTAAGCCATCGCCTATGTTGACATAGGTGGCGCCTAACCTATCGCCTAAGTGAGGCAGTGAGCATAGGCAATGGTATAAGCGGCGCCTAACCTATCGCCTTTGTTGATATAGGCGGCGCCTAAGCCATCACCAATGTTGACATAGGCGGCGCCTAACCTATCGCCTATGTATATATAGGCAGCACCATATCCATTGTCTCTGTTGACATAGGAGGTGGCTAACCTATCTCCTAAGTGACGCAGTGAGCATAGAAAATGGTATATGTGGCGCCTAACCTATCACCTATGTTGATATAAGCGGCACCTAAGCCATCGCCTAAGTTAGAAAGTTAGCATAGGGAATGGTATAAGCGGCGTCTAACCTATCGCGTACGTTGACATAGGCGGAGCCTAAGAGATCGCCTATGTTGACATAGTCGGCGCCTAACCTATCTCCTAAGTGAGGCGGTGAGCATAGGCAATGGTATAAGAGGAGCCTAACCTGTCGCTGATGTTGGTATAGGCGGTGCCTAATCCATCAACTATGTTGACATAGACGGAACCTAACCTATCGCCTAAGTGAGGAAGTGAGCATAGGTAATGGTATAAGCGGCGCCTAACCTATCGCCAATGTTGATATAGGTGGGGCCTATGGCATCGCTTATGATTACATAGGCGGCGCCTAACCTATCGCCAAAGTGAGGCAGTGACCATAGGCAAAGGTATAAGCGGCGCCTAACCTATCGCCTATGTTGATATAGGCGGCGCCTAAGCCATCGCCTATGTTGACGTAGGCGGCGCGTAACCTATCGCCTAATTGAGGCAGTGACCATAGGCAATGGTATAAGCGTCGCCTAACCTATCGCCTATGTTGTTATAGGCGGCGTCTAAGCCATCGCCTATATTAACATAGGTGGCACCTAACCTATCGCCTAAGTTAGTCAGTGAGAATAGGCAATGGTATAACTGGCACCTAAGCTATCGCCTATGTTGATATAGGCGGCGCCTAAGCCATCGCCTATGTTGGCATAAGTGGCGCCTAACCTATCGCCTACATGAGGCAGTGAGCATAGGCAATGGTATAAGGAGCGCTTAACCTATCGCCTATATTGATATAGGCGGTGCTAAAGCCATCGCTTATGTTTACATAGACGGCGCCTAACTTATCTCCTATGTTGATATAGGCAACACCATATCCATTGCCTCTTTTGACATAGATGGCTTTTAACCTATCGCCTAAGTGAGGCACTGAGCATAGACAATGGTATAAGTAACGCCTAACCTATCACCTATGTTGATATAGGCGCCACCTAAGCCATCGCCTAAGTGAGGCAGTTAGCATATACAATGGTATAAGAGGCGCCTAACCTATCGCCTGTGTTGATATAGGCGGAGCCTAAGCGATGTCCAATGTTGACATAGGCGGCGCCTAACCTATCCCCTAATTGAGGCGGTGAGCATAGGCAATGGTATATGCGGTGCTTCACCTGTCGCCTATGTTCGTATAGGCGGCGCCTAATCCATCGACTATATTGACATAGGCGGCACCTAACCTATCGCTAAAGTGAGGTAGTGAGAATAGGTAATGGTATAAGCGGCGCCTAACCTATCGCCAATGTTGATATATGTGACGCTTATGGCATCGCTTATGTTTACATAGGCGGTGCCTAACCTATCGCCTAAGAGAGGCAGCGAGCATAGGCAATGGTATAAGCGCCGCCTAACCTATCGCCTATATTGATATATGTGGCGCCTAAGACATTGCCTATGTTTATATATGCGGCGCCCAACCTATCGCTTAAGTGAGGCAGTAAGCATAGGCAATGGTATTAGCGGCGCCTAACCTATTGCCAATGTTGATATAGGCGGCGCCTAAGCCATCACCTATGTTGATATAGGCGGCGCCTAAGCCATCGCCTATATTAACATAGGTGGCACCTGACCTATCGCCTAAGTGAGTCAGTAAGAATAGGCAATGGTATAACTGGCACCTAACCTATCGCCTATGTTGATATAGGCGGCACCTAAGCCATCGCCTATGTTGACATAAGTGGTGCCTAACCTATCAACTACGTGAGGCAGTGAGCATAGGCAATGGTATAAGCGGCGCTTAACCTATCGCCTATGTTGATATAGGCGGCACCTAAGCCATTACCTATGTTTACATAGGCGGCGCCTAACCTATCTCCTATGTTGATATAGGCAACACCATATCCATTGCCTCTTTTGACATAGATGGCTTCTAACCTATCACCTAAGTGAAGCATTGAGCATAGACAATGGTATAAGCGGCGCCTAACCTATCACCTATGTTGTTATAAGCGGCACCTAGGCCATCGCCTAAGTGAGGTAGTTAGCCTATACAATGGAATAAGAGGCGCCTAACCTATCGCCTGTGTTGATATAGGCGGAGCCTAAGCGATCGCCAATGTTTACATAGGCAGCGCCAAACCTATCTCCTAATTGAGGCGGTGAGCATAGGTAATGGTATAAGCGACGCTTAACCTGTCGCCTATGTTGGTATAGGCGGCGCCAAATCCATCGACTATGTTGACATAGGCGGCACCTAACCTATCGCTTAAGTGAGGCAGTGAGCATAGGTAATGGTATAAGCGGCGCCTAACCTATCGCCAATGTTTATATAGGGGGCGCTTATGGAATCGCTTATGTTTACATAGAGGGTGCCTAACCTATCACCTAAGTGAGGCAGCGAGCATAGGCAATGGTATAAGCGGCGCCTAACCTATCGCCTATACTGATATATGTGGCGCCAAAGACATTGCCTATGTTTATATATGCGGCGCCCAACCTATCGCCTAAGTGAGGCAGTAAGTATAGGCAATGGTATAAGCAGCGCCTAACCTATCGCCAATGTTGATATAGGCGGCGCCTAAGCTATCACCTATGTTGAAATAGGCGGTGCCTAACCTATCGCCTATGTTTATATAGGAAGAACCATATCCATTGCCTCTGTTGACATAGGAGGCATCTAACCTATCGCCTAAGTGAGGCAGTGAGCATAAAAAATGGTATAAGTAACGCCTAACCTATCACCTATGTTGATATAGGCGGCACTTAAGCCATCTCCTATGTTAGGCAGTTAGCATAGGCAATGGTATAAGCGGCGCCTAACCTATCTCCTATGTTGGTATAGGCGGAGCCTAAGCGATCGTCTATGTTGACATAGTCGGCACCTAACCTATCTCCTAAGTGAGGCAGTGAGCATAGGTAATGGTATAAGCAGCGCCTAACTTATCGCTTAAGTGAGGCAGTGAGCATAGGTAATGGTATAAGCGACGCCTAACCTATCTCCAATGTTGATATAGACGGCGCCTAAGCCATCGCCTATGTTGACGTAGGCGGCGCCTAACCTATTACCTAATTGAGGCAGTGACCAAAGGCAATGGTATAAGCGTCGCCTAACCTATTGCCTATGTTGTTATAGGCGGCGCCTAAGCCATCGCCTATATTAACATAGGTGGCACCTAACCTATCGCCTAAGTGAGTCAGTGAGAATAGGCAATGGTATAACTGGCACATAACCTATCGCCTATGTTGATATAGGCGGCGCCTAATCCATCGCCTATGTTTACATAAGTGGCGCCTAACCTATCGCCTACATGAGGCAGTGAGCATAGGCAATGGTAGAAGCGGCGCTTAACCTATCGCCTATGTTGATATAGGCGGCGCCTAAGCTATCGCCAATGTTTACATAGGCGGCGCCTAACCTATCTCCTATGTTGATATAGGCAACACCATATCCACTGCCTCTTTTGACATAGATGGTTTCTAACCTATCGCCTAAGTGAGGCATTGAGCATAGACAATGGTATAAGAGGCGCCTAACCTATTGTCTATGTTGATATAGGCGGCACCTAAGCCATCGCCTAAGTGAGGCAATTAGCTTATACAATGGTATAAGAGGCGCCTAACCTATCGCCTGTGTTGATATTGGCGGAGCCTAAGCGATCGCTAATGTTGACATAGGCGGCGCCTAACCTATCTCCTAATTGAGGCGGTGAGCATAGGCAATGGTATAAGCGGCGCTTAACCTGTCGCCTATGTTGGTATAGGCGGCGCCTAATCCATCGACTATATTGACATAGGCGGCACCTAACCTATCGCTTAAGTGAGGCAGTGAGCATAGGTAATGGTATAAGTGGCGCCTAACCTATCGCAAATGTTGATGTAGGTGGCGCTTAAGGCATCGCTTAAGTTTACATAGGCGGTGCCTAACCTATCGCCTAAGTGAGGCAGCGAGCATAGGCAATGGTATAAGCGGCGCCTAGCCTATCGCCTATATTGATATATAAGGCGCCTAAGAAATTGCCTATGTTTATACATGCGGCTCCCAACCTATTGCCTAAGTGAGGCAGTAAGCATAGGCAATGGTATGAGCGGCGCCTAACCTATCGCCAATGTTGATATAGGTGGCGCCTAAGCCATCACCTATGTTGACATAGGCGGCGCCTAACCTATCGCCTATGTTTATATAGGAAACACCATATCCATGCCACTGTTGACATAGGCGGCGTCTAACCTATTGCCTAAGTGAGGCAGTGAGCATAAAAAATGCTATAAGTGGCGCCTAACCTATCACCAATGTTGATATAGGCGGCACCTAATCCATCGCCTATGTTAGGCAGTTAGCATAGGCAATGGTATAAGCGGCGCCTAACCTATCGCCTATGTTTATATAGGCGGAGCCTAAGCGATCGCCTATGTTGACATAGTTGGCACCTAACCTATCTCCTAAGTGAGGCAGTGAGCATAGGTAATGGTATAAGCAGCGCCTAACCTATCGCATAAGTAAGGCAGTGAGCATAGGTAATGGTATAAGCGACGCCTAACCTATCGCATAAGTAAGGCAGTGAGCATAGGTAATGGTATAAGCGACGCCTAACCTATCTCCAATGTTGATATAGACGACGCCTAAGCCATCGCCTATGTTGGCATAGGCGGCGCCTAACCTATCTCCTATTTGAGGCAGTGACAATAGGCAATGTTATAAGCGTCGCCTAACCTATCGCCTATGTTGTTATAGGGTGCACCTAGGCCATCGCCTATATTAAGATAGGTGGCACCTAACCTATCGCCTAAGTGAGTCAGTGAGAATAGGCAATGGTATAACTGGCACCTAACCTATCGCCTATGTTGATATAGGCGGCGCCTTAGCCATCGCCTATGTTGACATAAGTGGCGCCTAACCTATCGCCTACATGAGGTAGTGAGCATAGGCAATGGTATAAGCGGCACCTAACCTATCGCCTATGTTCATATAAGAGGCACCTAAACAATCCCCTATGTTAACATAGGTGGCGCCTAACCTATCGCCAAAGTGAGGTACTGAACATAGGCAATGGTATAAGCGGCGCCAAACCTATCGCCTATGTTGATATATGCAGTGCCTAAGCCATCGCCTATGTTGAAATAGACGGCGCCTAACCTATCACCTAAGTTCGGTAGTGAGCATAGACAATGGTATAAGCGGCGCCTAACCTATCATCTATGTTGATATAGAAGGCGCCTATCCCATCTCCTAAGTGAGGCAGTGAACATAGCTAATGGTATAAGCAGCGACTAACCTATCGCCAATTTTGATACAGGCGGCGCCTAAGCGATCGCCTATGTTGACTTAGGCGGCGCCTAACCAATCGCCTAAGTAAGGTGGTGAGCTTAGGCAGTGGTATAAGCGGCGAATAACATATCGCCTATGTTGATATAGGTGGCGCCTAAGCCATTGCCTATGTTGACATTGACAGAGCCTAACCTATCACCTAAGTGTAAAAGTTAGCATAGGTATTGGTATAAATGGTGCCTAACCGATCGCCTATGTTGATATAGATGGCCCCTAAACCATCACCTATGTTGACATAGGAGGCGCCTAACCTATCGCCTAAGTGAGGCAGTGAGCATAGGCAATGGTATAAGCGGCGCCTAACCTATCTACTATGTTGATATAGGTGGCGCCTTTGGAATCTCCTATGTTTACATAGGCGGAGCCTAACCTATAGCTTTAGTGAGGCAGCAAGAATAGGCAATGGTATAAGCGGCGCCTAACCTATCGCCTAAGTTGATATAGGCGGCGCCTAAGCGATCCCCTATGTTGACATAGGCGGTGCCTAACCTATCGCCAAATTGAGGCAGTGAGCATAGGCAATGGTATAAGCGGCGCCTAACCTATCTCCTATGTTTATATAGGCGGCGCCTAAGCCATCTCCTATGTTGACATAAGCGGCACCTAACCTATCTCCAAAGTAAGGCAGTGAGCATAGGTAATGGTTTAAGCGGCGCCTAACCTATCGCCTATGTTGATATAAGTGGCGCCTATGGCATCTCCTATGTTTACATAGGCGGCGCCTATCCTATCGCCTTAGTGAGGCAGCAAGCATAGGCAATGGTATAAACAGTACCTAACCTATCACCTTTGGTGATATAGGCGGCACCTAAGCAATCGCCTACGTTGACATAGGATGCGCATAACCTATCTCCTAAGTGAGGCAGTGAGAATAGGGAATGGTATAAGCGGCGCCTAACCTGTTGCCTATGTTGATATAGGCGGCACCTAATCCAACGACTATGTTGACATAGGTGGCACCTAACTTATCACCTAAGTGAGGCAGTGAGCATAGGTAATGGCATAAGCAGAACCTATCCTATCGCCTATGTTGATATAGGTGGCGCCTATGGCATCGCTTAGGTTTACTTAGACGGCATCTAACCTATCACCTATGTGAGGCAGCGAGCATAGGCAATGGTATAAGCGGCGCCTAACCTAACGCCTATGTTGACATACGTGGCACCTAAGCCATTGCCTATGTTTATATATGCGGCGCCTAACCTATCGCCTAAGTGAGGCAGTAAGCGTTGGCAATGGTATAAGCGGCGCCTAACCTGTCGCCTATGGTGATATAGGCGGCACCTAATCCTTTGCATATGTTGACATAAGTGGCGCCTAACCTATCGCCTACGTGAGGTAGTGAGCATAGGAAATGGTATAAGCGGCACCTAACCTATCGCCTATGTTCATATAAGAGGCACCTAAACAATCCCCTATGTTAACATAGGTGGCGCCTAACCTATCGCCAAAGTGAGGTACTGAACATAGGCAATGGTATAAGCGGCGCCAAACCTATCGCCTATGTTGATATATGCAGTGCCTAAGCCATCGCCTATGTTGAAATAGACGGCGCCTAACCTATCACCTAAGTTCGGTAGTGAGCATAGACAATGGTATAAGCGGCGCCTAACCTATCATCTATGTTGATATAGAAGGCGCCTATCCCATCTCCTAAGTGAGGCAGTGAACATAGCCAATGGTATAAGCGGCGACTAACCTATCGCCAATTTTGATACAGGCGGCGCCTAAGCGATCGCCTATGTTGACTTAGGCGGCGCCTAACCAATCGCCTAAGTAAGGCGGTGAGCTTAGGCAGTGGTATAAGCGGCGAATAACATATCACCTATGTTGATATAGGTGGCGCCTAAGCCATTGCCTATGTTGACATTGACAGAGCCTAACCTATCACCTAAGTGTAAAAGTTAGCATAGGTATTGGTATAAATGGTGCCTAACCGATCGCCTATGTTGATATAGATGGCTCCTAAACCATCACCTATGTTGACATAGGAGGCGCCTAACCTATCGCCTAAGTGAGGCAGTGAGCATAGGCAATGGTATAAGTGGCACCTAACCTATCTCCTATGTTGATATAGGTGGCGCCTTTGGAATCTCCTATGTTTACATAGGCCGAGCCTAACCTATAGCTTTAGTGAGGCAGCAAGAATAGGCAATGGTATAAGCGGCGCCTAACCTATCGCCTAAGTTGATATAGGCGGCGCCTAAGCGATCCCCTATGTTGACATAGGCGGTGCCTAACCTATCGCCAAATTGAGGCAGTGAGCATAGGCAATGGTATAAGCGGCGCCTAACCTATCTCCTATGTTTATATAGGCGGCGCCTAAGCCATCTCCTATGTTGACATAAGCGGCACCTAACCTATCTCCAAAGTAAGGCAGTGAGCATAGGTAATGGTTTAAGCGGCGCCTAACCTATCGCCTATGTTGATATAAGTGGCGCCTATGGCATCTCCTATGTTTACATAGGCGGCGCCTATCCTATCGCCTTAGTGAGGCTGCAAGCATAGGCAATGGTATAAACAGTACCTAACCTATCACCTTTGGTGATATAGGCGGCACCTAAGCAATCGCCTACGTTGACATAGGATGCGCCTAACCTATCTCCTAAGTGAGGCAGTGAGAATAGGGAATGGCATAAGCGGCGCCTAACCTGTTGCCTATGTTGATATAGGTGGCACCTAATCCAACGACTATGTTGACATAGGTGGCACCTAACTTATCACCTAAGTGAGGCAGTGAGCATAGGTAATGGCATAAGCAGAACCTATCCTATCTCCTATGTTGATATAGGTGGCGCCTATGGCATCGCTTAGGTTTACTTAGAAGGCATCTAACCTATCACCTATGTGAGGCAGCGAGCATAGGCAATGGTATAAGCGGCGCCTAACCTATCGCCTATGTTGACATACGTGGCACCTAAGCCATTGCCTATGTTTATATATGCGGCGCCTAACCTATCGCCTAAGTGAGGCAGTAAGCGTTGGCAATGGTATAAGCGGCGCCTAACCTGTCGCCTATGGTGATATAGGCGGCACCTAATCCTTTGCATATGTTGACATAAGTGGCGCCTAACCTATCGCCTACGTGAGGTAGTGAGCATAGGCAATGGTATAAGCGGCACCTAACCTATCGCCTATGTTCATATAAGAGGCACCTAAACAATCCCCTATGTTAACATAGTTGGCGCCTAACCTATCGCCAAAGTGAGGTACTGAACATAGGCAATGGTATAAGCGGCGCCAAACCTATCGCCTATGTTGATATATGCAGTGCCTAAGCCATCGCCTATGTTGAAATAGACGGCGCCTAACCTATCACCTAAGTTCGGTAGTGAGCATAGACAATGGTATAAGCGGCGCCTAACCTATCATCTATGTTGATATAGAAGGCGCCTATCCCATCTCCTAAGTGAGGCAGTGAACATAGCCAATGGTATAAGCGGCGACTAACCTATCGCCAATTTTGATACAGGCGGCGCCTAAGCGATCGCCTATGTTGACTTAGGCGGCGCCTAACCAATCGCCTAAGTAAGGCGGTGAGCTTAGGCAGTGGTATAAGCGGCGAATAACATATCACCTATGTTGATATAGGTGGCGCCTAAGCCATTGCCTATGTTGACATTGACAGAGCCTAACCTATCACCTAAGTGTAAAAGTTAGCATAGGTATTGGTATAAATGGTGCCTAACCGATCGCCTATGTTGATATAGATGGCTCCTAAACCATCACCTATGTTGACATAGGAGGCGCCTAACCTATCGCCTAAGTGAGGCAGTGAGCATAGGCAATGGTATAAGTGGCACCTAACCTATCTCCTATGTTGATATAGGTGGCGCCTTTGGAATCTCCTATGTTTACATAGGCCGAGCCTAACCTATAGCTTTAGTGAGGCAGCAAGAATAGGCAATGGTATAAGCGGCGCCTAACCTATCGCCTAAGTTGATATAGGCGGCGCCTAAGCGATCCCCTATGTTGACATAGGCGGTGCCTAACCTATCGCCAAATTGAGGCAGTGAGCATAGGCAATGGTATAAGCGGCGCCTAACCTATCTCCTATGTTTATATAGGCGGCGCCTAAGCCATCTCCTATGTTGACATAAGCGGCACCTAACCTATCTCCAAAGTAAGGCAGTGAGCATAGGTAATGGTTTAAGCGGCGCCTAACCTATCGCCTATGTTGATATAAGTGGCGCCTATGGCATCTCCTATGTTTACATAGGCGGCGCCTATCCTATCGCCTTAGTGAGGCTGCAAGCATAGGCAATGGTATAAACAGTACCTAACCTATCACCTTTGGTGATATAGGCGGCACCTAAGCAATCGCCTACGTTGACATAGGATGCGCCTAACCTATCTCCTAAGTGAGGCAGTGAGAATAGGGAATGGCATAAGCGGCGCCTAACCTGTTGCCTATGTTGATATAGGTGGCACCTAATCCAACGACTATGTTGACATAGGTGGCACCTAACTTATCACCTAAGTGAGGCAGTGAGCATAGGTAATGGCATAAGCAGAACCTATCCTATCTCCTATGTTGATATAGGTGGCGCCTATGGCATCGCTTAGGTTTACTTAGAAGGCATCTAACCTATCACCTATGTGAGGCAGCGAGCATAGGCAATGGTATAAGCGGCGCCTAACCTATCGCCTATGTTGACATACGTGGCACCTAAGACATTGCCTATGTTTATATATGCGGCGCCTAACCTATCGCCTAAGTGAGGCAGTAAGCGTTGGCAATGGTATAAGCGGCGCCTAACCTGTCGCCTATGGTGATATAGGCGGCACCTAATCCTTTGCATATGTTGACATAAGTGGCGCCTAACCTATCGCCTACGTGAGGTAGTGAGCATAGGCAATGGTATAAGCGGCACCTAACCTATCGCCTATGTTCATATAAGAGGCACCTAAACAATCCCCTATGTTAACATAGTTGGCGCCTAACCTATCGCCAAAGTGAGGTACTGAACATAGGCAATGGTATAAGCGGCGCCAAACCTATCGCCTATGTTGATATATGCAGTGCCTAAGCCATCGCCTATGTTGAAATAGACGGCGCCTAACCTATCACCTAAGTTCGGTAGTGAGCATAGACAATGGTATAAGCGGCGCCTAACCTATCATCTATGTTGATATAGAAGGCGCCTATCCCATCTCCTAAGTGAGGCAGTGAACATAGCCAATGGTATAAGCGGCGACTAACCTATCGCCAATTTTGATACAGGCGGCGCCTAAGCGATCGCCTATGTTGACTTAGGCGGCGCCTAACCAATCGCCTAAGTAAGGCGGTGAGCTTAGGCAGTGGTATAAGCGGCGAATAACATATCGCCTATGTTGATATAGGTGGCGCCTAAGCCATTGCCTATGTTGACATTGACAGAGCCTAACCTATCACCTAAGTGTAAAAGTTAGCATAGGTATTGGTATAAATGGTGCCTAACCGATCGCCTATGTTGATATAGATGGCGCCTAAACCATCACCTATGTTGACATAGGAGGCGCCTAACCTATCTCCTAAGTGAGGCAGTGAGCATAGGCAATGGTATAAGCGGCGCCTAACCTATCTACTATGTTGATATAGGTGGCGCCTTTGGAATCTCCTATGTTTACATAGGCGGAGCCTAACCTATAGCTTTAGTGAGGCAGCAAGAATAGGCAATGGTATAAGCGGCGCCTAACCTATCGCCTAAGTTGATATAGGCGGCGCCTAAGCGATCGCCTATGTTGACATAGGCGGTGCCTAACCTATCGCCAAATTGAGGCAGTGAGCATAGGCAATGGTATAAGCGGCGCCTAACCTATCTCCTATGTTTATATAGGCGGCACCTAAGCCATCTCCTATGTTGACATAAGCGGCACCTAACCTATCTCCAAAGTAAGGCAGTGAGCATAGGTAATGGTTTAAGCGGCGCCTAACCTATCGCCTATGTTGATATAAGTGGCGCCTATGGCATCTCCTATGTTTACATAGGCGGCGCCTATCCTATCGCCTTAGTGAGGCAGCAAGCATAGGCAATGGTATAAACAGTACCTAACCTATCACCTTTGGTGATATAGGCGGCACTTAAGCAATCGCCTATGTTGACATAGGATGCGCCTAACCTATCTCCTAAGTGAGGCAGTGAGAATAGGGAATGGTATAAGCGGCGCCTAACCTGTTGCCTATGTTGATATAGGCAGCACCTAATCCAACGACTATGTTGACATAGGTGGCACCTAACTTATCACCTAAGTGAGGCAGTGAGCATAGGTAATGGCATAAGCAGAACCTATCCTATCGCCTATGTTGATATAGGTGGCGCCTATGGCATCGCTTAGGTTTACTTAGACGGCATCTAACCTATCACCTATGTGAGGCAGCGACCATAGGCAATTGTATAAGCGGCGCCTAACCTATCGCCTATGTTGACATACGTGGCACCTAAGCCATTGCCTATGTTTATATATGCGGCGCCTAACCTATCGCCTAAGTGAGGCAGTAAGCATTGGCAATGGTATAAGCGGCGCCTAACCTGTCGCCTATGGTGATATAGGCGACACCTAATCCTTTGCATATGTTGACATAGGCGGTACCTAACCTATCATCTAAGTGGGGTAGTGAGCATAGGTAATAGTATAAGCGGTGCCTAACCTATCTCCTATGTTGATATAGGTGGCGCCTATGGCATCGCCTATGTTTACATAGGCGGCGCCTAACCTATCGCCTACGTGAGGCAGCAAGCATAGGCAATGGTTTAAGCAGCGCCTAACCTATTGCCTATGTTTATATACGTAGCGCCTATGCCATTACGTATGTTTATACATGCGGCGCCTAACCTATCGCCTAAGTGAGGCAGTAAGCATAGGAAATGCTATAAGAGGCGCCTAACTTAACGCCTATGTTGATATAGGCGATGCCTAAGCCACCGCCTATGTTGATGTAGGTGGTGCCTAACCTATCGCCTAATTGAGGTAGTGAGCATAGGCAATGGTATAAGCGGCACATAACATATATCCTATGTTAATATAGGCAGCGCCTAAGCCTTTGCCTATGTTGACATAGAAGGAGCCTAACCTATCGCCTAAGTGAGGCAGTGAGTATAAGCAATGGTATCAGCGGCACCTAACCTATCGCCTATGTTGATATAGGAGGCGCCTAAACCAACGCCTATGTTAACATAGGCGGCGCCTAACTTATCGCCAAATTGAGGCACTGAGCAAAGGCAATGGTATAAGTGGCGCCTAACCAATCACCTATGTTGATATAGGCAGCGCCTATGCCATCACCTATGTTGACATAGGCGGCGCCTAACCTATTACCTAAGTGAGGTAGTGAGCATAGAAAATGGTATAAGAGGCTCCTAACCTATCACCTATGTTGATATAGGCGGCACCTAAGCCATCGCCTAAGTAAGGACGAGAGCATAGCCAATGGTATAAGCGGCGCCTAACCTATCGCCTAAGTAAGGCGGTGAGCATAGGCAACGGTATAAGATGCGCATAACCTATCGCCTATGTTGATATCGGTGGAGTCTAAGACTTTACCTATGTTGACATAGACGGAGCCTAACCTATCGCCAAAGTGAGGCAGTGAGCATAGGTAATGGTATATGCGGTGCCTAACCTATCGCCTATGTTGATATAGGTGGCTCCTAAGCCATCACCTATGTTTATATTGAAGGCGTATAACATATCGCCTAAGTGAGGCAGTGAGCATAGGAAATGGTATAAGCAGTGCCTAACCTATCTCCTATGTTGATAAAGACCGCGCCTAAGACATCGCCTATGTTGACATAGGCGGTGCCTAACCTATCACCTAATTGAGGTAGTGAGCATTGGAAATTGTATAACTAGCGCCTAACCTATCGTGTATGTTGATATAGGCGGCGCCTAGTCCATCGCCTATGTTGACATAGGCGGCCCCTAACCTATCCCCAATGTGAGGTGGTGAGAATAGGCAATGGTATAAGCGGCGCCTATCCTATCGCCTATGTTGAGACAGTAAGCATAGGCAATGGTATAAGCGGCGCCTAACCTATTCTCTATGTGAGGCAGTGAGAATAGGCAATGGTATAACCAGCGCCTAACCTATCGCCTATGTTAATATAGGCGGCGCCTAGTCCATCGCCTATGTTGACATAGGCGGCGCCTAACCTATAATCTAAGTGAGGCAGTGATCATAGGAAATGTTATAAGCGGCGCCTAACCTATCGCCTATGTTTACATAAGCAGCGCCTAACCTATTGCCTTAGTGAGGCAGCAAGCATAGGCAATGGTATAAGCGATTTCTAACCTATCGCCTATGTTGATATAGCCGGCGCCTAAGAGATCGCCTATGTTGACATAGACGGTGCATAACCTATCGCCTAAGTGAGTCGGTGAGAATAGGCAATGGTATAAGCGGCGCCTAACCTGTAGCCTATGTTGATATAGGCGGTACCTAACCTATCGCCTAAGTGAGGCAGTGAGCATAGGTAATGGTTTAAGCAGCGCCTGACCTATCGCCTATGTTGACATAGGTGGCGCTTATGGCATCGCTTATGTTTAAATTGGCAGAGCCTAACCTATCACCTAAGTAAGGTAGCGAGCATAGGCAATGGTATAAGCGGCTCCTAACCTATCGCCTATGTTGACATACGTGGCGCCTAAGACATTGCCTATGTTTATATATGCGGCGCCTAACCTATCACCTAAGTGAGGCAGTAAGCATAGGCAATGGTATAAGCGGCCTCTAACCTGTCGCCAATGTTGATAAAGGCGGCGCCTAATCCATCGCATATGTTGACATAGGCGGCACCTAACCTATCGCCTAAGGCAGTGAGCATTGGTAATGGTATAAGCGACGCCTAACCTATCGCCTATGTTGATATAGGTGGCGCCTACGGCATCGCCTATGTTTACATAGACGGCGCCTAACTTATCGCCTAAGTGAGGCAGCTAGCATAGACAATGGTATATGCAGCGCCTAACCTATAGCCTATGTTGATATACGTGGCGCCTAAGCCATTCCCTATGTTTAAATAGGCGGCGGCTAATATATCACCTAAGTGAGGCAGTAAACATAGGCAATGGTATAATAGGCGCCTAACCTAATGCCTATGTAGATATAGGCAGCACCAAGCCATCGCCTATGTTGACGTAGGCGGTGCCTAACGTATCATCTAATTGAAGCAGTGTGCATACGCAATGGTATAAGCGGCCCCTAACCTATCGCCTATGTTGATATAGGCGGCGCCCAAGCCATTGCCTATGTTAACATAGACGGAGCCTAACCTATCGCCGATGTCAGGCAGTGAGCATAGGAAATGCTATAAGCGGCGCCTAACCTATCGCCTATGTTGATATAGGCGACGCCTAAGCCATCGTCAATGTTGACTTAGGCGGCGCCTAACCTATCGCCTAAGTGAGGCAGTGAGCATAGGCAATAGTATAAGCGGGGCCTAACCTATCGCCTATGTTGATATAGGAGGCGGCTAAACCATCGCCTATCTTAACATAGGTGGTGCCTAACCTATCGCCAAAGTGAGGTACTAAGCATAGGCAATGGTATAAGTGGTGCCTAACCTATCGCCTATGTTGATATAGGAAGTTCCTAAGCCATCGCCTCTGTTGACATAGGCGGCGCCTAACCTATCGCCTAAGTGAGGTAGTGAGCATAGACAATGGTATAAGTGGCGCCTAACCTATCGCCTATGTAGATATAGGAAGCGCCTAAGCCATCGCCTATGTTGACATAGGCGGCGCCTAACCTATCGCCTAAGTGAGGTAGTGAGCATAGACAATGGTATAAGTGGCGCCTAACCTATCGCCTATGTTGATATAGGCGGCGCCTAAGTGATCGCCCATGTTGACTTAGGCGGCGCCTAACCTATCTCCTAAGTAAGGCGGTGAGCATAGGAAATGGTATAAGCGGCGCATAACCTATCGCCTATGTTGATGTAGGTGGCGCCTAAGCCATTGCGTATGTTGACATAGACCGAGCCTACCCTATCGACTAAGTGAGGAAGTGAGCATAGGTAATGGTATAAGCAGTGCCTAACCTATCGCCTACGTTGATATAGGTGGCGCCTTAGCCATCACCTATGTTGACATAGGAGGCGCCTAACCTATCTCCTAAGTGAGGCATTGAGCATAGTCAATGGTTTATACGACGCCTTATCTATCGCCTATGTTGATATAGGTGGCGCCTATGGCATCTCCTATGTTTACATAGGCGGCGTCTAACCTATCGCCTTAGTGAGGAAGCAAGCATAGGCAATGGTATAAGCGGCGCCTATCCTATCGCCTATGTTGTTATAGGCGTCGCCTAAGTGATCGCCTATGTTGACATAAGCGGTGCCTAACCTATCGCCTAAGTGAGGCAGTGAGCATAGAAAATATTATAAGCGACACCTAACCTGTCACCTATGTTGATATAGGCGGCGCCTAAACCATCGACTAAGTTGAGATAGACGGCACCTAACCTATCGCCTAAGTGAGGCAGTGAGTATAGGTAATGGTATAAGCGGCGCCTAACCTATCGCCTATGTTGGTAGAGGTGGCGCCTACGACATCGCTTATGTTTACATAGGCGGCGCCTAATCTATCTCCTAAGTGAGGCGGTGAGCATAGGCAATGGTATAAGTGGCGCCTAACCTGTAGCCTATGTTGGTATAGGCGGTTCCTAATCCATCGACTATGTTTACATAGGCGGCACCTAACCTATCATCTATGTTGATATAGGCGGCGCCTAAGCGATTGCCTATGTTGATGTAGGCGGTGCCTAACCTATCGCCTAATTGAGGCAATGAGCATAGGCAATGGTATAAGCGAAGCCTAACCTAACTCATATGTTGATATAGGCGGCGCCTAAGCCATCGCCTATATTGACGTAATTGGCACCTAACCTATCGCCTAAGTTAGGAAGTGAGCATAGGTAATGGTATAAGCGGCGCCTAACCTATCGCCTATGTTTATATAGGTGGAGCCTATGGCAGCACCTAACCTATTGCCTTAGTGAGGCAGAAAGCATAGGTAATGGTATAAGCGACGCCTATCATATCGCCTATGTTGATATAGGCGGCGCCAAAGCAATCGCCTATGTTGTGATAGACGGCGTCTAACCTATCGCCTAAGTGAAGCGGTGAGAAAAGGCAATGGTATAAGCGGCTCCTAACCTGTCCCCTATGTTGATATAGGCGGCGCCAAATCCATCGACTATGATGACATAGGCATCACCTAACCTATCGCCTAAGTGAGGCAGTGAGCATAGGTAATGGTTTAAGCGGCACCTAACCTATTGCCTATGTTGACATAGGTGGCGCTTATGGCATCGCTTATGTTTACATAGGCAGAGCCTAACCTATCGCCTAAGTGAGGCAACGAGCATAGGCAATGGTATAGGCGGCGCCTAATCTATCTCTTAAGTGAGGCGGTGAGCATAGGCAATGGTATAAGTGGCGCCTAACCTGTCGCCTATGTTGGTATAGGCGGCGCCTAATCCATCGACTATGTTGACATAGGTGGCACCTAACCTATCGCCTAAGTGAGGAAGTGAGCATAGGTAATGGTATAAGCGGCACCTAACCTATCGCCTATGTTTATATACGTGGTGCTTAAGCCATTGCCTATGTTTATATATGCGGCGCCTAACCTATCGCCTAAGTGAAGCAGTAAGCATAGGCAATGGTATAAGCGGCGACTAACCTATCACCTATGTTGATATAGGCGGCGCCTAAGTGATCGCCTATGTTGACATAAGCGGTGCCTAACCTATCGCCTAAGTGAGACAGTGAGCATAGACAATTGTATAAGCGGCACCTAACCTATCGCCTATGTTTATATAGGCGGCAGCTAATCCATCGACTATGTTGACATACACGGCACCTAACCTATCACCTAAGTGAGGCAGTGAGTATAGGTAATGGTATAAGCGGCGCCTAACCTATCGCCTATGTTGGTATAGGTGGCGCCTATGGCATCGCTTATGATTACATAGGTGGCGCCTAATCTATCTCCTAAGTGAGGCGGTGAGCAAAGGCAATGGTATAAGTGGCGCCTAACCTGTCGCCTATGTTGGTATAGGCGTTGCCTAATCCAACGACTATGTTGACATCGGCGGCACCTAACCTATCACCTATGTTGATATAGGCGGCGCCTAAGCCATTGCCTATGTTGATGTAGGCGGTGCCTAACCTATTGTCTAATTGAGGCAATGAGCATAGGCAATGGTATAAGCGACGCCTAACCTATCTCGTATGTTGATATAGGCGCCTAAGACATCGCCTATATTGACATAGTCGACACCTAACCTATCGCCTAAGTTAGGTAGTCAGCATAGGTAATGGTATAAGCGGCGCCTAACCTATCGCCTATGTTTATATAGGTGGCGCCTATGGCAGCGCCTAACCTATTGCCTTAGTGAGGCAGCAAGCATAGGCAATGGTATAAGCGACGCCTAACATATCGCCTATGTTGATATAGGCGGCGCCAAAGCAATCGCCTATGTTGTTATAGACGACCCCTAACCTATCGCCTAAGTGAGGCGGTGAAAATAGGCAATGGTATAAGCGGCTCCTAACCTGTCGCCCATGTTGATATAGGCGTCGCCAAATCCATCGACTATGTTGACATAGGCGGCACCTAACCTATCGCCTAAGTGAGGCAGTGAGCATAGGTAATGGTTTAAGCGGCGCCTAACCTATTGCCTATGTTGACATAGGTGGCGCTTATGGCATCGCTTATGTTTACATAGGCAGAGCCTAACATATCTCCTAAGTGAGGCAGCGAGCATAGGCAATGGTATAGGCGGCGCCTAATCTATCTCCTAAGTGAGGCGGTGAGCATAGGCAATGGTATAAGTGGCGCCAAACCAGTCGCCTATGTTGGTATAGGCGGCGCCTAATCCATCGACTATGTTGACATAGGCGGCACCTAACCTATTGCCTAAGTGAGGAAGTGAGCATAGGTAATTGTATAAGCGGCGCCTAACCTATCGCCTATGTTGATATACGTGGTGCCTAAGCCATTGCCTATGTTTATATATGCGGCGCCTAACCTATCGCCTAAGTGAGGCAGTAAGCATAGGCAATGGTATAAGTGGCGCCTAACCTATCACCTATGTTGATATAGGCGGCGCCTAAGCCATCGGCTATGTTGATGTAGGCGGTGCCTAACCTATAGCCTAATTGAGGCAATGAGCATTGGCAATGGTATAAGCGACGCCTAACCTATCTCGTATGTTGATATAGGCGGCGCCTAAGCCATCGCCTCTATTGACATAGTCGACACCTAACCTATCGTCTAAGTTAGGCAGTGAGCATAGGTAATGGTATAAGCTGCGCCTAATCTATCGCCTATGTTTATATAGGTGGCGCCTATGGCAGCGCCTAACCTATTGCCATAGTGAGGCAGCAAGCATAGGCAATGGTATAAGCGACACCTAACATATCGCCTATGTAGATATAGGCGGCGCCAAAGCAATTACCTATGTTGTTATAGACGGCGCCTAGACTATCACCTAAGTGAGGTGGTGAGAATAGGCAATGGTATAAGCGGCTCCTAACCATTTGCCTATGTTGATATAGGCGGCGCCAAATGCATCGACTATGTTGACATAGGCGGCACCTAACCTATCGCCTAAGTGAGGCAGTGAGCATAGGTAATGGTTTAAGCGGCGCCTAACCTATTGCCTATGTTGACATAGGTGGCGCTCATGGCATCGCTTATGTTTACATAGGCAGACCCTAACCGATCGCCTAAGTGAGGCAGCGAGCATAGGCAATGGTATAAGCCGAGCCTAACCTATCGCCTATGTTGACATATGTGGCGCCTAAGCCATTGCCTATGTTTATATATGTGGCGCCTAACCTATCGCCTAAGTGAGGCAGTAAGCATAGGGAATGGTATAAGTGGCACCTAACCTATCGCCTAAGGTAGTGAGCATTGGTAATGGTATAAGCGATGCCTAACCTATCGCCTAAGTTGATATTGGTGGCGCCTATGGCATCGCCTATGTTTACATAGGTGGCGCCTAACTTAACGCCTAAGTGAAGTAGCTAGCATAGGCAATGGTATATGCGGCGCCTAACAAATCGCCTATGTTGATATACGTGGCGCCTAAGCCATCGCCTATGTTTAAATAGGCGGCGGCTATTCTATCGCCTAAGTGAGGCAGTAATCATAGGCAATGGTATAAGCGTAGCCTAACCTAACGCCTATATTGATATAGGCAGCACCTAATCCATCGCCTATGTTGACGTAGGCAGTGCCTAACCTATCGCCTAATTGAGGCTGTGAACATAGGCAATGGTATAAGCGGGGCCTAACCTATCGCCTATGTTGATATAGGAGGCGCCTAAGGCATTGCCTATGTTGACATAGACGGACCCTAACCTATCGCCTATGTCAGGCAGCGAGCATAGGAAATGGTATAAGCGACGCCTAACCTATCACCTATGTTGATATAGGCGATGCCTAAGCCATCGTCTATGTTGACATAGGCGGCTCCTAACCTATCGCCTAAGTGAGGCAGTGAGCATAGGCAATGGTATAAGCGATGCCTAATCTATCGCCTATGTTGATATAGGAGGCGCCTAAACCATCGCCTATGTTAACATAGGCGGCGCCTAACCTATTGCCAAAGTGAGCCACTGAGCATAGGCAATGGTGTAAGCGGCGCCTAACCTATCACCTATGTTGATATAGGCAGCGCCTAAGCCATCGCCTATGTTGACATAGGTGACCACTATGGCATTGCTTATGTTTACATAGGCGGCGCCTAAACTATCGCCTAAGTTTGGCAGCGAGCATAGGCAATGGTATAAGTGGCGCCTAACCTATCGCCTATGTTGATATAGGAGGCGCCTAAGCCATTGCTTATGTTTATATATGCGGCGCCCAGCCTATCGACTAAGTGAGGCAGTAAGCATAGGCAATGGTATAAGCGACTCCTAACCTATCGACAATGTTGATATAGGCGGCGCCTAAGCCATCGCCTATGTTTATGTAGGCGGTGTCTAACTTATCTCCTAATTGAGGTAGTGGGCATAGGCAATGGTATAAGCATCGCCTAACCTATCACCTATATTGATATAGGCGCCGCCTAAGCCATCGCCTAAGTTAGGCAGTGAGCATAGCCATTGGTATAAGCAGCGCCTAACCTATCGCCTATGTTGATAAAGTCAGCGCCTAAGTGATCGCCTATGTTGACATAGGCGGCGCCTAACCTATATCCATAGTAAGACGGTGAGCATAGGCAATGGTATAAGCGGCGCATAACCTATCGACTATGTTGATATAGGTGGTGCCTAAGCCATTGCCTAAGCGAGTAAGTGAGCATAGGTAATGGTATAAGCGGCGCCTAACCTGTCGCCTACGTTGATATAGGCGGCGCCTAATCCATCGCTTATGTTTACATAGGTGGCGCCTAACCTATCTCCTAAGTGAGGCAGCGAGCATAGGAAATGGTATAAGCGGCGCCTAACCTATCGCCTATGTTTACATACGTGGCGCCTAAGCCATTGCCTATATTTATATATGCGGAGCCTAACGTATCGCCTATGTGAGGCAGTAAGCAAAGGCAATGGTATAAGCGGGGCCTACCCTATCGCCTATGTTGATATAGGCGATGCCTAAGCCATTGTCTATGTTGACATTGGTGGCGCCTAACCTATTGCTTAAGTGAAGCAGTGAGCATCGGCAATGGTATAAGCGGCGCCAAACCTATCACCTATGTTGATATAGGAGGCGCCTAAACCATCGCCTATGTTTACATCGGCTGTGCCTAAACTATTGGCAAAGTAAGGCACTGTGCATTGGCAATGGTATAAGCGGCGCCTAACCTATCGTGTATGTTGATATAGGAAGAACCTAAGCCATCGCCTATGTTGACATAGGTGGCCCCTATGGCATCGCTTATGTATACATAGGCGGTGCCTATCCAATCGCCTAAGTGTGGCAGCAAGAATAGGCAATGGTATAAGCGGCGCCTAACCTATCACCTATGTTGATATAGGAGGCGCCTAAGCCATTGCCTATGATTATATATGCGGCGCCCAACCTATGGACTAAGTGAGGCAGTAAGCATAGGCAATGGTATAAGCGGAGCCTAACCTATCGCCAATGTTGATATAGGCTGCGCCTAAGCCATCGCCTATGTTGAAGTAGGCGGTGCCTAACCTATCTCCTAATTGATGTAGTGGGCATAGGCAATGGTATAAGCATCGCCTAACCTATCGCCTATGTTGATATAGGCGGCGCCTAAGCCATCGCCTAAGTTAGGCAGTAAGCATAGGCAATGGTATAAGTGGCGCCTAACCTATCGACTAAGTGAGGCAGTAAGCATAGGCAATGGTATAAGTGGCGCCTAGCCTATCACCTATGTTGATATAAGCGGCGCCTAAGCCAGCGGCTATGTTGATGTAGGCGGTGCCTAACCTATAGCCTAATTGAGGCAATGAGCATTGGCAATGGTATAAGCGACGCCTAACCTATCTCGTATGTTGATATAGGCGGCGCCTAAGCCATCGCCTCTATTGACATAGTCGACACCTAACTTATCACCTAAGTTAGGCAGTGAGCATAGGTAATGGTATAAGCTGCGCCTAATCTATCGCCTATGTTTATATAGGTGGCGCCTATGGCAGCGCCTAACCTATTGCCATAGTGAGGCAGCAAGCATAGGCAATGGTATAAGCGACACCTAACATATCGCCTATGTAGATATAGGCGGCGCCAAAGCAATTACCTATGTTGTTATAGACGGCGCCTAGACTATCACCTAAGTGAGGTGGTGAGAATAGGCAATGGTATAAGCGGCTCCTAACCATTTGCCTATGTTGATATAGGCGGCGCCAAATCCATCGACTATGTTGACATAGGCGGCACCTAACCTATCGCCTAAGTCAGGCAGTGAGCATAGGTAATGGTTTAGGCGGCGCCTAACCTATTGCCTATGTTGACATAGGTGGCGCTCATGGCATCGCTTATGTTTACATAGATAAACCCTAACCGATCGCCTAAGTGAGGCAGCGAGCATAGGCAATGGTATAAGCCGCGCCTAACCTATCGCCTATGTTGACATATGTGGCGCCTAAGCCATTGCCTATGTTTATATATGTGGCGCCTAACCTATCGCCTAAGTGAGGCAGTAAGCATAGGGAATGGTATAAGTGGCACCTAACCTATCGCCTAAGGCAGTGAGCATTGGTAATGGTATAAGCGATGCCTAACCTATCGCCTAAGTTGATATTGGTGGAGCCTATGGCATCGTCTATGTTTACATAGGTGGCGCCTAACTTAACGCCTAAGTGAAGTAGCTAGCATAGGCAATGGTATATGCGGCGCCTAACAAATCGCCTATGTTGATATACGTGGCGCCTAAGCCATCGCCTATGTTTAAATAGGCGGCGGCTATTCTATCGCCTAAGTGAGGCAGTAATCATAGGCAATGGTATAAGCGTAGCCTAACCTAACGCCTATATTGATATAGGCAGCACCTAAGCCATCGCCTATGTTGACGTAGGCAGTGCCTAACCTATCGCCTAATTGAGGCTGTGAACATAGGCAATGGTATAAGCGGGGCCTAACCTATCGCCTATGTTGATATAGGAGGCGCCTAAGGCATTGCCTATGTTTACATTGACGGACCCTAACCTATCGCCTATGTCAGGCAGCGAGCATAGGAAATGGTATAAGCGACGCCTAACCTATCACCTATGTTGATATAGGCGATGCCTAAGCCATCGTCTATGTTGACCTAGGCGGCTCCTAACCTATCACCTAAGTGAGGCAGTGAGCATAGGCAATGGTATAAGCGGAGCCTAACCTATCGCCAATGTTGATATAGGCTGCGCCTAAGCCATCACCTATGTTGAAGTAGGCGGTGCCTAACCTATCTTCTAATTGATGTAGTGGGCATAGGCAATGGTATAAGCATCGCCTAACCTATCGCCTATGTTGATATAGGCGGCGCCTAAGCCATTGCCTATGATTATATATGCGGCGCCCAACCTATCGACTAAGTGAGGCAGTAAGCATAGGCAATGGTATAAGCGGAGCCTAACCTATCGCCAATGTTGATATAGGCTGCGCCTAAGCCATCGCCTATGTTGAAGTAGGCGGTGCCTAACCTATCTCCTAATTGATGTAGTGGGCATAGGCAATGGTATAAGCATCGCCTAACCTATCGCCTATGTTGATATAGGCGGCGCCTAAGCCATCGCCTAAGTTAGGCAGTGAGCATAGGCATTGGTATAAGCGGCGCATAACCTATCGCCTATGTTGATATAGGTGGCGCCTAAGACATTGCCTATGTTGACATAGACCGAGGCCTAACATACTGCCTATGATGATATAGGCGGCTCCTAATCCATCGCTTATGTTTACATAGGCGGCGCCTAACCTATCGCCTAAGTAAGGCAGCGTGCATAGGCAATGGTATAAGCGGCGTCTAACCTATTGCCTATGTTCACATACGTGGCGCCTAAGCCATTACCTATATTTATATATGCGGCGCCTAACCTATCGCCTAAGTGAGGCAATATGCATAGGCAATGGTAGAAGCGGGGCCTAACCTGTCGCCTATGTTGATACAGGCGGTGCCTAATCCATCGCATATCTTGACACAGGAGGCGCCTAACCTATCGCCTAAGTGAGGCAGTGAGCATAGGAAATGGTATAAGCGGTGCCTAACCTATAGCCTATGTTGATATAGGTGGTGCGTAGGCCATCGCCTATGTTATCATTGGCGGCGCCTAACCTATCGCGTAAGTGAGGCAGTGATCATAGACTATGGTATAAGCGGTGCCTGACGTATCGCCTATGTTAATATAGGCGGCACCTAAGCCATCGCCAAAGTGAGGTAGTGAGCATAGCCAATGATATAAGTGGCACCTAACCTATCGCCTATATTGATATAGGCGGTGGCTAAGCAATCACTTATGTTGACATAGGCGGCGCCTAACCTATCGCCTAAGTAAGGCAGCGAGCATAGGCAATGGTATAAGTGGCGCATAACCTATTGCCTATTTTCATATTGGTGGCGCCTAAGCCATTGCCTATGTTGACATAGCAGGAGCCTAACCTATCGTCTAAGTGAGGCAGTGAGCATAGGTAATGGTATAAGCGGCGCCTAACCAATCGCCTATGTTTATATAGGTGGCGCCTAAGCCATCGCCTATGTTGACATAGGAGGCGCCTAACCTATCACCTATGTGAGGCAGTGAGCATAGGCAATGGTATAAGCGGTGCTTAACCGATCGCCTATGTTGATATAGGCGGCGCCTAAGCAATCGCCTATGTTGACATAGGCGGTGCCTAACCTATAGCCTAATTGAGGTAGTGAGCATAGGCAATGGTATCAGCAGCGCCTAACTTATCGCCTATGTTGATATAGGTGGCGCCTAAGACATAACTTATGTTGACATAGGCAGAGCCTAACCTATCACCTATGTGAGGCTGTGAGCATAGGCAATGGTATAAGCCGCGTCTAACCTGTCGCCCATGTTGATATAGGCGGCGCCTATGCCATCGCCTATGTTGACATAGGCGGCGCCTATCCTATCGCCTAAGTGAGGCGGTGAGCATAGGTAATGGTATAAGCGGCGCCTAACCTGTCGCCTATGTTGGTATAGGCGGCGCCTAATCCATCGACAATGTTTACATAGGCGGCACCTAACCTATCGCCTAATTAAGGCAGTAAGAACAGGTAATGGTATAAGCGGCGCCTAACCTATCATCTATGTTGATATAGATGGCGCCTATGGCATCGCTTATGTTTACATAGATGGCTCCTTACCTATCGCCTAAGTGAGGAAGCGAGCATAGGCAATGGAAAAAGCGGTGCCTAACCTATCTCCTATGTTGATATACATGGCGCCTAAGCCATTATCTATATTTATATATACGACATCTAACCTATCGCCTAAGTGAGGTAGTAAGCATAGGCAATGATATAAGTGGCGCCTCAGCCATCGCCTATGTTGACATAGGCGGCACCTAACATATCGTCTAAGTAAGGCAGTGAGCATAGGTAATGGTATAAGCGGCGCCTAACCTATCGCCTATGTTGATATTTGTGGCGCCTATGGCATCTCCTGTTTTTACATAGGCAGCGCCAAATGTATCGCCTTAGTGAGGCAGCAAGCATAGGCAATGGTACAAGCAGCGCCTAACCTATCGCCTATGTTGATATAGGCAGCGCCTAAGCGATCGCCTATGTTGACATAGGCGGCGCCTAACCTATCTCCTAAGTGAGGCGGTAAGCATAGGTAATGGTATAAGCGACGCCTAACCAGTCCCCTATATTGATATAGGCAGCACCTAATCCATCGACTATGTTGATATAGACGGCACCTAACCTATCGCCTATGTGAGGAAGTGAGCATACGTAATGGTATAAGCTGAGCCTAACCTATCGCCTATATTGACATACGTGGAGCCTAAGCCATTACCTATATTTATATATGCGGCGCCTAACCTATCGCCTAAGTGAGGCAGTATGCATGGGCAATGGTATAAGCGGCGCCTAACCTGTCGCCTATGTTGATACAGGTGGCGCCTAATCCATCGCATATCTTGACATAGGAGGTGCCTAACCTATTGCCTAAGTAAGGCAGTGAGCATAGGAAATGGTATAAGCGGCGCCTACCTTATCGCCTATGTTGATATAGACGGCGCCTAAGCCATCTCCTATGTTAACATAGGCGGCGCCTAACCTATCGTCTATGTGAGGCAGTGATCATAGATTATGGTATAAGCGGTGCCTAACCTATCGCCTATGGTAATATAGGCAGCACCTAAGCCATCGCCTAAGTGAGGTAGTGAGCATAGCCAATGATATAAGTGGCACCTAACCTATCGCCTATGTTGATATAGGCGGCGCCTAACCTATCGCCTAAGTAAGACGGCGAGCATAGGCAATGGTATAAGCGGCGCATAACCTATTGCCTATTTTTATATAGGTGGCACCTAAGCCATTGCCTATGTTGACATAAACGGAGTCTAACCTATCGTCTAAGTGAGGCAGTGAGCATAGGTAATGGTATAAGCGGCGCCTATCCTATCGCCTATGTTTATATAGGTGGCGCCTAAGCCATCGCCTATGTTGACATAGGAGGCGCCTAACCTATCGCCTATGTGAGGCAGTGAGCATAGGCAATGGTATAAGCGGTGCCTAACCTATCGCCTATGTTGATATAGGGGGCACCTAAGCAATCGCCTATGTTGACATAGGCGGTGCCTAACCTATAGCCTAATTGAGGCAGTGAGCATAGGCAATGGTATAAGTTGCGCCTAACCTATCGCCTATGTTGATATAGGTGGCACCTAAGACATCACTTATGTTGACATAGGCAGAGCCTAACCTATCGCCTATGTGAGGCAGTGAGCATAGGAAATGGTATAAGCCGCGCCTAACGTATCGCCTATGTTGATGTAGGCGGCGCCTAAGCCATCGCCTATGTTGACATAGGCGGCGCCTAACATATCGCCTAAGTGAGGCGGTGAGCATAGGCAATGGAATAAGCGGCGCCTATCCTATCGCCTATGTTTATATAGGTGGCGCCTAAGCCATCGCCTATGCTGACATAGGAGGCGCCTAACCTATCGCCTATGTGAGGCAGTGAGCATAGGCAATGGTATAAGCGGTGCCTATCCTATCGCCTATGTTGATATAGGCGGCACCTAAGCAATCGCCTATGTTGACATAGGCGGTGCCTAACCTATAGCCTAATTGAGGCAGTGAGCATAGGAAATGGTATAAGCAGCGCCTAACCTATCGCCTATGTTGATATAGGTGGCACCTAAGACATCACTTATGTTGACATAGGCAGAGCCTAACCTATCGCCTATGTGAGGCAGTGAGCATAGGAAATGGTATAAGCCGCGCCTAACGTATCGCCCATGTTGATGTAGGCGGCGCCTAAGCCATCGCCTATGTTGACCTAGGCGGCGCCTAACAAATCGCCTAAGTGAGGCGGTGAGCATAGGCAATGGTATAAGCGGCGCCTATCCTATCGCCTATGTTTATATAGGTGGCGCCTAAGCCATCGCCTATGCTGACATAGGAGCCGTCTAACCTATCGCCTATGTGAGGCAGTGAGCATAGGCAATGGTATAAGCGGTGCCTGACCTATCGCCTATGTTGATATAGGCGGCACCTAAGCAATCGCCTATGTTGACATAGGCGGTGCCTAACCTATAGCCTAATTGAGGCAGTGAGCATAGGCAATGGTATAAGCAGCGCCTAACCTATCGCCTATGTTGATATAGGTGGCGCCTAAGACATCACTTATGTTGACATAGGCAGAGCCTAACCTATCGCCTATGTGAGGCAGTGAGCATAGGCAATGGTATAAGCCGCGCCTAACGTATCACCCATGTTGATGTAGGCGGCGCCTAAGCCATCGCCTATGTTGACATAGGCGGCGCCTAGCCTATCGCCAAAGTGAGGCGGTGAGCATAGGCAATGGTATAAGCGGCGCCTAACCTGTCGCCTATGTTGGTATAGGCGGCGCCTAATCCATCGACTATGTTGACATAGGCGGCACCTAACATATCGCCTAATTAAGGCAGTGAGAATAGGTAATGGTATAAACGGCGCCTAACCTATCATCTATGTTGATATAGGTGGCGCCAATGTCATCGCTTATGTTTACATATACGGCTCCTAACCTATCGCCTAAGTTTGGAAGCGATCAAAGGCAATGGTATAAGTGATGCCTAACCTATCGCCTATGTTGATATACATGGCACCTAAGCCATTGCCTATATTTATATATGCGACGCCTAACCTATCGCCTAAGTGAGGCAGTAAGCATAGGCAATGATATAAGAGGCGCCTTACCTATCGCCTATGCTGATATAGGCGGCACCTAAACAATCGCCTATGTTGACGTAGGCAGTGTCTAAGCTATCGCCATATTGAGGCAGTGGGCATAGGCAATGGTATAAGCAGCGTCGAACCGATCTCCTATGTTGATATAGGCGGCGCCTAAGCCATCGCCTATGTTGACATAGGAGGCACCTAACCTATCCTCTAAGTAAGGCAGTGAGCATAGGTAATGGTATAAGCGGCACCTAACTTATCGCCTATGTTAATATAGGTGGTGCCTATGGCATCTCCTATTTTTACTTAGGCGGCGCAAAACCTATCGCCTATGAGAGGCAGCAAGCATAGGCAATGGTACAAGCAGCGCCTAACCTATCGCCTATGTTGATATAGGCAGCGCCTAAGCGATCGCCTATGTTGACATAGGCGGCGCCTAACCTATCTCCTAAGTGAGGCGGTAAGCATAGGCAATGGTATAAGCGGCGCCTAACCTGTCCCCTATGTTGATATAGGCAGCACCTAATCCATCGATTATGTTGATATAGGCGGCACCTAACCTATCGCCTAAGTGAGGAAGTGAGCATAGGTAATGGTATAAGCGGAGCCTAACCTATAGCCTAAGTGAGGCAACGAGCATAGGCAATGGTACAAGCGGCGCCTAACCTATCGCCTATATTGACATACTTGGCGCCTAAGCCATTGCCTATGTTTATATATGCGGCGCCTAACCTATCGCCTAAGTGAGGCAGTAAGCATAGGCAATGGTATAAGCGGCGCCTAACCTATCGCTTATGTTGATATAGGTGGCGTTTAATCCATCGCATATATTGACATAGGCGGCACCTAACCTATCTCCTAAGTGAGGCAGTGAGCATAGGTGATGGTATAAGCGGTGCCTAACCTATCACCTATGTTTATATAGCTGGCGCTTATGGAATCGCCTATGTTTACATAGGCGGCGCCTAACCTATCGCCTAGTGGAGGCAGCGAGCATAGACAATGGTATAAGTGGCTGCTAACCTATCGCCTATGTTGATATACGTGGCACCTAAGCCATCGTCTATGTTTATATCGACGAGGGATAACCAATCGCCTAAGTGAGGCAGTAAGCATAGGCAATGGTATAAGCGGCGCCTAACCTAACGCCTATGTTGATATATGCGGCACCTAAGACATCGCCTATGTTGACATAAGCGGCACCAATCCTATCGTCTATTAAAGGCAGTGAGTATTGGTAATGGTATAAGCGGCACCAATCCTATCGTCTATTAAAGGCAGTGAGTATTGGTAATGGTATAAGCGGTGCCTAACCTATCGCCTATGTTGATATAGGGGGCACCTAAGCAATCGCCTATGTTGACATAGGCGGTGCCTAACCTATAGCCTAATTGAGGCAGTGAGCATAGGCAATGGTATAAGTAGCGCCTAACCTATCACCTATGTTGATATAGGTGGCACCTAAGACATCACTTATGTTGACATAGGCAGAGCCTAACCTATCGCCTATGTGAGGCAGTGAGCATAGGAAATGGTATAAACCGCGCCTAACGTATCGCCCATGTTGATGTAGGTGGCGCCTAAGCCATCGCCTATGTTGACATAGGCGGCGCCTAACATATCGCCTAAGTGAGGCGGTGAGCATAGGAAATGGTATAAGCGACGCCTATCCTATCGCCTATGTTTATATAGGTGGCGCCTAAGCCATCGCCTATGCTGACATAGGAGGCGCCTAACCTATCACCTATGTGAGGCAGTGAGCATAGGCAATGGTATAAGCGGTGCCTAACCTATCGCCTATGTTGATATAGGCGGCACCTAAGCAATCGCCTATGTTGACATAGGCGGTGCCTAACCTATAGCCTAATTGAGGCAGTGAGCATAGGCAATGGTATAAGCAGCGCCTAACCTATCGCCTATGTTGATATAGGTGGCACCTAAGACATCACTTATGTTGACATAGGCAGAGCCTAACCTAGCGCCTATGTGAGGCAGTGAGCATAGGAAATGGTATAAGCCGCGCCTAACGTATCGCCCATGTTGATGTAGGCGGCGCCTAAGCCATCGCCTATGTTGACATAGGCGGCGCCTAACATATCGCCTAAGTGAGGCGGTGAGCATAGGCAATGGTATAAGCGGCGCCTATCCTATCGCCAATGTTTATATAGGTGGCGCCTAAGCCATCGCCTATGCTGACATAGGAGGCGCCTAACCTATCGCCTATGTGAGGCAGTGAGCATAGGCAATGGTATAAGCGGTGCCTAACCTATCGCCTATGTTGATATAGGCGGCACCTAAGCAATCGCCTATGTTGACATAGGCGGTGCCTAACCTATAGCCTAATTGAGGCAGTGAGCATAGGCAATGGTATAAGCAGCGCCTAACCTATCGCCTATGTTGATATAGGTGGCGCCTAAGACATCACTTATGTTGACATAGGCAGAGCCTAACCTATCGCCTATGTGAGGCAGTGAGCATAGGCAATGGTATAAGCCGCGCCTAACGTATCGCCCATGTTGATGTAGGCGGCGCCTAAGCCATCGCCTATGTTGATATACATGGCACCTAAGCCATTGCCTATATTTATATATGCGACGCCTAACCTATCGCCTAAGTGAGGCAGTAAGCATAGGCAATGATATAAGCGGCGCCTTACCTATCGCCTATGCTGATATAGGCGGCACCTAAACAATCGCCTATGTTGACGTAGGCAGTGTCTAACCTATCGCCATATTGAGGCAGTGGGCATAGGCAATGGTATAAGCAGCGTCGAACCGATCTCCTATGTTGATATAGGCGGCGCCTAAGCCATCGCCTATGTTGACATAGGAGGCACCTAACCTATCCTCTAAGTAAGGCAGTGAGCATAGGTAATGGTATAAGCGGCACCTAACTTATCGCCTATGTTAATATAGGTGGTGCCTATGGCATCTCCTATTTTTACATAGGCGGCGCAAAACCTATCGCCTATGAGAGGCAGCAAGCATAGGCAATGGTACAAGCAGCGCCTAACCTATCGCCTATGTTGATATAGGCAGCGCCTAAGCGATCGCCTATGTTGACATAGGCGGCGCCTAACCTATCTCCTAAGTGAGGCGGTAAGCATAGGCAATGGTATAAGCGGCGCCTAACCTGTCCCCTATGTTGATATAGGCAGCACCTAATCCATCGATTATGTTGATATAGGCGGCACCTAACCTATCGCCTAAGTGAGGAAGTGAGCATAGGTAATGGTATAAGCGGAGCCTAACCTATAGCCTAAGTGAGGCAACGAGCATAGGCAATGGTACAAGCGGCGCCTAACCTATCGCCTATGTTGACATACTTGGCGCCTAAGCCATTGCCTATGTTTATATATGCGGCGCCTAACCTATCGCCTAAGTGAGGCAGTAAGCATAGGCAATGGTATAAGCGGCGCCTAACCTATCGCTTATGTTGATATTGGTGGCGTTTAATCCATCGCATATATTGACATAGGCGGCACTTAACCTATCTCCTAAGTGAGGCAGTGAGCATAGGTGATGGTATAAGCGGTGCCTAACCTATCACCTATGTTTATATAGCTGGCGCTTATGGAATCGCCTATGTTTACATAGGCGGCGCCTAACCTATCGCCTAGTGGAGGCAGCGAGCATAGGCAATGGTATAAGTGGCTGCTAACCTATCGCCTATGTTGATATACGTGGCACCTAAGCCATCGTCTATGTTTATATCGACGAGGGATAACCAATCGCCTAAGTGAGGCAGTAAGCATAGGCAATGGTATAAGCGGCGCCTAACCTAACGCCTATGTTGATATATGCGGCACCTAAGACATCGCCTATGTTGACATAAGCGGCACCAATCCTATCGTCTATTAAAGGCAGTGAGTATTGGTAATGGTATAAGCGGCACCAATCCTATCGTCTATTAAAGGCAGTGAGTATTGGTAATGGTATAAGCGGTGCCTAACCTATCGCCTATGTTGATATAGGGGGCACCTAAGCAATCGCCTATGTTGACATAGGCGGTGCCTAACCTATAGCCTAATTGAGGCAGTGAGCATAGGCAATGGTACAAGTAGCGCCTAACCTATCACCTATGTTGATATAGGTGGCACCTAAGACATCACTTATGTTGACATAGGCAGAGCCTAACCTATCGCCTATGTGAGGCAGTGAGCATAGGAAATGGTATAAACCGCGCCTAACGTATCGCCCATGTTGATGTAGGTGGCGCCTAAGCCATCGCCTATGTTGACATAGGCGGCGCCTAACATATCGCCTAAGTGAGGCGGTGAGCATAGGCAATGGTATAAGCGACGCCTATCCTATCGCCTATGTTTATATAGGTGGCGCCTAAGCCATCGCCTATGCTGACATAGGAGGCGCCTAACCTATCACCTATGTGAGGCAGTGAGCATAGGCAATGGTATAAGCGGTGCCTAACCTATCGCCTATGTTGATATAGGCGGCACCTAAGCAATCGCCTATGTTGACATAGGCGGTGCCTAACCTATAGCCTAATTGAGGCAGTGAGCATAGGCAATGGTATAAGCAGCGCCTAACCTATCGCCTATGTTGATATAGGTGGCACCTAAGACATCACTTATGTTGACATAGGCAGAGCCTAACCTATCGCCTATGTGAGGCAGTGAGCATAGGAAATGGTATAAGCCACGCCTAACGTATCGCCCATGTTGATGTAGGCGGCGCCTAAGCCATCGCCTATGTTGACATAGGCGGCGCCTAACATATCGCCTAAGTGAGGCGGTGAGCATAGGCAATGGTATAAGCGGCGCCTATCCTATCGCCTATGTTTATATAGGTGGCGCCTAAGCCATCGCCTATGCTGACATAGGAGGCGCCTAACCTATCGCCTATGTGAGGCAGTGAGCATAGGCAATGGTATAAGCGGTGCCTAACCTATCGCCTATGTTGATATAGGCGGCACCTAAGCAATCGCCTATGTTGACATAGGCGGTGCCTAACCTATAGCCTAATTGAGGCAGTAAGCATAGGCAATGGTATAAGCAGCGCCTAACCTATCGCCTATATTGATATAGGTGGCGCCTAAGACATCACTTATGTTGACATAGGCAGAGCCTAACCTATCGCCTATGTGAGGCAGTGAGCATAGGCAATGGTATAAGCCGCGCCTAACGTATCGCCCATGTTGATGTAGGCGGCGCCTAAGCCATCGCCTATGTTGACATAGGCGGCGCCTAACCTATCGCCTAAGTGAGGCGGTGAGCATAGGCAATGGTATAAGCAGCGCCTAACCTGTCGCCTATGTTGGTATAGGTGGCGCCTAATCCATCGACTATGTTGACATAGGCGGCACCTAACATATCGCCTAATTAAGGCAGTGAGAATAGGTAATGGTATAAATGGCGCCTAACCTATCATCTATGTTGATATAGGTTGCGCCAATGTCATCGCTTATGTTTACATATACGGCTCCTAACCTATCGCCTAAGTGTGGAAGCGATCAAAGGCAATGGTATAAGCGATGCCTAACCTATCGCCTATGTTGATATACATGGCACCTAAGCCATTGCCTATATTTATATATGCGACGCCTAACCTATCGCCTAAGTGAGGCAGTAAGCATAGGCAATGATATAAGCGGCGCCTTACCTATCGCCTATGCTGATATAGGCGGCACCTAAACAATCGCCTATGTTGACGTAGGCAGTGTCTAACCTATCGCCATATTGAGGCAGTGGGCATAGGCAATGGTATAAGCAGCGCCGAACCGATCTCCTATGTTGATATAGGCGGCGCCTAAGCCATCGCCTATGTTGACATAGGAGGCACCTAACCTATCCTCTAAGTAAGGCAGTGAGCATAGGTAATGGTATAAGCGGCACCTAACTTATCGCCTATGTTAATATAGGTGGCGCCTATGGCATCTCCTATTTTTACATAGGCGGCGCCAAACCTACCGCCTATGAGAGGCAGCAAGCATAGGCAATGGTACAAGCAGCGCCTAACCTATCGCCTATGTTGATATAGGCAGCGCCTAAGCGATCGCCTATGTTGACATAGGCGGCGCCTAACCTATCTCCTAAGTGAGGCGGTAAGCATAGGCAATGGTATAAGCGGCACCTAACCTGTCCCCTATGTTGATAAAGGCAGCACATAATCCATCGATTATGTTGATATAGGCGGCACCTAACCTATCGCCTAAGTGAGGAAGTGAGCATAGGTAATGGTATAAGCGGAGCCTAACCTATAGCCTAAGTGAGGCAACGAGCATAGGCAATGGTACAAGCGGCGCCTAACCTATCGCCTATGTTGACATACCTGGCGCCTAAGCCATTGCCTATGTTTATATATGCGGCGCCTAACCTATCGCCTAAGTGAGGCAGTAAGCATAGGCAATGGTATAAGCGGCGCCTAACCTATCGCTTATGTTGATATAGGTGGCGTTTAATCCATCGCATATATTGACATAGGCGGCACCTAACCTATCTCCTAAGTGAGGCAGTGAGCATAGGTGATGGTATAAGCGGTGCCTAACCTATCACCTATGTTTATATAGCTGGCGCTTATAGAATCGCCTATGTTTACATAGGCGGCGCCTAACCTATCGCCTAGTGGAGGCAGCGAGCATAGGCAATAGTATAAGTGGCTCCTAACCTATCGCCTATGTTGATATACGTGGCACCTAAGCCATCGTCTATGTTTATATCGACGAGGGATAACCAATCGCCTAAGTGAGGCAGTAAGCATAGGCAATGGTATAAGCGGCGCCTAACCTAACGCCTATGTTGATATATGCGGCACCTAAGACATCGCCTATGTTGACATAAGCGGCACCAATCCTATCGTCTATTAAAGGCAGTGAGTATTGGTAATGGTATAAGCGGCGCCTATCCTATCGCCTATGTTTATATAGGTGGAGCCTATGGCAGATCCTATGTTGACATAGGCGGTGCAGAACCTATCGCCTTAGTGAGGCAGCAAGCACAGGTAATGGTATATGCGGCGCTTAACCTATCGCCTATGTTGATATAGGCAGCGCCTAAGCGATCGCCTATATTGACATAGGCGGTGCCTAACCTATCTCCTAAGTGAGCAGGTAAGCATAGGCAATGGTATAAGCGGCAGCCTAACCTGTCGCCTATGTTGATATAGGCGGCATTTAATCCATCGACTATGTTGATATAGGCGGCACCTAACCTATCGCCAAAGTGAGGAAGTGAGCATAGGTAATGGTATAAGCGGAGCCTAACCTATCGCCTATGTTGATATAGGTGTCGCCTATGGCATTGCTTATGTTTACATAGGCGGCGTCTAACCTATCACCTAAGTGAGGCAGCGAGCATAGGCAATGATATAAGCGGCGTCTAACCAATCGCCTTTGTTGACATACGTGGAGCCTATGCCATTGCCTATGTTTATATATGCGACGCCTAACCTATCGCCTAAGTGAGGCAGTAAGCATAGGCAATGGTATAAGCGGCGCCTAACCTATCACCTATGTTGATTTAGGCGACGTCTAATCCATCGCATATGTTGACATAGGCGGCACCTACCCTATCTCCTAAGTGAGGCAGTGAGCATAGGTAATGGTATAAGCGTCGCCTAACCTATCACCTATGTGGATATAGGTGGCGCTTATGGCATCGCCTATGTTTACATAGGCGGCTCCTAACCTATCGCCTAAGTGAGGCAGCGAGCATAGGCAATAGTATATGCGGCGCCTAACCTATCGCCTATGTTGATATATGTGGAGCCTAAGCCATCGCCTATGTTTATATAGGCGGCGGCTAACCTATCGCCTAACTGAGGCAGTAAGCATAGGCAATGGTCGAAGCGGCGTCTAACCTAACGCCTATGTTTATATAGGTGGCGCCTAAGACATCGCCTATGTTGACGTAGGCGGTGCCTAACATATCGCCTAATTGAGGCAGTGAGCATAGGCAATGGTATAAGGGGCGCCTAACCTATCACCTATGTTATTATATAGGTGGCTCCTAAGCCATTTCCTATGTTGACATAGACGGAGCCTAACCTATCGCCTATGTGAGGCTGTGAGTATAGGAAATGCTATAAGCGGGGCCTAACCTATCGCCTATCATGATAAAGGCGACGCCTAAGCCATCGCTTATGGTGACATAGACAGCCCCTAACCTATCGCCTAAGTGAGGCAGTGAGAATAGGTAATGGTATAAGCGGCGCCTAACCTATCTCCTATGTTGATATAGGAGGATCCTAAACCATCACCTATGTTAACATAGGCGGTGCCTAACCTATCACCAAAGTGAGGCACTGAGCATATGCAATGGTATAAACGGTGCCTAATCTACCACCTATGTTGATATAGGTAGCGCCTAAGCCATCGCCTATGTTGACATAGGTGGCTCCTAACCTATCACCTAAGGGAGGTAGTGAGCATAAAAAATGGTATACGCGGCACCTAACCTATCGCCTATGTTGATATAGGTGGCGCCTAAGCTATCGCCTATGTTGATATAGGTGGCACCTAAGCGATCGCCTATGTTGACATAGGCGGCGCCTAACCCATCGCCTAAGTGAGGCGGTGAGAATAGGCAATAGTATAAGCGGCGCCTAACCTGTCGCCTATGTTGATATAGGAGGCGCCTAATCAAACGACTATGTTGACGTAGGCGGCACCTAACGTATCGCCTAAGTGAGGCAGTAAGCATAGGTAATGGTAAAAGCGGCTCCTAACCTATCGCCTTTGTTGACATAGGTGGCGCCTATGGCATCGCTTATGTTTACATAAGCGGCGTCTAACCTATCGCCGAACTGAGACAGTGAGCATACGCAATGGTATAAGCGGCGCCTAACCTATCGCCTATGTTGATATACGTGGCACCTAAGCCATCACCTATGTTTATATAGGCGGCGCCTAACCTATTGCCTAAGTAAGGCATTAAGCATAGGAAATGGTATAAGCGGCGCCTAACCTAACTTCAATGATTATATAGGCGGCGCCTAAGCCATCGCCTATGTTGATGTAGGTGGTTCCTAACCTATTACCTAATTTAGACAGTAACCATAGGCAATGGTATAAGGGGCGCCTAACCTATCGCCTATGTTGATATAGGCGGCGCCTAAGCCATTCCCTATGTTGACATAGACGGAGCCTAACCTATCGCCTATGTGAGGCAGTGAGCATAGGAAATGGTAGAAGTGGCGCCTAACCTATCGGCTATATGGATATAGGCGACGCCTAAGCCATCGCCTATGTTAACATAGGCGGCGCCTAACCTATCGCCTAAGTGAGGCAATGAGCATAGGCAATGGTATAAGTGGCGCCTAACCTATCGCCTATGTGGATATAGGTGGCGCTTATGGCATCGCCTATGTTCACATAGGCGGCGCCTAACCTATCGCCTAAGTGAGGCAGCGAGCATAGGCAATAGTATATGCGGCGCCTAACCTATCGCCTATGTTGATATATGTGGAGCCTAAGCCATCGCCTATGTTTATATAGGCGGCGGCTACCCTATCGCCTAACTGAGGCAGTAATCATAGGCAATGGTCGAAGCGGCGTCTAACCTAACGCCTATGTTTATATAGGTGGCGCCTAAGACATCGCCTATGTTGACGTAGGCGGTGCCTAACATATCGCCTAATTGAGGCAGTGAGCATAGGCAATGGTATAAGGGGCGCCTAACCTATCACCTATGTTATTATATAGGTGGCTCCTAAGCCATTTCCTATGTTGACATAGACGGAGCCTAACCTATCGCCTATGTGAGGCTGTGAGTATAGGAAATGCTATAAGCGGGGCCTAACCTATCGCCTATCATGATAAAGGCGACGCCTAAGCCATCGCTTATGGTGACATAGACAGCCCCTAACCTATCGCCTAAGTGAGGCAGTGAGAATAGGTAATGGTATAAGCGGTGCCTAACCTATCTCCTATGTTGATATAGGAGGATCCTAAACCATCACCTATGTTAACATAGGCGGTGCCTAACCTATCACCAAAGTGAGGCACTGAGCATAGGCAATGGTATAAACGGTGCCTAATCTACCACCTATGTTGATATAGGTAGCGCCTAAGCCATCGCCTATGTTGACATAGGTGGCTCCTAACCTATCACCTAAGGGAGGTAGGGAGCATAAAAAATGGTATACGCGGCACCTAACCTATCGCCTATGTTGATATAGGTGGCGCCTAAGCTATCGCCTATGTTGATATAGGTGGCACCTAAGCGATCGCCTATGTTGACATAGGCGGCGCCTAACCCATCGCCTAAGTGAGGCGGTGAGAATAGGCAATAGTATAAGCGGCGCCTAACCTGTCGCCTATGTTGATATAGGAGGCGCCTAATCAAACGACTATGTTGACGTAGGCGGCACCTAACGTATCACCTAAGTGAGGCAGTAAGCATAGGTAATGGTAAAAGCGGCTCCTAACCTATCGCCTTTGTTGACATAGGTGGCGCCTATGGCATCGCTTATGTTTACATAAGCGGCGTCTAACCTATCGCCGAACTGAGACAGTGAGCATACGCAATGGTATAAGCGGCGCCTAACCTATCGCCTATGTTGATATACGTGGCACCTAAGCCATCACCTATGTTTATATAGGCGGCGCCTAACCTATTGCCTAAGTAAGGCATTAAGCATAGGAAATGGTATAAGCGGCGCCTAACCTAACTTCAATGATTATATAGGCGGCGCCTAAGCCATCGCCTATGTTGATGTAGGTGGTTCCTAACCTATTACCTAATTTAGACAGTAACCATAGGCAATGGTATAAGGGGCGCCTAACCTATCGCCTATGTTGATATAGGCGGCGCCTAAGCCATTCCCTATGTTGACATAGACGGAGCCTAACCTATCGCCTATGTGAGGCAGTGAGCATAGGAAATGGTAGAAGTGGCGCCTAACCTATCGGCTATATGGATATAGGCGACGCCTAAGCCATCGCCTATGTTAACATAGGCGGCGCCTAACCTATCGCCTAAGTGAGGCAATGAGCATAGGCAATGGTATAAGTGGCGCCTAACCTATCGCCTATGTTGATATAGACGGCACCTAAGCCATCACCTATGTTTACATTGGCGGTTCCTAACATATCGCCTAATTGAGGCACTGAGCATAGGCAATGGTATTAGCGGTGCCTAACCTATCGCCTATGTTGGTATAGGCAGCGCCTAAGCCATCGCCTATGTTGACATAGGCGGCGCCTAACCTATCTCCTAAGTGAGGTAGTGAGCATAGACAATGGTATAAGCGGTGCCTAAACTATCGTCTATGTTGATATATGTGGCACCTAAGCCATCGCCTAAGTGAGGCAGTGAGCATAGCCAATGGTATAAACAGCGCCTAACCTATCCTCTATGATGATATAGTCAGTGCCTAAGCGATTGCCTATGTTGACATAGACGGAGCCTAACCTATCACCTAAGTTAGGTAGTGAGCATAGGTAATGGTATAAGCGGTGTCTAACCTATAGCCTATGTTGATATAGGTAGTGCCTAAGCCATAACCTATGTTGACATAGGAGGCGCCTAACTTATCGCCTAAGTGAGGCAGTAAGCATAGGGAATGGTATAAGAGGCGCCTAACCTATCGCCTATGTTGATATAGATGACGCCTAAGCCATCTCCTATGTTAACATAAGCGATGCCTAACCTATCGCCTAATTGAGGTAGTGAGCATAGGCAATGTTATAAGCGGCACCTAACCTATCTCCTAAGTGAGGCGGTGAGCATAGGCAATGGTATAAGCGGCGCCTAACCTATCTTCTATGTTGATATAGGAGGCGCCTAAACCATTGCCTATGTTTACATTGGTGGCGCCTAACCTATCGCCAAAGTGAGGTACTGAGCATAGGCAATGGAATAAGCGGCGCCTAACCTATCGCCTATGTTGATATAGGCAGCGCCTAAGCCATCGCCTATGTTGACATAGGCGGCGCCTAACCTATCTCCTAAGTGAGGTAGTGAGCATAGACAATGGTATAAGAAGCGCCTAACCTATCCCCTATGTTGATATAGAAGGCACCTCTTCCATGGCCTAAGTGAGGCAGTGACCATAGCGAACGGTATAAGTGGCGTCTAACCTATCGCCTATGTTGATATAGGCGGCGCCTAAGCGATCGCCTCTGTTGACTTACGCGGCTCCTAACCTATCACCTAAGTAAGGCGGTGAGCATAGGCAATGGTATAAGCGGCGCATAACCTATCGCCTATGTTGATATAGGTGGCGCCTAAGCCATTGCCTATGTTGACATAGACCGAACCTAACCTATCGCCTATGTGAGAATGTGAGCATAGGTAATGGTATAAGCGGCCCCTATTTATCGCCTATGTTTATATAGGTGGCGCCTAAGCCATCACGTATGTTGACATAGAAGGAACCTAACCTATCACCTAAGTGAGGCAGTAAGCATAGGCAATGGTATAAGAGGTGACTAACCTATCGCCTATGCTGATATAGACGGCTTCTAAGCCATCGCCTATGTTGACATAGGCGGAGCCTAACCTATCACCTATGTGAGGCATTGAGAATAGGCAATGGTATAACTGGCGCATAACCTATCGCCAATGTTGATATAGGCGGCGCCTAAGCCATCGCCTATGTTAACATAGGTGGAGCCTAACCTATCGCCTAAGTGAGGCAGTGAGTATAGGCAATGGTATAAGCGGCGCCTAACCTATTGCCTATGTTGATATAGGAGGCGCCTAAGCCATCGCCTATGTTGACATAGGCGGCGCCTAACCTATCGCCTATGTTGATATATGCAGCACCGTATCCATTGCCTCTGTTGACTTAGGCAGCATCTAACCTATCGCCTAAGTGAGGCAGTGAGCATAGACAATGGTATAAGCGGCGCCTAACCTATCACCTATGTTGATATATGCGGCACCTAAGCCATCGCCTAAGTGAGGCAGTTATCATAGGCGATGGTATAAGCGGCGCCTAACCTATCGCCTATGTTGATATAGGCGGAGCCTAAGCGATCACCTATGTTGACATAGAAGGCACCTAACCTATCGCCTAAGTGAGGCAGTGAGCATAGGCAATGGTATAAGAGGTGCCTAACCTATCGCCTATGCTGATATAGATGGCGTCTAAGCCATCGCCTATGTTGACATAGGAAAAGCCTAACCTATCACCTATGTGAGGCAATGAGAATAGGCAATGATATAACCGGCGCCTAACCTATCGTCTATGTTGATATAGGCGGCGCCTAATCCATCGCCAATGTTAACATAGGTGGCGCCTAACCTATCGCCTAAGTTAGGCAGTGAGCATAGGTAATGGTATAAGCGGCGGCTAACCTATCACCTATGTTGATATATGCGGAATGTAAGCCATCGCCTAAGTGAGGCAGTTAGCATTGGTAATGGTATAACCGGCGCCTAACCTATTGCCTATGTTGATATAGGTGGAGCCTAAGCGATCACCTATGTTGACATAGGCGGTGCCTAACCTATCTCCTAAGTGAGGCGGTGAGCATAGGAAATGGTATAAGCAGTGCCTAACCTGTCGGCTATGTTGGTATAGGCGGCGCCTAATCCATCGACTATGTTGACATAGACGGAACCTAACTAATCGCCTAAGTGAGGCAGTGAGCATAGGTAAATTTATAAGCGGTGCCTAACCTATCGCCAATGTAGATATAGGTGGGGCCTATGGCATCGCCTATGTATACATAGGAGGCGCCTAACCTATCGCCTAAGTGAGGCAGCGAGCATAGGAAATTGTATAAGCGCCGCCTAACGTATCGCCTATGTTGATATACGTGGCGCCTAAGCCATTGCCTATGTTTATGTATTCGGCGCCAAATCTATCGCCTAAGTAAGGCAGTAAGCATAGGCAATGGTATAAGCGGTGCGTAATCTATCGCCAATATTGATATAAGCGGCGCCTAAGCCATCGCCTACCTTAATGTAGTCGGTGCCTAACCTATCGCATAATGAGGCAGTGACCATAGGCAATGGTATAAGCGTCGCCTAATCTATCGCCTATGTAAATATAGACGGCGCCTAAGCCATCGACTGTGTTGACATAGGCGGCACCTAACCTATCGCCTAAGTGAGGCAGTGAGCATAGGTAATGATATAAGCGGTGCCTAACCTATCTCCTATGTTGACATAGGTGGCGCCTATGGTATCACTTATGGTTACATAGGCGGCGCCTAACCTATCGCCTAAGTGAGGCAGCGAGCATAGGAAATGGTATTAGCGGCGCCTAACCTATTGCCTATGTTGACATACGTGGCGCCTAAGACTTCACCTATGTTTATATATGCAGCGCCTAACCTATCGCCTAAGATAGGCAGGAAGCATAGGCAATGGTATAAGTGGCCCCTAACCTGTTGCCTATTTTGATATAGGGGGGGCCTAATCCGTCGCATATGTTGACATAGGCGGTACCTAACCTATCTCCTAAGCCAGTGAGCATAGCTAATGGTATAAGCGGCGCATAACGTATCTCCTATGTTGATATAGGTGGCCCCTATGCCATCGCCTATGTTTAAATAGGCCGTGGCTAATCTATCGCCTAAGTGAGGCAGTAAGCATAGGCAATGGTATAAGCGGCGCCTAACTTAACGCCTATGTTGATATAGGAAGCGCCTAACCCATCGCCTGTGTTGACGTAGGCGGTGCCTAACCTATCGCCTAATTGAGGCAGTGAGCATAGGCAATGTTATAACCGGCACCTAACCTATCGCCTATGTTGATATAGGCGGCGCCTACGCCATTGCCTATGTTGACATATACAGAGCCTAACCTATCGCCTATGTCAGGCAGTGAGCATAGGAAATGGTATAAGTGGTGCCTAACCTATCGCCTATGTTGATATAGGCGACGCCTAAGCCATCGTCTATGTTGACATAGGCGGCGCCTAACCTATTGCCTAAGTGAGGCAGTGAGCATAGGCAATGGTATAAGCGGCGCCTAACCTATCGCCTATGTTGATGTAGGAGGCGCCTAAACCATCTCCTATGTTAACATAGGTGGCTCCTAACCTATCGCCAAAGTGAGGCACTGAGCATAGGCAATGGTATAAGCGGCGCCTATCCTATCACTTATGTTGATATAGGCAGCGCCTAAGCCATTTCCTATGTTGACATTGGCGGCGCCTAACCTATCACCTAAGTGAGGTAGTGAGCATAGACAATGGTATAAGCGGAGCCTAACCTATCGCCTATGTTGATATAGGAGGCACCTATGCCATCGCCTAAGTGAGGCAGTGAGCATAGCCAATGGTATAAGGGACGCCTAACCTATCGCCTATGTTGATATAGGCGGCGCCTAAGCGATCGCCTATGTTGACTTAGGCAGAGCATAGGCAATGGTATAAGCGACGCATAACCAATCGCCTATGTTGATATAGGTGGCTCCTAAGCCATTGCCTATGTTGAAATAGACCGAGCCTAACCTATCGCCTACGTGAGAAAGTGAGCATAGGTAATGGTATAAGCAGCGCCTATCTATCACCTATGTTGATATAGGTGGTGCCTAAGCCATCACCTATGTTGACATAGAAGACGCCTAACCTATCGCCTAAGTGAGGCAGTGAGCATAGGAAATGGTATAAGGGGTGCCTAACCTATCGCCTATGCTGATATAGACGACGCCTAAGCCATCGCCTATGTTGACATAGGCGGTGCCTAACCTATCGCCTAATTAAGGCAGTGAGCTTAGGAAATGGTATAAGCGGTGCCTAACCTATTGCCTATGTTGATATAGGTAGCGCCTAATCCATCACCTATTTTGACATAGGCGGAGCCTAACCTATCACCTCTGTGAGGCAGTGAGAATAGGCAATGGTATAACCGGCGCATAACCTATCATCTATGTTGATATAGGCGGATCCTAAGCCATCGCCTATGTTGACATAGGTGGCGCCTATCCTATCGCCTAAGTGAGCCAGTGAGCATAGGCAATGCTATAAGCGACGCCTAACTTATCGCCTATGTTGATATAGGCGGCGCCCAAGCCATCACCTATGTTGACATAGGCGGCGCCTAACCTATCGCCTATGTTTATATAGGCAGCACCATATCCATTGCCTCTGTTGACATAGGCGGCGTCTAACCTATCGCCTAAGTGAAGCAGTGAATATAGAAAATGGTATAAGTGGCGCCTAACCTATCACCTATATTGATATAGGCGGCACCTAAGCCATCGCCTAAGTTAGGCACTGAGCATAGGCAATGGTATAAGCGGTGCCTAATCTATCGCCTATGTTGATATAGGTAGCGCCTAATCCATCGCCTATGTTGACATAGGCGGCGCCTAACCTATCACCAAAGGGAGGTAGTGAGCATAGGCAATGGTTTAAGCGGAGCCTAACCTATCGGCTATGTTGATATAGGCGGAGCCTAAGCGATCGCCTATGTTGACATTGTCGGCGCCTAACCTATCTCTTAAGTGAGGTGGTGAGCATAGGCAATGGTATAAGCGGCGCCTAACCTGTCGCCTATATTGGTATAGGCGGTGCCTAATCCATCGACTATGTTGACATAGGCAGAACCTAACCTATCCCCTAAGTGAGGCAGTGAGCATAGGTAATGGTATAAGCGGAGCCTAACCTATCACCTAAGTGAGGGAGTGAGCATAGGTAATGGTATAAGAGACGCCTATCCTATCGCCAATGTTGATATAGGTGGGGCCTATGGCATCGCTTATGTTTACATAGGCGGCGCCTATCCTATCGCCTAAGTGAGGTAGCGAGCATAGGCAATTGTATAAGCGGCGCCTAACCTATCGCCTATGTTGATATACGTGGCGCCTAAGCCATTGCCTTTGTTTATTTATGCAGCTCCCAACCTATCGCCTAAGTGAGGCAGTAAGCATAGGCAATGGTATAAGCGGCGCCTGAACTATCGCCAATTTTGATATAGGCGGAGCATAAGACATCGCCTATGTTGACGTAGGCGACGCCTATCCTATCGCCTAATTGAGGCAGGGACCATAGGCAAAGGTATAAGCGGCACTTAACCTATCGCCTATGATGATACAGGTGGTGCCTAAGCGATCGCCTATGTTGACATAGGCAGCACCTAACCTATCTCCTAAGTAAGGCAGTGAGCATAGGTAATGGTATAAGCGGCGCCTAACCTATCGCCTATGTTGATATAAGTGGCGCCTATGGCATCTCCTATGATTACATTGGCGGCGCCTAACCTATTTCCTTAGTGAGGCAGCTAACATAGGCAATGGTATAAGCGGCGCCTAACGTATGGCCTATGTTGATATAGGCGGCACCTAAGCGATCGCCTATGTTGATATAGGCGGCGCCTAGCCTATCTCCAAAGTGAGGCGGTGAGAATAGGCAATGGTATAAGCGGCGCCTAACATGTTGCCTATGTTGATATAGGCGGCACCTAATCCATCGACTATGTTGACATAGGCGGCACCTAACCTATCACCGAAGTGAGGCAGTGAGCATAGGTAATGGCATAAGTGGAGCCTAACCTATCGCCTATGTTGATATAGGTTGCGCCTATGGCATTGCTTATGTTTACATAGACGGCGTCTAACCTATCGCCTATATGAGGCAGCGAGCATAGGCAATGGTAAAAGCGGCGCCTAACCTATCGCCTATGTTGACATACGTGGCGCCTAAGCCATTGCCTATGTTTATATATGCGGCGCCTAACCTATCTCCTATGATGATATAAGTGGCGTCTATGGCATCTCCTATGATTACATAGGCGGCGCCTAACCTATCGCCTTAGTGAGGCAGCAATCATAGGCAATGGTATAAGCGGCGCCAAACGTATCGCCTATGTTAATATAGGCGGCACCTATGCGATCGCCTATGTTGACATAGGCGGCGCCTAACCTATCTCCTAAGTGAGGCAGTGAGAATTGCCAATGGTATAAGCGGCACCTAACCTATTTCCTATGTTGATATAGGCGGCACCTAATCCATCGACTATGTTGACATAGTTGGCACCTAACCTATCACCTAAGTGAGGCAGTTAGCATAGGGAATGGCATAAGTGGAGCCTAACCTATCTCCTATGTTGATATAGGTTGCGCCTATGGCATCGCATATGTTTACATAGACGGCGTCTAACCTATCGCCAAAGTGAGGCAGCGAGCATAGGCAATGGTATAAGCGGCGCCTAACCTATCGCCTATGTTGACATACGTGGCGCCTAAGCCATTTCCTATGTTTATATATGTGGCGCCTAACCTATCGCATAAGTGAGGCAGTAAGCATAGGCAATGGTATAAGCGGCGCCTAACCTGTCGCCTATGTTGATATAGACGGCGCCTAATCCATTGCATATGTTGACATAGGCGGCACCTAACCTATCATCTAATGGAGGAAGTGAGCATAGGTAATGGTATAAGCGGCGCCTAACCTATCGCCTATGTTGATATAGGAGGCGCCTATGGCATTGCCTATGTTTACATAGGCGGCACCTAACCTATCGCCTAAATGAGGCAGCAAGCATAGGCAATGGTATAAGCAACACCTAACCTATCGCCTAAATGAGGCAGTAAGCATAGGAAATGCTATCAGCGGCACCTAACTTAACGCCTATGATGACGTAGGTGGTGCCTAACCTATCGCCTAATTGAGGTAGTAAGCATACGAAATGGTATAGGCGGCGCCTAACCAATTTCCTATGTTAACATAGGCGGCGCCTAAGCCATTGCCTATGTTGACTTAGACGGAGCCTAACCTATCACCTAAGTGAGGCAGTGAGTATAGGAAATGGTATAAGCGGCACCTAACCTATCGCCTATGTTGATATAGGAGGCGCCTAAACCAATGCCTATGTAAACATAGGTGGCGCCTAACTTATCGCCAAATTGAGTCACTGAGCATAGGCAATGGTATAAGCGGCGCCTAACCTATCGCCTATGTTGATATAGGCAGCGCCTAAGCCATCGCCTATGTTGACATAGGCAGAGCCTAACCTATTACCTAAGTGAGGTAGTGAGCATAGAAAATGGTATAAGAGGCTCCTAACCTATCGCCTATGTTGATATTGGCGGCACCTAAGCCATATCCTAAGTAAGGCAGAGAGCATTGCCAATGGTATAAGCGGCGCCTAACCTATCACCTAAGTAAGGCGGTGAGCATAGGCAATGGTATAAGATGAGCATAACCTATCGCCTATGTTGATATAGGTGGCTCCTAAGATATTGCCTATGTTGACATAGACAGAGCCTAACCTGTCGCCTAAGTGAGGCTGTGCGCATAGGTAATGGTATAAGCGGCGCCTAACCAATCGCCTATGTTGATATAGGTGGTGCCTAGTCCATCACCTATGTTGACATAGAAGGCGCATAACTTATCGCCTAAGTGATGCAGTGAGCATAGGCAATGGTATTAGCGGTGCCTAACCTATCCCCAATGTTGATATAGAACGCGCCTAAGACATCGCCTATGTTGAGATAGGTGGTGCCTAACCTATCACCTAATTGAGGCAGTGAGCATAGGCGATTGTATAACCAGCGCCTAACCTATCATATATGTTGATATAGGCGGCGCCTAGTCCATCGCGTATGTTGACATAGGCGGCGCCTAACCTATCCCCTAAGTGAGGCAGTGAGCATAGGCAATGGTATAAGCGTAGCCTAACCTATCGCCTATGTTTATATACGTGGTGCCTAAGCCATTGCCTATGTTTATATAAGCAGCGCCTAACATATCGCCTAAGTGGGGAAGTAAGCATAGGCAATGGTATAAGCGGCGCCTAACCTATCGCCTATGTGAGGCAGTGAGAATAGGCAATGGTATAACCAGCCACTAACCTATCGCCTATGTTGATATAGGCGGCGCCTAGTCTATCGCCTATGTTGACACAGGTGGCGCCTAACCTATAACCTACGTGAGGCAGTGAGCATAGGCAATGTGATAAGTGGCGCCTAACCTATCTCCTATGTTTACACAAGCAGCGCCTAACCTATTGCCTTAGTGAGGCAGCAAACATAGGCAATGGTATAAGCGACGCCTAACCTATCGCCTATATTGATATAGGAGTCGCCTAAGCGATCGCCTATGTTGACATAGACGGTGCCTATCCTATCTCCTAAGTGAGGTGGTGAGAAAAGGCAATAGTATAAGCGGCGCCTAACCTATCGCCTATGTTGATATACGTGGTGCCTAAGCCATTGCCTATGTTTATATATGCGGCGCCTAACCTATCGTCTAAGTGAGTGAGTAAGCATAGGCAATCGTATAAGCGGTGCCTAACCTATTGCCAATGTTGATATAGGCGGCGCCTAGTCCATCGCCTATGATGACATAGGCGGCGCCTAACCTATAACCTAAGTAAGGCAGTGAGCATTGGTAATGTTATAAGCGGCGCCTAACCTATTGCCTTAGTGAGGCAGCATACATAGGCAATGGAATAAGCGACGCCTAACCTTTCGGCTATGTTGATATAGGCGGAGCCTAAGCGATCGCCTATGTTGACATAGACGGAGCCTTAACTATCACCTAAGTGAGGCAGTGAGAATAGGCAATGGTATAAGCGGCGCCAAACCTGTCGCCTATGTTCATATAGGCGGTACCTAACCTATCTCCAAAGTGAGGCAGTGAGTATAGGTAATGGTTTAAGCGGCGCCTAACCTATCGCCTATGTTGACATAGGTGGTGCTTATGGAATCGCTTATGTTTACATAGGCAGATCCTAACCTATCACCTATGTGAGGGAGCGAGCATAGGCAATGGTATAAGTGGCGCCTAACCTATCGCCTATGTTGACATACATGGTGCCTAAGACATTGCCTATGTTTATATATGCGGCGCCTAACCTATCGCCTAGGTGAGGCAGTAAGCATAGGCAATGGTATAAGCGGCGCCTAACCTGTCGCCTATGTTGATATAGGCGGCGCCTAATCCATCGCATATGTTGACATAGGCGGCACCTAACCTATTATCTAAGTGAGGCAATGAGCATAGGTAATGGTATAAGCGGCGCCTAACCTATCGCCTATGTTGATATAGGTGGCGCCTATGGCATCGCCAATGTTTACATAGGCGGCCCCTAACCTATCTCCTAAGTGAGGTAGCAAGCATAGGCAATGGTATAAGCAGCGCCTAACCTATCGCCTATGTTTATATACGTGGCGCCTAAGCAATTGCCTATGTTTATATATCCGGCGGCTAACCTATCGCCTAAGTGAGGAAGTAAGCATAGTCAATGCTATAAGCGGCGCCTAACTTAACGCCTATGTTGATATAGGCGGTGCCTAAGCCACCGCCTATGTTGACGTAGGTGGTGCCTAACCTATCGCCTAAATGAGGTAGTGAGCATAGGCAATGGTATAAGCGACGCCTAACCTATATCCTATGTTAATATAGGCGGCTCCTAAGCCATTGCCTATGTTTATATATCCGGCGGCTAACCTATCGCCTAAGTGAGGAAGTAAGCATAGTCAATGCTATAAGCGGCGCCTAACTTAACGCCTATGTTGATATAGGCAGTGTCTAAGCCACCGCCTATGTTGACGTAGGTGGTGCCTAACCTATCGCCTAATTGAGGTAGTGAGCATAGGCAATGGTATAAGCGGCGCCTAACCTATATCCTGTGTTAATATAGGCGGCGTCTAAGCCATTGCCTATGTTGACTTAGACGGAGCCTAACCTATCGCCTAAGTGAGGCAGTGAGTATAGGCAATGGTATAAGCGGCACCTAACCTATCACCTGTGTTGATATAGGAGGGGCCTAAACCAACGCCTATGTAAACATAGGTGGCGTCTAACTTATTGCCAAATTGAGGCACTGAGCATAGGCAATGGTATAAGCGGCGCCTAACCTATCGCCTCTGTTGATATAGGCAACGCCTAACCCATCGCCTATGTTGACATAGTCAGCGCCTAACCTATTACCTAAGTGAGGTAGTGAGCATAAAAAATGGTATAAGAGGCTCCTAACCTATCACCTATGTTGATATAGGTGGCGTCGATGGCATTGCCTATGTTTACATAGGCGGCGCCTAACCTATCGCCTAAATGAGGTAGTGAGCATAGGAAATGGTATAAGCGGCGCCTAACCTATCGCCTATGTTGATATAGGCAGTGCCTAACCCATCGCCTATGTTGAAATAGGCGGCGCTTTACCTATCACCTAAGTGAGGTAGTGAGCATAGACAATGGTTTAAGTGGCGCCTAACCTATCATCTATGTTGATATAGGAGGCGCCTATGCCATCTCCTAAGTGAGGCAGTGAACATAGCCAATGGTATAAGCGGCGCTTAACCTATCGTCTATGTTGATACAGGCGGCGCCTAAGCGATCGCCTATGTTGACTTAGACGGCGCCTAACGTATCGCCTAAGTAACGCATGAGCATTGGCAATGGAATAAGCGGCGCATAACATATCACCTATGTTGATATAGGTGGCGCCTAAGCTATACCTATGTTGACATTGACCGAGCCTAGCCTATCGCCTAAGTGAAAAAGTGAACATAGGTATTGGTATAAACGGCGCCTAACCGATCGCCTATGTTGATATAGATGGTGCCTAAGCCATCACTTATGTTGACATAGGAGGTGCCTAACCTGTCGCCTAAGTTAGGCAGTGAGCATAGGCAATGGTATAAGCGGTGCCTAACCTATCGCCTATGTTGATATAGGTGGCGCTTATGGCATCTCCTATGTTTACATAGGCGGTGCCTAACCTATCGCCTTAGTGAGGCAGCAAAGATAGGCAATGGTATAAGCGGCGCCTAACCTATCGCCTATGTTGATATAGGCAGCGCCTAAGAGATCGCCTATGTTTAAATAGGCGGTGCCTAACCTATCGCTAAATTGAGGCAGTGAGCATAGGCAATGGTATAAGCGGTGCCTAACCTATCTCCTATGTTTATATAAGAGGCACCTAAGCTATCGCCTATGTTGACATAGGCGGCACCTAACCTATCTCCTAAGTAAGGCAGTGAGCATAGGTAATGATATAAGCGGCACCTAACCTATCGCCTGCGTTGATATAAGTGGCGCCTATGGCATCTCCTATGATTACATAGGCGGCGCCTAACCTATCGCGTTAGTGAGGCAGCAAACATAGGCAATGCTATATGCGGCGCCTAACGTATCGCCTATGTTAATATAGGCGGCACCTAAGCGATCGCCTATGTTGACATAGGCGGCGCCTAACCTATCTCCTAAGTGAGGTGGTGAGAATAGGCAATGGTATAAGCGGCGCCTAACCTGTTGCCTATGTTGATATAGGCGGCACCTAATCCATCGACTATGTGGACATAGGCGGCACCTAATCTATCACCTAAGTGAGGCAGTGAGCATAGGTAATGGCATAAGCGGAGCCTAACCTATCGCCTATGTTGATATAGGTTGCGCCTATGGCATCTCTAATGTTTACATAGACGACGTCTAACCTATCGCCTAAGTGAGGCAGCGAGCATAGGCAATGGTATAAGAAGCGCCTAACCTATCGCCTATTTTGACATACGTGGCGCCTAAGCCATTGCCTATGTTTATATATGCAGCGCCTAACCTATCGCCTATGTCGATATAAGTGGCGCCTATGGGATCTCCTACGATTACATAGGGCGCCTAACCTATCGCCTTAGTGAGGCAGCAAACATAGGTAATGGTATAAGAGGCACCTAACGTATAGCCTATGTTGGTATAGGCGGCATCTAAGAGACCGCCTAAGTTGACATAGGCGGCGCCTAACATATCTCCTAAGTGAGGCGATGTGAATAGGCAATGGTATAAGCGGCGCCTAACCTGTTGCCTATGTTAATATAGGCGGCACCTAATCCATCGACTATGTTGACATAGGCGACACCTAACCTATCACCTAAGTGAGGTAGTAAGCATAGGGAATGGCATAAGCGGAGCCTAATGTATCTCCTATGTTGATATAGGTTGCTCCTATGGCATCGCTTATGTTTACATAGACGGCGTCTAACCTATCGCCTAAGTGAGGCAGCGAGCATAGGCAATGGTATAAGCGGCGCCTAACCTATCGCCTATGTTGACATACGTGGCGCCTAAGCCATTTCCTATGTTTATATATGCGGCGCCTAACCTATCGCATACGTGAGGCTGTAAGCATAGGCAATGGTATAAGCGGCGCCTAACCTGTCGCCTATGTTGATATAGGCGGCGCCTAATCCATCGCATATGTTGACATAGGCGGCACCAAACCTATCATCTAAGTAAGGCAGTGAGCATAGGTTATGGTATAAGCGGCGCCTAACCTATCGCCTATGTTGATATAGGTGGCGCCTATGGCATCACCAATGTTTACATAGGCGGCACCTAACATATCTCCTATGTGAGGTAGCAAGCATAGGCAATGGTATAAGCAGCGCCTAACCTATCGCCTATGTTTATATACGTGGCGCCTAAGCCATTGCCTATGTTTATATATCCGGCAGCTAACCTATCGCCTAAGTGAGGAAGTAAGCATAGTCAATGCTATAAGCGGCGCCTAACTTAACGCCTATGTTGATATAGGCGGTGCCTAAGCCACCGCCTATGTTGACGTAGGTGGTGCCTAACCTATCGCCTAATTTAGGTAGTGAGCATAGGCAATGGTATAAGCGGCGCCTAACCTATCTCCTATGTTAATATAGGCGGCTCCTAAGCCATTGCCTATGTTTATATATCCGGCGGCTAACCTATCGCCTAAGTGAGGAAGTAAGCATAGTCAATCATATAAGCGGCGCCTAACGTAACGCCTATGTTGATATAGGCAGTGCCTAAGCCACCGCCTATGTTGACGTAGGTGGTGCCTAACCTATTGCCTAATTGAGGTAGTGAGCATAGGCAATGGTATAAGCGGCGCCTAACCTATATCCTATGTTAATATAGGCGGCGCCTAAGCCATTGCCTATGTTGACTTAGACGGAGCCTAACCTTTCTCCTAAGTGAGGCAGTGAGTATAGGCAATGGTATAAGCGGCACCTAACCTATCGCCTGTGTTGATATAGGAGGCGCCTAAACCAACGCCTATGTCAACATAGGTGGCGTCTAACTTATTGCCAAATTGAGGCACTGAGCATAGGCAATGGTATAAGCGGCGCCTAACCTATCGCCTATGTTGATATAGGCAGCGCCTAACCCATCGCCTATGTTGACATAGGCAGTGCCTAACCTATTACCTATGTGAGGTAGTGAGCATAAAAAATGGTATAAGAGGCTCCTAACCTATCACCTATGTTTATATAGGTGGCGTCGATGGCATTGCCTATTTTTACATAGGCGGCGCCTAACCTATCACCTAAATGAGGTAGTGAGCATAGGAAATGGTATAAGCAGCGCCTAACCTATCGCCTATGTTGATATAGGCAGTGCCAAACTTATCGCCTCTGTTGAAATCGGCGGCGCTTAACCTATCACCTAAGTGAGGTAGTGAGCATAGATAATGGTTTAAGCGGCGCCTAATCTATCATCTATGTTGATATAGGAGGCGCCTATGCCATCTCCTAAGTGAGGCAGTGAACATAGCCAATGGTATAAGCGGCGCTTAACCTATCGTCTATGTTGATACAGGCGGCGCCTAAACGATCACCTATGTTGACTTAGACGGCGCCAAACGTATCGCCTAAGTAACGCATGAGCATTGGCAATGGTATAAGCGGCGCATAACATATCACCTATGTTGATATAGGTGGCGCCTAAGCTATGCATATGTTGACATTGACCGAGCCTAGCCTATCGCCTAAGTGAAAAAGTGAACTTAGGTATTCGTATAAACGGCGCCTAACCGATCGCCTATGTTGATATAGATGGCGCCTAAGCCATCACTTATGTTGACATAGGAGGTGCCTAACCTATCGACTAAGTTAGGCAGTGAGCATAGGCAATGGTATAAGCGGCGCCTAACCTATCGCCTATGTTGATATAGGTGGCGCCTATGGAATCTCCTATGTTTACATAGGCGGCGCCTAACCTATCACCTTAGTGAGGCAGCAAGGATAGGCAATGGTATAAGCGGCGCCTAACCTATCGCCTATGTTGATATAGGCGGCGCCTAAGAGATCGCCTATGTTTAAATAGGCGGTGCCTAACCTATCGCTAAATTGAGGCAGTGAGCATAGGAAATGGTATAAGCGGCGCCTAACCTATCTCCTATGTTTATATAAGAGGCACCTAAGCTATCGCCTATGTTGATATAGGAGGCACCTAACCTATCTCATATGTAAGGCAGTGAGCATAGGTAATGATATAAGCGGCACCTAACCTATCGCCTACATTGATATATGTGGCGCCTATGGCATCTCCTATGATTACATAGGCGGCGCCTAACCTATCGCCTTAGTGAGGCAGGAAACATAGGCAATGGTATAAGCGGCGCCTAACGTATCGCCTATGTTAATATAGGAGGCACCTAAGCGATCGCCTATGTTGACATAGGCGGCGCCTAACCTATCTCCTAAGCGAGGTGGTGAGAATAGGCAATGGTATAAGCGGCGCCTAACCTGTTGCCTATGTTGATATAGGCAGCACCTAATCCATCGACTATGTTGACATAGGCGGCACCTAACCTATCACCTAAGTGAGGCAGTGAGCATAGGTAATGGCATAAACGGAGCCTATCCTATCGCCTATGTTGATATAGGTTGCGCCTATGGCATCGCTAATGTTTACATAGACGGCGTCTAACCTATCGCCTAAGTGAGGCAGCGAGCATAGGCAATGGTATAAGTGGCGGCTAACCTATCGCCTATGTTGACATACGTGGCGCCTAAGCCATTCCCTATGTTTATATATGCGGCGCCTAACCTATCGCATAAGTGAGGCTGTAAGCATAGGCAATGGTATAAGCGGCGCCTATCCTGTCGCCTATGTTGATATAGGCGGCGCCTAATCCATCGCATATGTTGACATAGGCGGCACCGAACCTATCATCTAAGTGAGGCAGTGAGCATAGGTTATGGTATAAGCGGCGCCTAACCTATCGCTTATGTTGATATAGGTGGCGCCTATGGCATCACCTATGTTTACATAGGCGGCACCTAACCTATCGCCTGAGTGAGGCAGCAAGCATAGGCAATGGTATAAGCAACGCCTAACCTATCGCCTATGTTTATATACGTGGCGCCTAAGACATTGCCTATGTTTATTTACGCGGCGCCTTACCTATCGCCTAAGTGATGCACTAAGCATAGGCAATGCTATAAGCGGCGCCTAACTTAACGCTAATGTTGAAATAGGCGGTGCCTAAGCCACCACCTATGTTGACGTAGGTGGTGCCTAAGCTATCGCCTAATTGAGGTAGTGAGAATAGGCAATGGTATAAGCGGCGCCTAACCTATCTCCTATGTTAATATAGGCGGCTCCTAATCCATTGCCTATGTTGACTTAGAAGGAGCCTAACCTATCTCCTAAGTGAGGCAGTGAGTATAGGCAATGGTATAAGCGGCACCTAAGCTATCGCCTATGTTGATATAGGAGGCACCTAAACCAACGCCTATGAAAACATAGGTGGCGCCTAACTTATCACCAAATTGAGTCACTTAGCATAGGCTATGGTATAAGCGGCGCCTAACCTATCGCCTATGTTTATATAGGTAGCGCCTAAGCCATCGCCTATGTTGACATAGGCGGATCCTAACCTATTACCTAAGTGAGGTTGTGAGCATAGAAAATGGTATAAGAGGCTCCTAACCTATCGCCTATGTTGATATAGGCGGCACCTAAGCCATCGCCTAAGTAAGGCAGAGAGCATAGCCAATGGTATAAGCGACGCCTAACCTATCACCTAACTAAGGCAGTGAGGATAGGCAATGGTATAAGTTGCGCATAACCTTTCGCCTATGTTGATATAGGTGGAGCCTAAGATATTGCCTACGTTGACATAGACGAAGCCTAATCTATCGCCTAAGTGAGGCAGTGAGCATAGGTAATGGTATAAGCGGCGCCTAACCTATCGCCTATGTTGATATAGGTGGCGCCTAAGTTATCACCTATGTTGACATAGAAGGCGCATAACTTATCGCCTAAGTGATGAAGTGAGCATAGGCAATGGTATTAGCGGTGCCTAACCTATCCCCTATGTTAATATTGAACGCGCCTAAGACATCGCCTATGTTGACATAGGCGGTGCCTAACCTATCACCTAATTGAGGCAGTGAGCATAGGCAATAATATAACCAGCGCCTAACCTATCATGTATGTTGATATAGGCGGCGCTGAGTCCATCGCCTATGTAGACATAGGCGGCGCCTAACCTATCCCCTAAGTGAGGCAGTGAGCATAGGCAATGGTATAAGCGGTGCCTAACCTATCGCCTATGTGAGGCAGTGAGAATAGGCATTGGTATAACCAGCCACTAACCTATCGCCTATGTTGATATATGCGGCGGCTAGTCCATCGCCTATGTTGATATAGGCGGCGCCTAACCTATAACCTAGGTGAGGCAATGAGCATAGGCAATGATATAAGCGGCGCCTAACCTATCGCCTATGTTTACATAGGCAGCGCCTAACCTATTGCCTTAGTGAGGCAGCAAGCATAGGCAATGCTATAAGCGACGCCTAACCTATCGCCTATATTGATATAGGAGGCGCCTAAGCGATCGCCTATGTTAACATAGACGGTGCCTAACCTATCTCCTATGTGAGGTGGTGAGAATAGGCAATAGTATAAGCAGCGCCTAACCTATCGCCTATGTTGATATACGTGGTGCCTAAGCCATTGCCTATGTTTATATATGCGGCGCCTAACCTATCGCCTAAGTGAGTCAGTAAGCATAGGCAATGGTATAAGCGGTGCGTAACCTATCGACAATATTGATATAGGCGGCGCCTAGTCCATCGCCTATGTTGACATAGGCAGCGCCTAACCTATATCCTAAGGTAGGCAGTGAGCATTGGCAATGTTATAAGCGGCGCCTATGTTTACATAGGAAGCGCCTAACCTATTTCCTTAGTGAGGCAGCAAGCATAGGCAATGGAATAAGCGACGCCTAACCTATCGGCTATGTTGATATAGGCGGCGCCAAAGCGATCGCCTATGTTGACAGAGACGGTGCCTTACCTATGGCCTAAGTGAGGCGGTGAGAATCGGCAATGGTATAAGCGGCGCCTAACCTCTCGCCTATGTTGATATAGGCGGTAACTAACCTATCTCCTATATGAGGCAGTGAGCATAGGTAATGGTTTAAGCGGCGCCTAACCTATCACCTATGTTGACATAGGTGGCGCTTATGGCATCGCTAATGTTTACATAGGCAGATCCTAACATATCGCCTAAGTGAGGCAGCGAGCATAGGCAATGGTATAAGTGGCGCCTAACCTATCACCTATGTTGAGATACGTGGCGCCTAAGCCATTGCGTATGTTTATATATGCGGCGCCTAACCTATCGCCTAAGTGAGGCAGTAAGCATAGGCAATGGTATAAGCGGCGCCTAACCTGTCGCCTATGTTGATATAGGCGGTGCCTAATTCATCTCATATGTTGACATAGGAGGCACCTAACCTATCATCTAAGTGAGCTGGTGAGCATAAAAAATGGTATAAGAGGCTCCTAACCTATAACCAATCTTGATATAGGCGGTACCTAAGCCATCGCCTATGTAAGGCAGAGAGAATAGCCAATGGTATAAGCGGCGCCTAACCTATCACCAAAGTAAGGCGGTGAGCATAGGCAATGGTATAATCTGCGCATAACCTATCACCTATGTTGATATAGGTGGCGCCTACGATATTGCCTATGTTGACATAGACGAAGCCTAACCTATCGCCTAAGTGAGGTAGTAAGCATAGGTAATGGTTTAAGCGGCGCCTAACCTATCGCCTATGTTGATATAGGTGGCGCCTAAGCCATCACCTATGTTGATTTAGAAGGCGCATAACTTATCGCCTAAGTAATGCAGTGAGCATATGCAATGGTATTAGTGGTGCCTAACCTATCGCCTATGTTGATATAGAATGCGCCTAAGACATCGCCTATGTTGACATAGGCGGTGCCTAACCTATCACCTAATTGAGGCAGTGAGCATAGGCAATTATATAACCATCGCCTAACCTATCATGTATGTTGATATAGGCGGCACCTAGTCCATCGCCTATGTTGACATAGGCGGCGCCTAACCTATCCCCAAAATGAGGCGGTGAGCATAGGTAATGGTATAAGTGGCGCCTAACCTTTCGCCTATGTTGATATACGTGGCGCCTAAGCCATTGCCTATGTTTATATAAGCGGCACCTAACATATCGCCAAAGTGAGGAAGTAAGCATAGGCAATGGTATAAGTGGCGCCTAACCTATCGCCTATGTGAGGTATTGAGAATAGGCAAATGTATAACCAGCCACTAACCTATAGCCTATGTTGATAAGCAGTGCCTAGTCCATCGCCTATGTTGATATAGGCGGCGCCTAACCTATAACCTACGTGACGCAGTGAGCATAGGCAATGTGTTAAGCGGCGCCTAACCTATCGCCTCGGTTTCCATAGGCAGCGCCTAACCAATTGCCTTAGTGAGGCAGAAAGCATAGGCAATGGTATAAGAGACGCCTAACCTATCGCCTATATTGATATAGGAGGCACCTAAGTGATCGCCTATGTTGACATAGATGGTGCCTAACCTATCTCCTAAGTGAGGTGGTGATAATAGGCAATAGTATAAGCGGCGCCTAACCTATCGCCTATGTTGATATACGTGGTGCCTAAGCCATTGCCTAAGTTTATATATGCAGTACCTAACCTATCGCCTAAGTGAGGCAGTAAGCATAGGAAATGGTATAAGCGGTGCCTAACCTATCGCCAATGTCTATATAGGCGGTGCATAGTCCAACGCCTATGTTGACATAGGCAGCGCCTAACCTATAACCTAAGTGAGGCATTGAGCATTGGCAATGTTATAAGCGGCGCCTATGATTACATAGGCAACGCCTAACCTATTGCCTTAGTGAGGCAGCAAGCATAGGCAATGGAATAAGCGACGTCTAACCTATCAGCTATGTTGATATAGGCGGCGCCTAACCTATCGCCTAAGTGAGGCAGTCAGCATAAGCAATGGTATAAGCGGCGCCTAACCTATCACCAATGTTGATATAGGTGGCGTTTAATCCATCGCATATGTTGACATAGGCGGCACCTAACCTATCTCCTAAGTGAGGCAGTGAGCATAGGTAATGGTATAAGCGGCGCCTAACCTATCGCCTATTCTGATATACACGACATCTAAGACATCGCCTATGTTGACATAGGCGGTGCCTAACCTATCGCCTAATTGAGGCAGTGAGCATAGGAAAAGGTAAAAGCGACGCCTAACCTAGCGCCTATGTTTATATAGGTGGCACCTAAGCCATCAACTATGTTGACATAGGCGGAGCCTAACCTATCACCTATGTGAGGAAGTGAGAATAGGCAATAGTATAACCGGCGCCTAACCTATCGCCTATGTTGATATAGGCGGCGCCTAAGCCAACGCCTATGTTGACATAGGTGGCGCCTATCCTGTATAGCCGGCACCTAACCTATCTCCTGAGTGAGGAAGTGAGCATAGGTAATGGTATAAGCGGCGCCTAACCTATCCTAACATATCACTTATGTTGATATAGGCGGCACCTATGCCATCGACTATACTGACATAGGCGGCGCCTAACCTATCGCCTAAGTGAGGCAGTGAGCATAGGCAATGGAATAAGCGGTGCCTAACCCATCGCCTGTGTTGATATAGGCGGCGCCTAAGCCATCGCCTATGCTGACATAGGCGGCGCCTAACCTATCACCTAAGTGAGTCAGTGAGCATAGTCAATAGTATAAGCGGTGCCTAAACTATCCCCTATTTTGATATAGGCGGCACCTAAGACATCGCCTATGTTGACATAGGTGGCTCCTAACCTCTTGCCTAAGTGAGGCAATGAGCATAGGTAATGGTATTAGCGGCGCCTAACCTATCACCTATGTTTATATAGGTGGCGCCTAAGAGATCGCCTATGTTGACATAGGCGGCGCCTAACCTATCGCCTAAGTGAGGCAGTAAGCATAGGCAATGGTAAAAGTGGAACCTAACTTGTCGCCTATGTTGACATAGGCGGCGGCTAAGTCATCGCCTATGTTGACGTAGGCGGCGCCTAACCTATCGCCAATGTTGATATAGGCGGCGCCTAAGCCATCGTCTATGTTGACATATGCGGCGCCTAATCTATCGCCTAAGTGAGGCAGTGAGCATAGGAATTGGTATAAGCGGCGCCTAATTTATCACCTATGTTTATTTAGGCGGTGCCTAAGCCATCGCCAATGTTGACATCGGCGGCGCCTAACCTATCGCCTAAGTGAGGCAGTGAATATAGGCAATGGTATAAGCAGAGCCTAATCTATCCCCTATGTTGATATAGGCGGCACCTAACTCATCCCTTAACTTGACAAAGGCGCTACCTACCTTATCGCCTAAGTGAGGCAGTGAGTATAGGTAATGGTATAAGTGGCGCCTAATCTATCCTCTATATTGATATAGGCGGCGCCTAAGACATCACCTATGTTGACATAGGTGGGGCCTCACCTATCGCCTAAGTGAAGCAGTGAGCATAGGAAATGGTATAAGATTCACCTAACCTATCGCCTATGTTGATATAGGCGGATCCATAGCCATCAAAAATATTGACATAGGCGGCGCCTAACCTTTCGCCTAAGTGAGTCAGTGAGCATAGACAATGGTATAAGTGGTGCCTAACCTATCACCTATGTTGATATAGGCGGCACATAAGACATCGCCTAAGTGAGACGGTGAGTATAGGCAATGGTATATGCGACACTTAACCTATCGCCAATGTTGATATAAACGGCGCCTAAGCCATCGCCTATGTTGACATAGACGGAACCTAACCTATCGCCTATGTGAGAAAGTGAGCATAGGCAATGGAATAATCGGCGCCTAACCTATCGCCTATGTTGATATAGGTGGCGCCTAAGCCATCGCCTATGATGACATAGGTGCCGCCTAACCTATCTCCTGAGTGAGGCAGTGAGCATAGGCAATGGTATAAGCGCTGCCTAAACTATCGCCTATGTTGATATAGGCGGCGCCTAAGACATCGCCTAACCTATCGCCTAAGTGAGGCAATGCGCATAGGTAATGGTATTAGTGGCACCTAACCTATCTCCTATGTTGATATTAACGGCGCCTAACATATTGCCTAAGTAAGGCAGCAATCATAGGCAATGGTATAAGCGGAGCCTAACCTATCACCTATGTTAATATACGTGGTGCCTAAGCCATTGACTATGTTTATATAGGACGCGGCTAACCTATCGCCTAAGTGAGGAATTAAGCAGAGGAAATGGTATAAGCGGCGCCTAACCTAACGCCTATGTTGATATAGGCGGCGCCTAAGCCATCGCCTATGTTTACGTAGGTGGTGCCTAACCTATTGCCTAATTGAGGGAGTGAAGATAGACAATGGTAAAAGCGGCGCCTAACCTATTACCTATGTTGATATAGGCGGCGGCTAAGCCATCGTCTATGTTGACTTAGGCGGCTCCTAACCTATCACCTAAGTGAGGCAGTGCGCATAGGCATAGTATAAGTGGCTCCTAATCTATCGCTTATGTTGATATAGGCGGTGCCTAAGCCATCGCCGATGTTGACATAGGCGGTGCCTAACCTATTGCCTAAGTGAGGGAATGGTATAAGAGGAGCCTAACCTATCACCTATGTTGATATAGGCGGCGCCTAAGCCATCGCCTATATTGACATAGGCGGCACCTAAGCTATCGCCTAAGTGAGGCAGTGAGTATAGATAATGGTATAACCGGTGCCTAACCTATCGCCTATGTTGATATTGGCGGTGCCTATGACATCGCCTATGTTGACATAGGCGGGCCTAACCTATCACCTAAGTGAGCCAGTGAGCATAGGCAATGGTATGAGCTTCACCTAACCTATCGCCTATGTTGATATAGACGGGTCCATAGCCTTCGCTAATGTTGAGATAGGCCGTGCCTAACCTATCACCTAACTGAGGTAGTAAGCATTGACAATGGTATAAGTTGTGCCTAACCTATCACCTATGTTGATATAGGCGGCACCTAAGCCATCGCCTAAGAAAGATAGTAAGTATAGGCAATGGTATAAGCGGTGCCTAACCTATCGCCTATGTTGACATAGTCGGCGCCTAAGCGATCGCCTATGTTGACATAGGCGGCGCCTATCCAATCTCCTAAGTGAGGCGGTGAGCATAGGCAATGGTATAAGTGGCGCCTAACCTGTCGCCTATGTTGATATAGGCGGCGCCTAATCAATCGCATATGTTGACATAGGTGGCACCTAACCTATATAGCCGACACTTAACCTATCTCCTGAGTGAGGAAGTAAGCATAGTTAATAGTATAAGCGGCGCCTAACCTATCGCCTATGTTGATATAGGTGTCGCCTATGGAATAGCCTATGTTTACATAGGCGGCACCTAACCTATCGCCTAAGTAAGGATGAAATAATAGGAAATTGTATAAGCAGTGCCTAACCTATCGCCTATGTTGATATACGTGGTGCCTAAGCCATCGCCTATGATGATATAGGCGGCGGCTAAACTATCGCCTAAGTGTGGCAGTAAGCATAGGCAATGGTATAAGTGTCTCCTAACCTAACGCTTATGTTGAGATATGCGTCCCCTAAGGCATCGCCTATGTTGACGTAGGCGGCGCCTATCCTATCGCCTAAGTGAGGCAGCGAGCATAGGCAATGGTATAAGCGGCGCATAACCTATCGCCTATGTTGATATAGGTGGCGCCTATGCGATCGCCAATGTTGACATAAGCGGTGCCTAATCTGTCTCCTATGTTGATATAGGCAGCACCTAAGCCATCACCTATGTTGAACTAGGTGGTGCTTAACCAATCGCCAAATTAAGGCAGTGAGCATAGGCAATGGTGTAAGCATAGGAAATGGAATAATCGATGCCTAACCTATCGCCTATGTTGATATAGGCGGCACATAAGCCATCGCCTATGCTGACATAGGGGACGCCTAACCAATCACCTAAGTGAGGCAGTGAGCATAGGCAATGGTATAAACGGTGCCTAAACTATCCCCTATAGTTATATATGCGAAGCCTAAGACATAGCCTATGTTGACATAGACGACGCCTAACCTATCGCCTATGTTGATATAGGTGGCACCTAAGACATCGCCTATGTCAACATAGGCGGTGCCCAACCTATCGCCTAAGTGAGGCAGTAAGCATAGGCAATGTTATAAGCGGCGCCTAACCTATCACTTATGTTGATATGGGCAGTGCCTAACACATCGCCTATGTTGACGTAGGCGGCACCAAACCTATCGCCTAACTGAGGCCATGAGCTTAGGCAGTGGTATAAGCGGCGCCTAACCAATCGCCTCTATTGATATAGGCGGCGCATAAGCCATCTTCTATGTTGACTTAGGCGGCGCCTAACCTATCGCCTAAGTGAGGCAGTGAGCAAAGGCATAAGTATAAGTGGCTCCTAATCTATCGCTTATGTGGATATAGGCGGTGCCTAATCCATCGATTATGTTGACATAGGCGGCGCCTAACTTATCGCCTAAGTGAGGAAGTGAGCATAGGCAATGGTATTAGTGGACCCTAACATATCGCCTATGTTGATATAGGCGGCGCCTAAGCCATCGCCTATATTGACATAGGCGGCACCTAACCCATCGCCTAACTGAGGCAGTGAGCTTAGGCAGTGGTATAAGCGGCGCCTAACCTATCGCCTATGTTGATATTGGCGGCGCCTAAGCCATCATCTATGTTCACTTAGGGGGCGCCTAACCTATCGCCTAAGTTAGGCAGTTAGCATAGGCATAAGTATAAGTGGATCCTAATCTATCGCTTATGTTGATATAGGCGGTGCCTAATCCATTGCCTATGTTGACATAGGCGGTGCCTACCCTATCGCCTAAGTGAGGCGGTGAGCATAGGCAATGGTATAAGAGGCGCCTAACCAATCGCATATGTTGATATAGGCGGTGCCTAAGACATCGTCTATGTTGACTTAGGCGGCGCCTAACCCATCACCTATGTTGATATATGCGGCGCCTAAGCCATCGCCTATGTTGACATAGGCGGCACCTAACCTATCGCCTAAGTGAGGCATTGAGTATAGGTAATGGTATAAGCGGTGCCTAACCTATCGCCTAAGTGAGGCAGTAAGCATAGGCAATGGTATAAGAAGCCCCTAACCTGTCTATATTGTTGATAATGGCGGCGCCTAATCCATCGCATATGTTGACATAGGCGGCACCTAACCTATCGCCTAAGGCAGTAAGCATTGGAAATGGTATAAACGACGCCTAACCTATCGCCTATGTTGATGAAGGTGGCGCCTATGGCATCGCCTATGTTTACATAGGCGGTGCCTAACTTATCGCCTTAGTGAGGCAGCTAGGATAGGCAATGGAATATGCAGAGCCTTACCTATCGCCTATGTTGATATACGTGGCGCCTAAGCCATCGCCTATGTTTAAATAGGCAGCAATTAATTTATCGCCTAAGTGAGGCAGTAAGCATAGGCAATGGTATAAGAGGAGCCTAACCTAACGCCTATGTAGATATAGGCAGTGCCAAGCAATCGCCTATGTTGATGTAGGCGGTGCCTAACCTATCGTCTAATTGAGGCAGTGTGCATGGGCAATGGTATAAGGGGCGCCTAACCTATCTCCTATGTTGATATAGGAGGCGCCTAAACCATCGCCAATGTTAACATAGGCGGCGCCTAACCTATTGCCAAAGTGAGGCACTGAGCATAGGCAATGGTATAAGCGGTGCCTAACCTATCGCCTATGTTGATATAGGCAGCGCCTAAGCCATCACCTATGTTGACATAGGTGGCCCCTCTCACCTAAGTATGGCAGCGGGCATAGGCAATGGTATAAGCGGCGCCAGACCTATTGCCTATGTTGATATAGGAGACGCCTAAGCCGTTGCCTATGTTTATATATGCGGCGCCCAACCTATCGACTAAGTGAGGGAGTAAACATAGGCAATGGTATAAGTGGCTCCTTACCTATCGCCTATGTTGATATAGGCGGAACCTAAACAATCGCCTATGTTGACGTAGGCGGTACCTAACCTATCGCCAAATTGAGGCAGTGAGCATAGGCAATGGTATAAGCGGCGCCTAACCGATCTCCTATGTTGATATAGGCGGCACCTAAGCCATCGCCTATGTTGACATAGGCGGCACCTAACCTATCGTTTAAGTAGGGCAGTGTGCATATCTAATGGTATAAGCGGCGCCTAACCTATCGCCTACGTTGATATAGGTGGCGCCTATGGCATCTCCTGTGTTTAGATAGGCGGCGCCTAACCTATCGCCTTAGTAAGGCAGCAAGCATAGGCAATGGTTTAAGCAACGCCTAACTTATCGCCTATGTAGATATAGGCAGCGCCTAAGCGATCGCCTATGTTGACATAGGCGGCGCCTAACCTATCTCATATGTGAGGCGGTAAGCATTGGCAATTGTATAAGCGGTGCCTAACCTGTCCCCTATGTTGATATAGGCGGCACGTAATCTATCGACTATGTTGATATAGGCGGCACCTAACCTATCGCCTAAGAGAGGAATTGAGCATAGGTAATGGTATAAGCGGAGCCTAACCTATCGCCAATGTTGATATAGGTCGCTCCTATGGCATTGGTTATGATTACATATGCGGGGTCTAACCTATCGCTTAAGTTAGGTAGCGAGCGTAGGCAATGGTATATGCGGCGCCTAACCTATCGCCTATGTTGACATACATGGCGCCTAAGCCATTGACAATGTTTATATATGCGGCGCCTAACCTATCGCCTAAGTGAGGCAGTAAGCATAGGCAATGGTATAAGCGGCGCCTAACCTATCGCCAATGTTGATATAGGCGGTGTTTAATCCATCGCATATGTTGACATAGGCGGCACCTAACCTATCTCCTAAGTGAGGCAGTGAGCATAGGTAATGGTATAAGCCGCGCGTAACCTATCGCCTATTCTGATATACACGACGTCTAAGCCATCGCCTATGTTGACATAGGCGGTGCCTAACCTATCGCCTAATTGAGCCAGTGAGCATAGGATATGGTATAAGCGACGCCTAACCTAGCGCCTATGTTGATATAGGTGGCGCCTAAGCGATCAACTATGTTGACATAGGCGGAGCCTAACCTATCACCTATGTCAGGCAGTGAGAATAGGCAATAGTATAACCGGCGCCTAACCTATCGCCTATGTTGATATAGGCGGCGCCTAAGCCATCGCCTATGTTGACATAGGTGGCGCCTATCCTGTATAGCCGGCACCTAACCTATCTCCTGAGTAAGGAAGTGAGCATAGGCAATGGTATAAGCGGTGCCTAACCTGTCCTAACCTATCGCTTATATTGATATAGGCGGCATCTAAGCCATCGACTATGCATACATAGGCGGTGCCTAACCTATCGCCTAAGTGAGGCAGTGATCATAGGTAATGATATAAGCGGCGCCTAACCTATCGCCTAAGTAAGGCAGTGAATATAGGCAATGGTATAAGCAGAGCCTAATCTATCCCCTATGTTGATATAGCCGGCGCCTAACTCATCGCTTATCTTGTCAAAAGCGGTACCTACCCTATCGCCTAAGTGAGGCAGTGAGTAAAGGTAATGGTATAAGCGGCGCCTAACCTATCCCCTATATTGATATAGGCGGCGCCTAAGACATCACCTATGTTGACATAGGTGGGGCCTGACCTATCGCCTAAGTAAAGCAGTGAGCATAGGCAATGGTATAAGCTTCTCCTAACCTATCGCCTATGTTGATATAGGCGGATCCATAGCCATTGCAAATATTGACATAGGCGGCGCCTAACCTATCGCCTAAGTGAGGCAGTGAGCATAGACAATGGTATAAGTTGTGCCTAACCTATCACCTATGTTGATATAGGCGGCACTTATGACATCGCCTAAGTGAGACGGTGAGTATAGGCAATGGTATATGCGGCGCCTAACCTATCGCCAATGTTGATATAAATGACGCCTCAGCCATCGCCTATGTTGACATAGACGGAGCCTAACCTATCACCTATGTATGAAAGTGAGCATAGGCAATGGAAATCGGTGCCTAACCTATCGCCTATGTTGATATAGGTGGCGCCTAAGCCATCGCCTATGCTGACATAGGCGGCGCCTAACCTATCGCCTAAGTGAGGTAGTGAGCATAGGCAATGGTATAAGTGGTGCCTAAACTATCGCCTATGCTGATATAGGCGGCGCCTAAGACATCGCCTATGTTGACATTGACGGTGCGTAACGTATCGCCTAAGTGAGGCTATGAGCATAGGTAATGGTATTAGCGGTACCTAACCTATCTCCTATGTTGATATAAGTGGCGCCTAACCTATCGCCTAAGTAAGGCAGCAAGCATAGGCAATTGTATAAGAGAAGCCTAACCTATCACCTATGTTGTTATACGTGGTGCCTAAGCCATTGACTATGTTTATATAGGAGGTGGCTAACCTGACGCCTAAGTGAGGAAGTAAGCATAGGCAATGGTATAAGCGGCACCTAACCTATCGCCAATGTTGATATAGGCGGCGTTTAATCCATCTCATATGTTGACATAGGGGGCACCTAACCTATCTCCTAAGTGAGGCAGTGAGCATAGGTAATGGTATAAGCGGCGCCTAACCTATCGCCTTTTCTGATATACACGGCGTCTAAGCCATCGCTTATGTTGACATAGGCGGTGCCTAACTTATTGCCTAATTGAGGCAGTGAGCATAGGAAATGGTATAAGCGATTCCTAACCTAGCGCCTATGTTGATATAGGTGGCGCCTAAGCCATCAACTATGTTGACATAGGCGGAGCCTAACCTATCACCTAAGTGAGGCAGTGAGCATAGGCAATAGTATAACCGGCGCCTAACCTATCGCCTATGTTGATATAGGCGGCGCCAAAGCCATCGCCTATGTTAACATAGGTGGCGTCTATCCTGTATAGTCGGCACCTAACCTATCTCCTGAGTGAGGAAGTGAGGATAGGAAATGGTATAAGCGGCGCCTAACCTGTCCTAACCTATCTCTTATGTTGATATAGGCGGCACCTAAGCCATCGACTATACTGACATTGGCGGCGCCTAACCTATCGCCTATGTGAGGCAGTGAGCATAGGCAATGGAATAAGCAGCGCCTAACCTATCTCTTATGTTGATATAGGCGGCGCCTAAGCCATCGCCTATGCTGACATAGGCGGCGCCTAACCTATCGCCTAAGTGAGGCAGTGAGCATAGGCAATAGTATAAGCGGTGCCTAAACTATCGCCTATTTTGATATAGGCGGCGCGTAAGACATCGCCTATGTTGACATAGGCAGCGCCTAACCTATCGCCTAAGTGAGGCAATGAGCATAGGTAATGGTTTTAGCGGCGCCTAACCTATCGCCTATGTTGATATAGATGGCGCCTAAGAGATCGCCAATGTTGACATAGGCGGCGCCTAACCTATCGCCTAAGTGAGGCAGTAAGCATAGGCAATGGTATAAGCGGAACCTAACCTGTCGCCTATGTTGACATAGGCGGCGGCTAAGTCATCGCCTATGTTGACGTAGGCGGCGCCTAACCTATCGCCAATGTTGATATTGGCGGCGCCTAAGCCATCGTCTATGTTGACATATGCGGCGCCTAATCTATCGCCTAAGTGAGGCAGTGAGCATAGGAATTTGTATAAGCGGCGCCTAATCTATCACCTATGATGATTTAGGCGGTGCCTAAGCCATCGCCTATGTTGACATAGGCGGCGCCTAAACTATCGCCTAAGTGAGGCAGTGAATATAGGCAATGGTATAAGCAGAGCCTACTCTATCCCCTATGTTGATATAGGCGGCGCCTAACTCATCGCTTATCTTGACAAAGGCGCTACCTACCCTATCACCTAATTGAGGCAGTGAGTATAGGTAATGGTATAAGTGGCGCCTAACCTATCCCCTATATTGATATAGGCGGCGCCTAAGACATCACCTATGTTGACATAGGTGGGGCCTGACCTATCGCCTAAGTGAAGCAGTGAGCATAGGAAATGGTATAAGCTTTGCCTAACCTATCGCCTATGTTGATATAGGCGGATCCATAGCCATCGCAAATATTGACATAGGCGGCGCCTAACCTATCGCCTAAGTGAGGCAGTGAGCATAGACAATGGTATAAATTGTGCCTAACCTATCACCTATGTTGATATAGGCGGAACATAAGACATCGCCTAAGTGAGACGGTGAGTATAGGCAATGGTATATGCGGCGCCTAACCTATCGCCAATGTTGATATATACGACGCCTCAGCCATCGCCTATGTTGACATAAACGGAGCCTAACCTATCGCCTATGTGAGAAAGTGAGCATAGGCAATGGAATAATCGGCGCCTAACCTATCGCCTATGTTGATATAGGTGGCGCCTAAGCCATCGCCTATGCTGACATAGGCGGCGCCTAACCTATCGCCTAGGTGAGGCAGTGAGCATAGGCAATGGTATAAGCGGTGCCTAAACTATCACCTATGTTGATATAGGTGGCGCCTAACACATCGCCTATGCTGACATTGACGGCGCCTAACCTATCGCCGAAGTGAGGCAATGAGCATAGGTAATGGTATTAGCGGCACCTAACCTATCTCCTATGTTGATATAAGCGGCGCCTAACCTATCGCCTAAGTATAGCAGCAAGCATAGGCAATGGTATATGCGGAGCCTAACCTATCACCTATGTTGATATACGTGGTGCCTAAGCCATTGACTATGTTTATATAGGAGGCGGCTAACCTATCGCCTAAGTGAGGAAGTAAGCATAAGCAATGGTATAAGCGGCGCCTAACCTATCGCCAATGTTGATATAGGCGGCGTTAAATCCATCGCATATGTTGACATAGGCGGCACCTAACCTATCTCCTAAGTGAGGCAGTGAGCATAGGTAATGGTAAAAGCGGCGCCTATCCTATCGCTTATTCTGATATACACGGCGTCTAAGCCATCGCCTATGTTGACATAGGCGATGCCTAACCTATCGCCTAATTGAGGCAGTGAGCATAGGAAATGGTATAAGCGACGCCTAACCTAGCGCCTATGTTGATAAAGGTGGCGCCTCGATCAACTATGTTGACATAGGCGGAGCCTAACCTATCACCTATGTGAGGTAGTGAGAATAGGCAATAGTATAACCGGCGCCTAACCTATCGCCTATGTTGATATAGGTGGCGCCTATCTTGTATAGCCGACACCTAACCTATTTCCTGAGTGAGGAAGTGAGCATAGGTAATGGTATAAGCGGCGCCTAACCTGTCCTAACCTATCACTTATGTTGATATAGGCGGCACCTAAGCCATCGACTATGCTGACATAGGCGGCGCCTAACCTATCGCCTAAGTGAGGCAGTGAGCATAGGCAATGAAATAAGCGGCGTCTAACCTATCGCCTATGTTGATATAGGCGGCGCCTATGCCATCGCCTATGCTGAGATAGGCGGCGCCTAACCAATCCCCTATGCGAGGCAGTGAGCATAGGCAATAGTATAAGCGGTGCCTAAACTATCGCCTATTTTGATATAGAAGGGGCCTAAGACATCGCCTATGTTGACATAGGCGGCGCCTAACCTATCGCCTAAGTGAGGCAATGAGCATAGGGTATGGTATTAGCGGCGCCTAACCTATCGCCTATGTTGATATAAGTGGCGCCTAAGAGATCGCCTATGTTGACATAGGCGGCGCCTAACCTATCGCCTAAGTGAGGCAGTAAGCATAGGCAATGGTATAAGCGGAACCTAACCTGTCGCCTATGTTGACATAGGCGGCGGCTAAGTCAACGCCTATGTTGACGCAGGCGGCGCCTAACCTAACGCCAGTGTTGATATTGGCGGCACCTAAGCCATTGTCTATGTTGACATATGCGGCGCCTAATCTATCGCCTAAATGAGGCAGTGGGCATAGGAATTGGTATAAGCGGCGCCTAATCTATCACCTATGTTGATTTAGGCGGTGCCTAAGCCATCGCCTATGTTGACATAGGCGGCTCCTAACCTATCGCCTAAGTGAGGCAGTGAATATAGGCAATGGTATAAGCAGAGCCTAATCTATCCCCTATGTTGATATAGGCGGCGCCTAACACATCGCTTATCTTGACAAAGGCGGTACCTACCCTATCGCCTAAGTGAGGCAGTGAGTATAGGTAATGGTATAAGCGGCGCCTAACCTATACCCTATATTGATATAGGCGGCGCCTAAGACATCACCTATGTTGACATAGGTGGGGCCTGACCTATCGCCTAAGTGAAGCAGTGAGCATAGGCAATGGTATAAGCTTCGCCTAACCTATCTCCTATGTTGATATAGGCGGATCCATAGCCATCACAAATATTGACATAGGCAGCGCCTAACCTATCGCGTAAGTGAGGCAGTGAGCATAGACAATGGTATAAGTTGTGCCTAACCTATCACCTATGATGATATAGGCGGCACTTAAGACATCGCCTAAGTGAGACGGTGAGTATAGGCAATGGTATATGCTGCGCCAAACCTATCGCCAATGTTGATATAAACGACGCCTCAGCCATCGCCTATGTTGACATAGACGGAGCCTAACCTATCGCCTATGTGAGAAAGTGAGCATAGGCAATGGAATAATCGGCGCCTAACCTATCGCCAATGTTGATATAGGCGGCGCCTAAGCCATCGTCTATGTTGACATATGCGGTGCCTAATCTATCGCCTAAGTGAGGCAGTGAGCATAGGAATTTGTATAAGCGGCGCCTAATCTATCACATATGATGATTTAGGCGGTGCCTAAGCCATCGCCTATGTTGACATAGGCGGCGCCTAAACTATCGCCTAAGTGAGGTAGTGAATATAGGCTATGGTATAAGCAGAGCCTAATCTATCCCCTATGTTGATATAGGAGGCGCCTAACTCATCGCTTATCTTGAAAAAGGTGGTACCTACCCTATCGCCTAAGTGAGGCAGTGAGTATAGGTAATGGTATAAGCGGCGCCTAACCTATCCCCTATATTGATATAGGCGGCGCCTAAGACATCACCTATGTTGATATAGGTGGGGCCTGACCTATCGCCTAAGTGAAGCAGTGAGCATAGGAAATGGTATAAGCTTTGCCTAACCTATCGCCTATGTTGATATAGGCGGATCCATAGCCATCGCAAATATTGACATAGGCGGCGCCTAACCTATCGCCTAAGTGAGGCAGTGAGCATAGACAATGGTATAAGTTGTGCCTAACCTATCACCTATGTTGATATAGGCGGCACTTAAGACATCGCCTAAGTGAGATGGTGAGTATAGGCAATGGTATATGCGGCGCCTAACCTATCGCCAATGTTGATATATACGACGCCTCAGCCATCGCCTATGTTGACATAGACAGAGCCTAACCTATCGCCTATGTGAGAAAGTGAGCATAGGCAATGGAATAATCGGCGCCTAACCTATCGCCTATGTTGATATAGGTGGCGCCTAAGCCATCGCCTATGCTGACATAGGCGGCGCCTAACCTATCGCCTAAGTGAGGCAGTGAGCATAGGCAATGGTATAAGCGGTGCCTAAACAATCACCTATGTTGATATAGGCGGCGCCTAAGACATCGCCTATGCTGACATTGACGGCGCCTAACCTATCGCCTAAGTGAGGCAATGAGCATAGGTAATGGTATTAGCGGCACCTAACCTATCTCCAATGTTGATATAAGCGGCGCCTAACCTATCGCCTAAGTATAGCAGCAAGCATAGGCAATGGTATATGCGGAGCCTAACCTATCACCTATGTTGATATACGTGGTGCCTAAGCCATTGACTATGTTTATATAGGAGGCGGCTAACCTATCGCCTAAGTGAGGAAGTAAGCATAGGCAATGGTATAAGCGGTGCCTAACCTATCGCCAATGTTGATATAGGCGGCGTTAAATCCATCGCATATGTTGACATAGGCGGCACCTAACCTATCTCCTATGTGAGGCAGTGAGCATAGGTAATGGTATAAGCGGCGCCTAACCTATCGCATATTCTGATATACACGGCGTCTAAGCCATCGCCTATGTTGACATAGGCGGTGCCTAACCTATCGCCTAATTGAGGCAGTGAGCATAGGAAATGGTATAAGCGACGCCTAACCTAGCGCCTATGTTGATATAGGTGGCGCCTAAGCCATCAACTATGTTGACATAGGCAGAGCCTAACCTATCACCTATTTGAGGCAGTGAGAATAGGCAATAGTATAACCGGCGCCTAACCTATCGCCTATGTTGATATAGGCGGCGCCTAAGCCATCGCCTATGTTGACATAAGTGGCGCCTATCTTGTATAGCCGACACCTAACCTATCTCCTGAGTGAGGAAGTGAGCATAGGTAATGGTATAAGCGGCGCCTAACCTTTCCTAACCATTGCCTATCACCTTAGTGAGGCAGCATAGGTTATGGAATAATCGGTGCCTAACCTATCGCCTATGTTGATATAGGTGGCGCCTAAGCCATCGCCTATGCTGACATAGGCGGCGCCTAACCTATCGCCTAAGTGAGGCAGTGAGCATAGGCAATGGTATAAGCGGTGCCTAAACTATCACCTATGTTGATATAGGCGGCGCCTAAGACATCGCCTATGCTGACATTGACGGCGCCTAACCTTTCGCCTAAGTGAGGCAATGAGCATAGGTAATGGTATTAGCGGCACCTAACCTATCTCCTATGTTGATATAAGCAGCGCCTAACCTATCGCCTAAGTAAGGCAGCAAGCATAGGCAATGGTATAAGCGGAGCCTAATCTATCACCTATGATTATATACGTGGTGCCTAAGCCATTGACTATGTTTTTATAGGAGGCGGCTAACCTATCGCCTAAGTGAGGAAGTAAGCATAGGCAATGGTATAAGTTGCGCCTAACCTATCGCCAATGTTAATATAGGCGGCGTTTAATCCATCGCATATGTTGACATAGGCGGCACCTAACCTATCTCCTAAGTGAGGCAGTGAGCATAGGTAATGGTATAAGCGGCGCCTAACCTATCGCCTATTCTGATATACACGGCGTCTAAGCCATCGCCTATGTTGACATAGGCGGTGCCTAACCTATCACCTAATTGAGGCAGTGAGCATAGGAAATGGTATAAGCGACGCCTAACCTAGCGCCTATGTTGATATAGGTGGCGCTTAAGCCATCAACTATGTTGACATAGGCGGAGCCTAACCTATCACCTATGTGAGGCAGTGAGAATAGGTAATAGTATAACCGGCGCCTAACCTATCGCCTATGTTGATATAGGCGGCGCCTAAGCCATCACCTATGTTGATATAGGTTGCGCCTATCCTGTATAGCCGGCACCTAACCTATCTCCTGAGTGAGGAAGTGAGCATAGGTAATGGTATAAGCGGCGCCTAACCTGTCATAACTTATCGCTTATGTTGATATAGGCGGCACCTAAGCCATCGACTATGCTGACATAGGCGGCGCGTAACCTATCGCCTAAGTGAGGCAGTGAGCATAGGCAATGGAATAAGCGGCGCCTAACCTATCGCCTATGTTGATATAGGCGGCGCCAAAGCCATCGCCTATGCTGACATTGGCGGCGCCTAACCTATCGCCTAAGTGAGGCAGTGAGCATAGTCAATAGTATAAGCGGTGCCTAAACTATCGCCTATTTTGATATAGGCGGCGCCTAAGACATCGCCTATGTTGACATAGGCGGCGCCTAACCTATCGCCTATGTGAGGCAATGAGCAAAGGTAATGGTATTAGTGGCGCCTAACCTATCGCCTATGTTGATATAGGCGGCGCCTAAGAGATCGCCTATGTTGACATAGGTGACGCCTAACCTATCGCCTATGTGAGGCAATGAGCATAGCTAATGGTATTAGTGGCGCCTAACCTATCGCCTATGTTGATATAGGTGGCGCCTAAGAGATCGCCTATGTTGACATAGGCGACGCCTAACCTATCGCCTAAGTGAGGCAGTAAGCATAGGCAATTGTATAAGCGGAACCTAACCTGTCGCCTATGTTGACATTGGCGGCACCTAAGCCATCGTCTATGTTGACATATGCGGCGCCTAATCTATCACCTAAGTGAGGCAGTGAGCATAGGAATTTGTATAAGCGGCGCCTAATCTATCACCTATGATGATTTAGACGGTGCCTAAGCCATCGCCTATGTTGACATAGGCGGCGCCTAACCTATCGCCTAAGTAAGGCAGTGAATATAGGCAATGGTATAAGCAGAGCCTAATGTATCCCCTATGTGGATATAGGCGGCGCCTACCTCATCGCTTATCTTGACAAAGGCGGTACCTACCCTATCTCCTAAGTGAGGCAGTGAGTATAGGTAATGGTATAAGTGGCGCCTAACCTATCGCCTAAGTTAGGTAGTGAGTATTGGAAATGGTATAAGAGGCACCTAATCTATCGCCTATGTTGATTAAGGCGGCACCTAATACATCGCCTATGTTAGCATAGGCGGCACCTAACCTATCACCTAAGTAAGCTAGTGAGCATAGGCAATGGTATAAGCGACGCCTAGCCTATCATCTATGTCGATATAAGCGGCGCCTATTCCATTGCCTATGTTGACATAGGCGGCACCTAACCTATCGCCTAAGTGAGGCACTAAGCATAGGCAATGGTATAAGTGGCGCCTAACCTATCACCTATGTTGATAGAGGCGGCGCCTGAGCCTTAGCCTATGTTGACATAGGTGGCGCCTAACCTATTGTCTAAGTAAGGCAGTGAGCATAGGCAATGGTATAAGCGGCGCCTAACCTATCGCCTATGTTGATATAGGCGGCGCCTAAGCCATCGCCAATGTAACATAGGCGGTGCCTAACCTATTGCCTAAGTGAGGCAGTAAGCATAGGCAATGGTATAAGTGTCCCCTAACCAATCACCTATGTTGATATAAGTGGCGCCTAAGACATTGCCTATGTTGACATAGGCAGCGCCTAACCTATCACCTAAGTGAGGTAGTGAGCATAGGCAATGGTATAAGAGTCACATAACCTATCGCCTAAGTGAGGGAGTGAGCATAGGCAATGGTATAAGCGGGGCCTAACCTATCGCCTATATTGATATAGGTGGCGCCTAAGCCATTACCAATGTTGACATAAGCGGAGCCTAACCTATCCCTTATGTGAGGTAGTGAGCATAGGAAATGGTATATGCGGCGCCTAACCTATCTCCTATGTTGATATAGGCAGCGCCTAAGACATCGCCTATGTTGACATAGGCGGCGTCTAACTTATCGCCTAAGTGAGGCAGTGAGCATAGGCAATGGTCTAAGCGGCGCCTAACCTATCTCTTAAATGAGACAGTGAGCATAGACAATGGTATAAGCGGAGCCTAACCTATCAACTATGTTGATATAGGCGGCACCTAAGCCATCGCCTAAGTGAGGCAGTGAGCATAGGCAATGGTATAAGCGGCGCCTAACCTATCTCCTATGTTGATATAGGCGACGCTTAAGTGATCGCCTATATCTACATAGGCGGCGCCTAACCTATCGCCTCAGTGAGGCGGTGAGCATAGGCAATGGTATATGCGGCGCCTAACCTATCGCATAGATTGGTATAGGCGGTGCCTAATCCATCGACTATGTTGACATAGGAGGCACCTAACCTATCGCCTAAGTGAGGCAGTGAGCATAGGTAATGGTATATGCGGCTCCTAACATATCACCAATGTTGATATTGGTGGCTCCTATGGAATCGCTTATGTTTACATAGGCGGCGTCTAACCTATCGCCTAAGTGAGGCAGCGAGCATAGACAATGGTATAAGTGGCGCCTAACCTATCGCCTATGTTGATATATGCAGCGCCTAAGTCATCGCCTATGTTGACGTAGGCGGTGCCTAACGTATCGCCAAATTGAGGCAGTGAGCATAGGCAATGGTATAAGCGGCGCCTAACCTATTGCGTGTGTTGATTTAGGCGATGCCTAAGCCATCGCCTATATTGACATAGGCGAAACCAAACCTATCGCCTAAGGGAGGAAGTTAGCATAGGTAATGGTTTTAGCGGCGGCTATCCTATCGCCTATATTGATATAGGTGGCGCCTATTGAATCTCCTACTTTTACATAGGCGGAGCCTAACCTATCGCCTTAGTGAGGCAGCAAGAATTGGCAACGGTATAAGCGGTGCCTAATCTATCGCCTATGTTGATAAAGGCGGCTCCTATGCCATCGCCTATGTTGACATAGGAGGCGCCTAACCTATCGCCAAAGTGAGGTAGCGAGAATAGGCAATGGTATAAGCGACGCCTAACCTATCGTCTATGTTGATATAAGTGGCACCTAAGCAATCGCCATTGTTGATATAGGCGGGGGATAACCTATCACCTAAGTGAGGATGTAAGCATTGTAAACCTATCGCCTATGTTGACATAGGCGGTGCCTAACCTATCGCCTATGATTATATAGGCGGCGCCTAACCTATCACCTAAGTGAGGCAGTAAGCATAGCCAATGGTATAAGCGGCTCTTATCCTATCGCTTATGTTGATACAGGTGGCACGTAAGCCATCGCCTATGTTGACATAGGTATCACCAAACCTATAACCAAAGTGAGGCAGTGAGCATAGGGAATAGTATAATTGGCGCCGAACCTATCGCCTATGTTGTTATTGGCGGAACCTTACCTATCGCCTATGTTGACATAACCAGTTCCTAACCTATCGCCTAACTGAGGTAGTGAGCCTTGGAAATGGTATAAGCGGCTCCTAATCTATCGCCTATGTTGATTAAGGCGGCACCTAAGACATCGCCTATGTTAACATAGGCGGCACCTAACCTATCACCTAAGTAAGCTAGTGAGCATAGGCATTGGTATAAGCGACGCCGAGCCTATCGTCTATGTAGATATAAGCGGCGCCTATGCAATCGCCTATGTTGACATAGGCGGCACCTAACCTATCGCCTAAGTGAGGCACTAAGCATAGGCAATGGTATAAGTGGCACCTAACCTATCACCTATGTTGATATAGGCGGTGCCTGAGCCTTAGCCAATTATGACATAGGTGGCGCCTAACCTTTTGTCTAAGTAAGGCAGTGAGCATAGGCAATGTTATAAGCGGCGCCTAACCTATCGCCTATGTTGATATAGGCGGCGCCTAAGCCATCGCCAATGTAACATAGGCGGTGCCTAACCTATTGCCATAGTGAGGCAGTAAGCATAGGTAATGGTATAAGTGGCCCCTAACCAATCACCTATGTTGATATAAGTGGCGCCTAAGACATTGCCTATGTTGACATAGGCAGCGCCTAACCTATCGCCTAAGTGAGGTAGTGAGCATAGGCAAAGGTATAAGAGTCACATAACCTATCGCCTAAGTGAGGGAGTGAGCATAGGCAATGGTATAAGCGGCGCCTAACCTATCGCCAATGTTTATATAGGTGGCGCCTATTCCATTACAAATGATGACATAAGCGGAGCCTAACCTATCCCCTATGTGAGGTAGTGAGCATAGGCAATGGTATATGCGGCGCCTAACCTATCGCCTATGTTGATATAGGCGGCGCCTAAGACATCGCCTATGTTGACATAGGCGGCGTCTAACCTATCTCCTAAGTGAGGCAGTGAGCATAGGCAATGGTCTAAGCGGCGCCTAACCTATCGCCTATGTTGATATAGGCAGCGCCTAAGCCATCGCCTATGTTGACATAGGCGGTGCCTAACCTATCTCTAAAATGAGACAGTGGGCATAGACAATGGTATAAGCGGAGCCTAACCTATCAACTATGTTGATATAGACGGCACCTAAGCCATCGCCTAAGTGAGGCAGTGAGCATAGGCAATGGTATAAGCGGCGCTTAACCTATCGCCTATGTTGATATAGGCGACGCCTAAGTGATCGCCTATATCTACATAGGCGGCGCCTAACCTATCGCCTCAGTGAGGCGGTGAGAATAGGTAATGGTATATGCGGCGACTACCCTGTCGCATAGGTTGGTGTAGGCGGTGCCTAATCCATCGACTATGTTGACGTAGGCGGCACCTAACCTATCGCCTAAGTGAGGAAGTGAGCATAGGTAATGGTATAAGCGGCTCCTAACATATCACCAATGTTGATATAGGTGGCTCCTATGGAATCGCTTATGTTTACATAGGCGGCATCTAACCTATCGCCTAAGTGAGGCAGCGAGCATAGGCAATGGTATAAGCAGCGCCTAACCTATCGCCTATGTTGATATATGCCGCCCTAAGCCATCGCCTATGTTGACGTAGGCGGTGCCCAACGTATCGCAAAATTGAGGCAGTGAGCATAGGCAATGGTATAAGCGGCGCCTAACCTATCGCCTGTGTTGATTTAGGCGATGCCTAAGCCATCGCCAATATTCACATAGGCGATACCAAACCTATCGCCTAAGTGAGGCAGTGAGCATAGGTAATGGTTTTAGCGGCGCCTAACCTATCGCCTATATTGATATAGGTGGCGCCTATGGAATCTCCTATGTTTACATAGGCGGAGCCTAACCTATCGCCTTAGTGAGGCAGCAAGAATTGGCAACGGTATAAGCGACGCCTAACCTATCGCCTATGTTGCTATAGATGGCGCCTCAGTGAGGCGGTGAGCATAGCCAATGGCATAAGCGGCGCCTAAACTGTCACCTATGTTGATATAGGCGGCGCCTAATCCATCGACTATGTTGACATAGGCGGCGCCTAACCTATCGCCTAAGTGAGGTGGTTAGCATGGGTAATGGTATAATAGGCGCTTAACCAATCGCCTATGTTGATATAGGTGGCGCCTATGGCATCGATTATGTTGACATAGGCGGCGCCTAACCTATCACCTAAGTGAGGCAGCGAGCATAGGCAATGGTATAAGCGGCTCCTAACCTATCACTTATGTTGATTTAGGCGGTGCCTAAGACATCGTCTATGTTGACAAAGGTGGAGCCTAACCTATTGCCTAAGTGAGGCAGTGAGCATAGGCAATGGTATAAGCGGTGCCTAACCTATCGCCTATGTTGATATAGGCGGCGCCTATGCCATCGCCTATGTAGACATAGGCGGCACCTAACGTATCGCCTAAGTGAGACAGCGAGCATAGGAAATTGTAGATGCGGCGCCTAACCTATCGCCTATGTTGATATAAGTGGCACCTAAGCCATCACCTATGTTGACATAGGCGGCGCCTAAACTATCGCCTAAGTGAGGTAGTGAGCATAGGAATTGGTATAAGTAGCGCCTAACCTATCGCCTAGGTTGATGTAGGGGGAGCCAATTCCAGGACGTATGTTGACATAGGCGGAGCCTAACCTATCGCCTAAGTGAGGCAGTGACCATAGGCAATGGTATAAGCGTCGCCTATCCTATTGCCTATGTTGATATAGGCGGAGCCTATGACAGGGCCTATGTTGACATAGGCGGCATCTAACCTATCGCCTAAGTGAGGCAGGGAGAATAGGAAATGGTATAAGAGGCTCCTAACCTATCACCTATGTTGATATAGGCGGCCCCTAAGACATCGCCTATATTGACATAGGCGGCGCCTAACCTATCGCCTAAGTGAGTCACTGAGCATAGGCAATGGTATAAGCGGCGCCTAACCTATTGCCTATGTTGATATAGGCGGCACCTATACCATCGCCTATGTTGACATAGGCGGCGCCTAACCTATCGCCTAAGTGAGGTAGCGAGAATAGGCAATGGTGTAAGCGGCGCCTAACCTATCATCTATGTTGATATAAGTGGCACCTAAGCCATCGCCATTGTTGATATAGGCGGGGGATAACCTATCACCTAAGTGAGGAAGAAAGAATAGGAAACCTATCGCCTATGTTGACATAGGCGGTGCCTAACCTATCGCCTATGATTATATAGGCGGCGCCTAACCTATCACCTAAGTGAGGCAGTAAGCATGGCCAATGGTATAAGCGGCTCTTATCCTATCGCTTATGTTGATACAGGTGGCACGTAAGCCATCGCCTATATTGACATAGGTGTCACCTAACCTATAGCCAAAGTGAGGCAGTGAGCAAAGGGAATAGTATAATCAGCATTGAACCAATCGCCTATGTTGTTATTGGCGGCACCTGACCTATCGCCTATGTTGACATAACCAGCGCCTAACCTATCGCCTAAGTGAGGCAGTGAGCATAGGCAATGGTATAAGCGGCGCCAAACCTATCACCTATGATTATATAGGGAGAGCCTATGCCAGGGCCTTTGTTGACATAGGCGGCGCCTAACCTATCGCCAAATTGAGGCAGTGAGCATAGGCCATGGTATAACTGTCGCCTGACCTATCGCCTATGTTGGTATAGGCGGAGCCTATGCCAGGGCCTATGTTGACATAGGCAGTGCCTAACCTATCGCCTAAGTGAGGCAGGGAGCAAAGGCAATGGTATAAGCGGCTCCTAACCTATCACCTATATTGATATAGGCGGTGCCTAAGTCATTGCCTATGTTGACATAGGCGGAGCCTAACCTATCGCCTATGTGGGGCAGTGAGCATAGGCAATGGTATAAGTGGCGCCTAACCTATCGCCTATGTTGATATAGGAGGCGGCTAAACCATCGCCTATGTTAACATAGGAAGAGCCTAACCTATCTACTAAGTGAGGCAGCGAGGATAGGCAATGGTATAACCGGCGCCTAACCTATCGCCTATGTTGACATACGTGGCGCCTAAGCCATTGAAAATGATTATATATGCGGCGCCTAACCTATTGCCTAAGTGAGGCAGTAAGCATAGGCAATGGTATAAGCGGCCCCTAACCTGTCGCCAATGTTGATAAATGCGATGCCTCATCCATCGCATATGTTGACATAGTGGGAACCAAACCTATTGCCTAAGGCAGTGAGCATTGGTAATGGTATAAGCGACGCATAACCTATCGCCTATGTTAATATAGGTGGCGCCAATGGCATCGCCTATGTTTACAAAGGCGGCGCCTAACTTATCTCCTAAGTGAGGCAGCTAGCATAGGCAATGATATATGCAGCGCCTAACCTATTGCCAATGTTGATATACGTGGAGCCTAAGCCATCGCCTAAGTTTAAATAGGCGGCGGCTAATCTATCGCCTATGTGAGGCAGTAAGAATAGGCAATGGTATAAGAGGCGCCTAACCTAACGCCTATGTTGATATAGGCAGCACCAAGCCATCGCCTATGTTGACGTAGGCGGTCCCTAACCTATCGCCTAATTGAGACAGTGAGCATAGGCAATGGTATAAGCGGCGCCTAACCAATCGCCTATGTTGATATAGGAGGCGGCTAAAACATCGCCTATGTTAACATAGGCGGTGCCTAACCTATCGCCAAAGTGAGGCACTGAGCATAGGTAATGGTATAAGCGGCGCCTAACCTATCGCCTATGTTGAGATACGTGGTGCCTAAGCCATTGCCTATGTTTATATATGCGGCGCCTAACCTATCGCCTAAGTGAGGCAGTAAGAATAGGCAAGGGTATAAGCAGCGCCTAACCTATCGCCTATGTTGAAATAGGCGGCGCCTAAGCCATCGCCTATGTTGATGTAGGCGGTGCCTAACCTATCGCTTAATTGAGGCAATGGGCATAGGCAATGGTATAAGCGGCCCCTAACCTATCGCCTATGTTGATATAGGCAGCACCTAAGCCATCGCCTATGTTGACATAGGCGGCGCCTAACCTATCGCCTAAGTGAGGTAGTGAGCATAGACAATGGTATAAGCGGCGCCTAACCGATCGCCTATGTTGATATAGGAGGCACCTATGCCATCGCCTAAGTTAGGTAGTGAGCATAGCCAATGGTATAAACGGCACCTAACCTATCGCCTATGTTGATATAGGCGGCGCCTAAGCGATCGCCTATGTTGACTTAGGCGACGCCTAACCTATCGCCTAAGTAAGGCGGTGAGAATAGGCCATGGTATAAGCGGCTCACAACCTACCGCCTATGTTTATATAGGTGTCGCCGAAGCCATTACCTATGTTGACCTAGGCCGAGCCTAACCTATCGCCTAAGTGAGGAAGTGGCCATAGGTAATGATATAAGCGGCGCCTAACCTGTCGCCTAAGTTGTTATAGGCGGCGCCTAATCCATCGACTATGTTGTCCTAGACGGCACCTAACCTATCGCCTAAGTGAGGCAGTGAGCATCGGTAATGGTATATGCGGCGCCAAACCTATCGCTTATGTTGGTATAGGTGGCGCCTATGGCATCGCTTATGTTTACATAGGCGGCACCTAACCTATCGCCTATGTGAGGCAGCGAGCATAGGCAATGGTATAAGCGGCGCCTACCCTATCGCCTATGTTGACATACGTAGCACCTAAGCCATTGCCTATGTTTATATACGCTGCGACTAACCTATTGCCTAAGTCAGGCGGCGCCTAACCTGTCGCCTATGATGATATAGGTGGCGCCTAATCCATCGCATATCTTGACATAGGAGGTGCCTAACCTATCGCCTTAGTGAGGCAGTAAGAATAGGGTATGGTATAAGAGGCAGCTAACCTATCACCTATGTTGATATAGGCGGCGCCTAAGCCATCGCCTACGTTAACATAGGCGGCGCCTAACCTATTGCCTATGTTATATATGTGGCGCCTATGCGATCGCCTATGTTGACATAGGCGGCGCCTAACCTATCGTCTAAGTAAGGCGGTGAGCATAGGCAATGGTATAAGCAGCGCATAACCTATTGCCTATGTTGATATAGGTGGCGCCTAATCCATTGCCTATGTTGTCCTAGACGGAGCCTAAGCTATCGCCTAAGTGAGGCAGTGAGCATAGGTAATGGTATAAGCGGCGCCTAACCTATCGCCAATGTTGATATAGGCGGTGCCTAAGCTATTGCCTATGTTGACATAGGCGGTGCCTAACCTATAGCCTAATTGAGGAAGTGAGCATAGGCAATGGTATAAGCAACGCCTAACCTATCACCTATGTTGATATAGGTGGCGCCTAAGCCATCACCTATGGTGACATAGGCGGAGCCTAACCCATCGCCTATGTGAGGCAGTGAGCATAGGCAATGGTATAAGCGGCGCCTACCCTATCGCCCATGTTGATATAGGCGGCGCCTAAGCCATCGCCTATGTTGACATTGGCGGCGCCTAACCTATCGCCTAAGTGAGGCGGTGAGCATAGGCAATGGTTTAAGCGGCGCCTAACCTGTCGCCTATGTTGGTATAGGTGGCGCCTAAGACATCGCTTCTTTTGACATATGAGGCACCTAACCTATCGCCTATGTGAGGCAGTAAGCATAGGGAATTGTATAAGCGATGCCTAACCTATCGCCTATGTTGATATAGGCGGCGCCTAAGCGATCACCTATGTTGACATAGACGGCGCCTAACCTATCGCCTAAGTGAGGCGGCGAGAATAGGCAATGGTATAAGCAGCTCCTAACCTGTCGCCTATGTTGATATAGGCGGCGCCAAATCCATCGACTACGTTGACATAGGCGGCACCTAACCTATCGCCAAAGTGAGACAGTGAGCATACGTAATGGTTTAAGCGGCGCCAAACCTATTGCCTAAGTTGACATAGGTGGCGCTTATGGCATCGCTTATGTTTACATAGGCAGATCCTAACCTATCGCCTATGTGATGCAGCGAGCATAGGCAATGGTATAAGCGGCACCTAACCTATCGCCTATGTTGACATACGTGGCGCCTAAGCCATTGCCTATGTTTATATATGCGGCACCTAACCTATCGCCTAAGTGAGGCAGTAAGCATAGGCAATGGTATAAGGGACGCCTAACCTATCACCTATGTTGATATTAGTCACTCCTATGGCATCGCCTATGTTTACATAGGCGGCGCCTAACTTATCTCCTAAGTCAAGCAGCTAGCATAGACAATGGTATATGCGGCACCTAACCTATCGCCTATGTTGATATACATGGTGCCTAAACCATTGCCTATGTTTAAATAGGCGGCGGCTAATCTGTCGCCTATGTGAGGCAGTAAGCATAGGAAATGGTATAAGCGGCGCCTAATGTAACGCCTATGTTGATATAGGCAGCGCCTAAGCCATCGCCTATGTTGACGTAGGCGGTGCCTAACCTATCGCCTAATTGAGGCTGTGAGCATAGGCAATGGTATAAGCGGCGCCTAACCTATCGCCTATGTTGATATAGGCGGCGCCTAATCCATTGCCTATGTTGACATAGACGGAGCCTAAACTATCGCCTATGTCAGGCAGTGAGCATAGGAAATGGTATAAGGGGCGCCTAACCTATCGCCTATGTTGATATAGGCGACGCCTAAGACATCGTCTATGTTGACATAGGTGGCGCGTAACCTACTGCCTAAGTGAGGTAGTGAGCATAGGCAATGGAATAAGCGGCGCCTAACCTATCGCCCATGTTGATATAGGAGGCGCCTAAACCTTGGCCTATGTTAACATAGGCGGCGCCTAACCTATTACCAAAGTGAGGCACTAAGCATACGCAATGGTATAAGCGGCCCCTAACCTATCGCCACTGTTGTTATAGGCGGCGCCTAATCCATCAACAATGTTGTCATAGACGGCACCTAACCTATCGCCTAAGTGAGGCAGTGAGCATCGGTAATGGTATAAGCGGCACCGAACCTATCGCTTATGTTGGTATAGGTGGCGCCTATGGCATCGCTTATGTTTACATAGGCGTCGCCTAACCTATCGCCTATGTGAGGCAGCGAGCATAGTCAATGGTATAAGCGGCGCCTACCCTATCGCCCATGTTGACATACGTAGCGCCTAAGCCATTGCCTATGTTTATATATGCTGCGCCGAACCTATTGCCTATGTCAGGCGGTGCCTAACCTGTCGCCTATGTTGATATAGGCGGCGCCTAATCCATTGCATATCTTGACATAGGAGGTGCCTAACCTATTACCTAAGTGAGGAAGTGAGAATAGGCTATGGTATAAGCGGCACCTAACCTATCGCCTATGTTGATATAGGCGACGCCTAAGCCATCGCCTACGTTAACATAGGCGGCGCCTAACGTATCACCTAAGTGAGGATGTGATCATAGGCTATGGTATAAGCGGGGCCTAACCTATCGCCTATGTTGATATATGCAGCACCAAAGCCATCGCCTAAGTAAGGTAGTGAGCATAGCCAATGGTATAATCGGTGCCTAACCTATCGCCTATGTTGATATATGTGGCGCCTAAGCGATCGCCTATGTTGACATAGGCGACGCCTAACCTATCGCCTATGAAAGGCGATGAGCATAGGCAATGGTATAAGCAGCGCATAACTTATTGCCTATGTTGATATAGGTGGAGCCTAAGTCATTGCCTATGTTGTCCTAGACGGAGCCTAAGCTATCGTCTAAGCGAGGCAGTGAGCAAAGGTAATGGTATATGCGGCGCCTAACCTATCGCCTATGTTGATACAGGCGGCGCCTATGCTATTGCCTATGATGACATAGGCGGTGCCTAACCTATAGCCTAATTGAGGCAGTGAGCATAGGCAATGGTATAAGCAGCGCCTAACCTATCGCCTATGTTGATATAGGTGGCGCCTAAGCCATCACCTATGGTGACATAGGGGAAGCCTAACCTATCGCCTATGTGAGGCAGTGAGCTTAGGCAATGGTATAAGCGGCGCCTACCCTATCGCCCATGTTGATATAGGCGGCGCCTAAGCCATCGCCTATGTTGACATAGGTGGCAACTAACCTATCGCCTAAGTGAGGTGGTGAGCATAGGAAATGGTTTAAGCGGCGCCTAACCTGTCGCCTATGTTGGTATAGGTGGCGCCTAAGACATCGCTTTTGTTGACATAGGAGGCGCCTAACCTATCGCCTATGTGAAGCAGTGAGCATAGGAAATTGTATAAGCGGCGCCTAACCTATCGCCTATGTTGATATAGGCGGCGCCTAAGCAATTGCCTATGTTGACATAGGCGGTGCCTAACCTATAGCCTAATTGAGGCAGTGAGCATAGGCAATGGTATAAGCAGCGCCTAACCTATCGCCTATGTTGATATACGTGGCGCCTAAGCCATCACCTATGGTGACATAGGCGGAACCTAACCTATCGCCTATGTGAGTGAGTGAGCATAGGCAATGGTATAAGCGGCACCTACCATATCTCCCATGTTTATATAGGCGACGCGTAAGCCATCGCCTATGTTGACATAGGCGGCGCCTAACCTATCGCCTAAGTGAGGCGGTGAGCATAGGCAATGGTTTAAGCGGCGCCTAACCTGTCGCCTATGTTGGTATAGGTGGCGCCTAAGACATCGCTTCTGTTGACATAGGAGGCGCCTAACCTATCGCCTATGTGAGGCAGTGAGCATAGGCAATGGTATATGCGGCGCCTAACCTATCGCCTATGTTGATATAGGCGGCGCCTAAGCTATATCTTATGTTGACATAGGCGGTGCCTAACCTATAGCCTAATTGAGGCAGTGAGCATAGGCAATGGTATAAGCAGCGCCTAACCTATCGCCTATGTTGATATAGCTGGCGCCTAAGCCATCGTCTATGTTGACATAGGCGGCGCCTAACCTATCGCCTAAGTGAGGCGGTGAGCATAGGCAATGGTTTAAGCGGCGCCTAACCTGTCGCCTATGTTGGTATAGGCGGCGCCTAATCCATCGACTATGTTGACATAGGCGGCACCTAACCTATCGCTTAATTAAGGCAGTGAGAATAGGTAATGGTGTAAGCGGCGCCTAACCTATCGTCTATGTTGATATAGATGGTGCCTATGGCATCTCTTATGTTAATATAGGTGGCGCCTAACCTATCTCCTATGTTAATATAGGCGGCGCCTAAGCCATTTCCTATGTTGACATAGACGGAGCCTAACCTATCGCCTAAGTGAGGCAGTGAGTATAGGCAATAGTATTAGCGACACCTAAACAATCGCCTATGTTGATATAGGAGGCGCCTAAACCAACGACTATATTAACATAGGCGGCGCCTAACCTATCGCCAAATTGAGGCACTGAGCATAGGCAATGGTATAAGCAGCACCTAACCTATCGCCTATGTTGATATAGGCAGCTCCTAAGCCATCGCCAATGTTGACATAGGCGGCACCTAACCTATTACCTAAGTGAGGTAGTGAGCATTGAAAATGGTATAAGCGGCGCCTAACCTATCGCCTATATTGATATAGGCGACAGCTAAGCCATCGCATTAGTAAGGCAGAGACCATAGCCAATGGTATAGGCGGCGCCTAACCTATCGCCTAAGTAAGGCGCTGAGCATAGGCAATGGTATAAGTTGCACATAACCTATCGCCTATGTTGATATAGGTGGCGCCTACGCTATTGCCTATGTTCACATAGACGGAGCCTAACCTATCCCCTAAGTGAGGCAGTAAGCATAGGTAATGGTATAAGCGGAGCCTAACCTATCGCCTATGTTGATATAGGTGGCACCTAAGCCATCACCTATGTTGATATAGGCGGTGCCTACGCCATCGCCTATGTTGATATAGGCGGCACCTAACCTATCACCTAAGTAAGGCAGTGAGCATAGGTAATGGTATAAGCGGCGCCTAACCTAACGCCTATGTTGATATAAGTGGTGCCTATGGCATCTCCTATGCTTATATAGGCGGCGCCTAACCTATCGCCTGAGTGAGGCGGCATGAATAGGCAATGGTATAAGCGGCGCCTAACCTATCGCCTATGATGATATAGGCGGCGCCTAAGCGATCGCCTATGTTGACATAGGCGGAACCTAACCTATCTCCTAATTGAGGCAGTGAGGCAATGGTATAAGCGGCGCCTAACCTGTTGCCTATGTTAATATAGGCGGCACTTAATGCATGGACTATGTTGACATAGGCGGCACCTAACCTATCACCTAAGTGAGGCAATGAGCATAGGTAATGGTATAAGCAGAACCTAACCTATCGCCTATGTTGATATAGGAGGCGCCAATGGCATCGCTTATGTTTACATAGACGGCGTCTAACCTATCGCCTAAGTGAGGCAGCGAGCATAGGCAATGGTATAAGCGGCGCCTAACCTATCGCCTATGTTGACATACGTGGATCCTAAGCCATTGCCTATGTTTATATATGCGGCGCCTAACCTATCGCCTAAGTAGGGCAGTAAGCATAGGCAATGGTATACGCGGCGCCTAACCTGTCGCCTATGCTGATATAGGCGCGCTTAATCCATCGCATATGTTCACATAGGCGGCACCTAACCTATCATCTAATTGAGGCAGTGAGCATTGGTAATGGTATAAGCGGCGCCTAACCTATCGCCTATGTTGATATAGGTGGCGCCAATGGCATCGCCTATGTTTGCATAGGCGGCGCCTAACGTATCGCCTAAGTGAGGCAACAAACATAGGCAATGGTATATGCAGCGCCTAACCTATCGCATATGTTGATATACGTGGCGCCTAATACATTGCTTATGTTTATATATGCGGCGCCTAACCTATCGCCTAATGGAGGCAGTACGCAGAGGCAATGCTATAAGCGGCGCCTAACTTAACACCAATATTAATAAAGGCAGTGCCTAAGCCACCTCTTATGTTCATGTAGGTGGTGCCTAACATATCTCCTATGTTAATATAGGCGGCGGCTAACCCATTGCCTATGTTGACATAGACGGAGCCTAACCTATCTCCTAAGTGAGGCAGTGAGTATAGGCAATGGTATAAGCGACACCTAAACAATCGCCAATGTTGATATAGGAGGCGCCTAAACCAACGCCTATGTTAACATAGGCAGCGCCTAACCTATCGCCAAATTGAGGCACTGAGCATAGGCGATGGTATAAGCGGCACCTAAACTATCGCCTATGTTGATATAGGCAGCGCCTAAGCCATCACCTATGTTGACATAGGCGGCGCCTAACCTATTACCTAAGTGAGGTAGTGAGCATAGAAAATGGTATAAGCGGCGCCTAACCTATCGCCTATGCTGATATAGGCGGCACCTAAGCCATCGCATTAGTAAGGCAGAGAGCATAGCCAATGGTATAAGCGGAGCCTAACCTATCGCCTAAGTAAGGCGGTGAGCATAGGCAATGGTATAAGCTACGCATAACCTATCGACTGTTTTGATATAGGTGGCGCCTACGCTATTGCCTATGTTGACATAGACGGATCCTAACCTATCCCATAAGTGAGGCAGTGAGCATAGGTAATGGTATAAGCGGAGCCTAACCTATCGCCTATGTTGATATAGGTTGCGCCTAAGCCATCACCTATGTTGATATAGGCGGTGCCTAAGCCATCGCTTATGTTGACATAGGCGGCACCTAACCTATCACCTAAGTAAGGCAGTGAGCATAGGTAATGGTATAAGCGGCGCCTAACCTAACGCCTATGTTGATATAAGTGGTGCCTATGGCATCTCCTATGCTTATATAGGCGGCGCCTAACCTATCGCCTGAGTGAGGCGGCATGAATAGGCAATGGTATAAGCGGCGCCTAACCGATCGCCTATGATGATATAGGCGGCGCCTAAGCGATCGCCTATGTTGACATAGGCGGAACCTAACCTATCTCCTAATGGAGGCAGTGAGGCAATGGTATAAGCGGCGCCTAACCTGTTGCCTATGTTAATATAGGCGGCACTTAATGCATGGACTATGTTGACATAGGCGGCACCTAACCTATCACCTAAGTGAGGCAATGAGCATAGGTAATGGTATAAGCAGAACCTAACCTATCGCCTATGTTGATATAGGAGGCGCCAATGGCATCGCTTATGTTTACATAGACGGCGTCTAACCTATCGCCTAAGTGAGGCAGCGAGCATAGGCAATGGTATAAGCGGCGCCTAACCTATCGCCTATGTTGACATACGTGGATCCTAAGCCATTGCCTATGTTTATATATGCGGCGCCTAACCTATCGCCTAAGTAGGGCAGTAAGCATAGGCAATGGTATACGCGGCGCCTAACCTGTCGCCTATGCTGATATAGGCGCGCTTAATCCATCGCATATGTTCACATAGGCGGCACCTAACCTATCATCTAATTGAGGCAGTGAGCATTGGTAATGGTATAAGCGGCGCCTAACCTATCGCCTATGTTGATATAGGTGGCGCCAATGGCATCGCCTATGTTTGCATAGGCGGCGCCTAACGTATCGCCTAAGTGAGGCAACAAACATAGGCAATGGTATATGCAGCGCCTAACCTATCGCATATGTTGATATACGTGGCGCCTAATACATTGCTTATGTTTATATATGCGGCGCCTAACCTATCGCCTAATGGAGGCAGTACGCAGAGGCAATGCTATAAGCGGCGCCTAACTTAACACCAATATTAATAAAGGCAGTGCCTAAGCCACCTCTTATGTTCATGTAGGTGGTGCCTAACATATCTCCTATGTTAATATAGGCGGCGGCTAACCCATTGCCTATGTTGACATAGACGGAGCCTAACCTATCGCCTAAGTGAGGCAGTGAGTATAGGCAATGGTATAAGCGACACCTAAACAATCGCCAATGTTGATATAGGAGGCGCCTAAACCAACGCCTATGTTAACATAGGCAGCGCCTAACCTATCGCCAAATTGAGGCACTGAGCATAGGCGATGGTATAAGCGGCACCTAAACTATCGCCTATGTTGATATAGGCAGCGCCTAAGCCATCACCTATGTTGACATAGGCGGCGCCTAACCTATTACCTAAGTGAGGTAGTGAGCATAGAAAATGGTATAAGCGGCGCCTAACCTATCGCCTATGCTGATATAGGCGGCACCTAAGCCATCGCATTAGTAAGGCAGAGAGCATAGCCAATGGTATAAGCGGAGCCTAACCTATCGCCTAAGTAAGGCGGTGAGCATAAGCAATGGTATAAGCTACGCATAACCTATCGACTGTTTTGATATAGGTGGCGCCTACGCTATTGCCTATGTTGACATAGACGGATCCTAACCTATCCCATAAGTGAGGCAGTGAGCATAGGTAATGGTATAAGCGGAGCCTAACCTATCGCCTATGTTGATATAGGTTGCGCCTAAGCCATCACCTATGTTGATATAGGCGGTGCCTAAGCCATCGCTTATGTTGACATAGGCGGCACCTAACCTATCACCTAAGTAAGGCAGTGAGCATAGGTAATAGTATAAGGGGAGCCTAACCTATCGCCTATGTTGATATAGGTGGCGCCTAAGCCATCACCTATGTTGACATAGAAGGCACATAACTTATCGCCTAAGTGAGGCAGCGAGCATAGGCACTGGTATAAGCGGTGCCTAACCTATCGACTATGTTGATATAGACGGCGCCTAAGACATCGCCTATGTTGACATAGGCGGTGCCTAACCTATCACCTAATTAAGGCAGTGAGCATAGGAAATGGTATAAGCACCGCCTAACCTATCGCCTATGTTGATATAGGTGGCGCCTATGCCATCATCTATGTTGACATAGGCGGAGCATAACCTATTACCTATGTGAGGCAATGTGAATAGGCAATTGTATAACCAGCGCCTAACCTATCGCCTATGTTGATATAGGCGGCGCCTAGTTCATCGCCTATGTTGACATAGGCGGCGCCTAACCTATCCCCTTAGTGAGGCAGTGAGCATAGGGAATGGTATAAGCGGGTCCTAACCTGTCGCCTATGTTGGTATAGGTTGCGCCTAATCCATCGATTATGTTGACATAGGCAATACCAAACCTATCGGCTAAGTGAGGAAGTATGAATAGGTAATTGTATAAGCGGCGCCTAACCTATCGCCTATGTTGAAATACGTGGTGCCTAAGCCATTGCCAATGTTTATATATGCGGTGCCTAACCTATCGCCTAAGTGAGGCAGTAAGCATAGGCAATGGTATATGCAGTGCCTAACCTATTGCCTATGTGAGGCAGTGAGAATAGGCAATTGTATAACCAGCGCCTAACCTATCGCCTATATTGATATAGGCGGTGCCTAGTCCATCGCCTATGTTTACTTAGGCGGCGCCTAACCTATAACCTAAGTGAGGCAGTGAGCATAGGAAATGTTATAAGCGGCGCCTAACATATAGCCTATGTTGACATAGGCGGCGCCTACCTATCGCCTATGTTGATATAGGCGACGTTTAAGCCATTGCCTATGTTGACATAGTCGGAGCCTATCCTATCACCTAAGTGAGACAGTGATCATAGGTAATGGTATAAGCGGCGCCTAACCTATCGCCTATGTTGATATAGGTGGCGCCTAAGCCATCACCTATGTTGACATAAAAGGCGCCTAACCTATCGCTTAAGTGAGGCAGTGAGTATAGGCAATGGTATAAGCGGTTCCTAACCTATCGCCTATGTTGATCTAGACGGCGCCTAAGACATCGCCTATGTTGACATAGGCGGTGCCTAACCTATCGCCTAATTGAGGCAGTGAGCTAAGGAAATGGAATAAGCGGCACCTAGCCTATCGCCTAAGTTGATATAGGTGGCGCCTAAGCCATCACCTATGTTGACATAGGCGGAGCCTAACCTATTACCTATGTGAGGCAGTGAGAATAGGCAATGGTATAACCAGCGCCTAACCTATTGCCTATGTTGATATAGGCGACGCCTTGTCCATTGATTATGTTGACAGAGGCGGCCTCTAACCTATAACCTAATTGAGGCAGTAAGCATAGGCAATGGTATAAGCGGCACCTAACCTATCACCTATGTTGACATAGGTGGCGCCTAACCTATCGCCTATGTTGATATAGGCAGCACCATATCCATTGCCTATGTTGACATAGGCGGTGCCTAACCTATCGCCTATGTGAGGCAGTGAGCATAGACAATGGTATAAGAGGTGCATAACCTATCACCTATATTTATATAGGCGGCACCTAAGCCATCGCCTATGTGAGGCAGTTAGCATAGGCAATGGTCTAAGCGGCGCCTAACCTATTGCCTAAGCGATCGCCTATGTTGACATACGTGGTGCCTAATCTATCTCCTATGTGAGGCGAAGAGCATAGGCAATGGTATAAGCGCCGCCTAACCTGTCGCCTATGTTGGTATAGGTGGCGCCTAATCCATCGACTATGTTGACATAGGCGGCACCTAACCTATCTCCTAAGTGAGGAAGTTAGCATAGGTAATGGTATAAGCGGTGCCTAACCTATCGCCTATGTTGATATACGTGGTGCCTAAGCCATTCCCTATGTTTATATATGCAGCTCCTAACCTATTGCCTAAGTGAGGTAGTAAGCATAGGCAATGGTATAAGCGGCGCCTAACCTATCGCCTATGTTGATATAGGCGGCGCCTAAGCCATCGCCTATGTTGATATAGGCGCTGCCTAACCTATCGCCTAATTAACGCAAAGAGCATAGGCAATGGTATAAGCAATGCCTAACCTATCTCCTATGTTGATATAGGCAGCGCCTAAGCCATCGCCTATATTGACATGGCGGCACCTAACCTATCGCCTAAGTGAGGCAGTGAGCATAGGTAATTGTATATGCGGCGCCTAACTATCGCCTATTTTGATATAGGAGGCGCCTATGGAATCTCCTATGATTACATAGGCAGCGCCTAACCTATTGCCTTAGTGAGGCAGCAAGCATAGGCAATGGTATAAGCAACGCCTAACCTATCGCCTTTGTTGATATTGGCGGCGCCTATGCGATCGCCTATGTTGACATAGACGGCGCCGAACCTATGGCCTAAGTGAGTCGGTGAGAATAGGTAAGGGTATAAGCGGCGCCTAACCTGTCGCCTATGATTATATAAGCGGCACCTAACCTATTGCCTAAGTGAGGCAGTGAGCATAGGTAATGGTTTAAGCGGCGCCTAACCTATCGCCTATGTTAATATAGGCGGTGACTAGTTCATCGCCTATGTTGACATAGGCGGGGCCTAACCTATCCCCTAAGTGAGGCAGTGAGCATAGGCAATGGTATAAGCGGCGCCTATCTTGTCGCCTATGTTGGTATAGGCGGCGCCTAATCCATCGATTTTGTTGACATAGGCAACATGTAACCTATCGCCTAAGTGAGGCAGTGTGAATAGGTAATGGTATAAGCGGTGCCTAACCTATCGCCTATGTTGAAATACCTGGTGCCTAAGCCATTGCCTATGTTTATATATGCGGTGCCTAACGTATCGCCTAAGTGAGGTAGTAATCATCGGCAATGGTATATGCAGCGCCTAACCTATTGCCTATGTTAGGCAGTGAGAATAGGCAATTATATAACCAGCGCCTAACCTATTGCGTATGTTGATATAGGCGGTGCCTAGTCCATCGCCTATGTTGACTTAGGCGACACCTAACCTATAACCTAAGTGAGGCAGTGAGCATAGGCAATGTTATAAGCGGCGCCTAACGAATCGCCTATGTTGACATAGGCGGCGCCTAACCTATCGCCTATGTTGATATAGGCGACGTTTAAACCATTGCCTATGTTGACATAGACGGAGCCTATCCTATCGCCTAAGTGAGGCAATGAGCATAGGTAATAGTATAAGTGGTGCATAACCTATAGCCTATGTTGATATAGGTGGCGCCTAAGCCATCACCTATGTTGACATAGAAGGCGCCTAACCTTTCGCCTAAGTGAGGCAGTGAGCATAGGCACTGGTATAAGCGGTTCCTAACCTATCGCCTATGTTGATATAGACGACGCCTAAGACATCGCCTATGTTGACATAGGCGGTGCCTAACCTATCGCCTAATTGAGGCAGTGAGCATAAGAAATGGTATAAGCGGCACCTAGCCTATCGCCTAAGTTGATATAGGTGGCGCCTAAGCCATCACCTATGTTGACATAGGCGGAGCCTAACCTATTACCTATGTGAGGCAGTGAGAATAGGCAATGGTATAACCAGAGCCTAACCTATTGCCTATGTTTATATAGGCGACGCCTAGTCCATTGACTATGTTGACAGAGGCGACGACTAACCTATAACCTAAGTGAGGCAGTGAGCATAGGCAATGGTATAAGCGGCACCTAACCTATCGCTTATGTTGACATAGGCGGCGCCTAACCTATCGCCTATGTTGATATAGGCAGCACCATATCCATTGCCTATGTTGACATAGGCGGCGCCTAACCTATCGCCTAAGTGAGGCAGTGAGGATAGACAATGGTATAAGAGGCGCCTAACCTATCACCTATATTTATATAGGCAGCACCTAAGCCATCGCCTAAGTGAGGCTGTTACCATAGGCAATGGTATAAGCGGCGCCTAACCTATCGCCTAAGCGATCGACTATGTTGACATAGGCGGTGCCAAATCTATCTCCTAAGTGAGGCGGAGAGCATAGGCGATGGTATAAGCGGCGCCTAACCTGTCCCCTATGTTGGTATAGGCGGCGCCTAATCCATCGACTATGTTGACATTGGCGGCACCTAACCTATCTCCTAAGTGAGGAAGTTAGCATAGGTAATGGTATAAGCGGCGCCTAACCTATCGCCTATGTTGATATACGTGGTGCCTAAGCCATTGCCTATATTTATCTATGCGGCGCCTAACCTATTGCCTAAGTGTGGCAGTAAGCATAGGCAATGGTATAAGCGGCGCCTAACCTATCGCCTATGTTGATATACGCGGCACCTAAGCCATCTCCTATGTTGATGTAGGCGGTACCCAACCTATCACCTAATTGAGGCAATGAGCATAGGCAATGTTATAAGTAGTGCCTAACCTATCTCCTATGTTGATATATAGGCAGCGCCTAAGCCAACGCCTATATTGACATAGGCGGCACCTAACCTATCGCCTAAGTGAGGCAGTAAGCATAGGTTATTGTATAAGCGGCGCCTAAACTATCGCCTATTTTGATATAGGTGGCACCTATGGAATCTCCCATGTTTACATAGGCAGCGCCTAACGTATTGCCTTAGTGAGGCAGCAAGAATAGGAAATGGTATAAGCGACGCCTAACCTATCGCCTATGTTGATATTGGCGGCGCCTAAGCGATCGCATATGTTGACATAGACGTCGCCTAACCTATCGCCTAAGTCAGTAGGTGAGAATAGGCAAGGGTATAAGCGACGCCTAACCTGTCTCCTATGTTGATATAGGCGGCACCTAACCTATTGCCTAGGTGAGGGAGTGAGCATAGGTAATGGTTTAAGCGGCGCCTAACCTATCGCCTATGTTGACATAGGTGGTGCTTCTGGCATCGCTTATGTTTACATAGGCAGAGCCTAACCTATGTCCTAAGTAACGCAGCGAGCATAGGCAATGGTATAAGCAGCGCCTATCCTATCGCCTTTGTTGACATACGTGGCGCCTAAGCCATTGCCTATGTTTATATATGCGGCGCCTAACCTATCGCCTAAGTGAGGCAGTAAGCATAGGAAATGGTATAAGCGGCCCCTAACCTGTCGCCAATATTGATAAATGCGGCGCCTAATCCATCGCATATGTTGACGTAGGCGGCACCTAACCTATTTCCTAAGGCAGTGAGCATTGGTAATGGTATAAGCGACGCCTAACCAATTGCCTATGTTGATATAGGTGGCGCCTATAGCATCGATTATGTTTAAATAGGCGGCGCCTAACTAATCTCCTAAGTGAGGCAGCTAGCATAGGTAATGGTATATGCAGCGCCTAACCTATTGCCTATGTTGATATACGTGGAGTCTAAGCCATCGCCTATGTATAAATAGGCGGCGGCTAATCTATCGACTAAGTGATGCAGTAAGCATAGGCAATGGTATAAGAGGCGCCTAACCTAACGCCTATGTTGATATAGGCAGCGCCAAGCCATCGCCTATGTTGACGTAGGCGGTGCCTAACATATCGCCTAATTGAGGTAGTGAGCATAGGTAATGGTATAAGCGGCGCCTAACCAATTGCCTATGTTGATATAGGAGGTGGCTAAACCATCTCCTATGTTAACATAGGCTGCTCCTAACCTATCACCAAAGTGAGGCACTGAGTATAGGCAATGGTATAAGCGGCGCCTAACCTATCGCCTATGTTGATATAGGCAGCGCCTAAGCCATCGCCTATGTTGATATAGGTAGCGCCTAAGCCATCGCCTAAGTGAAGTAGTGATCATAGACAATGGTATAAGCGTCGCCTAACCTATCGCCTATGTTGATATAGGAGGCACGTATGCCATCGCCTAAGTTAGGCAGTGAGCATAGCCAATGGTATAAGCGGCGCCAAACCTATCGCCTATGTTGACATAGGCGGCGCCTAACCTATCACCTATGTTGACTTAGGTGGCGCCTAACATATCGCCTAAGTAATGCGGTGAGCATAGGCAATGGTATAAGCGGCGCATAACCAATCGCCTATGTTGATATATGTTGAGCCTAAGCCATTGCCTATGTTGACATAGACCGAGCCTAACCTATCGCCTAAGTGAGTATGTGAGCATAGGTAATGGTATAAGCGGCGCCTAACCTATCGCCTACGTTGATATATGTGGCGCCTAAGCCATTACCTATGTTGACATAGGAGGCGCCTAACATATCGCCTAATTGAGGCATTGAGCATAGGCAATGGTTTAAGTGGCGCCTAACCTATCTCCTATGTTGATATAGGTGGCGCCTATGGCATCTCCTATGTTTACATAGACGGCGCCTAACCTATCGCCTTAGTGAGGAAGCAAGCATAGGCAATGGTATAAGCGGCGCCTAACCTATCGCCTATATTGATATAAGCGGTCGCCTATGTTAACATAAGTTGTGCCTAAGCTATCGCCTAAGTGAGGCGGTGAGCATAGACAATGGTATAAGCGGCGCCTAACCTGTCGCCTATGTTGATATAGGCGGCGCCTAATCCATCGACAATGATGACATAGATGGAACCTAACCTATCGCCTAAGTGAGGCAGTTAGTATAGGTAATGGTATAAGCGGCCCCTAACCTATCGCCTATGTTGGTATTGGTGGCGCCTATGGCATCGCTTATGTTTACATAGGCGGCGCATAATCTATATCCTAAGTGAGGCGGTGACCATAGGCAATGGTATAAGCGGGCCTAACCTGTCGCCTATGTTGGTATAGGCGGCGCCTAATCCATCGACTATGTTGACATAGGTTGCACCTAACCTATCGCCTAACTGAGGAAGTGAGCATAGGTAATGGTATAAGCGGCGCCTAACTTATCGCCTATGTTGATATACGTGGTGCCTAAGCCATTGCCTATGTTTATATATACGGCGCCTAACCTATCGCCTAAGTGAGGCAGTAAGCATAGGCAATGGTATAACCGGCCCCTAACCTGTCGCCAATGCTGATAAAGGTGGCGCCTAATCCATCGCATATGTTGACATAGGCGGCACCTAACCTATTGCCTAAGGCAGTGAGCATTGGTAATGGTATAAGCGACGCCTAACCTATCTCCTATGTTGAAATAGGTGGCACCTATGGCATCGCCTATGTTTACATACGCGGTGCCTAACTTATCTCCTAAGTGAGGCAGCTAGCATAGGCAATGGTATATGCAGCGCCTAACCTATTGCCTATGTTGATATACGTGGAGCCTAAGTCATCACCTATGTTTAATAGGCGGCGGCTAATCTATCGCCTAAGTGAGGCAGTAAGCATAGGCAATGGTATAAGAGGCGCCTAACCTACCGCCTATGTTGATATAGGCAGCACCAACCCATCGCCTATGTTGACGTAGGCGGTGCCTAACCTATCGCCTAATTGAGGCAGTGTGCATAGGCAATGGTATAAGCGGCGCCTAACCAATCGCCTATGTTGATATAGGAGGCGGCTAAACCATCGCCTAACCTATCACCAAAGTGAGGCACTGAGCATAGGCAATGGTATAAGCGGCGCCTAACCTATCGCCTATGTTGATATAGGCAGCGCCTAAGCCATCGCCTATGTTGATTAAGGCAGTGCCTAAGACATCGCCTAAGTGAGGTATTGAGCATAGACAATGGTATAAGCGGCGCCTAACCTATCACCTATGTTGATATAGGAGGCACCTATGCCATCTCCTAAGTTAGGTAGTGAGCATAGCCAATGGTAGAAGCGGCGCCAAACCTATCGCCTATGTTTATATAGGCGGCGCCTAAGAGATTGCCTATGTTGACTTAGGCGGCGCCTAACCTCTCGCCTTGGTAAGGCAGTGAGCATATGAAATGGTATAAACGGCGCATAACCAATCGTCTATGTTGATATAGGTGGAGCCTAAGCCATTGCCTATGTTCACATACACCGAGCCTAACCTATCGCCTAAGTGAGTAAGTGAGCATAGGTAATGGTATAAGCGGCGCCTAATCAAATGCATACGTTGATATAGGTGGCGCCTAAGCCATCACCTATGTTGACATAGGAGGCGCCTAACCTATCGCCTAAGTGACGCATTGAGCATAGGCAATGGTTTAAGTGGCGCCTAACCTATCGCCTATGTTGATATAGGTGGCGCCTATGGCATCTCCTATGTTTACATAGACGGCGCCTAACCTATCGCCTTAGTGGGCAGTAAGCATAGGCAATGGTATAAGCGACGCCTAACATATCGCCTATGTTGATATAAGCGGTCGCCTATGTTGACAGAAGCGGTGCCTAACCTATCACCTAAGTTAGGCGGTGAGTATAGACAATAGTATAAGCGGCGCCTAACCTGTCGCCTATGTTGATATAGGCGGCACCTAATCCATCGACTATTTTGACATAGATGGCACCTAACCTATCTCCTAAGTGAGGCAGTTAGTATAGGTTATGGTATAAGAGGCCCCTAACCTATCGCCTATGTTGGTATAGGTGGCGCCTAATGCATCGCTTATGTTTACATAGGCGGTGCGTAATCTATATCCTATGTGAGGCGGTGAGCATAAGCAATGGTATAAGCGGTGCCTAACCTGTCGCCTATGTTGGTATAGGCGGCACCTAATCCATCGACTATGTTGACATAGATGGCACCTAACCTATCGCCTAAGTGAGGCAGTGAGCATAGGTAATGGTATAAGCGGCGCCTAACCTATCGCCTATGTTGATATACGTGGTGCCTAAGCCATTGCCTATGTTTATATATGCGGCGCCTAACCTATCGCCTAAGTGTGGCAGTAAGAATAGGAAATGGTATAAGCAGCGCCTATCCTATCCCCTATGTTGATATAGGCGGCGCCTAAGCCATTGCCTACGTTGATGTAGGTGGTGCCTAACCTATCGCCTAATTGAGGCAATGATCATAGGCAATGGTATAAGAGACGCCTAACCTATCTCCTATGTTTATAGAGGCGGGGCCTAAGCCATCGCCTATATTGGCATAGGCGGCACCTAATCTATCGCCTAAGTGAGGCAGTGAGCAGAGGTAATGATATAAGCGGCGCCTAACCTATCGCCTATGTTTATATATGTGGGGCCTATGGCATCTCCTATGTTTACATAGGCAGCGCCTAACCTATTTCCTTAGTGAGGCAGCAAGCATAGGCAATGGTATAAGCGACGCCTAACCTATCGCCTATGTTGATATAGGCGGCGCCTAAGTGATTGCCTATGTTGACATAGACGGCGCCTAACCTATCACCTAAGTGAGGCGGTTAGAATAGGCAATGGTATAAACGGCTCCTAACCTGTCGCCTATGTTGATATAGGCGGCGCCAAATCCATCGACTATGTTGACATAGGCGGCACCAAACCTATCGCCTAAGTGAAATAGTGAGCATACGTAATGGTTTAAGCGGCGCCTAACCTATTGCCTATGTTGACATAGGTGGCGCTTATGGCATTGCTTATGTTTACATTGGCAGATCCTAACCTATCGCCTATGTAAGGCAGCGAGCATAGGCAATGGTATAAGCGGCGCCTAACCTATCGCCTATGTTGACATACGTGGCGCCTATGCCATTGCCTATGATTATATATGCGGCGCCTAACCTATCGCCAAAGTGAGGCAATAAGCATAGGCAATGGTATAAGGGATGCCTAACCTATCGCCTATGTTGATATTGGTCGCTCCTATGGCATCGCCTAAGTTTAAATAGGCGGCGCCTAACTTATCGCCTAAGTGAAGCAGCTAGCATAGACAATGGTATATGCGGTGCCTAACCTATCGCCTATGTTGATATACGTGGCGCCTAAGCCATCGCCTATGTTTAAATTGGCGGCGGCTAATCTGTCGCCTTAGTGATGCAGTAAACATAGGAAATGGTATAAGCGGCGCCTAACAAAACGCCTATGTTGATATAGGCAGCGCCTAAGCCATCGCCTATGTTGACATAGGCGGTGCCTAAACTATCGTCTAATTGAGGCTGTGAGCATAGGCAATGGTATAAGCGGCGCCTAACGTATCGCCTATGTTAATATAGGTGGCGCCTAAGCCATTGCCTATGTTGACATAGACGGAGTCTAACCTATCGCGTATGTCAGGCAGTGAGCATAGGAAATGGTACAAGCGGCGCCTAACCTATCGCCTATGTTTCTATAGGTGACGCCTTAGCCATCGTCTATGTTTACATAGGCGGCGCCTAACCTATGCCTAAGTGAGGCAGTGAGCATAGGCAATGGTATAAGCGGCGCCTAACCTATCGCCTATGTTGATATAGGAGGCGCCTAAACCATCGCCTATGTTAACATAGGCGGCACCTAACCTATTGCCAAAGTGAGGCACTGAGCATACGTAATGGTATAATCGGCCCCTTACCAATCACCTATGTTGACATAGGTAACGCTTAAGCCATCACCTATGTTGACATAGGCGGCGCCTAACCTATCGCCTAAGTGAGGTAGTGAGCATAGACAATGGTATAAGCGGCGCCTAACCGATCGCCAATGTTGATATAGGAGGCACCTATGCCATCGCCTAAGTTAGGCAGTGAGCATAGCCAATGGTATAAGCGGCTCCTAACCTATCGCCTATGTTGATATAGGCGGCGCCTAAGCGATCGCCTATGTTGACTTAGGCGGCGCCTAACCTATCGACTAAGTAAGGCGGTGAGAATAGGCCGAGCCTAACCTATCGCCTAAGTAAAGAAGTGACCATAGGTAATGGTATAAGCGGCGCCTAACCTGTCGCCTATGTTGTTATAGGCGGCGCCTAATCCATCGACTATGTTGACGTAGACGGCACCTAACCTATCGCCTAAGTGAGGCAGTGAGCATAGGTAATGGTATAAGTGGTGCATAACCTATTGCCTATGTTGATATATGTCGCCCCTAAGCCATTGCCTATGTTGACCTAGACGGAGCCTAAGCTATCGTCTAAGTGAGGCAGTGAGCATAGGTAATGGTATAAGCGGCACCTAACCTATCGCCTATGTTTATATAGGTGGCGCCTAAGCCATCGTCTATGTTGACATAGGCGGCGCCTAACCTATGCCTAAGTGAGGCAGTGAGCATAGGCAATGGTATAAGCGGCGCCTAACCTATCGCCTATGTTGATATAGGAGGCGCCTAAACCATCGCCTATGTTAACATAGGCGGCACCTAACCTATTACCAAAGTGAGGCACTGAGCATACGTAATGGTATAAGCGGCCCCTTACCAATCACCTATGTTGACATAGGTAACGCTTAAGCCATCACCTATGTTGACATAGGCGGCGCCTAACCTATCGCCTAAGTGAGGTAGTGAGCATAGACAATGGTATAAGCGGCGCCTAACCGATCGCCAATGTTGATATAGGAGGCACCTATGCCATCGCCTAAGTTAGGCAGTGATCATAGCCAATGGTATAAGCGGCTCCTAACCTATCGCCTATGTTGATATAGGCGGCGCCTAAGCGATCGCCTATGTTGACTTAGGCGGCGCCTTACCTATCGACTAAGTAAGGCGGTGAGAATAGGCCGAGCCTAACCTATCGCCTAAGTGAAGAAGTGACCATAGGTAATGGTATAAGCGGCGCCTAACCTGTCGCCTATGTTGTTATAGGCGGCGCCTAATCCATCGACTATGTTGACGTAGACGGCACCTAACCTATCGCCTAAGTGAGGCAGTGAGCATAGGTAATGGTATAAGTGGTGCATAACCTATTGCCTATGTTGATATATGTCGCCCCTAAGCCATTGCCTATGTTGACCTAGACGGAGCCTAAGCTATCGTCTAAGTGAGAGAGTGAGCATAGGTAATGGTATAAGCGGCACCTAACCTATCGCCTATGTTTATATAGGTGGCGCCTAAGACATCGCTTCTGCTGACATAGGAGGCGCCTAACCTATCGCCTATGTCGATATAGGCGGCGCCTAAGCCATCGCCTATGTTGATGTAGGCGGTGCCTAACCTATCGCCTAATTGTGGCAATGAGCATAGGCAATGGTATAAGCGACGCCTAACCTATCTCCTATGGTTATATAGGCGGGGCCTAAGCCATCGCCTATATTGACATAGACGGCACCTAATCTATCACCTAAGTGAGGCAGTGAGCATAGGTAATGATATAAGCGGGGCCTAACCTATCGCCTATGTTTATATAGGTGGGGCCTATGGCATCTCCTATGTTTACATAGGCAGCGCCTAACCTATTCCCTTAGTGAGGCAGCAAGCATAGGCAATGGTATAAGCGATGCCTAACGTATCACCTATGTTGATATAGGCGGCGCCTAAGCGATCGCCTATGTTGACATAGACGGCGCCTAACCTATCACCTAAGTGAGGCGGTGAGAATAGGCAATGGTATAAGCGGCACCTAACCTGTCGCCTATGTTGATATAGGCGGCGCCAAATCCATCGACTATGTTGACATAGGCGGCTCCTAACCTATCGCCTAAGTGAGGCAGTGAGCATATGTAATTGTTTAAGAGGCGCCTAACCTATCGCCTATGTTGACATAGGTTGTGCTTATGGCATCGCTTATGTTTACATAGGCAGAGCCAAACCTATCTCCTAAGTGAGGGAGCGAGCATAGGAGATGGTATAAGCGGCGCCTAACCTATCGCCCATGTTGACATACGTGGTGCCTAAGCCATTGCCTATGTTTATATATGCGGCGCCTAACCTATCGCCTAAGTGAGGCAGTAATCATAGGCAATGGTATAAGGGACGCCTAACCTATCGCCTATATTGATATTGGTCGCTCCTATGGCATCGCCTATGTTTAAATAGGCGGCGGCTAATCTGTCGCCTAAGTGATGCAGTAAGCATAGGAAATGGTATAAGCGGCGCCTAACATAACGCCTATGTTGATATAGGCAGCGCCTAAGCCATCTCCTATGTTGACGTAGACGGTGCCTGACCTATCGCCTAATTGAGATTGTGAGCATAGGCAATGGTATAAGCGGCACCTAACCTATCGCCTATGTTGATATAGGAGGCGCCTAAACAATCGCCTATGTTAACATAGGCGGCGCCTAACCTATTGCCAAAGTGAGGCACTGAGCATACGCAATAATATAAGTGGCCCCTAACCTATCTCCTATGTTGATATATGCAGCGCTTAAGCCATCGCCTATGTTGACATAGGCGGCGCCTAACCTATCGCCTAAGTGAGGTAGTGAGCATAGACAATGGTATAAGTGGGGCCTAACCGATCGCCTATGTTGATATAGGAGGCACCTATGCCATCGCCTAAGTTAGGCAGTGAGCATAGCCAATGGTATAAGCGGCGCCTAACCTATCACCTATGTTGATATAGGCGGCGCCTAAGCGATCGCCTATGTTGACTTAGGCGGCGCCTAAACTATCGACTATGTAAGGCGGTGAGAATAGGCCGAGCCTAACCTATCGCCTAAGTGAGAAAGTGACAATAGGTAATGGTATAAGCGACGCCTAACCTGTCCCCTATGTTGTTATAGGCGGCGCCTAATCCATCGACTATGTTGACGTAGACGGCACCTAACCTATCGCCTAAATGAGGCAGTGAGCATAGGTAATGGTATAAGCGGCGCCTAACCTATCGCTTATGTTGGTATAGGAGGCGCCTAAGGCATCGCTTATGTTATCATAGGCGGCGCCTAACCTATCGCTTATGTTGGTATAGGTGGCGCCTATGGCATCGCTTATGTTATCATAGGCGGCGCCTAACCTATCGCCTAAGTGAGGCAGCGAGCATAGGCAATGGTATAAGTGGCACCTACCCTATCGCCTATGTTGACATACGTGGCGCCTAAGCCATTGCCTATGTATATATATCCTGCGCCTAACCTATCGCCTAAGTAAGGCGGCGCCTAACCTGTCGCCGATGTTGATATAGGCGGCGCCTAATCCATTGCATATCGTGACATAGGAGGTGCCTAACCTAGGGCCTAAGTGAGGCAGTGAGAATAGGCAATGGTATAAGCGGCACCTAACCTATCACCTATGTTGATGTAGGCGGCGCCTAAGTCATCGCCTATGTTAACATAGGCGGTGCCTAACCTATCGCCTAAGTGAGGATGTGATCATAGACTATGGTATAAGCGGTGCCTAACCTATCGCCTATGTTGATATAGGCAGCACCTAAGCCATCGCCTAAGTAAGGTAGTGAGCATACCCAATGATATAAGCGGCTCCTAACCTATCGCCTATGTTGATATATGCGGCGCCTAAGCGATCGCCTATGTTTACATTGGCGGCGCCTAACCTATCGCCTAAGTAAGGCGGTGATCATAGGCAATGGTATAAGCGGCGCATAACCTATTGCCTATGTTGATATAGGTGGCGCCTAAGCCATTGCCTATGTTGACCTACACGGAGCCTAAGCTATCGTCTAAGTGAGGCAGTGAGCATAAGTAATGGTATAAGCGGCGCCTAACCTATCGCCTATGTTGATATAGGAGGCGCCTAAACCATCGCCTACGTTAACATAGGCGGCGCCTAACCTATTGCCAAAGTGAGGCACTGAGCATACGCAATAGTATAAGCGGCCCCTAACCTATCACCTATGTTGATATATGCAGCGCTTAAGTCATCGCCTATGTTGACATAGGCGGCGCCTAACTTCTCGCCTAATTGAGGTAGTGAGCATAGACAATGGTATAAGTGGCGCCTAACCGATCGCCTATGTTGATATAGGAGGCACCTATGCCATCGCCTAAGTTAGGCAGTGAGCATAGCCAATGGTATAAGCAGCTCCTAACCTATCACCTATGTTGATATAGGCGGCGCCTAAGCGATCGCCTATGTTGACTTAGGCGGCGCCTAACCTATCCACTATGTAAGGCGGTGAGAATAGGCCGAGCCTAACCTATCGCCTAACTGAGGAAGTGATAATAGGAAATAGTATAAGCGGCGCCTAACCTGTCGCCTATGTTGTTATAGGCGGCGCCTAATCCATCGACTATGTTGATATAGACGGCACCTAACCTATCGCCTAAATGAGGCAGTGAGCATAGGTAATGGTATAAGCAGCGCCTAACCTATCGCTTATGTTGGTATAGGTGGCGCCTAAGGCATCACTTATGTTATCATAGGCGGTGCCTAACCTCTCGCTTATGTTGGTATAGGTGGCACCTAAGGCATCGCAAATGTTATCATAGGCGACGCCTAACCTATCGCCTAAGTGAGGCAGCGTGCATAGGCAATGGTATAAGTGGCACCTACCCTATCTCCTATGTTGACATACGTGGCGCCTAAGCCATTGCCTATTTATATATATGCTGCGCCTAACCTATCGCCTAAGTGAGGCGGCGCCTAACCTGTCGCCGATGTTGATATAGGCGGCGCCCAATCCATTGCATATCGTGACATAGGAGGTGCCTAACCTAGGGCCTAAGTGAGGCAGTGAGAATAGACAATGGTATAAGCGGCACCTAACCTATCGCCTATGTTGATATAGGCGGCGCCTAAGTCATTGCCTACGTTAACATAGGCGGTGCCTAACCTATCGCCTAAGTGAGGATGTGATCATAGACTATGGTATAAGCGGTGCCTAACCTATCGCCTATGTTGATATAGGCGGCACCTAAGCCATCGCCTAAGTAAGGTAGTGAGCATACCCAATGATATAAGCGGCGCCTAACCTATCGCCTATGTTGATATATGCTGCGCCTAAGCGATCGCCTATGTTGACATAGGTGGCGCCTAACCTATCGCCTAAGTAAGGCGGTGAGCATAGGCAATGGTATAAACGGCGCATAACCTATTACCTATGTTGATATATGTGGCGCCTATGCCATTTCCTATGTTGACCTACACGGAGCCTAAGCTATCGTCTAAGTGAGGCAGTGAGCATAGGTAATGGTATAAGCGGCGCCTAACCTATCTCCTATGTTTATATAGGTGGCGCCTAAGACATCGCTTCTGTTGACATAGGAGGCGCCTAACCTATCGCCTATGTGAGGCAGTGAGCATAGGCCATGGTATAAGCGGTGCCTAACCTATAGCCTATGTTGATATAGGCGGCGCCTAAGCCATCGCCTATGTTGACATAGGCAGTGCCTAACCTATAGCCTAATTGAGGCAGTGAGCATAGGCAATGGTTTAAGCAGTACCTAACCTATCGCCTATGTTGATATAGGTGGCGCCTTAGCCATCACCTATGGTGACATAGGAGGATCCTAACCTATCGCCTATGTGAGGCAGTGAGCATAGGAAATGGTATATGTCGCGCCTACCCTATCTCTCATTTTGATATAGGCAGCGCCTAAGCCATTGCCTATGTTGACATAGGGGGAACCTAACCTATCGCCTAAGTGAGGCGGTGAGCATAGGCAATGGTATAAGCGGCGCCTAACCTGTCGCCTATGTTGGTATCGGCGGCGCCTAATACATCGATTATGTTGACATAGGCGGCACCTAACCTATCGCCTAATTAAGGTAGTGAGAATAGGTAATGGTATAAGCGGCACCTAACCTATCGTCTATGTTGATATAGGTGGCGCCTATGGCATCGCTTATGTTAACATAGACGGCACCTAACCAATCGCCTAAGTGAGGAAGCGAGCATAGGCAATGGTATAAGCGGTGCCTAACCTATCGCCTATGTTGATATACATGGTGCCTAAGCCATTGCCTATGTTTATATATGCGACGCCTAACCTATCTCCTAAGTGAGCCAGTAAGCATAGGCAATGGTATAAGCGGCGCCTTACCTATTGCCTATGTTTATATAGGCGGCACCTAAGCCATCGCCTATGTTGACGTAGGCGGTGCCTAACCTATCGCGAAATTGAGGCAGTGAGCATAGGCAATGGTATAAGCGGTGCCTAACCTATCTCCTATGTTGATATAGGCGGCGCCTATTCCATCGCCTATGTTGACATAGGCGGCACCTAACCTATTGTCTAAGTAAGGCAGTGACCATAGGTAATGGTATAAGTGGCGCCTAACCTATCATCTATGTTGATATAGGGTGCTCCTATGGAATCTCCAATGTTTACATAGGCGGCGCCTAACCTATTGCCTTAGTGAGGCAGCAAGTATAGGGAATGGTATAAGCGGCGCCTAACCTATCGCCAATGTTGATATAGGCAGCGCCTAAGGGATCGTCTATGTTGACATAGGTGGCGCCTAACCTATCTCCTAAGTGAGGCAGTATGCATAGGCAATGGTATAAGCGGTGCCTAACCTGTCTCCTATGTTGATATAGACGGCACCTAATCCAACGACTATGTTGATATAGGCGGCACCTAACCTCTCGCCTAAGTTAGGAAGTAACCATAGGTAATGGTATAAGAGGAGCCTAACCTATCGCCAATGTTGATACAGGTGGCGCCTAAGACATTGGTCATGTTTACACAAGCGGCGTCTAACCTATCGCCTAAGTGAGGCAGCGAGCATGGGCAATGGTATAAGCGGCGCCTAACTTATCGCCTATGTTGACATACGTGGCGCATAAGCCATTGCCTATGTTTTTATATGCGACGCCTAACCTATCACCTAAGTGAGGTAGTAAGCATAGGCAATGGTATAAGCGGCACCTAACCTATCGCCTATGTTGATATTTGTAGCGTCTAATCCATCGCATATGTTGACATAGGCGGCACCTAACCTATCTCCTAAGTGAGGCAGTGAGAATAGGTAATGGTATAAGCGGCGCCTAGCCTATCGCCTATGTTTATATAGGTGGTGCTTATGGCATCGCCTATGTTTACATAGGCGGCGCCTAACCTATCGCCTAAGTGAGGCAGCGAGCATAGACAATGGTATAAGCGACGCCTAACCTATCGCCTATGTTGATATACGTGGCGCCTAAGCCATCGCCTATGTTTATATAGGCGGCGGATCACCTATCGCGTAAGTGAGACAGAAAGCAAAGGCAATGGTATAAGCGGCGCCTAACCTAACGCCTATGTTGATATAGGCGGCGCCTAAGCTATCCCCTTTGTTGACATAGGCGGCACCTATCCTATCGTATAAGTAAGGCAGTGAGTATAGGTAATGGTATAAGAGGCACCTAACCTATCGCCTATGATGATATAGTTGGCACCAATGGCAGATCCTATGTTTACATAGGCGGTGCCTAACCTATCGCCTTAGTGAGACAGCAAGCATAGGCAGTGTTATAAGCAGCGCCTAACCTATCGCCTATGTTGATATAGGCATCCCCTAAGTGATCGCTTATGTTGACATAGGTGGTGCATAACCTATCTCCTAAGTGAGGTGGTAAGCATAGGCAATGGTATAAGCGGCACCTAACTTGTCCCCTATGTTGATATAGGCGGCACCTAGTCCATCGACTATGTTGATATAGGCGGCACCTAACCTATCGCCTAAGTAAGAAGTAAGAATAGGTAATGGTATAAGCGGAGCCTAACCTATCGCCTATGTTGATATTGGTGTCGCCTATGGCATTGCTTATGTTTACATAGGTGGCGTCTAACCTATCGCCTAAGTGAGGAAGCGAGCATAGGCAATGGTATATGCGGTGCCTAACCTATCGCCTATGTTTACATATGTGGCGCCTAAGTCATTCCCTATGTTTATATATGTGGCGCCTAACATATCGCCTATGTGAGGCACTAAGTATAGGCAATGGTATAAGCGGCGCCTAACCTGTCGCCTATGTTGATATACGCAACGTCTAATCCATCGCATATGTTTACATAGGCGGCACCTAACCTATCTCCTAAGTGAGGCAGTGAGCATAGGTAATGGTATAAGAAGTGCCTAACCTATCACCTATGTGGATATAGGTTGCGCTTATGGAATCGCTTATGTTTACATAGGCAGCGCCTAACCAATCGCCTAAGTGAGACAGTGTGCATAGGCAATGGTATAAGCGGTTCCTAACCTATCTCCTATGCTGATATAGACGGCGCCTAAGACATCGCCTATGTTGACATAGGCGGTGCCTAACCTATCGCCTAATTAAGGTAGTGAGAATAGGTAATGGTATAAGTGGCACCTAACCTATCGTCTATGTTGATATAGGTGGCGCCTATGGCATCTCTTATGTTAACATAGACGGTGCCTAACCAATCGCCTAAGTGAGGAAGCGAGCATAGGCAATGGTATAAGCGGTGCCTAACCTATCGCCTATGTTGATATACATGGTGCCTAAGCCATTGCCTATGTTTATATATGTGACGCCTAACCTATCTCCTAAGTGAGCCAGTAAGCATAGGCAATGGTATAAGCGGCGCCGTACCTATCGCCTATGTTGATATAGGCGGCACCTAAGCCATCGCCTATGTTGACGTAGGCGGTGCCTAACCTATCGCGAAATTGAGGCAGTGAGCATAGGCAATGGTATAAGCGGTGCCTAACCTATCTCCTATGTTGATATAGGCGGCGCCTATGCCATCGTCTATGTTGACATAGGCGGCACCTAACCTATTGTCTAAGTAAGGCAGTGACCATAGGTAATGGTATAAGTGGCGCCTAACCTATCATCTATGTTGATATAGGGTGCTCCTATGGAATCTCCAATGTTTACATAGGCGGCGCCTAACCTATTGCCTTAGTGAGGCAGCAAGTATAGGGAATGGTATAAGCGGCGCCTAACCTATCGCCAATGTTGATATAGGCAGCGCCTAAGGGATCGTCTATGTTGACATAGGCGGTGCCTAACCTATCTCCTAAGTGAGGCGGTATGCATAGGCAATGGTATAAGCGGTGCCTAACCTGTCTCCTATGTTGATATAGACGGCACCTAATCCAACGACTATGTTGATATAGGCGGCACCTAACCTCTCGCCTAAGTTAGGAAGTAACCATAGGTAATGGTATAAGAGGAGCCTAACCTATCGCCAATGTTGATATACGTGGCGCCTAAGACATTGGTCATGTTTACACAAGCGGCGTCTAACCTATCGCCTAAGTGAGGCAGCGAGCATGGGCAATGGTATAAGCGGCGCCTAACCTATCGCCTATGTTGACATACGTGGCGCATAAGCCATTGCCTATGTTTTTATATGCGACGCCTAACCTATCACCTAAGTGAGGTAGTAAGCATAGGCAATGGTATAAGCGGCGCCTAACCTATCGCCTATGTTGATATTTGCAGCGTCTAATCCATCGCATATGTTGACATAGGCGGCACCTAACCTATCTCCTAAGTGAGGCAGTGAGAATAGGTAATGGTATAAGCAGCGCCTAGCCTATCGCCTATGTTTATATAGGTGGTGCTTATGGCATCGCCTATGTTTACATAGGCGGCGCCTAACCTATCGCCTAAGTGAGGCAGCGAGCATAGGCAATGGTATAAGCGACGCCTAACCTATCGCCTATGTTGATATACGTGGCGCCTAAGCCATCGCCTATGTTTATATAGGCGGCGGATCACCTATCGCGTAAGTGAGACAGAAAGCAAAAGCAATGGTATAAGCGGCGCCTAACCTAACGCCTATGTTGATATAGGCGGCGCCTAAGCTATCCCCTTTGTTGACATAGGCGGCACCTATCCTATCTTCTAAGTAAGGCAGTAAGTATAGGTAATGGTATAAGAGGCACCTAACCTATCGCCTATGATGATATAGTTGGCACCAATGGCAGATCCTATGTTTACATAGGCGGTGCCTAACCTATCGCCTTAGTGAGACAGCAAGCATAGGCAGTGTTATAAGCAGCGCCTAACCTATCGCCTATGTTGATATAGGCATCCCCTAAGCGATCGCTTATGTTGACATAGGTGGTGCATAACCTATCTCCTAAGTGAGGCGGTAAGCATAGGCAATGGTATAAGCGGCACCTAACTTGTTCCCTATGTTGATATAGGCGGCACCTAGTCCATCGACTATGTTGATATAGGCGGCACCTAACCTATCGCCTAAGTAAGAAGTAAGCATAGGTAATGGTATAAGCGGAGCCTAACCTATCGCCTATGTTGATATAGGTGTCGCCTATGGCATTGCTTATGTTTACATAGATGGCGTCTAACCTATCGCCTAAGTGAGGAAGCGAGCATAGGCAATGGTATATGCGGCGCCTAACCTATCGCCTATGTTTACATATGTGGCGCCTAAGTCATTCCCTATGTTTATGTATGTGGCGCCTAACATATCGCCTATGTGAGGCACTAAGTATAGGCAATGGTATAAGCGGCGCCTAACCTGTCGCCTATGTTGATATACGCAACGTCTAATCCATCGCATATGTTTACATAGGCGGCACCTAACCTATTTCCTAAGTGAGGCAGTGAGCATAGGTAATGGTATAAGAAGTGCCTAACCTATCACCTATGTGGATATAGGTGGCGCTTATGCAATCGCTTATGTTTACATAGGCGGCGCCTAACCTATCGCCTAAGTGAGACAGTGTGCATAGGCAATGGTATAAGCGGTTCCTAACCTATCTCCTATGCTGATATAGACGGCGCCTAAGACATCGCCTATGTTGACATAGGCGGTGCCTAACCTATCGCCTAATTGAGGCAGTGAGCATAGGAAATGGTATAAGCGGCACCTAGCCTATCGCCTAAGTTGATATAGGTGGTGCCTAAGCCATCACCTATGTTGACATAGACGGAGCCTAACCTATTACCTATGTGAGGAAGTGAGAATAGGCAATGGTATAACCAACGCCTAAACTATTGCCTATGTTGATATAGCCGACGCCTAGTCCATATCCTATGTTGACAGAGGCGGCGCCTAACCTATAACCTAAGTGAGGCAGTGAGCATAGGCAATGGTATAAGCGGCACCTAACCTATCGCCATTGTTGACATAGGCGGCGCCTAACCTATCGCCTATGTTGATATAGGCAGCACCATATCCATTGCCTATGTTGACATAGGCGGCGCCTAACCTATCGCCTAAGTGAGGCAGTGAGCATAGACAATGGTATAAGAGGCGCCTAACCTATACCCTATATTTATATAGGAGGCACCTAAGACATCGCCTAAGTGAGGCAGTTAGCATAGGCAATGGTATAAGCGGCGCCTAACCTATCGCCTAAGCGATCGCCTATGTTGACATAGGGAGCGCCTAATCTATCTCCTAAGTGAGGCGGTGAGCATAGGCGATGGTATAAGCGGCGCCTAACCTGTCGCCTATGTTGGTATAGGCGGCGCCTAATCCATCAACTATGTTGACATAGGCGGCACCTAACCTATCTCCTAAGTGAGGCAGTTAGCATAGGTAATGGTATAAGCGGCGCCTAACCTATCGCCTATGTTGATATACGTGGTGCCTAAGACATTGCCTATGATTATATATGCGGTGCCTAACCTATTGCCTAAGTGAGGCAGTATGCATAGGCAATGGTATAAGCGGCGCCTAACCTATCGCCTATGTTGATATAGGCGGCGCGTAAGCCATCGCCTATGTTGATGTAGGCGGTTCCTAACCTATCGCCTAATTGAGGCAATAAACATAGGCAATGGTATAAGCAACGCCTAACCTATCTCCTATGTTGATATAGGCGGCGCCTAAGCCATCGCCTATATTGACATAGGCGGCACCTAACCTATCACCTAAGTGAGGAAGTGAGCATAGGTAATTGTATAAGCGGCGCCTAAACAATCGCCAATTTTGATATAGGTGGCGCCAATGTAATCTCCAATGTTTACATACGCAACGCCTTACCTATAGCCTTAGTGACGCAGCAAGCATAGGCAATGGTATAAGCGACGCCTAACCTATCGCCTATGTTGATATTGGCGGCGCCTAAGCGATCGCCTATGTTGAAATAGTCGGCGCCTAACCTATCGCCTAAGTGAGTCGGTGAGAATAGGCAATGGTATAAGCGGCACCTAACCTGTCGCCTATGTTGATATAGGCGGCACCTAACCTATCGCCTAAGTGAGGCAATGAGCATAGGTAATGGTTTAAGAGGCGCCTATCCTATTGCCCATGTTGACATAGGTGGTGCTTATGGCATCGCTTATGTTTACATAGGCAGAGCCTAACCTATCTCCTAAGTGTGGCAGCGAGCATATGCAATGGTATAAGTAGCGCCAAACCTATCGCCTATGTTGACATACGTGGCACCTAAGCCATTGCCTATGTTTATATATGCGGCGCCTAACCTATCGCCTAAGTGAGGCAGTAAGCATAGGCTATGGTATAAGCGGCTCCTAACCTGTCGCCAATGTTGATAAAGGTGTCGCCTAATCCAGCGCATATGTTGACATAGGCGGCACCTAACCTATTCCCTAAGGCAGTGAACATTGGTAATAGTATAAGCGGCGCCTAACCTATCGCCAATGTTAATATAGGCGGCGCCTAAGCCATCGTCTATGTTAACTTAGGCGGCACCTAACCTATCGCCTTAGTGAGGCAGTGAGCATAGGCATAAGTATAAGTGGCTCCTAATCTATCGCTTATGTTAATATAGGCGATGCCTAATCCATCGCCTATGTTGACACAACATAGGCGGCGCCTAACCTATCGCCTAAGTGAGGCAGTGAGCATAGGCAATGGTTTAAGCGGAGCCTAACCTATCGCCTATGTTGATATAGGCGGCGCCTAAGCCATCGCCTATGTTGACATAGGCGGCACCTAACCTATCGCCTAACTAAGGCAGTGAGCTTAGGCAGTGGTATAAGCGGCGCCTAACCTATCGCCTATGTTGATATAGGCGGCGCCTAAGACATCGTCTATGTTGACTTAGGCGGTGCCTAACCTATCGCCTAAGTCAGGCAGTGAGCATAGGCATAAGTATAAGTGGCTCCTAATATATCGCTTATGTTGATATAGGCGGTGCCTAATCCATCGCCTATGTTGACATAGGCGGCGCCTAACCTATCCTCTAAGTAAGGAAGTGAGCTTAGGCAATGGTATAAGCGGCGCCTAACCTATCGCCTATGTTGATATAGGCGGTGCCTAAGCCATCGTCTATGTTTACTTAGGCGGTGCCTAACCTATCGCCTAAGTGAGGCAGTGAGCATAGGCAATGGTATAAGTGGCGCCAAACCTATCGCCTATGTTGATATACGTGGTGCCTAAGCCATTGCCTATGTTTATATATGCGGCGCCTAACCTATTGCCTAAGTGAGGAAGTAAGCATAGGCAATGGTATAAGCGGCACCTAACTTATCGCCTATGTTGACATAGGCGGCGCGTAAGCCATCGCCTATGTTGATGTAGGCGCTGCCTAACCTATCGCCTAATTGAGGCAATGAGCATAGGCAATGGTATAAGTAGCGCCTAACCTATCTCCTATGTTGATATAGACGGCGCCTAAGCCATCGCCTATATTGACATAGGCGGCACCTAACCTAAGTGAGGCAGTGAGCATAGGTAATTGTATAAGCGCCGCCTAAAATATCGCCTATTTTGATGTAGGTGGCGCCTTTGGAATCTCCTATGTATACACACGCAACGACTAACCTATTGCCTTAGTGAGGCAGCAAGCATAGGCAATGGTATAAGCGGCGCCTAACCTATCGCCAATGTTGATATTGGCGGCGCCTAAGCGATCGCCAATGTTGACATAGTCTGCGCCTAACCTATCGCCTAAGTGAGGCGGTGAGAATAGGCAATGGTATAAGCTGCGCCTAACCTGTCGCCTATGTTGATATAGGCGGCACCTAACCTATCGCCTAAGTGAGGCAGTGAGCATAGGTAATGGTTTAAGCGGCGCCTAACCTATCGCCTATGTTGACATAGGTGGTGCTTATGGCATCGCTTATGTTTACATAGGCAGAGCCTAACCTATCTCCTAAGTGAGGCAGCGAGCATAGGCAATGGTATAAGCGGCGCCGAACCTATCGCCTATGTAGACATACGTGGCGCCTAAGCCATTGCCTATGTTTATATATGCGGTGCCTAACCTATCGCCTAAGTGAGGCAGTAAGCATAGGCTATGGTATAAGCGTCCCCTAACCTGTCGCTAATGTTGATAAAGGCGTCGCCTAATCCATCGCATATATTGACATAGGCGGCACCTAACCTATTGCCTAAGGTAGTGAGCATTGGTAATGGTATAAGCGGCGCCTAACCTATCGCCTATGTTGATATAGGCGGCGCCTAAGCCATCGTCTACGTTGTCTTAGGCGGCACCTAACCTATCTCCTTAGTGAGGCAGTGAGCATAGGCATAAGTATAAGTGGCTCCTAATCTATTGCTTATGTTAATATAGGCGATGCCTAATCCATCGTCTATGTTGACATAGGCGGCTCCTAACCTATCGCCTAAGTGAGGCAGTGAGCATAGGGAATGGTGTAAGCGTTGCCTAACCTATCGCCTATGTTGATATAGGCGGCGCCTAAGCCATCGCCTATGTTGACATAGGCGGCACCTAACCTATCGCCTAACTGAGGCAGTGAGTTTAGGCAGTGGTATAACAGGCGCCTAACCTATTGCCTATGTTGATATAGGTGGCGCCTAAGACATCTTCTATGTTGACCTAGGCGGCGCCTAACCTATCGCCTAAGTCAGGCAGTGAGCATAGGCATTAGTATAAGTGGCTCCTAATATATCGCTTATGTTGATATAGGCGGTGCCTAATCCATCGCCTATGTTGACATAGACGGCGCCTAACCTATCGTCTAAGTGAGGCAGTGCGTTTTGGCAATGGTATGAGCGGCGCCTAACCTATCGCCTATGTTGATATAGGCGGCGCCTAAGCCATCGTCTATGTTGCCTTTGGCGGTGCCTAACCTATCGCCTAAGTGAGGCAGTGAGCATAGGCAATGGTATAAGTGGCGCCAAACCTATCGCCTATGTTGATATACGTGGTGCCTTAGCCATTGCCTATGTTTTTATATGCGGCGCCTAACCTATTGCCTAAGTGAGGCAGTAAGCATAGGCAATGGTATAAGCGGCGCCTAACCTATCGCCAATGTTGATATAGGCGGCGCGTAAGCCATTGCCTATGTTGATGTAGGTGGTGCCTGACCTATCGCCTAATTGAGGCAATGAGCATAGGCAATGGTATAAGCAGCGCCTAACCTATCTCCAATGTTGATATAGGCGGCGCCTAAGCCATCGCCTATATTGACATAGGCGGCACCTAACCTATCACCAAAGTGAGGCAGTGAGCATAGGTGATTGTATAAGCGGCGCCTAAACTATCGCCTATTTTGATATAGGTGCCGCCTATGGAATCTCCTATGTTTACATACGCAACGCCTAACCTATTGCCTTAGTGAGGCAGCAAGCATAGGCAAAGGTATAAGCGACGCCTAACCTATCTCCTATGTTGATATTGGCGGTGCCAAAGCGATCGCCTATGTTGACATAGTCGGCGCCTAACCTATCGCCTAAGTGACTCAGTGAGAATAGGCAATGGTATAAGCGGCGCCTAACCTGTCGCCTATGTTGATATAGGCGGCACCTAACCTATCGCCTAAGTGAGGCAGTGAGCATATGTAATGGTTTAAGCGGCGCCTAACCTATCGCCTATGTTGACATAGGTTGTGCTTATGGCATCGCTTATGTTTACATAGGCAGAGCCAAACCTATCTCCTAAGTGAGGGAGCGAGCATAGGCAATGGTATAAGCGGCGCCTAACCTATCGCCTATGTTGACATACGTGGTGCCTAAGCCATTGCCTATGTTTATATATGCGGCGCCTAACCTATCGCCTAAGTGAGGCAGTATGCATAGGCTATGGAATAAGCGGCCCCTAACATGTCGCCAATGTTGATAAAGGCATCGCCTAATCCATCGCATATGTTGACATAGGCGGCACCTAACCTATTGCCTAAGGCAGTGAGCATTGGTAATGGTATTAGCGGCGCCTAACCTATCGCCTATGTTGATATAGATGGCGGCTAATCCATCGTCTATGTTGACTTACGAGGCGCCTAACATATCGCCTTAGTGAGGCAGTGAGCATAGGCATAAGTATAAGTGGCTCCTAATCTATCGCTTATGTTAATATAGGCGATGCCTAATCCATCGCCTATGTTGACATAGGCGGCGCCTAACCTATCGCCTAAGTGAGGCGGTGAGCATAGGCAATGGTATAAGCGGAGCCTAACCTATTGCCTATGTTGATATAGGCGGCGCCTAAGCCATCGCCTATGTTGACATAGGCGGCACCTAACCTATCGCCTAACTGAGGTAGTGAGCATAGGAAGTGGTATAAGCGGCGCCTAACCTATCGCCTATGTTGATATAGGTGGCGCCTAAGACATCATCTATGTTGACTTAGGCGGCGCCTAACCTATCGCCTAAGTCAGGCAGTGAGCATAGGCATAAGTATAAGTGGCTCCTAATATATCGCTTTTGTTGATATAGGCGGTGCCTAATACATCGCCTATGTTGACATAGGCGACGCCTAACCTATCGTCTAAGTGAGGCAGTGAGCTTAGGTAATGGTATAAGCGGCGCCTAAACTATCGCCTATGTTGATATAGGTGGCGCCTAAGACATTGGTCATGTTTACACAAGCGGCGTCTAACCTATCGCCTAAGTGAGGCAGTGAGCATAGGCATTAGTATAAGTGGCTCCTAATCTATTGCTTATGTAGATATAGGCGGTGCCTAAGCCATCGCCTATATTGACATAGGCGGTGCCTAACCTATCGCCTAAGTGAGGCAGTGAGCATAGGCAATTGTATAAGCGTAGCCTAACCTATCGCCTATGTTGATTTAGGCGGCGCCTAAGCCATCGCCTATGTTGACATAGGCGGCACCTAACGTATCGCCTAAGTGAGGCAGTGAGTATAGGTAATGGTATAAGCGGTGCCTAACCTATCGCCTATGTTGATATAGGTGGCGTCTATGACATCGCCGATGTTGACATAGACGGCACCTAACCTATCTCCTAAGTGAGGCAGTGCGCATAGGCAAAGGTATAAGCAGCGGATAACCTATCGCCTATGTTGATATAGGTGGCGCCTAAGCCATTGCCTATGTTGATATAGATGGCGCCTAAGCCAGTGCCTATGTTGACATAGACCGAGCCTAACCTATCGCCAAAGTGACAAAGTTAGCATAGGTAATAGTATAAGCAGCTCCTATCTATCTCCTATGTTGATATAGGTGGCGCCTAAGCCATCACCTATGTTTACATACAAGGCGCCTAACCGATCACCTAAGTGAGGCAGTGAGCATAGGTAATGGTAGAAGCGACTCCTAACTTATCACCAATGTTGATATAGGTGGCCCCTAAGGCTTCGCTAATGTTTACATAGGCGGCGCCTAACCTATCGCCTCAGTGTGGAAGCGAGCATAGGCAATGGTATAAGCGGCGCCTAACCTATCGCCTATGTTGATATACGTGGCGCCTATGCCATTGCCTATGTTTATATATCCGGCGCCCAACCTATTAACTAAGTGAGGCAGTAAGCATAGGCAATGGTATGAGCGGCGCCTAACCTATCGCCAATGTTGATATAGGCGGCGCCTAAGCCATCGCCTATGTTGACGTAGGCGGTGCCTAACCTATCGCCTAATTGAGGCAGTGAGCATAGGCAGTGGTATAAGCATCGCCTACCCTATCGCCTATGTTTATATAGGCGGCGCCTAAGCCATCGCCGATATTGACATCGGCGACACCTAACCTAGTGCCTTTGTGAGGCAGTGAGCATAGGTAACGGTATAAGCGGCGCCTAACCTATCGCCTATGTGGATATAGGTGCAGCCTATGGCATCTACTATCTTTACATAGGCGGCGCCTAACCTATCGCCTTAGTGAGGCAGCAATCATAGGCAATGGTATAAGCGGCGCCTAACCTATCGCCTATGTTGATATAGGCGGCGCCTAAGCGATCGCCGATGTTGACATAGGCGGTGCCTAACCTATCGCTTAAGTGAGGCAGTGAACATAGGTAATGGTATAAACGGCGCCTAACCTATCTTCTATGTTGACATAGGTGGCGCCTATGGCATCGCTTATGTTTACATAGGCGGTGCCTATCCTATAGCCTAAGTGAGGCAGCAAACATAGGCAACGGTATAAGCGGTGCCTAACCTATCGCCCATGTTGACATATGTGGCGCCTAAGACATTGCCTATGATTATATATACGGAGCCTAACCTATTGCCATAGTGAGAAAGTAAGCACAGGCAATGGTATAAGCGGCCCCTAACCTGTCGCCTATGTTGATATAGGCGGCACCTAATCCGTCGCATATGTTAACATAGACGGAACCTAACCTATACCCTAAGGCAGTGAGCATAGGTAATGGTATAAGCGGTACCTAACCTATCGCCTATGTGTATATATGTGGCGCCTACGCTATTGCCTATGTTGACATAGACGGAGCCTACCCTAGCGCCTATGTCAGGTAGTGAGCATAGGAAATGGTATAAGCGGTGCCTAACCTATCGCGTATGTTGATATAGGCAACGCCTAAGCCATTGTAATTGTTGACATAGGCTGCGCATAACCTATCGCCTAAGTGAGGCGGTGAGCATAGGCAATGGTATAAGCGGTGCCCAACCTATCTCCTATGTTGATAAAGGAGGTGCCTAAACCATCTCCTATGTTAACATAGGTGGCTCCTAACCTATCGCCAAAGTGAGGCACTGAGCATAGGCAATGGTATAAGCGGCGCCTAACCTATCGCCTATGTTGATATAGGCAGCGCCTAAGCCATCGCCTATATTGACATAGGCGGTGGCTAACCTATTGCCTAAGTGAGGTAGTGAGCATAGATAATGGTATAAGAGGCGCCTAACCTATCTCCTATGTTGATATAGGAGGCACCTATGCCATCGCCTAAGTGAGGAAATGAGCATAGCCAATGGTATAAGCGGCGCCTAACCTATCACCTAAGTTAATATAGGCGGCACGTAAGGGATCGCCTATGTTGACTTAGGCAGCGCCTAAGCGATCGCCTATGTTGACTTAGGCGGCGCATAACCTATCGCCTATGTTGATAGAGGTTGCGCCTAAGCCAGTGCCTATGTTGACATAGACCCATCCTAACCTATCGCCTAAGTGAGAAAGTGAGCGTAGGTCATGGTATATGCGGCCCCTATCTATCGCCTATGTTGATATAGGTGGCGCCTAAGCCATCACCTATGTTGATATAGAAGGCGCCTAACCTATCGCCTAAGTGAGGTAGTGAGCATAGGTAATGGTAAAAGCGACTCCTAACTTATCGCCAATATTGATATAGGTGGCCCCTATGGCATCGCTTATGTTTACATAGGCGGCGCCTAACCTATCGCCTCAGTATGGGAGCGAGCATAGGCAATGGTAAAAGCGTGGTGCCTAAGCCATTGCGTATGTTTATATATGCGGCGCCCAACCTATCAATTAAGTGAGGCAGTAAGCATAGGCAATGGTATGAGCGACGACTAACCTATTGCCTATGTTGATATAGGCAGCGCCTAAGCCATCGCCTATGTTGACATAGGCGGCGCTTAACCTATCGCCTAAGAGAGGTAGTTAGCATAGATAATGGTATAAGGGGCGCCTAACCTATTGCCTATATTGATATATAAGGCACCTATGCCATCGGCTAAGTGAGGCAGCGAGCATAGGCAATGGTATAAGCGGCGCCTAACCAATCCCCTATGTTAACATACGTGGCGCCTAAGACATTGCCTATGTTTATATATGAAGTGCCTAACCTATCGCCTAAGTTAGGCAGTAAGCATAGGCAATGGAATAAGAGGCTCCTAACCTGTTGCCTATGTTGATAAAGGCGGCACCTAATTTATCGCATATGTTGACATAGGCGGCACCTAACCTATCGCCGAAGGCAGTGAGCATAGGTAATGGTATAAGTGGCGCATAACCTATCTCCGATGTTGATATAGGTGGCGCCTATGGCGTCGCCTATGTTTACATAGGCGGCGCCTAACTTAGCGCCTAAGTGAGGCAGCTAGAATAGGCAATGGTATAAGCGGCCCCTAACCTATGGCCTATGTTGATATACGTGGCGCCTAAGCAATTTCCTATCTTTAAATAGGCGGTGTCTAATCTATCGCCTAAGTGAGGCAGTAGGCTTAGGCAATAGTATAAGCGGTGCCTAACCTAACGCCTATGTTAATATAGGCTGCGCCTAACCCATCGCCTATGTTGACATAGGTGGCGCCTAAGACATCGCCTATGTTAACATAGGTGGCGCCTCACCTATCGCCTAAGTGAGGCACTGAGCATAGGCAATGGTATAACAGGCGCCTAACCTATCGCCTATGTTGATATAGGTGGCTCCTATGGAATCCCTTATGTTTACATAGGCAGCACCTAATATATCGCCTAACCTATCCCATATGTTGACATACGTGGCGCCTTAGCCATTGCCTATGTTTATATATGAGGCGCCTAACCTATCGCATAAGTGAGGCACTAAGAATTCGCAATGCTATAAGCGGCGCCTAACCTATCGCCTATGTTGATATAGGCGGCACCTAATCCATCGCATATGTTGACATAGGCGGCACCTAACCTAGCACCTAAGTGAGGCAGTGAGCATAGGTAATGATATAAGCGGCATCTAACCTATCGCCTATGTTGATATAGGTGGCGCCTATGGCGTCGCCTATGTTAACATAGGCGGCGCCTAACCGATCGCCTAAGTGAGGCAGCAAGAAAAAGCAATGGTATAAGCGGCGCCTAACCTAACGCCTATGTTGATATAGGCGGCGCTTAAGCTATCGCCTATGTTGACATAGGCGGTGCCTAACCTATCGCCTAAGTGAGGTAGTAAGCATAGGCAATGGTATAAGCGACGCCTAACCAATCGCATATGTTGAGATAGGCGGCGCCTAAGCCATTGCCTATGTTGACATAGACGGAGCCTAACCTGTCGCCTATGTTGATATAAACGGAGCCTAACCTATCGCCTATGTGAGGCAGTGAGCATAGGCAATGGAATAAGCGGTGCCTAACCTATCGCCTATGTTGATATAGTCAGCGCCTATGCCATCGCCTATGTTGACATAGGCGGCACCTAACCTATCGACTAAGTGAGGCAGTGAGCATAGGCAATGGTATAAGCGGCGCCTAAGCCATCACCTTTGTTGACATTGGCGGAGCCTAACCTATCGCCTATGTGAGGCAGTGAGCATAGGCAATGGAATAAGCGGTGCCTAACCTATCCCCTATGTTGATATAGTAGGCGCCTATGCCATCGCCAATATTGACAAAGGTTGCGCCTAACCTATCGCCTAAAGGAGGCAGTGAGCATAGGCAATGGTATAAGCGGAGCCTGACCTATGGCCTATTTTGATATAGGTGGCGCCTAAGCCATCACCTATGTTGACATAGGCGGAACCTAATCTATCATCTATGTTGATATAGGTGTAGCCTATGGCACCACTTATGTTTACGTAGGCGACGCCTAATCTATCGCCTAAGTGAGGCAGCGAGCATAGGCAATGGTATATGCGGCGTCTAACCTATCGCCTATGTTGACACACGTCGCGCCAAGGCCATTGCCTATGTTTATATATACGGTGCCTAACCTATCACCTAAGTAAGGCAGTAAGCATAGGCAATGGTATAAGCGACGCCTAACCTGTCGCCTATTTTGATATAGGCGGCGCCTAATCAATCGCATATACTGACACAGGCGGCACCTAACTTATCATCTAAGTGAGGCAGTGAGCATAGGTAATGGTATAACAAGCGCCTAACCTATCGCCTATGTTTATATAGGTGGCGCCTATGGCGTCGCCTATGTTTACAAAGGCGGTGCCTACCCTATCACCTATGTAAGGCAGAAAGCATAGGCAATGGTATAAGAGGAGCATAACCTATCGCCTATGTTGATATACGTGGTGCCTAAGTAATCGCCTATGTTTATATAAGCGGCGGCTAACCTATCGCCTAAGTGAGGCAGTAAGCATAGGCAATTGTATATGCGGCGCCTAACCTAACGCCTATGTTGATATAGGCGACGCCTAAGCCATCGCCAATGTTGACATAGGCGGTGCCTAACCTATCGCCTAATTGAGGCAGAGATCATAGGCAATGGTTTAATCGGTGCCTAACCTATCGCCTTTGTTGATATAGGCGGCGCCTAAGCCATTGCCTATGTTGACATAGATGAATCCTAACCTATCGCCTATGTTGATATAGGCGGCGACTAAGCCATCTCCTATGTTGACATAGGCGGCGCCTAACCAATCGCCTAAGTGAGGCAGTGAGCACAGGCAATGGTATAAGCAGCGCCTAACCTATCGCCTATGTTGATATAGGAAGCACCATTTCCATTTCCTATGTTGACATAGGCGGCGCCAAACCTATCGCCTAAGTGAGGCAGTGAGCATAGACAATGGTATAAATGGCGCCTAACCTATGACCTATTTTGATATAGGCGGCGCCTAACCTATCGTCTAAGTTAGGCAGCAAGCATAGGCAATGTTATACGTGGAGCCTAAGCCATCGCCTATGTTTATATAGGCGGCGGCTAACATATCGCCTAAGTGAGGCAGTAAGCATAGGCAAAGGAATAAGCGGCGCCTAACCTAATGCCTATGTTGATATAGGCGGCGCCTAAGCTATCGCCTTTGTTGACGTAGGCGGTGCCTAACCTATCGCCTATGTTAATATAGGTGGAACCTAAGCCATTGACTATGTTGACATAGACGGAGCCTAACCTATCGCCTATGTGAGGCAGTGAGCATAGGAAATAGTATAAGCGACGCCTAAGCTATCGCCTATGTGGATATATGCGACTCCTAAGCCATCGCCTATGTTGACATAGGCGGCGCCTAACCTATTTGCCTAAGTGACGTAGTGAGTATAGGCAATGGTATAAGCGGCGCCTAACCTATTGCCTATGTTGATATAGGAGGCGCCCAAACCATCGCCTATGTTAACATAGGTGGCGCCTAACCTATCGCCAAAGTGAGGCACTGAGCATAGGCAATTGTATAAGCGGCGTCTAACCTATCCCCTATGTTGATATAGGCGACACCTAAGCCATCGCCTAAGTAAGGCAGAGAACATAGCCAATGCTATAAGCGGTGCCTAACCTATCGCCTATGTTGATAGAGGCGGCGCCTAAGCGATCGCCTATGTTTACATTGGCGGCACCTAACCGATTGCCTAAGTAAGGCAGTGAGCATAGGCAATGGTATAAGTGGCGCATAACCTATCGCCTATGTTGATATATGTAGCGCCTAATCCATTGCCTATGTTAACATAGACGGAGCCTAACCTATCCCCTTTGTCAGGCAGTGAGCATAGGTAATGGTATAAGTGGCGCCTAACCTATCACCTAATTTGATATAGGTGGCGCCTAAGCCATCACCTATGTTGACATAGAAGGCGCCTAACCTATCGCCTATGTGAGGCAGTGAGCATAGGCAATGGTATAAGCGGTGCCTAACCTATCGCCTATGCTGATATAGACGGCGCCTAAGCCATCACCTATGTTGACATAGGCGGTGCCTAACCTATCGCCTAATTAAGGCAGTGAGCATAGGAAATGGTAAGAGTGGCACCTAACCTATCGCCTATGTTGATGTAGGTGGCGTCTAAGCCATAACCTATGTTGACATAGGCAGAGCCTAACCTATCACCTATGTGAGGCAGTGAGAATAGGCAATGGTATAACCGACGCCTAACCTATCGCCTATGTTGATATAGGTGGCGCCTAAGCCATCGCCTATGTTGACATAGGTGGCTCCTAACATATTGCCTAAGTGAGGCAGTTAGCATAGGCAATGGTATAAGCGACGCCTAACCTATCGCATACGTTGATATAGGCGGCGCCTAAGCCATCGCCTATGTTGACTTAGGCGGAGCCTAACCTATCGCCTATGTTGATATAAGCAGCACCATATCCATTGCCTCTGTTGACATATGCGGCATCTAACATATCGCCTAAGTTAGGCAGTGAGCATAGACAATGGTATAAGCGGCGTCTAACCTAACACCTATGTTGATATATGCGGCACCTAAGCCATCGCCTAAGTTAGGCAGTTTGCATATGCAATGGTATAAGCGGCGCCTAACCTATCGCCTATGTTGATATAGGCTGAGCCTATGCGATCGCCCATGTTGACATAGGCGGCGCCTAACCTATCTCCTAAGTGAGGTGGTGAGCATAGGTAATGGTATAAGTGGCGCCTAACCTGTCGCCTATGTTCATATAGGTCGTGCGTATGGCATCGCTTATGTTTACATAAGCGGCTGCTGAGCCATCGCCTAAGTGAAGCAGTTAGCATAGGCAATGGTATAAGAAGCGCCTAACCTATCGCCTATGTTGATATAGGCGGAGCCTACCGATCGCCTATGTTACAATAGGCGGAACCTAACCTATCGCCTAAGTAAGGCAGTGAGCATAGGCAATGGTATATGTGGCGCATAACCTTTTGCCTATGTTGATATATGTAGCGCCTAAGCCATTGCCTATGTTAACATAGACGGAGCCTAACCTATCGCCTATGTGAGGTAGTGAGCATAGGTAATGGTATAAGTGGCACCTAACCTATCTCCTATTTTGATATAGGTGGCGCCTAAGCCATCACCTATGTTGACATAGAAGACGGCTAACCTATCGTCTAAGTGAGGCAGTGAGCATAGGAAATGGTATAAGCGGTGCCTAACCTATCGCCTATGCTGATATAGATGGCGCCTAAGCCATCACCTATGTTGACATTGGCGGTGCCTAACCTATCGCCTAATTAAGGCAGTGAGCATAGGAAATGGTATAAGAAGCACCTAACCTATCACCTATGTGAGGCAGTGAGAATAGGCAATGGTATAACCGGTGCCTAACCTATCACCTATGTTGATATAGGCGGTGCCAAAGCCATCGCCTATGTTGACAGAGGTGGCTCCTAACCTATCGCCTAAGTGAGGAAGTTAGTATAGGAAATGGTATAAGCGGCGTCTAACCTATCGCCTATGTTGATATAGGCGGCGCCTAAGCCATCGCCTATGTTGACATAGGCGGCGCCTAACCTATCGCCTATGTTGATATAGGCAGCACCATATCCATTGCTTCTGTTGACATTGGCGGCATCTAACCTATCGCCTAAGTTAGGCAGTGAGCATAGAGAATGGTATAAGCGGCGCCTAACCTATCACCTATGTTGATATAGGCGGTACCTAAGCCATCGCCAATTTGAGGCAGTTAGCATAGGCAATGGTATAAGCGGCGTCTAACCTATCGCCTATGTTGATATAGGCGGAACCTAAGCGATCGCCCATGTTGACATAGGCGGTGCCTAACCTATCTCCTAAGTGAGGCAGTGAGCATAGGCAATGGTATAAGCGGCGCCTAACCTGTCGCCTATGTTGATATAGGTCGTGCCTATGGCATCGCTTATGTTTATATAGGCGGCGCCTAAGCCATCGCCTAAGTGAGGCAGTTAGCATAGGCAATGGTATAAGCGGCGCCTAACCTATCGCCTATGTTGATATAGGCGGAGCCTATGCGATCGCCCATGTTGACATAGGGGACGCCTAACCTATCTACTAAGTGAGGCGGTGAGCATAGGCAATGTAATAAGCGGCGCCTAACCTGTCGCCTATGTTGGTATAGGCGGCGCCTAATCCATCGACTATGTTGACATAGGCGGTACCTAACTTATCGTCTAAGTGAGGCAGTGAGCATAGGTAATGGTATAAGCGACGCGTAACCTATCTCCAATGTTGATATACGTGGCGCCTATCGCATCGCTTATGTATCATTGGCGCCGCCTAACCTATCGCCTAAGTGAGGCAGTGAGCATAGGCAATGGTATAAGAGGCGCCTAACCTATCGCCTATGTTTATATAGGTGGCGCCTATGGCAGCTCCTATGTTTTCATAGGCGGCGCCTAACCTATCGCCTTAGTGAGTCAGCAAGCATAGTAAATGGTATAAGCAGCGCCTAACCTATCGCGTATGTTGATATAGGCGGCGCCTAAGAGATCGCCTATGTTTACATAGGCGGCGCCTAACCTATCGCCTAAGTGAGGCAGTGAGAATAGACCATGTTATAAGCGGTGCCTAACCTGTCGCCTACGTTGATATAGGCGACGCCTAATCCATCGACAATGTTGACATAGGCGGCACCTAACCTATCGCCTAAGTGAGGAAGTGAGAATAGGTAATGGTATAAGCGGCGCCTAACCTATCGCCTTTGTTGACATAGGTGGTGCCTATGGCATCGCTTATGTTTACATAGGCGGCGCCTAACCTATCGCCTAAGTGAGGCAGCGAGCATAGGCAATGGTATAAGCGACGCTTAACCTATTGCCTATGTTGACATCAATGGCGCCTAAGACATTGTCTATGTTTATATATGCGGTGCCTAACCTATCGCCTAAGTGAGACAGTAAGCATAGGAAATGGTAATTGCGACCCCTAACCTATCGCCTAAGGCAGTGAGCATAGGTAATTGTATAAGCGGCGCCTAACCTATCGCCTATGTTGATATAGTTGGTGCCTATGGCATCGCCTATGTTTACATAGGCGGCGCCTAACCTATCACATAAGTGAGGCAGTGAGCATAGGTAATGGTATAAGCGGTGCCTAACCTATTGCCTATGTTGATATAGGAGGCGCCTAAATGATCGCCTATGTTAACATAGGTGGCACCTATCCTATCGCCAATGTGAGGCACTGAGCATAGGAAATGGTATAAGCAGCGCCTAACCTATCGCCTATGTTAATATAGGCAGCGCCTAAGCCATCGCCTATGTTCACATTGGTGGTTCTAACCTATCGCCTAAGTGAGATAGTGAGCATAGACAATGGTATAAGAGGCGCCTAACCTATCACCTATGTTGATATAGGAGACACTTATGCCATCACCTAAGTGAGGAGGTGATCATAGCCAATGGTATAAACGGCACCTAACCTATCGCCTATGTTAATATAGGCGGCGCCTAAGCCATCGCCTAAGTGAGGCAATTAGCATAGGTAATGGTATAAGCGGCGCCTAACCTATTGCCTATGTTAATATAGGCGGAACCTAAGCGATCACCCATGTTGACATAGGCGGCGCCAAACCTATCTCCTAAGTGAGGCGGTCAGCATAGGCAATGGTATAAGCGGCGCCTAACCTGTCGCCTATGTTGGTATAAGCGGCGCCTAACCTGTCGCCTATGTTGATATAGGCAGCGCCTAAGCGATCGCCTATGTTGACATAGGCGGCGCCTAACCTATCGCCTAAGTGAGGCAGTGAGAATAGGCAATGTTATAAGCGGCGCCTAACCAGTCGCCTATGTTCATATAGGCGACGCCTAATCCATCGACTATGTTGACATAGGCGGCACCTATCCTATCGCCTAAGGGAGGAAGTGAGCTTAGGTAATGGTATAAGCGGCGCCTAACCTATCGCCTATGTTTACATAGGTGGCGCCTATGGCAACGCTTATGTTTACATAAGCGGCGCCTAACCTATCGCCTAAGTGAGGCAGCGAGCATAGGCAATGGTATAAGCGGCGCTAAACCTATTGCCTATGTTGACATACATGGCGCCTAAGCCATTGTCTAGGTTTTTATATGCGGCGCCTAACCTATCGCCTAAGTGAGACAGTAAGCATAGGAAATGGTATAAGCGACCCCTAACCTGTCGCCTAAGGCAGTGAGCATAGGTAATGGTATAAGCGGCGCCTAACCTATCGCCTATGTTGATATAGGTGGTGCCTATGGCATCGCCTATGTTCACATAGGAGGCGCCTAACCTATCGCATTAGTGAGGTAGTGAGCAGAGGTAATGGTATAAGCGGTGCCTAACCTATCGCCTATGTTGATATAGGAGGCGCCTAAACGATCGCCTATATTAACATAGGTGGCACCTATCCTATCGCCAAAGTGAGGCACTGAGCATAGGAAATGGTATAAGCAGCGCCTAACCTATCGCTTATGTTGATATAGGCAGCGCCTAAGCCATCGCCTATGTTAACATAGGTGGTGCTAACCTATCGCCTAAGTGAGATAGTGAACATAGACAATGGTATAAGCGGCGCCTGACCTATCGCATATGTTGATATAGGAGACACTTATGCCATCACCTAAGTGAGGAGGTGATCATAGCCAATGGTATAAACGTCTTCTAACCTATCGCCTATGTTGATATAGGCGGCGCATAAGCCATCCCCTAAGGGAGGCAGTTAGCATAGGCAATGGTATAAGTGGCGCCTAACCTATAGCCTATGTTGATATAGGCGGCGCCTAATCCATTGCCTATGTTGACATAGACGGAGCCTAACCTATCGCCTATGTCAGGCAGTGAGCATAGCAAATCATATAAGCGGTGCCTAACCTATCACCTATGTTGACATAGGCGGCGCCTAACCTATCGCCGGAGTGAGGCAGTGAGCATAGGCAATGGTATAAGTGGCGCCTAACCTATCGCCTAAGTTGATATAGGAGGTGCCTAAACCATCGCCTATGTTATTATCGGCGGCGCCTAACCTATCGCCAAACTGAGGCACTGAGCATAGGCAATGGTATAAGCGGTGCCTAATGTATCGCCTATGTTGATATAGGTGGTGCCTAAGGCATCACCTATGTTGACAAAGGTGGAGCCTAACCTATCGCCTATGTGAGGCAGTGAGCATAGGCAATGGTATAAGCGGCGCCTAACCTATCGCCCATGTTGATATAGGCGGCCCCTAAGCCATTCCCTATGTTGACATAGGTGGCGCCTAACCTATCGCCTAAGTGATGAGGTGAGCATAGGCAATGGTATAAGCGGCGCCTAACCTGTCGCCTATGTTGGTATAGGCGACCCCTAATCCATCGACTATGTTGACATAGGCGGCAGCTAACTTATCGCCTAAGTAAGACAGTGAGAATAGGTAATGGTATAAGCGGCGCCTAACCTATCGTCCATATTGATATAAAGGGCGCCTATGGCATCGCTTATGTTTACATAGACGACGCCTAACCTATCGCCTATGTGAGAAAGCGAGCATAGGCAATGCTATAAGCAGTGCCTAACCTATGCCTTATGTTGATATACATGGTGCCTAAGCCATTGCCTATGTTTATATATGCGACGCCTAACCTATCTCCTAAGTGAGGATGTAAGCTTAGGCAATGGTATAAGAGGCGCCTTACCTATCACCTATCGTCAAATTGAGGCAGTCAGAATAGGCAGTGGTATAAGCAGCGCCTAACCTATCTCCTATGTTGATATAGGTGGCGCCAAAGCCATCGCCTATGTTGACATAGGCGGCACCTAACCTATCGTCTAAGTAAGGCAGTGAGCATAGGTAATAATATAAGCGGCGCCTAACCCATCGCCTATTTTGTTATAGGTGGCACCTATGGCATCTCCTATGTTTACATAGGCGGCGCCTAACCTATCGCCTTAGTGAGGCAGCAAGCATAGGCAATGGTATAAGAGGCGCCTAACCTATGGCCTATGTTGATATAGGCGGCGCTTAAGCCATTCCCTATGTTGACATATGTGGTGCCTAACCTATCGCCTAAGTGATGCGGTAAGGATAGGCAATGGTATATGCAGCGCCTAACCTGTCGCCTATATTGGTATAGGCGGCGCCTAATCCATCGACTATGTTGACATAGGCGGCAGCTAACCTATCGCCTAAGTAAGGCAGTGAAAATAGGTAATGGTATAAGCGGCGCCTAACCTATCTACTATATTTATATAGAGGGGGCCTATGGCATCGCTTATGTTTACATAGACGACGCCTAACCTATCGCCTATGTGAGGAAGCGAGGATAGGCAACGGTATAAGCGGTGCCTAACCTATCGCCTATGTTGATATACATGGCGCCTAAGCCATTGCCTATGTTTATATACGCGACGCCTAACCTATCGCCTAAGTGAGGTTGTAAGCATAGGCAATGGTATAAGAGGTGCCTTACCTATCTCCTTGTTGATATAGTCGGCACCAAAGCCATTGCCTATGTTGATGTAGGCGGTGCCTATGCTATCGCCAAATTTAGGCAGTAAGCATAGGCAATGGTATAAGCGGCGCCTAACCTATCGCATATGTTGATATAGGCGCCGCCTAATCCATTGCCTATATTGACATAGACGGAGCCTAATCTATCGCCTATGTCAGGCAGTGAGCATAGGAAATCATATAAGCGGTGCCTAACCTATCACCTATGTTGATATTGGCGACGCCTAATCCTTCGTCTATGTTCACATAGGCGGCGCCTAACCTATCTCCTGAGTGAGGCAGTGTGCGTAGGCAATGGTATAAGCGGCGCCGAACCTATTGCCTAAGTGGATATAGGAGGTGCCTAAACCATCGCCTAAGTAATCGTAGGCGGCGCCTAACCTATCGCCAAACTGAGGCACTGAGCATAGGCAATGGTATAAGCGGTGCCTAATGTATCGCCTATGATGATATAGGTGGTGCCTACGGCATCACCTATGTTGACATAGGCGGAGCCTAACCTATTGCCAATGTGAGGCAGTGAGCATAGGCAATGGTATAAGCGGCGCCTAACCAATCGCCCATGTTGATATAGGCGGCGCCTAAGCCATTCCCTATGTTGACATAGGCGGTGCCTAACCTATCGCCTAAGTGATGCGGTAAGCATAGGCAATGGTAGAAGCGGCTCCTAATCCATCGACTATGTTGACATAGGCGGCAGCTAACCTATCGCCTATGTAATGCAGTGAGAATAGGTAATGGTATAAGCGGCGCCTAACCTATCATGTATATTGATATAGAGGGCGCCTATGGCATCGCTTATGTTTACATAGACGATGCCTAACCTATCGCCTATGTGAGAAAGCGAGCATAGGCAATGGTATAAGCAGTGCCTAACCTATGCCTTATGTTGATATACATGGCTCCTAAGCCATTGCCTATGTTTATAAATGCGACGCCTAACCTATCGCAAAAGTGAGGCTGTAAGCATAGGCAATGGTATAAGAGGTGCCTTACCTATCACCTATGTTGATATAGGCGGCACCTAAGCCATCGCCTATGTTGACGTAGGCGGTGCCTAACCTATGATCAAATTGAGGCAGTGAGCATAGGCAATGGTATAAGCAGCGCCTAACCTATCTCATATATTGATATAGGCGGTGCCTAAGCCATCGCCTATGTTGACATAGGCGGCACCTTACCTATCGTTTAAGTAAGGCAGTTAGCATAGGTAATGGAATAAGCGGCGCCTAACCTATCGCCTATGTTGTTATAGGTGGCGCCTATGGCATCTCCTATGTTTACATAGGCGGCACCTAACCTATCGCCTTAGTGAGGCAGCAAACATAGGCAATGGTATAAGAGGCACCTAACCTATCGCCTATGTTGATATTGGCGGCGCCTAAGCCATTCCCTATGTTGACATATGCGGCGCCTAACCTATCGCCTAAGTGATGCGGTGAGCATAGGCAATGGTATATGAGGCGCCTAACCTGTCGCCTATGTTGGTATTGGCGGCGCCTAATCCATCGACTACGTTGACATAGGCGGCAACTAACCTATCGCCTAAGAAAGGCAGTGAGAATAGGTAATGGTATAAGCGGCGCCTAACCTATCGTCGATATTGAGATAGAGGGGGCCTATGGCATCGCTTATGTTTACATAGACGACGCCTATCCTATCGCCTATGTGACGAAGCGAGTATAGGCAATGGTATAAGCGGTGCCTAACCTATGCCTTATGTTGATATACATGGCGCCTAAGCCATTGCCTATGTTTATATATGCGACGCCTAACCTATCGCCTAAGTGAGGTAGTAAGCATAGGCAATGGTATAAGAGGAGCCTTAACTATCACCATTGTTGATATAGGCGGCACCTAAGCCATCGCCTATGTTGACGTAGGCGGTGCCTAACCTATCGCCAAATTGAGGCAGTGAGCATAGCCAATTGTATAAGCGGCGCCTAACCTATCTCCTATGTTGATATTGGCGGCGCCTAAGCCATAGCCTATGTTGACATAAGCGGCACCAAACCTATCGTCTAAGTAAGGCAGTGAGCATAGGTAATGGTATAAGCGGCGCCTAACCTATCGCCTATGTCGATATAGAAGGCGCCTATGGCATCTCTTATGTTTACATAAGCGGCGCCTAACCTATCCCGTTAGTGAGGGAGAAAGCATAGGCAATGGTATAAGCGGCGCCTAACCTATCGCCTATGTTGATATAGGCAGCGCCAAAGCGATCTCCTATGTTGACATAGGCGGCGCCTAACCTATCGCTTAAGTAAGGCGGTGAGCATAGGCAATGGTATAAGCGGCGCATAACCTATTGCCTATGTTAATATAGGTGGCGCCTAAGCCATTGCCTATGTTGACATAGAAGGAGCCTAACCTATCGTCTAAGTGAGGCAGTGAGCAGAGGTAATGGTATATGCGGTGCCTAACCTATCCCCTATGTTTATATAGGTGGCGCCTAACCCATCGCCTATGTTGATATAGGAGGCGCCTAACCTATCGCCTATGTGAGGCAGTGAGCATAGGCAATGGTATAAGCGGCGCCTAACCTATCACCGATGTTGATATAGACGGCGCCTAAGCCATCGCCTATGTTGACATAAGCGGTGCCTTACCTATAGCCTAATTGAGGCAGTGAGCATAGGCAATGGTATAAGTGGAGCCTAACCTATCGCCCATGTTTATATATGCGGCGCTTATGCCATCCCCTATGTTGATATAGGCGGCGCCTAACCTATCTCCTAACTGAGGCGGTGAGCATAGGAAAAGGTATAAGCGGCGCCTAACCTGTCTCCTATGATGATATAGACTACGCCTAATCCATCTCATATGTTGACATATGCGGCACCTAACCAATATAGCCGGCACCTAGCCTAGCGCATGAGTGAGGCAGCGAGCATAGGCAATGGTATAAGCGGTGCCTAACCTATGCCTTATGTTGATATACATGGCGCCTAAGCCATTGCCTATGTTTATATATGCGACGCCTAACCTATCGCCTAAGTGAGGTAGTAAGCATAGGCAATGGTAAAAGAGGCGCCTTACCTATCACCTTTGTTGATATAGGCGGCACCTAAGCCATCGCCTATGTTGACGTAGGCGGCACCTTACCTATCGTTTAAGTAAGGCAGTTAGCATAGGTAATGGAATAAGCGGCGCCTAACCTATCGCCTATGTTGTTATAGGTGGCGCCTATGGCATCTCCTATGTTTACATAGGCGGCACCTAACCTATCGCCTTAGTGAGGAAGCAAACATAGGCAATGGTATAAGAGGCACCTAACCTATCGCCTATGTTGATATTGGCGGCGCCTAAGCCATTCCCTATGTTGACATATGCGGCGCCTAACCTATCGCCTAAGTGATGCGGTGAGCATAGGCAATGGTATATGAGGCGCCTAACCTGTCGCCTATGTTGGTATTGGCGGCGCCTAATCCATCGACTACGTTGACATAGGCGGCAACTAACCTATCGCCTAAGAAAGGCAGTGAGAATAGGTAATGGTATAAGCGGCGCCTAACCTATCGTCGATATTGATATAGAGGGGGCCTATGGCATCGCTTATGTTTACATAGACGACGCCTATCCTATCGCCTATGTGACGAAGCGAGCATAGGCAATGGTATAAGCGGTGCCTAACCTATGCCTTATGTTGATATACATGGCGCCTAAGCCATTGCCTATGTTTATATATGCGACGCCTAACCTATCGCCTAAGTGAGGTAGTAAGCATAGGCAATGGTATAAGAGGAGCCTTAACTATCACCATTGTTGATATAGGCGGCACCTAAGCCATCGCCTATGTTGACGTAGGCGGTGCCTAACCTATCGCCAAATTGAGGCAGTGAGCATAGCCAATTGTATAAGCGGCGCCTAACCTATCTCCTATGTTGATATTGGCGGCGCCTAAGCCATAGCCTATGTTGACATAAGCGGCACCAAACCTATCGTCTAAGTAAGGCAGTGAGCATAGGTAATGGTATAAGCGGCGCCTAACCTATCGCCTATGTCGATATAGAAGGCGCCTATGGAATCTCTTATGTTTACATAAGCGGCGCCTAACCTATCCCGTTAGTGAGGGAGAAAGCATAGGCAATGGTATAAGCGGCGCCTAACCTATCGCCTATGTTGATATAGGCAGCGCCAAAGCGATCTCCTATGTTGACATAGGCGGCGCCTAACCTATCGCTTAAGTAAGGCGGTGAGCATAGGCAATGGTATAAGCGGCGCATAACCTATTGCCTATGTTAATATAGGTGGCGCCTAAGACATTGCCTATGTTGACATAGAAGGAGCCTAACCTATCGTCTAAGTGAGGCAGTGAGCAGAGGTAATGGTATATGCGGTGCCTAACCTATCCCCTATGTTTATATAGGTGGCGCCTAACCCATCGCCTATGTTGATATAGGAGGCGCCTAACCTATCGCCTATGTGAGGCAGTGAGCATAGGCAATGGTATAAGCGGCGCCTAACCTATCACCGATGTTGATATAGACGGCGCCTAAGCCATCGCCTATGTTGACATAAGCGGTGCCTTACCTATAGCCTAATTGAGGAAGTGAGCATAGGCAATGGTATAAGCGGAGCCTAACCTATCGCCCATGTTTATATATGCGGCGCTTATGCCATCCCCTATGTTGATATAGGCGGCGCCTAACCTATCTCCTAACTGAGGCGGTGAGCATAGGAAAAGGTATAAGCGGCGCCTAACCTGTCTCCTATGATGATATAGACTACGCCTAATCCATCTCATATGTTGACATATGCGGCACCTAACCAATATAGCCGGCACCTAGCCTAGCGCATGAGTGAGGCAGCGAGCATAGGCAATGGTATAAGCGGTGCCTAACCTATGCCTTATGTTGATATACATGGCGCCTAAGGCATTGCCTATGTTTATATATGCGACGCCTAACCTATCGCCTAAGTGAGGTAGTAAGCATAGGCAATGGTAAAAGAGGCGCCTTACCTATCACCTTTGTTGATATAGGCGGCACCTAAGCCATCGCCTATGTTGACGTAGGCGGCGCCTAACCTATCGCCAAATTGAGGCAGTGAGCATAGGCAATGGTATAAGCGGCGCCTAACCTATCTCCTATGTTGATATAGGCGGCGCCTAAGCCATCACCTATGTTGACATAGGCGGCACCTAACCTATCGTCTAAGTAAGGAAGTGAGCATAGGTAATGGTATAAGCGGCGCCTAACCTATCGCCTATGTTGATATAGGTGGCGCCTATGGCATCTCTTATGTTTCCATAAGCGGCGACTAACCTATCGCCTTAGTGAGGCAGAAAGCATAGGCAATGGTATAAGGGGCACCTAACCTATCGCCTATCTTGATATAGGCGGCGCCAAAGCGATCTCCTATGTTGACATAGGCGGAGCCTAACCTATCGCCTAAGTAAGGCGGTGAGCATGGGCAATGGTATAAGCGGCGCATAACCTATTGCCTATGTTGATATAGGTGGCGCCTAATCCATCGACTATGTTGACATAGGCGGCAGGTAACCTATCGCCTAAGTAAGGCAGTGATAATAGGTAATGGTATAAGCGGCGCCTAACCTATCGTCTATATTGATATAGAGGGGGCCTATGGCATCACTTATGTTTACATAGACGACGTCTAACCTATCGCCTATGTGAGGAAGCGAGCAAAGGCAACGGTATAAGAGGTGCCTAACCTATCATCTATGTTGATATACATGGCTCCTAAGCCATTGCCTATGTTTATATATGCGACGCCTAACCTATTGCCTAAGTGAGGCAGTAAGCATAGGCAATGGTACAAGAGGCGCCTTACCTATCTCCTATGTTGATATAGTCGGCACCTAAGCCATTGCCTATGTTGATGTAGGCGGTGCCTAAGCTATCACCAAATTTAGGCAGTAAGCATAGGCAATGGTATAAGCGGCGCCTAACCTATCGCCTATGTTGATATAGGCGGTGCCTAATCCATTGCCTATGTTGACATAGACGGAGCCTAACCTATCGCCTATGTCAGGCAGTGAGCATAGGAAATCATATAAGCGGCGCCTAACCTATCACCTATGTTGACATAGGCGGAGCCTAACCTATCGCCTAAGTAAGGCGGTGAGCATAGGCAATGGTATAAGCGGCGCATAACCTATTGCCTATGTTGATATAGGTGGCGCCTAATCCATCGACTATGTTGACATAGGCGGCAGGTAACCTATCGCCTAAGTAAGGCAGTGATAATAGGTAATGGTATAAGCGGCGCCTAACCTATCGTCTATATTGATATAGAGGGGGCCTATGGCATCGCTTATGTTTAGATAGACGACGTGTAACCTATCTCCTATGTGAGGAAGCGAGCATAGGCAACGGTATAAGCGGTGCCTAACCTATCGCCTATGTTGATATACATGGCGCCTAAGCCATTGCCTATGTTTATATATGCGACGTCTAACCTATTGCCTAAGTGAGGCAGTAAGCATAGGCAATGGTATAAGAGGCGCCTTACCTATCTCCTATGTTGATATAGTCGGCACCTAAGCCATTGCCTATGTTGATGTAGGCGGTGCCTAAGCTATCGCCAAATTTAGGCAGTAAGCATAGGCAATGGTATAAGCGGTGCCTAACCTATCGCCAATGTTGATATAGGCGGCGCCTAATCCATTGCCTATGTTGACATAGACGGAGCCTAACCTATCGCCTATGTCAGGCAGTGAGCATAGGAAATCATATAAGCGGCGCCTAACCTATCACCTATGTTGATATATGCGACGCCTAATCCATCGTCTATGTTGACATAGGCGGCGCCTAACCTATCGCTTTAGTGAGGCAGTGAGCATAGGCAATGGTATAAGCGGCGCATAACCTATCGCCTAAGTTGATATAGGAGGTGCCTAAACCATCGCCTATGTTATCATAGGCGGTGCCTATCCTATCGCAAAACTGAGGCACTGAGCATAGGCAATGGTATAAGCGGTGCCAAATGTATCGCCTATGTTGATATAGGTGGTGCCTAAGGCATCACCTATGTTGACATAGGCGGAGCCTAACGTATCGCCTATGTGAGGCAGTAAGCATAGGCAATGGTATAAGCGGTGCCTAACCTATCGGCCATGTTGATATAGGCGGCGCCTAAGCCATTCGCTATGTTGACATAAGTGGCGCCTAGACTATCGCCTAAGTGATGCGGTGGGCATAGGCAATGGTAGAAGCGGCGCCTAACCTATCGCCTATGTTGGAATAGGCGGCGCCTAATCCATCAACTATGTTGACATAGGCGGCAGCTAACCTATCACCTAAGTAAGGCAGTGAGAATAGGTAATGGTATAAGCGGCGCCTAACCTATCTTCTATATTGATATATAGGGCGCCTATGGCATCGCTTATGTTTACATAGACGACGCCTAACCTATCGCCTATGTGAGAAAGCGTGCATAGGCTATGGTATAAGCAGTGCCTAACCTATGCCTTATGTTGATATACACGGCGCCTAAGCCATTTCCTATGTTTATATATGCGACGCCTAACCTATCACCTAAGTTAGGCTGTAAGCAAAAGCAATGGTATATGAGGCGCCTTACCTAACACCTATGCTGATATAGGCGGCACCTAAGCCATCGCCTATGTTGACGTAGGAGGTGCCTAACCTATGATCAAATTGAGGCAGTGAGCATAGGCCATGGTATAAGCAGCGCCTAACCTATCTCCTATGTTGATATGGGTGGTGCCTAAGCCATCGCCTATGTTGACATAGGCGGCACTTTACCTATCGTGTATGTAAGGCAGTGAGCATAGGTAATGGTATAAGCGGCGCATAACCTATCGCCTATGTTGTTATAGGTGGCGCCTATGGCATCTTCTATGTTTACATAGGCGGCGCCTAACCTATAACCTATGTTGATATAGGCGGCGCCTAAGCCATTCCCTATGTTGACATATGCGGCGCCTAACCTATCGCCTAAGTGATGCGGTGATCATAGGCAATGGTATAAGAGGTGCCTAACCTGTCGCCTATGTTTGTATAGGCGGCGCATAATCCATCGACTATGTTGACATAGGCGGCAGCTAACCTATCGCCTAAGTAAGGCAGTGAGAATAGGTAATGGTATAAGCGGCGCCTAACCTATCGTCTATATTTATATAGAGGGGGCCTATGGCATCGCTTATGTTTACATACATGACGCCTAACCTATCGCCTATGTGAGGAAGCGAGAATAGGCAATGGTATAAGCGGTGCCTAACCTATGCCTTATGTTGATATACATGGCGCCTAAGCCATTGCCTATGTTTATTTATGCGACGCCTAACCAATCGCATAAGTGAGGTAGTAAGCATAGGCAATGGTATAAGAGGCGCCTTACCTACCACCTTTGTTGATATAGGTGGCACCTAAGCCATCGCCTATGTTGACGTAGGTGGTGCCTAACCTATCGCCAAATTGAGGCAGTGAGCATAGGCAATGGTATAAGCGGCGCCTAACCTATCTCCTATGTTGATATAGGCGGCGCCTAAGCCATCGCCTATGTTGACATAAGCGGTGCCTTACCTATTGCCTAATTGAGGCAGCGAGCATAGGCAATGGTATAAGCGGAGCCTAACCAATCGCCCATGTTTATATAGGCGGCGCCTAATCCATCCCCTATGTTGATATAGGCGGCGCCTAACCTATCTCGTAAGTAAGGCGGTGAGCATAGGCAAAGGTATAAGCAGCGCCTAACCTGTCTCCTATGTTGATATAGACGACACCTAATCCATCTCATATGTTGACATATGTGGCACCTAACCTATATAGCCGGCACCTAACCTAGCGTATGAGTGAGGCAGCGATCATAGGCAACGGTATAAGCGGTGCCTAACCTATGCCTTATGTTGATATACATGGCGCCTAAGCCATCGCCTATGTTGACGTAAGCGGTGCCTAACCGATTGCCAAATTGAGGCAGTGAGCATAGGTAATGGTATAAGCGGCGCCTAACCTATTGCCTATGTTGATATAGGTGGCACCGATGGCATCTCTTATGTTTACATAAGCGGCGCCTAACCTATCGCCTTAGTGAGGCAGAAAGCATAGGCAATGGTATAAGCGGCGCCTAACCTATCGCCTATACTGATATAGGCGGCGCGGAAGCGATCTCCTATGTTGACATAGGCGGCGCCTAACCTATCGCCTAAGTAAGGCGGTGAGCATAGGCAATGGAATAAGCGGCGCATAACCTATTGCCTATGTTGATATTGGTGGCGCCTAAGCCATTGTCTATGTTGACATAGAAGGAGCCTAACCTATCGTCTATGTGAGGCAGTGAGATGAGGTAATGGTATAAGCGGTGCCTAACCTATCGCCTATGTTTATATAAGTGGCGCCTAACCCATCGCCTATGTTGATATAGGATGCGCCTAACCTATCGCCTATGTGAGGCAGTGAGCATAGGCAATGGTATAAGCGGCGCCTAACCTATCACCTATGTTGATATACACTGCGCCTAAGCCATCGCCTATGTTGACATAAGCGGTGCCTTACCTATCGCCTAATTGAGGCAGTGAGCATAGGCAATGGTATAAGCGGAGCCTAACCAATCGCCCATGTTTATATAGGCGGCGCCTAAGCCATCCCCTATGTTGATATAGGCGGCGCCTAACCTATCTCCTAAGTGAGGCGGTGAGCATAGGCAAAGGTATAAGCGGCGCCTAACCTGTCTCCTATGTTGATATAGGCAACGCCTAATCCATCTCATATGTTGACATATGTGGCACCTAACCTATATAGCCGGCACCTAACCTAGCGCATTAGTGAGGCAGTGAGCATAGGTAATGGTATAAGCGACCCCTAACCTAGCTGCAATGATGATATAAGTGGCGCCTATGGAATCGCCTATGTTTACATAGGCGGCGCCTAACCTATCTCCTAAGTAAGCAAGCAAGCATAGGCAATGGTATAAGCAGTGTCTAACCTATCGCCTATGTTGATATACGTGGTGCCTAAGACATCGCCTATGTTTATATAGGCGGCGGCTAACCTATCGCCTAAGTGAGGCAGTACGCATAGGCAATGGTATAAGCAGAGCCTAACCTAACACCTATGTTGATATAGGCGGCGCCTAAGCCATCGCCTATGTTGACGTAGGTGGTGCCTAACCGATCTCCTAATTCAGGCGATGAGCATAGGCAATCGTATAAGCGGCGCCTAAGCCATTCCCTATATTGACATAGACGGAGCCTAACCTATCACCTATGTGAGGCAGTGAGCATAGGAAATGGTATAAGCCGCGCCTAACCTTTCGCTAATGTTGATATAGGCGACGCCTAAGCCATCGCCAATGTTGATATATCCGGCGCCTAACCTAACGCCTAAGTGAGAAAGTGAGTATAGACAAGGGTCTAAGCGGGGCCTAACCTATCTCCTATGTTGATATAGGAGGCGCCTAAGCCATCACCTATGTTGACATAGAAGGCACCTAACCTATCGCTTAAGTGAGGCAGTGAGCATAGGAAATGGTATTAGCGGCGCCTAACCTATCGCCTATGTTCATATAGGCAGCGCCTAACCTATCGAATTTGTTAACATAGGTGGCGCCTAACAAATTGCCTAAGAGAGAATAGGCAATGGTATAAGCGGTGCCTAAGCTATCTCCTTTGTTGACATAGGCGACGCCTAACCTATGGCCTAAGTGAGGCAGTGAGCATAGGCGATGGTATAAGCGGCGCCTCACCTATCACCTATGTTAATATAGGCGGCGCCTAAGCTATTGCCTATGTTGACACAGGCGGCGCTTAACCTATTGCCTAAGTGAGGCGGTGAGCATAGACAATGGTATAAGCGGTGCCTAACCTGTCGCCTATGGTTGTATAGGGAGCGCCTAATCCATCGACTATGTTGACATAGGCGACACCTAATATATCGCCGAAGTGAGGTAGTGAGCATAGGTAATGGTATAAGCGTCCCCTAAGCTATCGACTATGTTGATATAGGCAGCGCCTAAGCCATCGCCTATGTTAACATAGGCGGCACCTACCCTATTTCCTAAGTGAGGTGGTAATCATAGGCAATGGTATAAACGGCGCCTAACCTATCGCCTATGTTGATATAGGTGGCGCCTATGGCATCTCCTATATTTACATAGGAGGCGCCTAACCTATCGCCTTAGTGAGGCAGCAAGCATAGGCAATGGTATAAGCGGTGCCTAACCTATCGCCTATGTTGATATATGTGGCACCTAAGCGATCGCCTATGTTGACATAGGCGATGCCTAACCTACTCCTAAGTGAGGCGGTGAGCATAGGAAATGGTATAAACGGCACCTAACCTGTCGCCTATATCCATATAGGCGGCACCTAATCCATCGACTATGTTGACATAAGCGGCACCTAACCTATCGCCTAAGTGAGGCAGTGAGTATTGGCAATGGTATACCCGGCGCCTAACCTATCTCCTATGTTGATATAGGCAGAGCCTAATCCATCACACATGTTGATATAAGAAGCACCTAACCTATCGCCTAATTTAGGCAGTGAGCATAGGTAATGGTATAAGCGGCGCCTAACCTATCGCCTATGTTGATATAGGTGGCGCCTATGGCATTTCCAATGTTTACATAGGAGACGCCTAACCTATCGTCTTAGTGAGGCAACAAGCATAGGCAATGGTATAAGCGGCGCCTAACCTATCGCCTATGTTGATATATGTGGCACCTAAGCGATCGCCTATGTTGACATAGGCGGCGCCTAACCTACTCCTAAGTGAGGTAGTGAGCATAGGAAATGGTATAAACGGCACCTAACCTGTCGCCTATGTCGATATAGGCGGCACCTAATCCATAGACTATGTTGACATAGGCGGCACCTAACCTATCGTCTAAGAGAGGGAGTGAGCATAGGTAATGGTATTAGCGGAGCCTAACCTATCACCTATGTTGATATAGGTGGAGCCTATGGCATCGTTTATGTTTACATAGGCGGCGTCTAACCTATCGCCTAAGTGAGGCATCGAGCACAGGCAATGGTGTAAGCGGCGCCTAACCTATCACCTCTGTACATATAGGTGGCGCCTAGGCCATTGCCTATGTTGACATACTTGGCGCCTAGGCCATTGCCTATGTTTATATATGCGGCGCCTAACCTATCGCCTATGTAAGGCAGTAAGCATAGGCAATGGTATAAGCGACGCCTAACCTGTCGCCTATTATGTTACAGGCGGCGCCTAATCAATCGCATATGCTAACACAGGCGGCACCTAACCTATTGTCTAAGCGAGGCAGTGAGCATAGGTAATGGTATAAGCAGTGTCTAACTTATCGCCTATGTTGATATAGGTGGCGCCTATGGCGTCGACTATGTTTACAAAGGCGGCGCGTAACCTATCGCCTAAGTGAGGCAGTAAGCATAGGAAATGGTATAAGAGGAGCCTAACCTATCGCCTATATTGATATACGTGGCGCCTAAGCCATAACTGATGTTTATATAGGCGGCGGATAACCTATCGCCTAGGTGAGGAGGTAAGCATAGGCAATGGAATATGCGGCGCCTAACCTAACGCTTATCTTGATATAGGAGGAGCCTAAGCCATCGCCTATGTTAACGTAGGCAGTGCCTAACCTATCGCCTAATTGAAGCAGTGATCATAGGCAATGGTATAAGCGGCGCCTAACCTATCGCCTTTGTTGATATAGGCGGCGCCTAAGACATTGCCTAAGTTGACATAAACGAATTCTAACCTATCGCCTATGTTGATATAGGCGGCGACTAAGACATCGCCTATGTTGACATAGGCGGCGCCTAACCAATCGCCTATGTGAGGCAGTGAGCATAGGCAATGGTTTAAGCGGCGCTTAACCTATCGCCTATGTTGATATAGGCAACACCATTTCCATTGCCTATTTTGACAATGGCGGCGCCAAACCTATCGCCTAAGTGAGGCAGTGAGCATAGAAAATCGTATAAGCGGTGCCTAACCTATCACCTATGTTGATATAGGCGGCACCTAAGCCATCGCCTAAGTTAGGCAGTGAGCATAGTCAATGGTATAAGCGGCGCCTAACCCATCGCCTATGTTTATATAGGCGGCGCCTAAGCGATCGCCTATGTTAACATAGGCAGTGCCTAACCTATCCCCTAAGTGAGGCGGTGAGCATAGGCAATGGTATAAGCGGTGCCTAACCTATCGCCTATGTTGATATAGGCGGTGCCTAATCCATTGCCTATGTTGACATAGACGGAGCCTAACCTATCGCCTATGTGAGGCAGTGAGCATATAAAACTGTATAAGCGGTGCCTAACTTATCGCCTATGTTGATATCGGCGAAGCCTAAGCCATCGCCTATGTTGACATATGCAGCGCCTAACCTATCGCCTAATTGAAACAGTGAGGATAGGCAATGGTACAAGCGGCGCCTAACCTATCGCCTAATTGAGGCAGTGAGCATAGACAATGGTATAAGTGGCGCCTAACCTATCACCTATGTTGATATAGGCGGCACCTAAGCCATCGCCTAAGTGCCGCCTAACCTATCACCTATGTTGATATAGGCGGTGCTTAAGAGATCTCCTATGTTTACATAGGCTGCGCCTAACCTATCGCCTAAGTGAGGCGGTGAGCATAGGAAAAGGTATAAGCGGCGCCTATCCTATCTCCTATGTTGATATAGGCGGCGCCTAATCCATCTCATATGTTGACATATGTGGCACCTAACCTATATAGACGGCACCTAACCTAGCGCCTGAGTGAGGCAGTGAGCATAGGTAATGGTATAAGCGACGCCTAGCTTGACATAGGTGGCGCCTAACCTACTCCTAAGTGAGGCGATGAGCATAGGAAATGGTATAAACGGCACCTAACCTGTCGCCTATGCCGATATAGGCGGCACCTAATCCATCGACTATGATTACATAGGCGGCACCTAACCTATCACCTAAGTGAGGCAGTGAGCAAAGGTAATGGTATTCGCGGAGCCTAATCTATCTCCTATGTTGATATAGGTGGAGCCTATGGCATCGCTTATGTTTACTTATCCAGCGTCTAACCTATCGCCTAAGTGAGGCAGCGAGCATAGGCAATGGTATAAGCGGCACCTAACCTATCGCAAATGTACATATAGGTGGCACCTATGGCATCGCCATTGTTCACATAGGTGGCGCCTAAACTATCGACTAAGTGAGCCAGTGAGCATAGGCAATGGTATAAGCGGCGCCTAACCTATCGCCTATGTTGATATAGGCGGCGCATCAGCCATCGCCTATGTTGACAAAGTCCGCGCCTAACCTATCTCCTAAAGGAGCCACTGAGCATAGGCAATGGTATAAGCGAAGCCTAACCTATCGCCTATATTGATATATGTGGCGCCTAAGCCATCACCTATGTTGACATAGGCGAAACATAACCTCTCACCTATATTGATATAGGTGGAGCCTATGGCATTGCTTATGTTTATATAGGCGGCGCCTAATCTATCGCCTAAGTGAGGCAGCGAGCATAGGCAATGGTATAAGCAGCGCCTAACCTATCACCTATGTTGATATAGGCGGCACCTAAGACATCGCCTATGTTAGGCAGTGAGCATAGGTAATGGTATAAGCGGCCCCTAACCTATCGCCTATGTTGTTATAGGTGGCGCCTATGGCATCTCCTATGTTTACTTAGGAGGCGCCTAACCTATCGCCATACTGAGGTAGCAAGCATAGGCAATGGTAAAAGCGGTGCCTAACCTATCGCCTATGTTGATATAGGCGGCACCTAAGCGATCGCCTATGTTGACATAGGCGCGCCTAACCTACTCCTAAGTGAGGCGGTGAGCATAGTAAATGGTATAAAAGTTGCCTAACCTGTCGCCTATGTTGATATAGGCGGCACCTAATCCATCGACTATGTTGACATAGGCGGCACCTAACCTATCGCCTAAGTGAGGCAGTGAACATAGGTAATGGCATTAGCGGAGCCTAACCTATCACCTATGTTGATATAGGTGGAGCCTATGGCATTACTTATGTTTACATAGGGGGCGTCTAACCAATCGCCTAAGTGAGGCAGCGAGCATAGGCAATGGTATAAGCGGTGCCTAATCTATCGCCTATGTTGACATGAGTGGCGCCTAAGCCATTGCTTATGTTTATATATGCGGCGCCAAACCTATCGCCTAAGCGAGGCAGTAAGCATAGGCAATGGTATAAGCGGCGCCTAACCTGTCGCCTATGTTGATATAGGCGATGCCTAAGCCATCGTCTATGTTAACATAGGTGGCGCCTATCCTATCGCCTAATTGAGGAGGTGAGCTTAGGCAATGGTATAAGCGGCGCCTAACCTATCGCCTATGTTGATATAGGAGGCGCCTAAACCATCGCCTATGTTAACATAGGTGGCGCCTAACCTATCTCCAAAGTGAGGCACTGAGCATAGGCAATGGTATAAGCGGCGCGTAACCTATCGCCTATGTTGATATAGGCAGCACCTAAGCTATCGCCTATGTTGACATAGGCGGCGCCTAACCTATCGCCAAAGTGAGGTAGTGAGCATAGATAATGGTATAAGCGGCGCCTAACCTATCACCTATGTTGATATAGGAGGCACCTATGCCATCGCCTAACTGAGGCAGTGAGCCTAAAAAATGGTATATGCGGCGCCTAACCTATTGCCTAAGCGATCGCCTATGTTGACTTAGGCGGCACCTAACCTATCGCAATGGTATAAGCGGCGCCTAACCTATCGCCTATGTTGACATATGTGGAGCCTATGCCATTGCCTATGTTTATATATACGGCGCCTAACCTATCGCCTAAGTGAGTAAGTAAGCACAGGCAATGGTATTAGCGGCCCTAACCTGTCGCCTATGTTGATATAGGCGGTGCCTAATCCATCGCATATATAGACATAGGCGGCACCTAACCTATCCCCTAAGGCAGTGAGCATAGGTAATGGTACAAATGACACCTAACCTATCGCCTATGTTCATATAGGTGGCGCCTATGGAATCGCCTATGATTACATAGGCGGCGCCAAACTTATCGCCTAAGTGAGGAAGCTAGCATAGGCAATGGTATAAGCGGCGCCTAACGTATCGCCTATGTTGATATACGTGGCGCCTATGCCATCGCCTATGTTTAAATAGGCGGGGTGTAATATATCGCCTAAGTGAGGCAGTAAGCATAGGCAATGGTATAAGCGGCGCCTAACCTAATGCCTATGTTGATATAGGCAGCGCCTAAGCCATCATCTATGTTGACATAGGTTGCGCCTAACCTATCGCCTAAGTGAGGTGGTGAGCATAGGCAACGGTATAAGCGGCGCCTATCCTATCTCCTATGTTGATATAGGAAGCGGCAAAACCATCGCCTATGTTAACATAGGTGGTGCCTAATGTATCGCCAAAGTGAGGCACTGAGCATAGGCAATGGTATAAGCGGCGCCTAACCTATATCCTATGTTGATATAGGCAGTGCATAAGCCATAACCTATGTTGACATAGGCGGCGCCTAACCTATCGCCTAAGTGAGGCAGTGAGCATAGGCAATGGTATAAGCGGCGCCTAACCTATCGCCTATGTTGATATACGTGACTCCTAAGACATTGCCGATGTTTATATATGCGGTGCCATCCTATCGACTAAGCGAGGCAGTAAGCATAGGCAATGGTATAAGCGGCGCCTAACATATCAACAATATTGATATAGGTGGTGCTTAAGCCATCGCCTATGTTGACGTTGGCGGCGCCTAAGCCATCACCTACCCTATCTCCTATGTTGAGATAGGCGGCGCCTAAGCCATCACCTATTTTTACATAGGCGGACCCTAACCTATTACCTATGTGAGGTAGTGAGAATAGGTAATGGTATAACCGGCGCCTAACCTATCGCCTATGTTGATATAGGCGGAGCCTAAGCCATCGCCTATGTTGACATAGGTGGGGCCTAACCTATCGCCTAAGTGAGGCAGTGAGCATAGGCAATGGTATAAGCGGTGTCTAACCTATCGCCTATGTTGATATAGGCGGCGCCTAAGACATCACCTATGCTGACATAGGCGGCGCCTAACCTATCGCCTATGTTTATATAGGCAGCACCATATCCATTGCCTGTGTTGACATAGGCGGCGTCTAACCTATCTCCTCAGTGAGGCAGTGAGCATAGAAAATGGTATAAGTGCGCATAACCTATCACCTATGTTGATATAGGCGGCACCTAAGCCATCGCCTAAGTTAGGAAGTTAGAATAGGCAATGGTATAAGCGGCATCTAACCTATCGCGTACGTTGATATAGGCGGAGCCTTAGCGATCGCCTAAGCGATCGCCTATGTTGACATAGTCGGCGTCTAACCTATCTCCTAAGTGAGGCGGTGAGCATAGGCAATGGTAATAGCGGGGCCCAACCTGTCGCCGATGTTGGTATAGGCGGCGCCTAATCCATCGACTATGTTGACATAGGCGGAACCTAACCTATCTCCTAAGTGAGGCAGTGAGCATTGGTAATGGTATAAGCGGCGCCTAACCTATCGCCTAAGTGAGGCATTAAGCATAGGTAATGGTATAAGCGACGCCTGACCTATCGCCAATATTGATATAGGTGGGGCCTATGGCATCGCTTATGATAACATAGGCGGCGCCTAACCTATCGCCAAAGTTAGGCAGCGAGCATAGGCAAAGGTATAAGCGGCACCTAACCTATCGCCTATGTTGATATACGTGGTGCCTAAGCCATTGCCTATGTTTATATATGCAGCGCCCAACCTATCGACTAAGTGAGGAAGTAAGCATAGGCAATGGTATAAGCGGCGCTTTACCTATCGCCAATCTTGATATAGGCGGCGCCTAAGCCATCGCCTATGTTTACGTAGGCGGCGCCTAACCTATCGCCTAATTGAGGCAGTGACCATAGGCAACAGTATAAGCATCGCATAACGTATCGCCTATGTTGTTATAGGCGGCGCCTAAGCCATCGCCTATATTAACATAGGTGGCACCTAACCTATCGCCTAAGTGAGTCAGTGAGAATAGAAAATGGTATAACTGGCATCTAACCTATCGCCTATGTTGATATAGGTGGCGCCTAAGACATCGCCTATGTTGACATAAGTGGCGCCTAACCTATCGCCTACGTGAGGCAGTTAGCATAGGCAATGGTATAAGCGGCGCTTAACCTATCGCCTATGTTGATATAGGCGGCGCCTAAGCTATCGCCTATGTTGACATAGGCGGCGCCTAACCTATCGCCTATGTTGATATTGGCAACACCATATCCATTGCCTCTTTTGACATAGATGGATTCTAACCTATCGCCTAAGTGAGGCATTGAGCATAGATAATGGTATAAGCGGCGCCTAGCCTATCACCTATGTTGATATAGGCGTCACCTAAGCCATCGCCTAAGTGAGGCAGTTAGCATATACAATGGTATAAGAGGCGCCTAACCTATCGCCTGTGTTGATATAGGCGGAGCCTAAGCGATCGCCAATGTTGACATAGGCGGCGCCTAACCTATCTCCTAATTGAGGCGGTGACAATAGGCAATGGTATAAGCGTCGCTTAACCTGTCGCCTATGTTGGTATAGGCGGCGCCTAATCCATCGACTATATTGACATAGGCGGCACCTAACCTATCGCCTAAGTGAGGCAGCGAGGATAGGAAATGGTATAAGCGGCGCCTAACCTATCGCCAATATTGATATATGTGGCGCCTAAGATATTGCCTATGTTGATATATGCGGCCCCCAACCTATCCCCTAAGTGAGGCAGTAAGAATAGGCAATGGTATAAGCGGCGCCTAACCTATCGCCAATGTTGATATAGGCAGTGCCTAAGCCATCACCTATGTTGACATAGGCGGCGCCTAACCTATCGCCTATGTTTACATAGGAAGCACCATATCCATTGCCATTGTGGACATAGGCGGTGTCTAACCTATCGCCTAAGTGAGGCAGTGAGCATAAAAAATGGTATAAGTGGCGCCTAACCTATCACCTATGTTGATATAGGCGGCACCTAAGCCATCGCCTAAGTTAGGCAGTTAGCATAGGCAATGGTATAAGCGGCGCCTAACCTATCGCCTATGTTGATATAGGCGGAGCCTAAGCGATCTCTTATGTTGACATAGTCGGCACCTAACCTATCTCCTAAGTGAGGCAGTAAGCATAGGTAATGGTATAAGCGACGCCTAACCTATCGCCTCAGTGAGGCAGTGAGCATAGGTAATGGTATAAGCGATGCCTAACCTATCTTAAATATTGATATAGACGGTGCCTAAGCCATCGCCTATATTAACGTAGGCGGCGCCTAACCTATCGCCTAATTGAGGCAGTGACCATAGGCAATGGTATAAGCGTCGCCTAACCTATCGCCTATGTTGTTATAGGCGACGCCTAAGCCATGGCCTATATTAACATAGGTAGCACCTAACCTATCGCCTAAGTGAGTTAGTGAGAATAGGCAATGGTATAAATGGCACCTAACCTATCGCCTATATTGATATAGGCGGCGCCTAAGACATCGCCTATGTTGACATAAGTGGCGCCTAACCTATCGCCTAAGTGAGGCAGTGAGCATAGACAATGGTATAAGCAGCGCCTAAACTATCACCTATGTTGATATAGGCGGCACCTAAGCTATCGCCTAAGTGAGGCAGTCAGCTAAGGGACTGGTATAAGAGGCGCCTAACCTATCGCGTATGTTGATATAGGCCGAGCGTAAGCGATCGCCTAAGCTATCACCTATGTTGACATAGGCGGCGCCTAACCTATCTTCTAATTGAGGCGGTGAACATAGGCTATGGTATTAGCGGCGCTTAACCTGTCGCCTATGTTGGTATAGGCGGCGCCTAATCCATCGACAATATTGACATAGGCGGCACCTAACCTATCTCCTAAGTGAGGCAGTGAGCATAGGTAATGGTATAAGCGGTGCCTAACCTATCGCAAATGTTGATATAGGTGACGCCTAACCTATTGCCTAAGTGAGGCAGCGAGCATAGGCAATGGTATAAACGGCGCCTAATCTATCGCCTATATTGATATATATGGTGCCTAAGCCATTGTCTATGTTTATATATGTGTGCCCAACCTATCGCCTAAGTGAGGAAGTAAGCACAGGCAATGGTATAAGCGGCGCCTAACCTATCGCCACTGTTGATATAGGGGGTGCCTAAGCAATCGCCTATGTTGACGTAGGCGATGCCTAACCTATCGTCTAATTGAGGCAGTGACCATAGGCAATGGGTTAAGCGTCGCCTAACCTATCGCCTATGTTGATATAGGCGACGCCTAAGCCATCGCCTATATTGACATAGGCGGCACCTAACCTATCGCCTAAGTGAGGCTGTGAGAATAGGTAATGATATAAGCGGCCCCTAACCTATCGCCTTTGTTGATATAGGTGGCGCCTATGGCATCTCCTTTGTTTACATAGGTGGCGCCTAACCTATCGCCTAAGTGAGGCAGCAAGCATAGGCAATGGTATAAGCGGCGCCTAACCTATCACCTATGTTGATATAGGCGGGCCCTAAGCGATCGCCTATGTTGACATAGTCGTCACCTAACCTATCTCCTAAGTGAGGCAGTGAGCATAGGTAATGGTATATGCGGCGCCAAAACTATCGCCTAAGTGAGGCAGTGAGTATAGGAAATGGTATAAGCAGCGCCTAACCAATCGCCTATGTTGATATAGGAGGCACCTAAACCATCGCCTATGTTGATATAGGAGGAACCTAAACCATCGCCTATGTTAACATAGGCGGCGCCTACCCTATCGCCAAAGTGAGGTACTGAACATAGGCAATGGTATAAGCGGCGCCTAACCTATCGCCTATGTTGATATATGCAGTGCCTAAGCCATCGCCTATGTTGAAATAGGCGGCGCCTAACCTATCACCTATGTGAGGTAGTGAGCATAAAAAAGGGTATAAGCGGCGCCTGACCTTTCATCTATGTTGATATAGGAGGCGCCTATGCCATCTCCTAAGTGAGGCAGTGAACATAGCCAATGGTTTAAGCGGCGACTAATCTATCGCCTATGTTGATACAGGCGGCGCCTAAGCGATCGCCTATGTTGACTTAGGCGGCGCCTAACCTATCGCCTAAGTAAGGCGGTGAGCATAGGCAATGGTATAAGCGGCGCATAACATATTGCCTATGTTGATATAGGTGGCACCTAAGCAATTGCCTATGTTGACATAGACCGAGCCTAATCAATCGCCTAAGTGAAAAAGTAAGCATAGGTAATGGTATAAACGACGCCTAACCGATCGCCTATGTTGATATAGATGGCGCCTAAGCCATCATCTATGTTGACATAGGAGGCGCCTAACCTATCGCCTAAGTGAGGCAGTGAGCATAGGCAATGGTATAAGCGGTGCCTAACCTATCGCCCATGTTGATATAGGTGGCGCCTATGGCATCTCCTATGTTTACATAGGCGGCGCCTAACCTATCGCCTTAGTGAGGCAGAAGGATAGGCAATGGTATAAGCGGCGCCTAACCTATCGCCTATTTTGATATAGGCGGTGCCTAAGCGATAGCCTATGTTGACATAGGCGATGCCTAACCTATCGCCAAATTGAGGCAGTGAGCATAGGAAATGGTATAAGCGGCGCCTAACCTATCTCCTATGTTTATATAGGCAGCGCCTAAGTAATTGCCTATATTGACATAAGCGGCACCTAACCTATCTCCTAAGTAAGGCAGTGAGCATAGGTAATGGTTTAAGTGGCGCCTAATCTATCGCCTATGTTGATATAAGTGGCGCCTATGGCATCTCCTATGTTTACATAGGAGGCGCCTAACCTATCGCCTTAGTGAGGCAGCAAGCATAGGCAATGGTATAAGCGGCGCCTAACCTATCGCCTATGTTGATATAGGCGGCACCTAATCCAACGACTATGTTGACATAGGTGGCACCTAACCTATCACCTAAGTGAGGCAGTGAGCACAGGTAATGGCATAAGCGGAGCCTAACATATCGCCTATGTTGATATAGGTGGCGCCTATGGCATCGCTTATGTTTACATAGACGGCGTCTAACCTATCTCCTAAGTGAGGTAGCGAGCATAGGCAATGGTATAAGCGGCGCCTAACCTATCGCCTATGATGACATACGTGGCACCTAATCCATTGCCTATGTTTATATATGCGGCGCCTAACCTATCACCTAAGTGAGGCAGTAAGCATAGGCAATGGTATAAGCGGTGCCTAACCTGTCGCCTATGTTGCTATAGGCGGCGCCTAATCCATCGCATATGTAGACATAGGCGGCACCTAACCTATCATCTAAGTGAGGCAGTGAGCATAGGTAATGGTATAAGCAGCGCCTAACCTATCTCCTATGTTGATATAGGTGGCGCCTATGGCATCGCCTATGTTTTCATAGGCGGCGCCTAACCTATCGCCTAAGTAAGGCAGCAAGCATAGGCAATGGTATAAGCAGCGCCTAACCTATCGCCTATGTTTATATACGTGGCGACTAAGCCATTGCGTATGGTTATATATGCGGCGCCTAACCTATCGCCTAAGTGAGGCAGTAAGCATAGACAATGCTATAAGAGGCGCCTAACTTAATGCCTATATTGATATAGACGGTGCCTATGCCACCGCCTATGTTGACGTAGGTGGTGCCTAACCTATCTCCTAATTGAGGCAGTGAGCATTGGCAATGGTATAAGTGGCAGATAACCTATCTCCTATGTTAATATAGGCGGCGCCTAAGCCATTGCCTATGTTGACATAGACGGAGCCTAACCTATCGCCTAAGTGAGGCAGTGAGTATAGGCAATGGTATAAGCGGAACCTAACCTATCGCCTATGTTGATATTGGAGGTGCCTAAACCAACGCCTATGTTAACATAGGCGGCGCCTTACTTATCGCCAAATTGAGGCACTGAGCATAGGCAATGGTATAAGCGGCGCCTAACCTATCGCCTATGTTGATATAGGCAGCGCCTAAGCCATCGGCTATGTTGCCATAGGCGGCGCCTAACTTATTACCTAAGTGAGGTAGTGAGCATAGAAAATGGTATAAAAGGCTCCTAACCTATCGCCTATGTTGATATAGGCGGCACCTAACCTATCGCTTATGTTGATATAGACGGCACCTAACCTATCGCCTAAGTAAGGCGGGGAGCATAGGCAGTGGTATAAGATGCACATAACCTATCGCCTATGTTGATATAGGTGGCGCCTACGATATTGCCTATGTTGACATAGACGGAGCCTAACCTATCGCCTAAGTGAGGCACTGAGCATAGGTAATGGTATAAGCGGCGCCTAACCTATCGCCTATGTTGATATAGGTGGCGCCTAAGCCATCACCTATGTTGACATAGAAGGCGCATAACTTATCGCCTAAGTGAGGCAGTGAGTATAGGCAATGGTATAAGCAGTGCCTAACCTATCTCCTATGTTGATATAGAACGCGCCTAGGACATCGCCTATGTTGACATAGACGGTGCCTAACCTATCACCTAATTGAGGCAGTGAGGATAGGCAATGGTATAAGCGGCGCCTAACCTATCGCCTATGTTGATATACGTGGTGCCTAAGCCATTGCCTATGTTTATATATGCGGCGCCTAACCTTTCGCCTAAGTAGGGAAGTAAGCATAGGCAATGGTATAAGCGGCGCCTAACCTATCGTCTATGTGAGGCAGTGAGAATAGGCGATGGTATAACCAGCGCCTAACCTATCGCCTATGTTTATATAGGTGGCGCCTAGTCCATCGCCTATGTTGACATAGGCGGCGCCTAATCTATAACCTAAGTGAGGCAGTGAGCATAGGCAATGTTATAAGCGGCGCCTAACCTATCGCCTATGTTTACATAGGCAGCGCCTATCCTATTGTCTTAGTGATGCAGCAAGAATAGGCAATTTTATAAGCGACGCCTAACCTATCGCCTATGTTGTTATAGGCGGCGCCTAAGCGATCGCCTATGTTGACATAGACGGTGCCTAACCTATCGGCTAAGTGAGGCGGTGAGAATAGGCAATGGTATAACCGGCGCCTAACCTATTACCTATGTTGATATACATGGTGCCTAAGCCATTGCCTATGTTTAGATATGTGGCGCCTAACCTATCGCCTAAGTGAGGAAGTAAACATAGGCAATGGTATAAGCGGCGCCTAACCTATCGCCTATGTAAGACAGTGAGAATAGGCAATGGTATAACCAGCGCCTAACCTATCGCCTATATTGATATAGGCGGCGCCTAGTCCATCACCTATGTTGACATAGGCGGCGCCTAACCTATAACCTAAGTGAGGAAGTAAGCATAGTCTATGTTATAAGTGGCACCTAACCTATCGCCTATGTTTCCATAGGAAGCGCCTAACCTATTGCCTTAGTTTGCAGCAAGCATAGGCAATGGTATAAACAATGCCTAACCTATCGCCTATGTTGATATAGGCGGCGCCTAAGCGATCGCATATGTTTTCATAGACGGTGCCTAACCTATCGCCTAAGTGAGTCGGTGAGAATAGGCAATGGTATAAGCGACGCCTAACCTGTAGCCTATGTTGATATAGGCGGTACCTAACCTATCGCCTAAGTGAGGCAGTGAGAATAGGTAATGGTTTAAGCGACGCCTAACCTATCACTTATGTTGACGTAGGTGGCGCTTATGGCATCGCTTATGATTACATAGGCAGAGCCTAACCAATCGCCTAAGTGAGGCAGCGAGCATAGGCAATGGTATAAGCGGCGCCTAACCTATCGCCTATGTTGACATACGTGGCGCCTAAGTCATTGCCTATGTTTATATATGCGGCGCCTCACCTATCGCCTAAGTGAGGCAGCAAGCATAAGAAATTGTATAAGCGGCCCCTAACTTGTCGCCAATGTTGATAAAGGCGGCGCCTAATCCATCGCATATGTTGACATAGGCGGCACCTAACCTATCGTCTAAGGCAGTGAGCATTAATAATGGTATAAGCGACGCCTAACCTATCGCCTATGTTGATATAGGTGGCGCCTATGGCATCGCCTAACTTATCTCCTATGTCAGAAAACTAGCATAGGAAATGGTATATGCAGTGCCTAACCTTTCGCCTATGTTGATATACGTGGCGCCTAAGCCATCCCCTATGTTTAAATAGACGGCGGCTAATCTATCGCCTAAGTGAGGCAGTAAGCATAGGCAATGGTATAAGAGGCGCCTAACCTAACGCCTATGTAGATATAGGCAGCGCCAAGCCATCGCCTATGTTGACGTAGGCGGTGCCTAACGTATCGCCTTATTGAGGCAGTGTGCATACGCAATGGTATAAGCGGCGCCTAACCTATCGCCTATGTTGATATAGGCGGCCCCTAAACCATTGCTTATGTTATCATAGATGGAGCCTAACCTATAGCCTATGTCAGGCAGTGAGCATAGGAAATGCTATAAGCGGCGCCTAACCTGTCGCCTATGTTGATATAGGCGACGCCTAAGCCACGGTCTATGTTGACATAGGCGGCGCCTAACCTATCGCCTAAGTGAGGCAGTGAGCATAGGCAATGGTATAAGCAGCGCCTAACCTATCGCCTATGTTGATATAGGAGGCACCTATGCCATCGCCTAAGTTAGGCAGTGAGCATAGCCAATGGTATAAGCGGTGCCCAGCCAATCGCCTATGTTGATATAGGCGGCGCCTAAGTGATCGCCCATGTTGACTTAGGCGGCGCCTAACCTATCTCCTAAGTAAGGCGGTGAGCATCGGCAATGGTATAAGCGGAGCCTAACCTATCGCCTATGTTGATATAGGTGGCGCCTAAGCCATTGCCTATGTTGACATAGACCGGTCCTACCCTATCGCCTAAGTGAGGAAGTGAGCATAGGTAATGGTAAAAGAAGTGCCTAACCTATCGCCTACGTTGATATAGGTGGCGCCTAAGCTATCACCTATGTTGACATAGGAGGCGCCTAACCTATCTCCTAAGTGAGGCATTGAGCATAGGCAATGGTTTATGCGGCACCTAATCTATCACCTATGTTGATATAGGTGGCACCTATGGCATTTCCTATGTTTACATAGGTGGTGCCTAACCTATCGCCTTAGTGAGGCAGCAAGCATAGGCAATGGTATAAGCGGCGCCTAACCTATCGCCTATGTTGATATAGGCGGCGCCTAAGCGATCGCCTATGTTGACATAAGCGGGGCCTAACCTATCGCCTAAGTGAGGCAGTGAGCATAGACAATGGTATAAGCGGCCCCTAACCTGTCGCCTATGTTGATATAGTCAGCGCCTAATCCATCGACTATGTTCACATAGACGGCACCTAACCTATCGCCTAAGTGAGGCAGTGAGTATAGGTAATGGTGTAAGCGGCGCCTAACCTGTCGCCTATGTTGATATAGGCGGCGCCTAATCCATCGACTATGTTCACATAGACGGCACCTAACCTATCGCCTAAGTGAGTATAGGTACTGGTGTAAGCGGTGCCTAACCTATCGCCTATGTTGATATAGGTGGCACCTAAGCAATTGCCTATGTTGACATAGACCGAACCTATCCTATCGCCTAAGTGAGGAAGTGAGCATAGGTAATGGTATAAGAAGTGCCTAACCTATCACCTACGTTGATATAGGTGGCGCCGAAGCCATCACCTATGTTGACATAAGAGGCGCCTAACCTATCTCCTAAGTGAGGCGTTGAGCATAGGCAATGGTTTATGCGGCGCCTAATCTATCGCCTATGTTTATATAGGTGGCGCCTATGGCATCTCCTATGTTTACATAGGCGGCGCCTAACCTATCGCCTTAGTGAGGCAGCAAGCATAGGCTATGGTATAAGCGGCGCCTAACCTATCGCCTATGTTGATATAGGAGGTGCCTAAGCGATCGCCTATGTTGACATAAGCGGTGCCTAACCTATCTCCTAAGTGAGGCAGTGAGCATAGACAATGGTATAAGCAGCACCTAACCTGTCACCTATGTTATTATAGGCGGCGCCTAATCCATCGACTATGTTGACATAGACGGCACCTAACCTATTGCCTAAGTGAGGCAGTGAGTATAGGTAATGGTATAAGCGGCGCCTAACTGATCGCCTATGTTGGTATAGGTGGCGCCTATGGCATCGCTTATGTTTACATAGGCGGAGCCTAATCTATCTCCTAAGTGAGGCGGTGAGCATAGGCAATGGTATAAGTGGCGCCTAACCTGTCGCCTATGTTGGTATAGGCGGCGCCTATTCCATCGACTATGTTGACATAGGCGGCACCTAACCTATCACCTAAGTGAGAAAGTGAGCATAGGTAATGGTATAAGCGGAGCCTAACCTATCGCCTATGTTGATATACGTGGTGCCTAAGCCATTGCCTATGTTTATATATGAGGCGCCTAACCTATCGCCTAAGTGAGGTAGTAAGCATTTGCAATGGTATAAGCGGCGCATAACCTATCACCTATGTTGATATAGGCGGCGCCTAAGCCATCGCCTATGTTGATATAGGCGGTGCCTAACCTATCACCTAATTGAGGCAATAAGCGCAGGCAATGGTATAAGCGACGCCTAACCTATCTGGTATGTTGATATAGGCGGTGCCTAATCCATCGCCTATATTGACATAGTCGGCACCTAACCTATCGCCTAAGTTAGGCAGTGAGCATAGTTAATGGTATAAGCGGCGCCTAACCTATCGCCTATGTTTATATAGGTGGCGCCTATGGCAGCGCCTAACCTATTGCCTTAGTGAGGCAGCAAGCATAGGCAATGGTATAAGCGACGCCTAACATATCACCTATGTTGATATAGGCGGCGCCAAAGCAATCGCCTATGCTGTTATAGAAGGCGCCTAACCTATCGCCTAAGTGAGGTGGTAAGAATAGGCAATGGTATAAGCGGCTCCTAACCTGTCGCCTATGTTGAAATAGGCGGCGCCAAATCCATCGACTATGTTAACATAGGCGGCACCTAACCTATCGCCTAAGTGAGGCAGTGACCATAGGTAATGGTTTAGGCGGCGCCTAACCTATTACCTATGTTGATATAGGTGGTGTTTATTGCATCGCTTATGTTTACATAGGCAGAGGCTATCCTATCGCCTAAGTGAGGCAGCTAGCATAGGCAATGGTATAAGCGGCGCCTAACCTATCGCCTATGTTGACATATGTGGCGCCTAAGCCATTGCCTATGTTTATATATGTGGCGCCTAACCTATCGCCTAAGTGACGCAGTAAGCATAGGCAATGGTATAAGTGGCCCCTAACCTGTCGCCTATGTTGATAAAGGCGGCGCCTAATCCATCTCATATCTTGACATAGGAGGCACCTAAACTATCGCCTAAGGCAGTGAGCATTGGTAATGGTATAAGTGACGCCTAACCTATCGCCTATGTTGATATTGGTGGCGCCTATGGCATCGCCTATGTTTACATAGGCGGCGCCTAACTTAACACCTAAGTGAAGAAGCTAGCATAGGCAATGGTATATGCGGCGCCTAACCTATCGCCAATGTTGATATACGTGGCACCTAAGTGAGGCAGTAAGCATAGGCAATGGTATAAGCGTCGCCTAACCTAACGCCAATGTTGATATAGGCAGCTCCTAAGCCATCGCCTATGTTGACGTAGGCGGTGCCTAACCTATCGCCTAATTGAGGCTGTGAGCGTAGGCAATGGTATAAGCAGGGCCTAACCTATCGCCTATGTTGATATAGGCGGCGCCTAAGGCATTGCCTATGTTGACATAGACGTAGCCTAACCTATCGCCTATGTCAGGCAGCGAGCATAGGAAATGGTATTTGCGATGCCAAACCTATCGCCTATGTTGATATAGGCGATGCCTAAGCCATCGTCTATGTTGACATAGGCGGCGCCTAACCTATCGCCTATGTGAGGCAGTGAGCATAGGTAATGGTAAAAGTGGGGCCTATCCTATCGCCTATGTTGATATAGGAGGCGCCTAAACCATCGCCTATGTTAACATAGGCGGCACCTAACCTATTGCCAAAGTGAGCCACTGAGCATAGGCAATGGTATAAGCGGCGCCAAACCTATCGCCTATGTTGATATAGGCAACGCTTAAGCCATCGCCTATGTTGACATAGGTGACCACTATGGCATCGCTAATGTTTACATAAGCGGCGCCTAACCTATCGCCTAAGTGTGGCAGCGAGCATAGGCAATGGTATAAGTGGCGCCTAACCTATCGCCTATGTTGATATAGGAGGCGCCTAAGCCATTGCCTATGTTTATATATGCGACGCCCAACCTATCGACTAAGTGAGGAAGTAAGCATAGGCAATGGTATAAGCGGCGCCTAACCTATCGACAATGTTGATATAGGCGGCGCCTAAGCCATCGCCTATGTTGATGTAGGTGGTGTCTAACTTATCTCCTAATTGAGGTAGTTGGCATAGACAATTGTATAAGCAGGGCCTAACCTATCACCTATGTTGATATAGGCGTCGCCTAAGCCATCGCCTAAGTTAGGCAGTGAGCATAGCCAATGGTATAAGCGGCGCCTAACCTATCGCTTATGTTGATATAGGCAGCGTCTAAGCGATCGCCTATGTTGTCTTAGACGGCCCCTAACCTATCGTCTTAGTAAGGCGGTGATCATAGGCAATGGTATAAGCGGCCCATAACCTATCGCCTATGTTGATATAGATGGTGCCTAAGCCATTGCCTAAGTGAGGAAGTGAGCATAGGTAATGGTATAAGCGGCGCCTAACCTGTCGCCTATGTTGATATAGGCGACGCCTAATCCATTGCTGATGTTTACATAGGTGGAGCCTAACCTATAGCCTAAATGAGGCAGCGAGCATAGGCAATGGTATAAGCGGTGCCTAACCTATCGCCTATGTTGACATACATGGCGCCTAACCCATTGCCAATATTTATATATGTGGCACCTAACCTATCACCTAAGTGAGGCAGTAAGCATAGGCAATGGTATAAGCAGCGCCTAACCTATCGCCTATGTTGATAGAGGCGATGCCTAAGCCATTGTCTATGTTGACATAGGTGGCGCCTAACCTATCGCCTATGTGAGGCAGTGAGCATAGTCAATGGTATAAACGGCGCCAAACCTATCACCTATGTTGATATAGGAGGCGCCTAAACCATCGCCTATGTTAACATCGGCGGCGCCTAACCTATTGCCAAAGTAAGGAACTGAGCATAGGCAATGGTATAAGCGGCGCCTAACCTATCGCGTATGTTGATATAGGCAGCGCCTAAGCCATCGCCTATGTTGACATTGGTGGCCCCTATGGCATCGCTTATGTATACATAGGCGGTGCCTAACCTATCGCCTATGTTGATATAGGAGGCGCCTAAGCCATTGCCTATGATTATATATGCGGCGCCCAACCTATCAACTATGTGAGGCAGTAAGCATAGGCAATGGTATAAGCGGCGCCTAACCTATCGCCAATGTTGATATAGGCGGCGCCTAATCCATCGCCTATGTTGACGTAGGCGGTGCCTAACCTATCTCCTAATTGAGGTAGTGGGCATAGGCAATGGAATAAACATCGCCTAACCTAAAGCCTATGTTGATATAGGCGGCGCCAAAGCCATCGCCTAAGTTAGGCAGTGACCATAGCCAATTGTATAAGCGGGGCCTAACCTATCGCCTATGATGATATAGGCGGCGCCTAAGCGATCGCCTATCATGAATTAGGCAGTGCCTAACCTATCGCCTTAGTAAGGCGGTGAGCATAGGCAATGGTATAAGCGGCGCATAACCTATCGCCTATGTTGATATAGGTGGCGCCTAAGCCATTGCCTATGTTGACATAGACCGAGCCTAACCTATCGCCTAAGTGAGGAAGTGAGCAAAGGTAATGGTATAAGCGGCGCCTAACCTGTTGCCTATGTTGATATAGGCGGCTCCTAATCCATCGCTTATGTTTACATAGGCGGCGCCTAGCCTATCACCTAAGTGAGGCAGCGAGCATAGGGAATGGTATAAGCGGCGCCTAACCTATCGCCTATGTTGACATAAGTGGCGCCTAAGCCATTACCTATATTTATATAAGCGGTGCCTAACCTATCGCCTAAGTGAGGCAGTGAGCATAGGCAATGGTATAAGCGGCGCCTAACGTATAGCCTATGTTGATATAGGCGGCGCCTAAGCCATCGCATATGTTAACATAGGCGGCGCCTAACCTATCGCCTAAGTGAGGCAGTGATCATAGACTATGGTATAAGCGGTGCCTAACCTATCGTCTATGTTTATATAGGTGGCACCTAAGCCATCGCCTAAGTGAGGTAGTGAGCATAGCCAATGATATAAGTGGCACCTAACCTATCGCCTATGGTGATATAGGCGTCGCCTAAGCGATCGCTTATGTTGTCATAGGCGGCGCCTAACTTATCGCCTAAGTAAGGCTGTGAGCATAGGCAATGGTATAAGCGGCGCATAACCTATTGCCTATTTTAAAATAGGTGGCGCCTATGCCATTGCCTATGTTGACATAGACGGAGCCTAACCTATCGTCTAAGTGAGGCAGTGAGCATAGGTATTGGTATAAGCGGCGCCTAACCTATCACCTATGTTTATATAGGTTGCTCCTAAGCCATCGCCTATGTTGACATAGGAGGCGCCTAACCTATCGCCTATGTGAGGCAGTGAGCATAGGCAATGGTATAAGCGGTGCCTAACCTATCGCCTATGTTGATATAGGCGGCGCCTAAGAAATCACCTATGTTGACATAGGCGGTGCCTAACCTATAGCCTAATTGAGGTAGTGAGCATAGGCAATGGTATAAGCACCGCCTAACCTATCGCCTATGCTGATATAGGCGGTGCCTAAGACATCACTTATGTTGACATAGGCAGAGCCTAACCTATCTCCTATGTGAGGCAGTGAGCATAGGCAATGGTATAAGCCGCGCCTAACCTATCGCCCATATTGATATCGGCGGCGCCTAAGCCATCGCCTATGTTGACATAGGCGGCGCCTAACCTATCGCCTAAGTGAGGCGGTGAGCATAGGCAATGGTATAAGCGGTGCCTAACCTGTCGCCTATGTTGGTATAGGTGGTGCCTAATCCATCGACTATGTTGACATAGGCGGCACCTAACCTATCGCCTAATTAAGGCAGTGAGAATAGGTAATGGTATAAGCAGCGCCTAACCTATCGTCTATGTTGATATAGATGGCGCCTATGGCATCGCTTATGTTTACATAGACGGCCTCTAACCTATCACCTAAGTGAGGAAGCGAGCATAGGCAATGGTATAAGCGGTGCCTAACCTATCGCCTATGTTGATATACATGGCGCCTAAGCCATTGCCTATAATTACATATGCGACGCCTAACCTATCACCTAAGAAAGGCAGTAAGCATAGGCAATGATATAAGCGGCGCCATACCTATCGCCTATGCTGATATAGGCGGCACCTAAACAATCGCCTATGTTTACGTAGGCAGTGCCTAACCTATCGCCAAATTGAGGCAGTGAGCATAGGCAATGGTATAAGCAGCTCCTAACCGATCTCCTATGTTGATATAGGCGGCGCCTAAGCCATCGCCTATGTTGACATAGGCGACACCTAACCTATCGTCTAAGTAACTTAGTGAGCATAGGTAATGGTATAAACGGCGCATAACCTATCGCCTATGTTGATATAGGTGGCGCCTATGGCATCTCCTATTTTTACATAGGCGGCGCTAAACCAATCGCCTTAGTGAGGCTGCAAGCATATAAAATGGTACAAGAAGCACCTAACCTATCGCCTATGATGACATAGGCGGCGCCTAACCTATCTCCTAAGTGAGGCGGTAAGCATAGGCAATGGTATAAGCGGCGCCTAACATGTCCCCTATGTTGATATAGGCAGCACCTAATCCATCGACTATGTTGACATAGACGGCACCTAACCTATCGCCTAAGTGAGGCAGCGAGCATAGGCAATGGTATAAGCGGCGTCTAACCTATCGCCTATGTTGACATAACAGGCGCCTAAACCATTGCCTATGTTTATATATGCGGCTCCTAACCTATCGCCTAAGTGAGGCAGTAAGCATAGGCAATGGTATAAGCGGCGCCTAACCTGTCGCCTATGTTGATATAGGAGGCGTTTAATCCATCGCATATATTGACATAGGCGGCACCTAACCTATCTCCTAAGTGAGGCAGTGAGCATAGGTAATGGTATAAGCGGCGCATAACATATCGCCTATGTTTATATAGTTGGCGCTTATGGCATCGCCTATGTTTACATAGGCGGCGCCTAACCTATCACCTTATTGGGGAAGCGAGCATAGGCAATGGTATAAGCGGCGCCTAACCTATCGCCTATTTTGATATACGTGGCACCTAAGCCATCGTCTATGTTTATATAGGCGACGGATAACCAATCGCCTATGTGAGACAGTAAGCATAGGCAATGATATAAGCGGCGCCTAACCTAACGCCTATGTTGATATAGGCGGCGCCTAAGACATCGCCTATGTTGACATAGGCGGCACCGATCCTATCATCTAAGAAAGACAGTGAGCATAGGTAATGGTATAAGCGGCGCCTAACCTATCGCCTATGTTGATATAGGTGGCGCCTATGGCAGATCCTATGTTTACATAGGCGGCGCCAAACCTATCGCCTTAGTGAGGCAGCAAGCACAGGCAATGGTATAAGCGGCGCTTAACCTATCGCCTATGTTGATATAGGTAGCGCTTAAGCGATCGCCTTGTTGACATAGGCGGTGCCTAACCTATCTCCTAAGTAAGCAGGTAAGCATAGGCAATGGTATAAGCGGCACCTAACCTGTCGCCTATGTTGATATAGGCGGCACCTAATCCATCGACTATGTTTATATATGCGACGTCTAACCTATCACCTAAGTGAGGAAGTGAGCATAGGTAATGGGAAAAGCGGAGCCTAACCTATCGCCTATGTTTCTATAGGTGGCGCCTGTGGCATTGCTTATGTTTACATAAGCAGCGTCTAACCAATCACCTAAGTGAGGAAGCGAGCATAGGTAATGATATAAGAGGCATCTAACTAATCGCCTATCCCATTGCCTATGTTTATATATGCGACGCGTAACCTATCGCCTAAGTGAGGAAGTAAGCATAGGCAAAGGTATAAGCGGCGCCTAACCTATCGCCTATGTTGATATAGGCGACGTCTAATCCATCACATATGTTGACATAGGCGGCACCTACCCTATCTCCTAAGTGACGCAGTGAGCATAGGTAATGGTATAAGCGTCGCCTAACCTATCGCCAATGTGGATATAGGTGGCACTTATGGCATCACCTATGTTTACATAGGCGGTGCCTACCCTATCGCCTAAGTGTGGCAGCAAGCATAGGCAATGGTATAAGTGGCGCCTAAGCCATCGCCTATGTTGATATATGTGGCGCCTAAGCCATCGCCTATGTTTATATAGGCGGCAGCTAACGTATCGCCTAAGTGAGGCAGTAAGCATAGCCAATGGTAGAAGCGGCGCCTAACCTAACGCCTACGTTTATATTGGTGGCGCCTAAGACATCGCCTATGTTGACGTAGGCAGTGTCTAACCTATCGCCTAATTGAGGCAGTGAGCATAGGCAATGGTATAAGCGGCGCCTAACCTATCGCCTATGTTATTATATAGGCGACGCCTAAGCCATTTCCTATGTTGACATAGACGGAGCCTAACCTATCGCCTATGTGAGGCAGTGAGTATAGGCAATGGTATAAGCGGCGCCTAACCTATCGCCTATGTTGATATAGGAGGCGCCTAAACCATCGCCTATGTTAACATAGGCGGAGCCTAACCTATCGCCAAAGTGAGGCACTTAGCATAGGCAATGGTATAAGCGGTGCCTAATCTATCGCCTATGTTGATATAGGTAGCGCCTAAGCCATCGCCTATGTTGACATAGGCGGCGCCTAACCTATCACCTAAGGGAGGTAGTGAGCATAGAAAATGGTATAAGCGGCACCTAACCTATCACCTATGTTCATATAGGTGGCGCCTAAGCTGTCGCCTATGTTGATATAGGCGGCACCTAATCAATCTACTATATTGACGTAGGAGGCACCTAACGTATCGCCTAAGTGAGTCAGTAAGCATAGGTAATGGTATAAGCGGCTCCTAACCTATCGCCTATGTTGACATAGGTTACGCCTATGGCATCGCTTATGTTCACATAGGCGGAGCCTAACCTATCGCCGAACTGAGATAGTGAGCATAGGCAATGGTATAAGCGGCGCCTAACCTATCGCCTATGTTGATATACGTGGCGCCTAAGTCATCGCCTATGTTTAAATAGGTGGCGGCTAACCTATTGCCTAAGTGAGGCAGTAAGCATAGGCAATGGTATAAGCGGCGCCTAACCTAACTGCTATGTTGATATAGGCGGCGCCTAAGCCATCGCCTATGTTGATGTAGGTGGTGCCTAACCTATCGCCAAATTGAGACAGTGAGTATAGGCAATGGTATAAGGGGACGCCTAACCTATCGCCTATGTTGATATAGGCGGCGCCTAAGCCATTCCCTATGATGACATAGACGGAGCCTAACCTATCGCCTATGTAAGGCAGTGAGCATAGGAAATGGTAGAAGTGGCGCCTAACCTATCTCCTATGTTGATAAAGGCGACGCCTAACCTATCCCCTAAGTGAGGCAGTAAGCATAGGCAAAGGTATAACCGGCGCCTAACCTATCGCCTATGTTGATATAGGCGACGTCTAATCCATCGCATATGTTGACATAGGCGGCACCTACCCTATCTCCTAAGTGACGCAGTGAGCATAGGTAATGGTATAAGCGTCGCCTAACCTATCGCCAATGTGGATATAGGTGGCACTTATGGCATCACCTATGTTTACATAGGCGGTGCCTAACCTATCGCCTAAGTGTGGCAGCGAGCATAGGCAATGGTATAAGCGTCGCCTAACCTATCGCCAATGTGGATATAGGTGGCACTTATGGCATCACCTATGTTTACATAGGCGGTGCCTAACCTATCGCCTAAGTGTGGCAGCGAGCATAGGCAATGGTATAAGTGGCGCCTAAGCCATCGCCTATGTTGATATATGTTGCGCCTAAGCCATCGCCTATGTTTATATAGGCGGCAGCTAACGTATCGCCTAAGTGAGGCAGTAAGCATAGGCAATGGTAGAAGCGGCGCCTAACCTAATGCCTATGTTTATATTGGTGGCGCCTAAGACATCGCCTATGTTGACGTAGGCGGTGTCTAACCTATCGCCTAATTGAGGCAGTGAGCATAGGCAATGGTATAAGCGGCGCCTTACCTATCGCCTCAGTTATTATATAGGCGACGCCTAAGCCATTTCCTATGTTGACATAGACGGAGCCTAACCTATCGCCTATGTGAGGCAGTGATTATAGGCAATGGTATAAGAGGCACCTAACCTATCGCCTATGTTGATATAGGAGGCACCTAAACCATCGCCTATGTTAACATAGGCGGAGCCTAACCTATCGCCAAAGTGAGGCACTTAGCATAGGCAATGGTATAAGCGGTGCCTAATCTATCGCCTATGTTGATATAGGTAGCGCCTAAGCCATAGCCTATGTTGACATAGGCGGCGCCTAACCTATCGCCTAAGGGTGGTAGTGAGCATAGAAAATGGTATAAGCGGCACCTAACCTATCGCCTATGTTGATATAGGTGGCGCCTAAGCTGTCGCCTATGTTGATATAGGCGGCGCCTAATCAATCTACTATATTGACGTAGGAGGCACCTAACGTATCGCCTAAGTGAGTCAGTAAGCATAGGTAATGGTATAAGCGGCTCCTAACCTATCGCCTATGTTGACATAGGTTACGCCTATGGCATCGCTTATGTTCACATAGGCGGAGCCTAACCTATCGCCGAACTGAGATAGTGAGCATAGGCAATGGTATAAGCGGCGCCCAACCTATCACCTATGTTGATATACGTGGCGCCTAAGCCATCTCCTATGTTTAAATAGGTGGCGGCTAACCTATTGCCTAAGTGAGGCAGTAAGCATAGGCAATGGTATAAGCGGCGCCTAACCTAACTGCTATGTTGATATAGGAGGCGCCTAAGCCATCGCCTATGTTGATGTAGGTGGTGCCTAACCTATCGCCAAATTGAGACAGTGAGTATAGGCAATGGTATAAGGGGACGCCTAACCTATCGCCTATGTTGATATAGGCGGCGCCTAAGCCATTCCCTATGATGACATAGACGGAGCCTAACCTATCTCCTATGTAAGGCAGTGAGCATAGGAAATGGTAGAAGTGGCGCCTAACCTATCGCCTATGTTGATATAGGCGACGCCTAAGCCATCGACTATGTTGACATATGCGGCGCATAACCTATCGCCCAAGTGAGGCAATGAGCATAGGCAATGGTATAAGTGGCGCCTAACCTATCGCCTATGTTGATATAGACAGCACCTAAGCCATCCCCTATGTTGACATAGGCGGTGCCTAACATATCGCCTAATTGAGGCACTGAGCATAGACAATGGAATAAGCAGTGCCTAACCTATCGCCTATGTTGATATAGGCAGCGCCTAAGCGATCGCCTATGTTGACATAGGCGGCGCCTAACCTATCGCCTAACTGAGGTATTGAGCATAGACAATGGTATAAGCGGTGCCTAAACTATCGTCTATGTTGATATAGGTGGCACCTAAGCCATCGCCTAAGTGAGGCAGAGAGCATAGCCAATGGTATAAACGGCGCCTAACCTATCCCCTATGATGATATAGTCAGCGCCGACGCGATTGCCTATGTTGACATAGATGGAGCCTAACCTATCACCTATGTTAGGTAGTGAGCATAGGTAATGGTATAAGTGGTGTCTATCTATCGCCTATGTTGATATAGGTGGCCCCGAAGCCATCACCTATGTTGACGTAGAAGGCGCCTAACTTATCGCCTATGTGAGGCAGTAAGCATAGGCAATGGTATAAGCGGCGCCTAACCTATCACGTATGTTGATATAGATGACGCCTAAGCCATCTCCTATGTTGACATAGGCGGTGACTAACCTATCTCATAATTGAGGTAGTGAGCATAGGCAATGTTATAAGCGGCGCCTAACCTATCGCCTATGTTTATATAGGTGGCGCCTAAGCCATCACCTATGTTGACATAGGCGGAGCCTAACCTATCACCTATGTGAGGCAGTAAGCGTAGGCAATGGTATAAGCGGCGCCAAACCTATTGCCTATGTTAATATATAGGCGGCGCCTAAAGCCATCGCCTATGTTGACATATGCGGCGCCTAACCTATCGCCTAAGTGAGGCAGTGAGCATAGGCAATGGTATAAGCGGCGCCTAACCTATCGCCTATGTTGATATTGGCAGCACCATATCAATTGCCTATGTTGACATAGGCGGCGCCTAAGCTACCGCCTAAGTGATGTAGTGAGCATAGACAATGGTATAAGCAACGCCTAACCTATCACCTATGTTGATATAGGAGGACCCGAAACCATCGCCTAAGTAAGGCAGTGAGCATAGGCAATGGTATAAGCGGCATCTAATCTATCGCTAATGTTGATATAAGTGGCTCCTAAGCGATCGCCTATGTTGACATAGGCGGCGCCTAACCTATCGCCTAAGTGAGGCGGTGAGCATAGTCAATAATATAAGTGGCGCCTAACCTATCGCCTATGTTGATATAGGCAGCACCATATCCATTTCCTATGTTCACATAGGCGGCGCCTAACCAATCGTCTAAGTGAGGTAGTGAGCATAGACAATGGTATAAGCGGCGCCTAACCAATCACCTATGTTGATATAGGCGGCACCTAAGCCATCGCCTATGTGAGGCAGTTAGCATAGGCAATGGTATAAGCGGCGCCTAACCTATCGCCTATGTTTATATAGGCGGCGCTTAAGCGATCGCCTATGTTGACATAGGCGGCGCCTAACCTATCTCCAAAGTGAAGTGGTGAGCATAGGCAATGGAATAATTTGCGTTTAACCTGTCGCCTATGTTGGTATAGGTGGTGCCTAATCCATCGACTATGTTGACATAGGCGGCACCTATCGTATCGCCTAAGTGAGACAGTGAGCATAGGTAATGGTATAAGCGTCTCCTAACCTATCGCCTATGTTGACATAGGTGGCGCCTATGGCATCGCTTATGTTCACATAGGCGGCGCCTAACCTATCGCCAAACTGAGACAGTGAGCATAGGCAATTGTATTAGCGGCGCCTAACCTATCGCCTAAGTGAGGCAGTAAGCATAGGCAATGGTATAAGCGGCGCCTAACCTAACTTCTATGTTGATATAGGCGGCGCCTAAGCCATCGCCTATGTTGATGTAGGTCGTGCCTAACCTATCTCCTAATTGAGACAGTGAGCATAGGCAATGGTATAAGAGGCGCCTAACCTATCGCCTATGTTGATATAGGCAGCGCCTTAGCCATTCCCTATGTTGACATAGACGGAGCCTAACCTATCGCCTATGTGAGGCAGTGAGCATAGGAAATGGTAGAAGCGGCGCCTAACCTATCGCCTATGTTTATATAGGCGACGCCTAAGGCATCGCCTATGTAGACATAGGCGGCGCCTAACCTATCGCCTAAGTGAGGCAGTGAGCATAGCCAATGGTATAACCGGCACCTAACCTATCGCCTATGATGATATAGGAAGCGCCTAAGCCATCGCCTATGTTTATATATGTGGCACCCAACCTATCGACTAAGTGAGGCAGTAAGCATAGGCAATGGTATAAGCGGCGCCTAACCTATCGCCAATGTTGATATAGGCTGCGCCTAATCCATTGCCTATGTTGACGTAGGCGGTGACTAACCTATCGCCTAATTGAGGCAGTGAGCATAGGCAATGGTATAAGCATCGCCTACTCTATCGCCTAGGTTGATATAGGCGGCGCCTAAGTCATCGCCTATATTGACATTGGCAGCACCTAACCTATCGCCTAAGTGAGGCAGTGCGCATAGGTAATGGTAAAAACGGCGCCTAACCTATCGCCTATGTTGATATAGGTGGCGCCTTTGGCATCTCTCCTATGTTTACATAGGTGGCGCCTAACCTATCGCCTTAGTGAGGCAGCAAGCATAGGCAATGGTATAAGCGGTGCCTAACCAATCACCTATGTTGATATAGGTGGTGCCTAAGCGATCGCCTATGTTGACATAGGCAGCGCCTAACCTATCGCCTAAGTGAGGCGGTGAGAATAGGCAATGGTATAAGCGGCGCCTAACCTATCGCCTATGTTGATATAGGCGGCGCCTAATCCATCGACTATGTTGACATAGGTGGCACCTAGCCTATCGCTTAAGTGAGGTAGTGAACATAGGTAATGGTATAAGAGGCGCCTAACCTATCTCCTATGTTGACATAGGTGGCGCCTATGGCATCGCTTATGTTTACATAGACGGTGCCTAACCTATCGCCTAAGTGAGGTAGCGAGCATAGGCAATGGTATAAGCGGCGCCTAACCTATCGCCTATGTTAATATAAGCGGCGCCTAGCCTATCGCCTATGTTGATATAGGCAACGCCTAAGCCATCGTCTATGTTGACATAGCTTGCTCCTAGCCTATCGCCTAAGTGAGGCGGTGAGCATAGGCAATGGTATAAGTGGCGCCTAACCTATATCCTATATTGATATAGGAGGCGCCTAAACCATCGCCTATGTTAACATAGGTGACTCCTAACATATCTCCAAAGTCAGGCAATGGTATAAGTGGTGCCTAACCTATCTCCTATGTTGATATAGGAGGCGCCTAAACCATTGCCTATGTTAACATAGGTGGCGCCAAACCTATATCCTATGCTGATATAGGTAGCGCCTAATCCATCGCCTATGTTTATATATGCGGCACCCAATCTATCGACTAAGTAAGGCAGTAAGCATAGGCAATGGTATAAGCGGCGCCTAACCTATCGCCAATGTTGATATAGGCGGCGCCTAATCCATTGCCTATGTTGACGTAGGCGATGCCTAACCTATCGCCTAATTGAGGCAGTGAGCATAGGAAATGGTATAAGCATCGCCTAGGTTTATATAGGCGGCACCTAAGTCATCGCCTATATTGACATAGGCAGCACCTAACCTATCGCCTAAGTGAGGCAGTGAGCATAGATAATGGTATAATCGGCGCCTAACCTATCGCCTATGTTGATATAGGTGGCGCCTTTGGCATCTCCTATGTTTACATAGGCGGCGCCTAACCTATCGCCTTAGTGAGGCAGCAAGCATAGGCAATGGTATAAGCGGTGCCTAACCTATCACCTATGTTGATATAGGCGGCGCCTAAGCGATCGACTATGTTGACATAGGCAGCGCCTAACCTATCGCCTAAGTGAGGCGGTGAGAATAGGCAATGGTATAAGCGGCGCCTAACCTATCGCCTATGTTGATATAGGCGGCGCCTAATCCATCGACTATGTTGACATAGGCGGCACCTAACCTATCGCTTAAGTGAGGCAGTGAACATAGGTAATGGTATAAGCGGCGCCTAACCTATCTCCAATGTTGACATAGGTGGCGCCTATGGCATCGCTTATGTTTACATAGGCGGCGCCTAACCTATCGCCTATGTGAGGTAGCGAGCATAGGCAATGGTATAAGCGGCGCCTAACCTATCGCCTATGTTGACATAAGCGGCACCTAGCCTATCGCCTATGTTGATATAGGTAACGCCTAAGCCATCGTCTATGTTGACATAGGTTGCGCCTAACCCTATCGCCTAAGTGAGGCGGTGAGCATAGGCAATGGTATAAGCGGCGCCTAGCCTATATCCTATGTTGATATAGGAGGCGCCTAAACCATCGCCTATGGTAACAAAGGTGACTCCTAACCTATCGCCAAAGTCAGGCACTGAGCATAGGCAATGGTATAAGTGGTGCCTAACCTATCTCCTATGTTGATATAGGAGGCGCCTAAACCATCGCCTATGTTTACATAGGTGGCGCCTAACCTATCGCCTATGCTGATATAGGTAGCGCCTAAGACATCGCCTATGTTTATATATGCGGCACCCAACCTATCGACTAAGTGAGGCAGTAAGGATAGGCAATGGTATAAGCGGCGCCCAACCTATCTCCAATGTTGATATAGGCGGCGCCTAAGCCATTGCCTATGTTGACGTAGGCGGTGCCTAACCTATCACCTAATTGAGGCAGTGAGCATAGGCAATGGTATAAGCATCGCCTACTCTATCGCCTAGGTTGATATAGGCGGCGCCTAAGTCATCCCCTATATTGACATAGGCAGCACCTAACCTATCGCCTAAGTGAGGCAGTGAGCATAGGTAATGGTATAAACGGCGCCTAACCAATCGCCTATATTGATATAGGTGGCGCCTTTGGCATCTCCTATGTTTACATAGGCGGCGCCTATCCTATCGCCTTAGTGAGGCAGCAAGCATAGGCAATGGTATAAGAGGTGCCTAACCTATCACCTATGTTGATATAGGCGGCGCCTAAGCGATCGCCTAAGCGATCGCCTATGTTGACATAGGTAGCGCCTAACCTATCGCCTAAGTAAGGCGGTGAGAATAGGCAATGGTATAAGCGGCGCCTAACCTATCGCCTATGTTGATATAGGCAGCGCCTAATCCATCGACTATGTTGACATTGGCGGCACCTAACCTAGCGCTTAAGTGAGGCAGTGAACATAGGTAATGGTATAAGCGGCGCCTATCCTATCTCCTATGTTGACATAGGTGGCGCCTATGGCATCGCCTATGTTTACATAGGCGACGCCTAACTTATCGCCTAAGTGAGGAAGCTAACATAGGCAATGGTATAAGCGGCGCCTAACCTATCTCCTATGTTGATATACGTGGCGCCTAAGACATCGCCTATGTTTAAATAGGCGACGGCTAATCTATCGCCTAAGTGAGGTAGTAAGCATAGTAAATGGTATAAGCGGCGCCTAACCTAACTCATATGTTGATATAGGCAGCGCCTAAGCCATTGTCTATGTTGACATAGGCTGCACCTAACCTACTTCCTAAGTGAGGCAGTGAGCATAGGCAATGGTATAAGCGGCGCCTAACCTATCTCCTATGTTGATATAGGAGGCGCCTAAACCATCGCCTATGTTAACATAGGTGGTGCCTAACCTATCGCCAAAGTGATGCATTGAGCATAGGCAATGGTATAAGCGGCGCCTAACCTATCGCCTATGTTGATATAGGCAGTGCCTAAGCCATCGCCTATGTTGACATAGGCGGTGCCTAACCTATCTCCTATCTGAGGTAGTGAGCATAGATAATGGTATAAGAGGTGCCTAACCTATCACCTATGTTTATATAGGAGGCACCTATGCCATCGCCTAAGTGAGGCAGTGAGCAAAGACAATGGTATAAGCAGCGCCTAATCTATCGCCTAAGTTGATATAGGCGGCGCCTAAGTGATCGCCTATGCTGACTTAGGCGGCGACTAAGCGATCGCCTATGTTGACTTAGGCGGCGCCTAACCTATCTCCTAAGTAAGGTGGTGAGCATAGGCAATGGTATAAGCTTCGCATAACCTATCGCCTATGTTGATATAGGTGGCACCTAAGCCAGTGCCTATATTGACATAGACCAAGCCTAACCTATCGCCTAAGTGAGAAAGTGAGCAATGGTAATGGTATAAGCGACGCCTATCTATCGCCTATGTTGATATAGGTGGCGCCTAAGCCATCACCTATGTTGACATAGAATGCGCCTAACGTATCGCCTAAGTGAGGCAGTGATCATAGGTAATGGTATAAGCGACTCCTAACTTATCGCCAATGTTTATATTGGTGGCCCCTATGGCATCGCTTAAGTTTACATAGGCGGCGCCTAACCTATCGCCTCAGTGTGGCAGCGAGCATAGGCAATAGTATAAGCGGCGCCTAACCTATCGCCTATGTTGATATACGTGGCTCCTAAGACATTGCCTATGTTTATATATGCGGTGCCCAACCTATCGACTAAGTGAGGCAGTAAGCATAGGCAATGGTATTAGCGGCGCCTAACCTATCGCCAATGTTGATATGGGCAGCGCCTAAGCCATCACCTATGTTGACATAGGCGGCGCCTAACCTATCGCCTATGTTTATATAGGAAGCACCATATCCATTGCCTCTGTGGACATAGGCGGCGTCTAACCTATCGCCTAAGTGAGGCAGTGTGCATAAAAAATGGTATAAGTGGCGCCTAACCTATCACCTATGTTGATATAGGTGGCACCTAAGCCATCGCCCAAGTTAGGCAGTTAGCATAGGCAATGGTATAAGCAGCGCCTAACCTATCGCCTATGTTGATATAGGCAGAGCCTAAGCGATCGTCTATGTTGACATACTCAGCAACTAACCTATCTCCTAAGTGAGGCAGTGAGCATAGTTAATGGTATAAGCGACGCCTAACCTATCGCCTAAGTGAGGCAGTGAGCATAGGTAATGGTATAAGCGACGCCTAACCTATCTCAAATATTGATATAGACGGCGCCTAAGCCATCGCCTATATTGACGTAGGCGGCGCCTAACCTATCGCCTAATTGAGGCAGTGACCATAGGCAATGGTATAAGCGTCGCCTAACCTATCGCCTATGTTGTTATAGGCGGCGCCTAAGCTATGGCCTATATTAACATAGGTGGCACCTAACCTATCGCCTAAGTGAGTTAGTGAGAATAGGCAATGGTATAACTGGCACCTAACCTATCTCCTATATTGATATAGGCGGCGCCTAAGCCATCGCCTATGTTGACATAAGTGGCGCCTAACCTATCGCCTAAGTGAGGGATTGAGCATAGACAATGGTATAAGCGGCGCCTATCCTATCACCTATGATGATATAGGCGGCACCTAAGCTATCGCCTAAGTGAGGCAGTTAGCTTAGGTAATGGTATATGAGGCGCCTAACCTATCGCGTATGTTGATATAGGCGGAGCCTAAGCGATCGCCTAAGCTATCACCTATGTTCACATAGGCGGCGCCTAACCTATCTCCATATTGAGGCGGTGAGCATAGGCAATGGTATAAGCGGCGCTTAACCTGTCGCCTATGTTGGAATAGGCGGCGCCTAATCCATCGACTAGATTGACATAGGCGGAACCTAACCTATCGCCTAAGTGAGGCAGTGAGCATAGGTAATGGTATAAACGGTGCCTAACCTATCACCTATATTGATATAGGTGGCGCATATGGCATCGCTTATGTTTACATAGGCGGCGCCTAACCTATCACCTAAGTGAGGAAGTAAGCATAGGCAATGGTATAAGGGGCGCCTAACCTATCGCCACTGTTGATATAGGGGGCGCCTAAGCCATCGCCTATGTTGACGTAGGCGATGCCTAACCTATCGTCTAATTGAGGCAGTGACCATAGGCAATGGTATAAGCGTCGCCTAACCTATCGCCTATGTTGAAGTAGACGATGCCTAAGCCATCGCCTATATTGACATAGGCGGCACCTAACCTATCGCCTAAGTGAGGCTGTGAGCATAGGTAATGATATAAGCGGCCCCTAACCTATCGCCTTTGTTGATATAGGTGGCGCCTATGGCATCTCCTTTGTTTACATAGGCGGCGCCTAACCTATCGCCTAAGTGAGGCAGCAAGCATAGGCAATGGTATAAGCGGCGCCTAACCTATCTCCTAAGTGAGGCAGTGAGCATAGGTAATGGTATATGCGGTGCCTAACCTATCGCCTAAGTGAGGCAGTGAGCATAGGAAATGGTATAAGCAGCGCCTAACCTATCGCCTAAGTGAGGCAGTGAGCATAGGAAATGGTATAAGCAGCGCCTAACCTATCGCCTATGTTGATATAAGAGGCATCTAAACGATCGCCTATGTTAACATAGGTGGCCCCTAACCTATCGCCAAAGTGAGGTACTCAACATAGGCAATGGTATAAGAGGCGCCTAACCTATCGCCTATGTTGATATATGTAGTGGCTAAGCCATCGCCTATGTTGAAATAGGCGGCGCCTAACCTATCACCTAATTGAGGTAGTGAGCATAGACAATGGTATAAGCGGCGCCTAACCTTTCATCTATGTTGATATAGGAGGCGCCTATGCCATCTCCTATGTGAGGCAGTGAACATAGCCAATGGTATAAGCGGCGACTAACCTATCGCCTATGTTGATACCTGCGGTGCCTAAGTGATCGCCTATGTTGACTTATGTGGCGCCTAACCTATCGCCTAAGTAAGGCGGTGAGCATAGGCAATGGTATAAGCGGCGCATAACAAATCGCCTATGTTGATATAGGTGGCGCCTAAGCAATTGCCTATGTTGACATAGACCGAGCCTAATCTATCGCCTAAGTGAAAAAGTGAGCATAGGTAATGGTATAAACGACGCCTAAGCGATCGCCTATGTTGATATAGATGGCACCTAAGCCATCACCTATGTTGACATAGGAGGCGCCTAACCTATCGCCTAAGTAAGGCAGTGAGCATAGGCAATGGTATAAGCGGCGCCTAACCTATCGCCTATGTTGATATAGGTGGCGCCTATGGCATCTCCTATGTTTACATAGGCGGCGCCTAACCTATCGCCTTAGTGAGGTAGCAAGGATAGGCAATGGTATAAGCGCCGCCTAACCTATCGCCTATGTTGATATAGGCGGTGCCTAAGCGATAGCCTATGATGACATAGGCGGTGCCTAACCTATCGCCAAATTAAGGCAGTGAGAATAGGCAATGGTATAAGCGGCGCCTAACCTATCTCCTATGTTTATATAGGCGGCGCCTAAGTAATTGCCTATGTTGACATTAGCGGCAGCTAACCTATCTTCTAACTAAGGCAGTGAGCATAGGTAATGGTTTATGTGGCGTCTAATCTATCGCCTATGTTGATATAAGTGGCGCCTATGGCATCTCCTATTTTTACATAGGCGGCGCCTAACCTATCGCCTTAGTGAGACAGCAAACATAGGCAATAGTATAAGAGGCGCCTAACCTATCGCCGATGTTGATATAGGCGGCACCTAATCCAACGACTATGTGGAAATAGGTGGCACCTAACCTATCACCTAAGTGAGGCAGTGAGCATAGGTAATGGAATAAGCGGAGCATAACCTATCGCCTATGTTGATATAGGTGGCGCCTATGGCATCGCTTATGCTTACATAGACGGCGTCTAACCTATCGCGTAAGTGAGGCAGCGAGCATAGGCAATGGTATAAGCGGCGCCTAACCTATCGCCTATGTTGACATACGTGGCACCTAATCCATTGCCTATGTTTATTTATGCAGCGCCTAACCTATCGCCTAAGTGAGGCAGTAAGCATAGGCAATGGTATAAGCGGCGCCTAACCTGTCGCCTATGTTGATATAGGCGGCACCTAATCCATCGCATATGTTGACATAGGCGGCACCTAACCTATCATCTAAGTGAGGCAGTGAGCATAGGTAATGGTATAAGCAGCGCCTAACCTATCTCCTATGTTGATATAGGTGGCGCCTAAGGCATCGCCAATGTTTTCATAGGCGGCGCCTAACCTATCGCCTAAGTGAGGCAGCAAGCATAGGCAATGGTATAAGCATCGCCTAACTTATCGCCTATGTTTATATACGTGGCGCCTAAGCCATTGCGTATGTTTATATATGCGGCGCCTAACCTATCGCCTAAGTGACGCAGTAAGCATAGGCAATGCTATAAGAGGCGCCTAACATAACGCCTATATTGATATAGACGGTGCATATGCCACCGCCTATGTTGACGTAGGTGGTGCCTAACCTATCGCCTAATTGAGGCAGTGAGCATAGGTAATGGTATAAGCGGCAGATAACCTATCTCCTATGTTAATATAGGCGGCGCCTAAGCCATTGCCTATGTTGACATAGACGGAGCCTAACCTATCGCCTAAGTGAGGCAGTGAGTATAGCAATGGTATAAGCGGCACCTAACCTATCGCCTATGTTGATATTGGAGGCGCCTAAACCAACGCCTATGTTAACATAGACGGCGCCTTACTTATCGCCAAATTGAGGCACTAAGCATAGGCAATGGTATAAGCGGCGCCTAATCTATCTCCTATGTTGATATAGGCAGCGCCTAAGACATCGCCTATGTTGACATAGGCGGCGCCTAACCTACTACCTAAGTAAGGTAGTGAGCATAGAAAATTGTATAAGAGGCTCCTAACCTATCGCCTATGTTGAAATAGGCGGCACCTAACTTATCGCCTATGTTGATATAGGCGGCACCTAACCTATCGCCTAAGTAAGGCAGTGAGCATAGGCAGTGGTATAAGATGCGCATAACCTATTGCCTATGTTGATATAGGTGGCGCCTAAGATATTGCCTATGTTGACATAGACGGAGCCTAACCTATCGCCTAAGTGAGGCAGTGAGCATACGTAATGGTATAAGCGGCACCTAACCTATCGTCTATGTTGATATAGGGGGCGCCTAAGCCATCACCTATGTTGACATAGAAGGCGCATAACTTATCGCCTAAGTGAGGCAGTGAGCATAGGTAATGGTATAAGCAGTGCCTAACCTCTCTCCTATGTTGATATAGAACGCGCCTAAGACATCGTCTATGTTGAAAAAGGCGGTGCCTAACCTATCACCTAATTGAGGCAGTGAGCATAGGCAATTGTATAACCAGCGCCTAACCTATCGTGTATGTTGATATAGGCGGCGCCTAGTCCATCGCCTATGTTTACATAGGCGGCGCCTAACCTATACCCTAAGTGAGGCGGTGAGGATAGGCAATGGTATAAGCGGCGCCTAACCTATCGCTTATGTTGATATATGTGGTGCCTAAGCCATTGCCTATGTTTATATATACGGCGCCTAACCTATCGCCTAAGTAGGGAAGTAAGCATTGGCAATGGTATAAGCGGCGCCTAACCTATCGTCTATGTGAGGCAGTGAGAATAGGCAATGGTATAACCAGAGCCTAACCTATCGCCTATGTTTATATAGGCGACGCCTAACCTATAACCTAAGTGAGGCAGTGAGCATAGTCAATGTTATAAGCGGCGCCTAACCTATCGCCTATGTTTACATAGGCAGCGCCTATCCTATTGTCTTAGAGAGGCAGCAAGAATAGGCAGTGGTATAAGCGACGCCTAACCTATCGCCTATGTTGTTATAGGAGGCGCCTAAGCGATCGCCTATGTTGACATAGACGGTGCCTAACCTATCTGCTAAGTGAGGCGGTGAGAATAGGCAATGGTATAACCGGCACCTAACGTATTGCCTATGTTGATATACATGGTGCCTAAGCCATTGCCTATGTTTAGATATGCGGCGCCTAACCTATCGCCTAAGTGAGGAAGTATGCATAGGCAATGGATTAAGCGGCGCCTAACCTATCGCCTATGTGAGACTGTGAGAATAGGCAATGGTATAACCAGCGCCTAACCTATTGCCTATATTGATATAGGCGGTGCCTAGTCCATCACCTAAGTTGGACTAAGGCAATGGTATAAGCGGCGCATAACCTGTTGCCTATTTTGAAATAGGTGGCGCCTATGCCATTGCCTATGTTGACATAGACGGAGCCTAACCTATCGTCTAAGTGAGGCAGTGAGCATAGGTAATGGTATAAGCGGCGCCTAACCTATCGCCTATGTTTATTTAGGTGGCTCCTAAGCCATCCCCTATGTTGACATAGGAGGCGCCTAACCTATCGCCTGTGTGAGGCAATGAGCATAGGAAATGGTATAAGCGGTGCCTAACCTATCGCCTATGTTGATATAGATGGCGCCTAAGCAATCGCCTATGTTGACATAGGCGGTGCCTAACCTATAGCCTAATTGAGGCAGTGAGCATAGGCAATGGTATAAGCACCGCCTAACCTATCACCTATGTTGATATAGGCGGCGCCTAAGACATCACTTATGTTGACATAGGCAGAGCCTAACCTATCTCCAATGTGAGGTAGTGAGCATAGGCAATGGTATAAGCCGTGCCTAACCTATCGACCATGCTGATATCAGCGGCGCCTAAGCCATCGCCTATGTTGACATAGGCGGCGCCTAACCTATCGCCTAAGTGAGGCGGTGTGCATAGAAAATGGTATAAGCGGCGCCAGAACCTGTCGCCTATGTTGGTATAGGTGGCGCCTAATCCATCGACTATGTTGACATAGGCGGCACCTAACCTATCGCCTAATTAAGGCAGTGAGAATAGGTAATGGTATAAGCGGCGCCTAACCTATTGTCTATGTTGATATAGGTGACTCCTATGGCATCGCTTATGTTTACATAGACGGCTCCTAACCTATCGTCTAAGTGAGGAAGCGAGCATAGGCAATGGTATATGCGGTGCCTAACCTATCGCCTATGTTGATATACATGGCGCCTAAGCCATTGCCTATAATTATATATGCGACGCCTCACCTATCGCCTAAGTAAGGCAGTAAGCATAGGCAATGGTATAAGCATCGCCTAACTTATCGCCTATGTTTATATACGTGGCGCCTAAGCCATTGCGTATGTTTATATATGCGGCGCCTAACCTATCGCCTAAGTGACGCAGTAAGCATAGGCAATGCTATAAGAGGCGCCTAACATAACGCCTATATTGATATAGACGGTGCATATGCCACCGCCTATGTTGACGTAGGTGGTGCCTAACCTATCGCCTAATTGAGGCAGTGAGCATAGGTAATGGTATAAGCGGCAGATAACCTATCTCCTATGTTAATATAGGCGGCGCCTAAGCCATTGCCTATGTTGACATAGACGGAGCCTAACCTATCGCCTAAGTGAGGCAGTGAGTATAGCAATGGTATAAGCGGCACCTAACCTATCGCCTATGTTGATATTGGAGGCGCCTAAACCAACGCCTATGTTAACATAGACGGCGCCTTACTTATCGCCAAATTGAGGCACTAAGCATAGGCAATGGTATAAGCGGCGCCTAATCTATCTCCTATGTTGATATAGGCAGCGCCTAAGACATCGCCTATGTTGACATAGGCGGCGCCTAACCTACTACCTAAGTAAGGTAGTGAGCATAGAAAATTGTATAAGAGGCTCCTAACCTATCGCCTATGTTGAAATAGGCGGCACCTAACTTATCGCCTATGTTGATATAGGCGGCACCTAACCTATCGCCTAAGTAAGGCAGTGAGCATAGGCAGTGGTATAAGATGCGCATAACCTATTGCCTATGTTGATATAGGTGGCGCCTAAGATATTGCCTATGTTGACATAGACGGAGCCTAACCTATCGCCTAAGTGAGGCAGTGAGCATACGTAATGGTATAAGCGGCACCTAACCTATCGTCTATGTTGATATAGGGGGCGCCTAAGCCATCACCTATGTTGACATAGAAGGCGCATAACTTATCGCCTAAGTGAGGCAGTGAGCATAGGTAATGGTATAAGCAGTGCCTAACCTCTCTCCTATGTTGATATAGAACGCGCCTAAGACATCGTCTATGTTGAAAAAGGCGGTGCCTAACCTATCACCTAATTGAGGCAGTGAGCATAGGCAATTGTATAACCAGCGCCTAACCTATCGTGTATGTTGATATAGGCGGCGCCTAGTCCATCGCCTATGTTTACATAGGCGGCGCCTAACCTATACCCTAAGTGAGGCGGTGAGGATAGGCAATGGTATAAGCGGCGCCTAACCTATCGCTTATGTTGATATATGTGGTGCCTAAGCCATTGCCTATGTTTATATATACGGCGCCTAACCTATCGCCTAAGTAGGGAAGTAAGCATTGGCAATGGTATAAGCGGCGCCTAACCTATCGTCTATGTGAGGCAGTGAGAATAGGCAATGGTATAACCAGAGCCTAACCTATCGCCTATGTTTATATAGGCGACGCCTAACCTATAACCTAAGTGAGGCAGTGAGCATAGTCAATGTTATAAGCGGCGCCTAACCTATCGCCTATGTTTACATAGGCAGCGCCTATCCTATTGTCTTAGAGAGGCAGCAAGAATAGGCAGTGGTATAAGCGACGCCTAACCTATCGCCTATGTTGTTATAGGAGGCGCCTAAGCGATCGCCTATGTTGACATAGACGGTGCCTAACCTATCTGCTAAGTGAGGCGGTGAGAATAGGCAATGGTATAACCGGCACCTAACGTATTGCCTATGTTGATATACATGGTGCCTAAGCCATTGCCTATGTTTAGATATGCGGCGCCTAACCTATCGCCTAAGTGAGGAAGTATGCATAGGCAATGGATTAAGCGGCGCCTAACCTATCGCCTATGTGAGACTGTGAGAATAGGCAATGGTATAACCAGCGCCTAACCTATTGCCTATATTGATATAGGCGGTGCCTAGTCCATCACCTAAGTTGGACTAAGGCAATGGTATAAGCGGCGCATAACCTGTTGCCTATTTTGAAATAGGTGGCGCCTATGCCATTGCCTATGTTGACATAGACGGAGCCTAACCTATCGTCTAAGTGAGGCAGTGAGCATAGGTAATGGTATAAGCGGCGCCTAACCTATCGCCTATGTTTATTTAGGTGGCTCCTAAGCCATCCCCTATGTTGACATAGGAGGCGCCTAACCTATCGCCTGTGTGAGGCAATGAGCATAGGAAATGGTATAAGCGGTGCCTAACCTATCGCCTATGTTGATATAGATGGCGCCTAAGCAATCGCCTATGTTGACATAGGCGGTGCCTAACCTATAGCCTAATTGAGGCAGTGAGCATAGGCAATGGTATAAGCACCGCCTAACCTATCACCTATGTTGATATAGGCGGCGCCTAAGACATCACTTATGTTGACATAGGCAGAGCCTAACCTATCTCCAATGTGAGGTAGTGAGCATAGGCAATGGTATAAGCCGTGCCTAACCTATCGACCATGCTGATATCAGCGGCGCCTAAGCCATCGCCTATGTTGACATAGGCGGCGCCTAACCTATCGCCTAAGTGAGGCGGTGTGCATAGAAAATGGTATAAGCGGCGCCAGAACCTGTCGCCTATGTTGGTATAGGTGGCGCCTAATCCATCGACTATGTTGACATAGGCGGCACCTAACCTATCGCCTAATTAAGGCAGTGAGAATAGGTAATGGTATAAGCGGCGCCTAACCTATTGTCTATGTTGATATAGGTGACTCCTATGGCATCGCTTATGTTTACATAGACGGCTCCTAACCTATCGTCTAAGTGAGGAAGCGAGCATAGGCAATGGTATATGCGGTGCCTAACCTATCGCCTATGTTGATATACATGGCGCCTAAGCCATTGCCTATAATTATATATGCGACGCCTCACCTATCGCCTAAGTAAGGCAGTAAGCATAGGCAATGATATAAGCAGCGCCTTACCTATCGCCTATGCTGATATAGGCGCCACCTAAACAATCGCCTATGTTGACGTAGGCAGTGCCTAACCTATCGCCAAATTGAGGCAGTGTGTATAGGCAATGGTATAAGCAGCGCCTAACCGATCTCCTATGCTGATATAGGCGTCGCCTAAGCCATCGCCTATGTTGACATAGGCGACACCTAACCTATCGTCTAAGTAAGGCAGTGAGCATAGGTAATGGTATAAGTGGCGCTTAACCTATCGCCTATGTTGATATAGGTAGCGCCTATGGCATCTCCTGTTTTTACATAGGCGGCGCCAAACCAATTGCCTTAGTGAGGCAACAAGCATAGGCAATGGTACAAGCAGCGCCTAACCTATCGCCTATGATGACATAGGCGATGCCTAACCTATCTCCTAAGTCAGGCGGTAAGCATAGGCAATGGTATAAGCGGCGCCTAACATGTCCCTTCTGTTGATATAGGCAGCACCTAATCCATCGACTATGTCGATATAGGCGGCACCTAACCTATCGCCTAAGTGAGGAAGTGAGCATAGGTAATGGAATAAGCGGAGCCTAACCTATCGCCTATGTTGATATAGGGTCTAACCTATCTCCTAAGTGAGGCAGCGAGCATAGGCAATGGTAAAAGCGGCGTCTAACCTATCACCTATGTTGACATAACAGGCGCCTAAACCATTGCCTATGTTTATCTATGCGGCTCCTAACCTATCGCCTAAGTGAGGCAGTAAGCATAGGCAATGGTATAAGCGGCACCTAACCTGTCGCCTATGTTGATATAGGCGGCGTTTAATCCATCGCATATATTGACATAGGCGGCACCTAACCTATCTCCTAAGTGAGGCAGTGAGCATAGGAAGTGGTATAAGCGGCGCCTAACATATCGCCTAAGTTTATATAGCTGGCGCTTATGGCATCGCCAATGCTTACATAGGCGGCGCCTAACATATCGCCTTATTGAGGCAGCGAGCATAGGCAATGGTATAAGCGGCGCCTAACCTATCGCCTATTTTTATATACGTGGCACCTAAGCCATCGTCTAAGTTTATATAGGCGACGGATAACCAATCGCCTAAGTGAGGCAGTAAGCATAGGCAATGATATAAGCGGCGCCTAGCCAAACGCCTATGTTGATATAGGCGGTGCCTAAGACATCGCCTATGTTGACATAGGCGGTATCTATCCTATCGTCTAAGAAAGGCAGTGAGCATAGGTAATGGTATAAGCGGCGCCTAACCTATCGCCTATGTTGATAAAGGTGGCGCCTATGGCAGATGCTATGATAACATAGGCGGCGCCAAACCTATTGCCTTAGTGAGGCAGCAAGCACAGGCAATGGTATAAGCGGCGCTTAACCTATCGCCTATGTTGATATAGGCGGCGCCTAAGCGATCGCCTATGTTGATATAGGCAGCGCCTAAGCGATCACCTATGTTGACATAGGCGGTGCCTACCCTATCTCCTAATTGAGCAGGTAAGCATAGGCAATGGTATAAGCGGCACCTAACCTGTCGCCTATGTTGATATAGACGGCACCTAATCCATCGACTATGTTTATATAGGCGGCACCTAACCTATCGCCTAAGTGAGGAAGTGAGCATAGGTAATGGTATAAGCGGAGCCTAACCTATCGCCTATGTTTCTATAGGTGGCGCCTATGGCATTGCTTATGTCTACATAGGCGGCGTCTAACCTATCACCTAAGTGAGGCAGCGAGCATAGGCAATGATATAAGAGGCGTCTAACCAATCGCCTAAGTGAGGCAGTAAGCATAGGCAATGGTATAAGGGGCTCTAACCTATCGCCTATGTTGATATAGGCGACGTCTAATCCATCGCATATGTTGACATAGGCGGCACCTACCCTATCTCCTAAGTGACGCAGCGAGCATAGGTAATGGTATAAGCGTCTCCTAACCTATCGCCAATGTGGATATAGGTGGCGCTTATGGCATACCTATATTTACATAGGCGGTGCCTAACCAAACACCTAAGTGTGGCAGCGAGCATAGGCAATGGTATAAGTGGCGCCTAACCTATCGCCTATGTTGATATATGTTGCGCCTAAGCCATCGCCTATGTTTATATAGGCGGCGGCTAACCTATCGCCTAAGTGAGGCAGTAAGCATAGCCAATTGTAGAAGCGGCGCCTAACCTAACGCCTATGTTTATATGGGTGGCGCCTAAGACATTGCCTATGTTGACGTAGGCGTTGTCTAACCTATCACCTAATTGAGGCAGTGAGCATAGGAAATGGTATAAGCGGAGCCTAACCTATCGCCTATGTTATTATATAGGCGGCGCCTAAGCCATTTCCTATGTTGACATAGACGGAGCCTAACCTATCGCCTAAGTGAGGCAGTGAGTATAGGCAATGGTATAAGCGGCGCCTAACGTATCGCCTATGTTGATATAGGAGGCGCCTAAACCATCGCCTATGTTAACATAGGCGGAGCCTAACCTATCGCCAAAGTGAGGCACTAAGCATAGGCAATGGTATAAGCGGTGCCTAATCTATCGCCTATGTTGATATAGGTAGCACCTAAGCCATCGCCTATGTTGACATAGGCGGCGCCTAACCTATCACCTAAGGGAGGTAGTGAGCATAGAAAATCGTATAAGCGGCACCAAACCTATCGCCTACGTTGATATAGGTATCGCCTAAGCTATCGCCTATGTTGATATAGGCGGCGCCTAATCAATCTACTATGATGACGTAGGCGGAACCTAACGTATCGCCTAAGTGAGGCAGAAAGCATAGGTAATGGTATAAGAGGCTCCTAACCTATCGCCTATGTTGACATAGGTTACGCCTATAGCATCGCTTATGTTCACATAGGCGGAGCCTAACCTATCGCCGATCTGAGATAGTGAGCATAGGCAATGGTATAAGCGGCGCCTAACCTATCGCCTATGTTTATATACATGGCGTCTAAGCCATCGCCTATGTATATATAGGTGACGGCTAACCTATTGCCTAAGTGAGGCAGTAAGCATAGGCAATCGTATAAGTGGCGCCTAACCTAACTTCTATGTTGATATAGGTGGCGCCTAAACCATCGCCTACGTTGATGTAGGTGGTGCCTAACCTATCGCCTAATTGAGACAGTGAGTATAGGCTATGGTATAAGGGGACGCCTAACCTATCGCCTATGTTTATATAGGCGGCGCCTAAGCCATTCTCTATGATGACATAGACGGAGCCTAACCTATCGCCTATGTAAGGCAGTGAGCATAGGAAATGGTAGAAGTGGCGCCTAACCTATCGCCTATGTTGATATAGGCGAAGCCTAATCCATCGCCTATGTTGACATAGACGGCGCCTAACCTATCGCCTAAGTGAGGCAATGAGCATAGGCAATGGTATATGTGGCGCCTAACCTATCGCCTATGTTGATATAGACAGCACCTAAGCCATCCCCTATGTTGACATAGGCGGTGCCTAACCTATCGCCTAATTGAGGCACTGAGAAAAGACAATGGTATAAGACGTGCCTAACCTATCGCCTATGTTGATATAGGCAGCGCCTAAGCCATCGCCTATGTTGACATAGGCGGCGCCTAACCTATTGCCTAAGTGAGGTAGTGAGCATAGACAATGGTATAAGCGGTGCCTAAACTATCGTCTATGTTGATATATGTGGCACCTAAGCCATCACCTAAGTGAGGCAGTGAGCATAGCCAATGGTATAAACGGCGCCTAACCTATCCCCTATGATGATATAGAGAGCGCCTACGCGATTGCCTATGTTGACATAGACGGAGCCTAACCTATCACCTAAGTTAGGTAGTGAGCATAGGTAATGGTATTAGCGGTGTCTAACCTATCGCCTATGTTGATATAGGTGGCCCCTACGCCATCACCTATGTTGACATAGGAGGCGCCTAACTTATCGCCTAAGTGAGGCAGTAAGCATAGGCAATGGTATAAGCGGCGCCTAACCTATCGCCAATGTTGATATAGATGACGCCTAAGCCATCTCCTATGTTGACATAGGCGGTGACTAACCTATCTCCTAATTGAGGTAGTGAGCATAGGCAATGTTATAAGCGGCGCCTAACCTATCGCCTATGTTGATATAGGTGGCGCCTAAGCCATCACCTATGTTGACGTAGGCGGAGCCTAACCTATCACCTATGTGAGGCAGTAAGCGTAGGCAATGGTATAAGCGGCGCCAAACCTATTGCCTATGTTAATATATAGGCGGCGCCTAAGCCATCGCCTATGTTGACAGACGCGGCGCCTAACCTATAGTCTAAGTGAGGCAGTGAGCATAGGCAATGGTATAAGTGGCGCCTAACCTATCGCCTATGTTGATATAGGCAGCACCATATCAATTGCCTATGTTGACATAGGCGGTGCCTAACCTACCGCCTAAGTGAGGCAGTGAGCATAGACAATGGTATAAGCAGCGCCTAACCTATCACCTATGTTGATATAGGAGGAACCGAAACCATCGCCTAAGTAAGGCAGTGAGCATAGGCAATGGTATAAGCGGTGCCTAATCTATCGCCAATGTTTATATAGGTGGCTCCTAAGCGATCCCCTATATTGACATAGGCGGCGCCTAACCCATCGCCTATGTGAGGCGGTGAAAATAGTCAATAGTATAAGCGGCGCCTAACCTATCGCCTATGTTGATATAGGCAGCACCATAACCATTTCCTATGTTCACATAGGCGGCGCCTAACCTATCGTCAAAGTGAGGCAGTGAGCATTGACAATGGTATAAGCGGGGCCTAACGAATAACCTATGTTGATATAGGCGGCACATAAGCCATCGCCTAAGTGAGGCAGTTAGCATAGGCAATGGTATAAGCGGCGCCTAACCTATCGCCTATGTTTATATAGGCGGTGCTTAAGTGATCGCCTATGTTGACATAGGAGGCGCCTAACCTATCTCCAAAGTGAGGTGGTGAGCATAGGCAATGGAATAAGCTGCGTTTAACCTGTCGCCTATGTTGGTATAGGCGGTGCCTAATCCATCGACTATGTTGACATAGGCGGCACCTAACGTATCGCCTAAGTGAGATAGTGAGCATAGGTAATGGTATAAGTGTCTCCTAACCTATCTCCTATGTTGACATAGGTGGAGCCTATGGAATCGCTTATGTTCACATAGGCGGCACCTAACCTATCGCCGAACTGAGACAGTGAGCATAGGCAATTGTATTAGTGGCGCCTAACCTCTCGCCTATGTTGATATACATTGCGCCTAAGCCATCTCCTATGTTTATAGAGGCGGTGGCTAACCTATTGCCTAAGTGAGGCAGTAAGCATAGGCAATGGTATAAGCGACGCCTAACCTAACTTCTATGTTGATATAGGCGGCGCCTAAGCCATCGCCTATGTTGATGTAGGTTGTGCCTAACCTATCGCCTAATTGAGACAGTGAGCATAGGCAATGGTATAAGTGGCGCCTAACCTATCGCCTATGTTGATATAGGCAGCGCCTAAGCCATTCCCTATGTTGACATAGACGGAGCCTAACCTATCGCCTATGTGAGGAAGTGAGCATAGGAAATGGTAGAAGCGGCGCCTAACCTATCGCCAATGTTGATATAGGCGACGCCTAAGGCATCGCCTATGTTGACATAGGCGGCGCCTAACCTATCGCCTAAGTGAGGCAGTGAGCATAGCCAATGGTATAACCGGCACCTAACCTATCTCCTATGATGATATAGGAAGCGCCTAAGCGATTGCCTATGTTGACATAGACGGAGCCTAACCTATCACCTAAGTGAGGTAGTGAGCATAGGTAATGGTATAAGTGGCGCCTAACCTATTGCCTATGTTGATATTGGTGGCGCCTAAGCCATCACGTAGGTTGACATAGGAGGTGCCTAACCTATAACCTAAGTGAGGCAGTAAGCATAGGCAATGGTATAAGCGGCACCTAACCTATCGCCTATGTTGATATAGACGACGCCCAAGCCATCTCCTATGTTGACATAGGAGGTGCCTAACCTATCGCCTAATTGAGGTAGTGAGCATAGGCAATGTTATAAGCGGCGCCTAACCTAACGCCTATGTTGATATAGGTGGCGCCTAAGCCATCAGCTATGCTGATAAAGGCGGAGCCTAACCTATCGCCTATGTGAGGCAGTAAGCGTAGGCAATGGTATAAGCGACGCCTAACCTATTGCCTATGTTAATATATAGGAGGCGCCTAAGCCATCACCTATGTTGACATAGGCGGCGCCTAACCTATCTCCTATGTGAGGTAGTATGCATAGGAAATTGAATAAGAGGCACCTAAACTATCGCCTAAGTTGATATAGGCAGCACCATATCAATTGCCTATGTGGACATAGGCGGCGGCTAACCAATCGCCTAAGTGAGGCAGTGAGCATAGAAAATGGTATAAGCAACGCCTAACTTATCACCTATGTTGATATAGGAAGAACCTAATCTATCGCCTAACGAAGGCAGTGAGCATGGGCAATGGCATAAGCGGCGCCTAATCTATCTCCTATGTTGATATAGGTGGCGCCTAAGTGATCGCCTATGTTGACATAGGCGGCACCTAACCTATCGCCTAAGTGAGGCGGTGAGCATAATCAATAGTATAAGCGGCACCTAACCTATCTCCTATGTTGATATATGCATCACCATATCCATTTCCTATGTTAACATAGGCGGCGCCTAACCTATCGCCTAAGTGAGGCAGTGAGCATAGACAATGGTATAAGCGGTGCCTAACCTATCACCTATCTTAATATAAGCGGCACCTAAGCCATCGCCTAAGTGAGGGAGTTATCATAGGCAATGGTATAAGCGGCGCCTAACCTATCGCCTATGTTTATATAGGCGGCGCTTTAGCGATCACCTATGTTTATATAGGCGGCGCTTTAGCGATCGCCTATGTTGACATAGGCGGCGCCTAACCTATATCCTAAGTGAGGAAGTAAGCACAGGCAATGGTATAAGCGACCCCTAACCTGTCGCCGATATTGATATAGGAGGCGCCTAATCCATCGTATATGTTGACATAGGCGGCACCTAACCTATCCCCTAAGGCAGTGAGCATAGGTAATGGTATAAGCGGCACCTAACCTATCGTCTATGTTGATATAGGTGGCGCCTATCGCCTAAGTGAGGCAGCTACCATAGGCAATGGTATAAGAGGCGCCTAACCTATCGCCTGTGTTGATATACGTGGCTCCTAAGCCATCGCCTCAGTTTAAATATGCGGCGGCTAATCTATCACCTAAGTCAGGCAGTAAACATAGGCAATGGTATTAGCGGCGCCTAACCTAACACCTATGTTGATATAGGCAGCGCCTAAGACATCGCCTATTTTGATGTAGGCGGTGCCTAACCTATCACCTAATTGAGGTAGTGAGCATAGGCAATGGTATAAGTGGCACCTAACCTATCGCCTATGTTGATATGGGCGGTGCCTACGCCATTGCCTATGTTGACATAGACGGAGCCTAACCTATCTCCTATGTCAGGCAGTGAGCATAGGAAATGGTATAAGCGGTGCCTAGCCTATCGCCTATGTTGATATAGGCAACGCCTAAGCCATCGTCTATGTTGACATAGGTTGCGCCTAACCTATCGCCTAAGTGAGGCGGTGAGCATAGGCAATGGTATAACCGGCGCCTAACCTATATCCAATGATGATATAGGAGGCGCCTAAACCTATGGCATCGCCTATGTTTACATAGGCGACGCCTAACTTATCGCCTAAGTGAGGAATCTAGAATAGGCAATGGTATAAGCGACGGCTAATCTATCGCCTATGTTTAAATAGGCGACGGCTAATCTATCGCCTAAGTGAGGTAGTAAGCATAGGCAATGGTATAAGCGGCGCCTAACCTAACTCATATGTTGATATAGGCAGCGCCTAAGCCATCGTCTATGTTGACATAGGCTGCACCTAACCTACTGCCTAAGTGAGGTAGTGAGCATAGGCAATGGTATAAACGGCGCCTAACCTATCGCCTATGTTGATAGAGGTGGCGCCTTTGGCATCTGCTATGTTTACACAGGCGGCTCCTAACCTCTCGCCTTAGTGAGGCATCAAGCATAGGCAATAGTATACGCGGCGCCTAACCTGTCACATATGTTGATATAGGCGGCGCCTAATCCATCGACTATGTTGACATAGGTGGCACCTAACCTATCGCTTAAGTGAGGTAGTGAGCATAGATAATGGTATAAGCGGTGCCTAACCTATCACCTATGATTATATAGGAGGCACCTATGCCATCGCCTAAGTGAGGCAGTGAGCGAAGCCAATGGTATAAGCAGCGCCTAATCTATCGCCTAAGTTGATATAGGCGGCGCCTAAGCGATAGCCTATGTTGACTTAGGCGGCGCCTAAGCGATCTCCTATGTTGACTTAGGCGGCGCCTAACCTATCTCCTAAGTAAGGTGGTGAGCATAGGCAAAGGTATAAGCGGCGCATAACCTATCGCCTATGTTGATATAGGTGGGGCCTAAGCCAGTGCCTATATTGACATTGACCGAGCCTAACCTATCGCCTAAGTGAGAAAGTGATCATAGGTAATGGTATAAGAGGCGCCTATCTATCGCCTATGTTGATATAGGTGGCGCCTAAGCCATCACCTATGTTGACATAGAAGGCGCCTAACGTATCGCCTAAGTGAGGCAGTGATCATAGGTAATGGTATAAGCGACTCCTAACTTATCACCAATGTTTATATAGGTTGCCCCTATGGCATCGCTTATGTTTACATAGGCGGCGCCTAACCTATCGCCTCAGTGTGGCAGCGAGCATAGGCAATGGTATAAGCGGTGCCTAACCTATCTCCTATGTTGTTATACGTGGATCCTAAGACATTGCCTATGTTTATATATGCGGTGCCCAACCTATCGACTAAGTGAGGCAGTAAGCATTGGCAATGGTATTAGCGGCGCCTAACCTATCGACAATGTTGAGGCAGTGAGCATAGGCAATGGTATAAGCATCGCCTACCCTATCGCCTATGTTGATATAGGTGGCGCCTAAGCCATAGCCTATATTGACATAGGCGGCACCTAACCTATCACCTAAGTGAGGTAGTGATCATAGGTAATGGTATAAGCGGCGCCTAACCTATCGCCTATGTTGATAGAGGTGGCGCCTTTGGCATCTGCAATGTTTACATAGGCGGCGCCTAACCTCTCGCCTTAGTGAGGCATCAAGCATAGGCAATAGTATACGCGGCGCCTAACCTGTCACCTATGTTGATATAGGCGGCGCCTAAGTGAGGCAGTGAACATAGGTAATGGTATAAGCGGCGCCTAACCTATCGCCTATGTTGACATAGGTGGCGCCTATGGCAACGGTTATGTTTACATAGGCGGCGCCTAACCTATCGCATAAGTGAAGCAGCGAGCATAGGCAATTGTATAAGCGGCGCCTAACCTATCGCCTATGTTTACATACGTGGCGCCTAAGCCATTGCCAATGTTTATATATGCGGCAACTAACCTATCGCCTAAGTGAGGAAGTAAGCACAGGCAATGGTATAAGCAGCCCCTAACCTATCGCCGATGTTGATATAGGCGCCGCCTAATCCATCGCATATGTTGATACAGGCGGCACCTAACCAATCCCCTAAGGCAGTGAGCATAGGTAATGGTATAAGCAGCACCTAACCTATCGCCTATGTTGATATAGGTGGCGACTATGGCATCGCCTATGTTTACATAGGCGGCGCCTAACTTATCGCCTAAGTGAGGCAGCTAGCATAGGCAATGGTATAAGCGGCGACTAACCTATCGCCTATGTTGATATACGTGGCATCTAAGCCATCGCCTATGTTTAAATAGGCGGCGGCTAATCTATCGCCTAAGTGAGGCAGTAAGCATAGGCAATGGTATAAGAGGCGCCTAACCAATCGCCTATATTGATATAGGCAGCGCTTAAGCCATCGCCTATGTTGACGTAAGAGGTTACTAACCTATCGCCTTATTGAGGGAGTGAGCATAGGCAATGGTATAAGCGGCGCCTAGCCTATCGCCTTATTGAGGGAGTGAACATAGCGAATGGTATAAATGGCGTCTAACCTATCGCCTATGTTGATATAGGCGGCGCATAAGCGATCGCCTATGTTGACTTCGGCGGCGCCTAACCTATCGCCTAAGTAAGGTGGTGAGCATAGGCAATGGTATAAGCGGTGCATAACCTATCGCCTATGTTGATATAGGTGGCGCCTAAGCCATTGCCTATGTTGACATAGACCGAGCCTAACCTATCGCCTATGTGAGAATATGAGCATAGGTAATGGTATATACGGCGCCTATCTATTGCCTATGTTGATATAGGTGGCGTCTAAGCCATCACCTATATTGACATAGAAGGCACCTAACCTATCGCCTAAGTGAGGCAGTGAGCATAGGAAATGGTATAAGAGGTGCCTAACCTTTCTCCTATGATGATATAGACGGCGTCTAAGCCATCGCCTATGTTGACATAGGGGGAGCCTAACCTATCACCTATGTGAGGCAATGAGAATAGGCAATGGTATAACCGGCGCCAAACCTATCGCATATGTTGATATAGGCGGCGCCTATGCCATCGCCAATGTTAACATAGGTGGCGCCTAACTTATCGCCTAAGTGAGGCAGTGAGCATAGGCAATGGTATAAGCGGAGCCTAACCTATCGCCTATGTTGATATAGGAGGCGCCTAAGCCATTGCCTATGTTGACATAGGCGGCGCCTAACCTATCGCCTATGTTGATATAGGCAGCACCATATCCATTGCCTCTGTTCACATAGGCGGCGTCAAACCTATCGCCTAAGTGAGACAGTGAGCCTAGACAATGGTATAAGCGGCCCCTAACCTATCACCTATGTTGATATATGTGGCACCTAAGACATCGCCTAAGTGAGGCAGTTAGCATAGGCAATGGTATAAGCGGCGCCTAACCTATCGCCAATGTTGATATAGGCGGAGCCTAAGCGATTGCCTATGTTGACATAGGCGGCGCCTAACCTATCTCCAAAGTAAGGTGGTGAGCATAGGCAATGGTATAAGCGGCGCCTAACCTGTCGCCTATGTTGGTATAGGCGGCGCCAAATCTATCGACTATGTTGACATTGGCGGCACCCAACCTATCGCCTAAGTGAGGCAGTGAGCATAGGTAATGGAATAAGCGGCGCCTAACCTATCGCCAATGTAGATATAGGTGGCGCCTATGGAATCGCTTATATATACATTGGCGGCGCCTAACCTATCGCCTAAGTGAGGCAGCGAGCATAGGCACTTGTATAAGCAGCGCCTAACCTATCGGCTATGTTGATATACAGCGAGGCTAAGCCATTGCCTATGTTTATATATGCCTCACCCAACCTATGGCCTAAGTGAGGTAGTAAGCATAGGCAATGGTTTAATCATCGCCTAATCTATCGCCAATGTTGATATAGGCGGCGCCTAAGCCATCGCCTATGTTGACGTAGGAGGTTACTAACCTATCGCCTTATTAAGGGAGTGAGCATAGGCAATGGTATAAGCGGCGCCTCACCTATCGCCTATGTTTATATAGGCGGCGCCTACGCCATTGCCTATGTTGACATAGACGGAGCCTAACTTATCTCCTATGTAAGGCAGTGAGCATAGGAAATGGTAAGCGGCGCCTAACCTTTCGCCTATGTTGACATAGGCTGCGCCTAACCTATCGCCTAAGTGAGGTGGTGAGCATAGGCAATGGTATAAACGGCGCCTAACCTATCTCCTATGTTGATATAGGAGGCGCCTAAACTATCACCTATGTTAACATAGGTCGCGCCTAACCTATCACCAATGTGAGGCACTGAGCATAGGCAATGGTATAAGCGACGCCTATCCTATCGCCTATGTTGATATAGGCAGCGCCTAAGCCATTGCCTATGTTGACATAGGCGGCACCTAACCTATCTCCTAAGTGAGGTAGTGAACATAGACAATGGTATAAGCGACGCCTAACCTATCGCCTATGTTGATATAGGAGGCACCTCTGCCATCGCTTAAGTGAGACAGTGACCATAGCGAATGGTATAAATGGCGCCTAACCTAGCGCCTATGTTGATTTAGGCTATAGGTTAGGCACTGCCTATGTCAACATAGGCGCTGGCTTAGGCGCCGCCTATATCAACATACCGATAGGTTAGGCACCGCTTATACCATTGCCTATGCTCACTGCCTTACATAGGCGATAGGTTAGGCGCCTCCTATGTCAACAGAAGTGATGTCTTAGGCGCCACCTATATAAGCATAGGCGATAGGTTAGGCGCCGCTTATACCATTACCTATGCTCACTGCCTCACTTAGACGATAGCTTAGGCTCCGTCTAGGTCAACATAGGCAATGGCTTAGGCACCACCTATATAAACATAGGCAATAGGTTATGCGCCGCTTATACCATTGCCTATGCTCACCACCTTACTTAGGCGATAAGTTAGGCGCCGCCTATGTCAACATAGGCGATCGCTTAGGCGCCGCATATATCAACATAGGCGATAGGTTAGGCGTCGCTTAAATCATTGGCTATGCTCACTACCTTACTTAGGCGATGACTTAGGTGCCACCTATATCAACATAGGCGATAGGTTAGGCACCGCTTATACCATAGTCTATGATCACATCCTCACTTAGGCGATAGGTTAGGCACCGCCTATGTTAACATAGGCGATGTCTTAGGCGTCGCCTATATCAACATAGGTGATAGGTTAGGTGCCGCTTATACCATTGCCTATTCTCACTGCCTCACTTAGGCGATAGATTAGGCACCTCCTATGTCACGATATGCGATGCACTAGGCGCCGCCTATAACCTATCGCCTATGTTGATATAGGCAGAGTCTAAGCGATCGCCCATGTTGACATAGGCGGAGCCTAACCTATCTCCTAAGTGAGGCGGTGAGCATAGGCAATGTAATTAGCGGCGCCTAACCTGTCGCCTATGTTGGTATAGGCGGCGCCTAATCCATCGACAATGTTGACATAGGTGGCACCTAACCTATAGTCCAAGTAAGGCAGTGAGCATAGGTAATGGTATAAGCGACGCGTAACCTATCGCTAATGTTGATATACGTGGCGCCTATGGCATCGCTTATGTTTACATAGGCGGCGCCTAACCTATCGCCTAAGTGAGGCAGCGAGCATAGGAAATGGTATAAGCGGCGCCTAACCTATTCCCTATGTTCATATAGGTGGCGCCTACGGCATCTTCTATGTTTACATAGGCGGCGCCTAACCTATCTCCTTAGTAAGGCAGTAAGCATAGGAAATGGAATAAGCAGCGCCTAACCTATCGCGTATGTTGATATAGGCGGCGCCTAAGCGATCACCTATGTTGACATAGGCGGCGCCTAACCTATCGCCTAAGTGAGGCAGTGAGAATAGGCAATGGTATAAGCGGCGCCTAACCTGTCGCCTATGTTGATATAGGCGATGCCTAATCCATCGACTATGTTGACATAGGCGGCACCTAACCTATCTCCTAAGTGAGGCAGTGAGCATAGGTAATGGTATAAGCGGCGCCTAACCTATCGCCTATGTTGACATAGGTGGCGCCAATGGCATCGCATATGTTTACATAGGCGGCGCCTAACCTATCGCCTAAGTGAGGCAGCGAGCATAGGTGATGGTATATGCGGTGCGTAACCTATGGTCTATGTTGACATACGTGGAGCCTAAGCCATTGTCTATGTTTATATATGCGGCGCCTAACCTATGGCCTAAGTGAGGCAGTAAGCAAAGGAAATGGTATAAGAGACCCCTAACCTGTCGCCTAAGGCAGTGAGCATAGGTAATAGTATAAGCAGCGCCTAACCTATCGCCTATGTTGATATAGTTGGTGCCTATTGCATCACCTATGTTTACATAGGCGGTGCCTAACCTATCGCATAAGTGAGGCAGTGAGCATAGGCAATGGTATAAGCGGCGCCTAACCTATCTACTATGTTGATATAGGAGGCGCCTAAACGATCGCCTATGATAACATAGATGGCACCTATCCTATCGCCAAAGTGAGTCACTGAGCATAGGCAATTGTATAAGCGGCGCCTAACCTATCGCCTATGTTGATATAGGCGGTGCTAACCTATCGCCTAAGTGAGGTAGTGAGCATAGACAATGGTATAAGCGGCGCCTAACCTATCTCCTATTTTGACAGAGGAGAAACCTATGCCATCGCCTAAGTGAGGAGGAGATCATAGCCAATTGTATAAACGACGCCTAACCTATCGCCTATGTTGATATAGGCGGCGCCTAAGCCATCGCCTAAGTGAGGCAGTTAGCATAGGCAATGGTATAAGCGGCGCCTAACCTATCGCCTATGTTAATATAGGCGGAACCTATGTGATCGCCCATGTTGACATAGGCGGCGCCTAACCTATCTCATAAGTGAGGCGGTCAGCATAGGCAATGGTATCAGCGGCGCCTAACCTGTCGCTGATGTTGTTATAGGCGGCGCCTAATCCATCGACTATATTGACATAGGCGGCACCTAACCTATCGCCTAAGTTAGGCAGTGAGCATAGGTAATGGTATAAGCGACGCCTAACCTATCGCCTAAGTGAGGCAGCAAGCATAGGCAATGGTATAAGCGGCGCCTAAACTATCGCGTATATTGGTATAGGCGGCGCCTAAGCCATCGCCTATGTTGACGTAGGCGGTGCCTAACCAATCGCCTATTTGAGGCAGTGAGCATTAGTAATGGTATAAGCATCGCCTATCCTATCGCCTATGTTGATATAGGCGGCGCCTAAGCCATCGCCTATATTGACATTGGCGGCACCTAACCTATCGCCTATGTGAGGCAGTGAGCATAGGTAATGGTATAAGCGGCGCCTAACCTATCGCCTATGTTGATATAGGTGGCGCCTATGGCATCTCCTATGTTTACATAGGCGGCGCCTAACCTATCGCCTTAGTGAGGCAGCAAACATAGGAAATGGTATAAGCGGCGCCTAACCTATCGCGTATGTTGATATAGGCGTCGCCTAAGAGATCGCCTATGTTGACATAGGCGGATCCTAACCTATCGCCTAAGTGAGGCAGTGAGAATAGGCAATGGTATAAGCGGCGCCTAACCTGTCGCCTATGTTGATATAGCCGACGCCTAATCCATCGACTATGTTGACATAGGCGGCACCTAACCTATCGCCTAAGTGAGGTAGTGAGCATAGATAATGGTATAAACGGACCCTAACCTATCTCCTATGTTGACATAGGTGGCGCCTATGGAATCGCTTATGTTTACATAGGCGGCGCCGAACCTATCGCCTAAGTTAGGCAGCGAGCATTGGCAATGGTATAAGCGGTGCCTAACCTATTGCCTATGTTGACATACGTGGAACCTAAGACATTACCTATGTTTATATATGCGGCGCCTAACCTATCGCCTAAGTGAGGCAGTAAGCATAGGAAATGGTATAAGCGACCCCTAACATGTCGCCTATGTTGATATAGGCAGCGCCTAATCCATTTCATATGTTGACATAGGCGGCACCTAACCTATCACCTAAGGCAGGGAGCATAGGTAATGGTATCAGCGGGGCCTAACCTATCTCCTATGTTGATATAGGAGGCACCTAAACCATCGCCTATGCAAACATAGTTGGCGCCTAACCAATCGCCAATGTGAGGCACTGAGCATAGGCAATGGTATAAGCGGAACCTAACCTATCGCCGATGTTGATATAGGCAGCGCCTAAGCCATCGCCTATGTTGACATAGGAGGCACCTAACCTATCGCCTAAGTGAGGTAGTGAGCATAGACAATGGTATCAACGGCGCCTAACCTTTCACCTATGTTGATATAGGAGACACCTATGCCATCGCCTAAGTGAGGCTATGAGCATAGCCAATGGTATAAGCGGCGCCTATCCTATCGCCTATGTTGATATAGGCGCCGCCTAAGCAATCGCCTATGTTGACTTAGGCGGCATCTAACCTATCTCCTAAGTAAGGTGGTGAGCATAGACAATGGTATAAGCGGCGCATAACCTATTGCCTATGTTGATATAGGTGGCGCCTAAGCCATTGTCTATGTTGACATAGACCGAGCATAACCTATCGCCTAAGTGAGAAAGTGAGCATAGGTAATGGTATAAGCGGCGCCTATCCTATCTCCTATGTTGACATAGGTGGCGCCTATGGCATCACTTATGTTAACATTGGAGGCGCCTAACCTATCGCCTAAGTTAGGAAGCGAGCATTGGCAATGGTATAAGCGATGCCTAACCTATTGCCGATGTTGACATACGTGGCACCTAAGCCATTACCTATGTTTATATATGCGGTGCCTAACCTATCGCCTAAGTGAGGCAGTAACCATAGAAAATAGTATAAGCGACCCCTAACATATCGCCTATGTTGATATAGGCGGCGCCTAATCCATTTCATATGTTGACATAGGCGGCACCTAACCTATCGCCTAAGCCAGTGAGCATAGGTAATGGTATAAGCAGCGCCTAACCTATCGCCTAAGGTGATGTAGGTGGCGCCTATGGCATCGTCTAAGTTTTCATAGGCGGTGCCTAACCTATCGCCTAAGTGAGGCAGTGAGCATAGGCAATGGTATAAGCGGCGCCTAACCTATCGCCTATGTTGATACAGGAGGCGCCTAAACCATCGCCTATGTTAACATAGTTGGCACCTAACGTATCGCCAATGTGAGGCACTGAGCATAGGCAATGGTATAAGCGGCACCTAACCTATCGCCGATGTTGATATAGGCAGCACCTAAGCCATCGCCTATGTTGACATAGGCGGCGCCTAACTTATCGCCTAAGTGAGGTAGTGAGCATAGACAATGGTATAAGCGGCGCCTAACCTATCGCCTATGTTGATATAGGGGACACCTATGCCATCGCCTAAGTGAGGCTGTGAGCATAGCCAATGGTATAAGCGGCGCCTAACCTATCGCCTATGTTGATATAGGCGTCGTCTATGCAATCGCCAATGTTGACTTAGGCGGCGTCTAACCTATCACCTAAGTAAGGCGGTGAGCATAGGCAATGGTATAAGCGGCGCATAACCTATCGCCTATGTTGATATAGGTGGCGCCTAAGCCATTTGCCTATGTTGACATAGACCGAGCCTAACTTATCGCCTAAGGGAGAAAGTGAGCATAGGTAATGGTATAAGCGGCGCTTATCCTATCTCCTATGTTGACATAGGTGGCGCCTATGGCATCGCTTATGCTTACATAGGCGGCGCCTAACTTATCGCCTAAGTTAGGCAGCGAGCATTGGCAACGGTATAAGCGGTGCCTAACCTATTGACTATGTTGACATACGTGGCACCTAAGCCATTACCTATGTTTATATATGCGGCGCCTAACCTATCGCCTAAGTGAGGAAGTAAGCATAGAAAATGGTATAAGCGACCCCTAAAATGTCGCCTATGTTGATATAGGCGGCGCCTAATCCATTTCATATGTTGACATAGGCGGCACCTAACCTATCGCCTAAGGCAGTGAGCATAGGTAATGGTATAAGCGGCGCCTAACCTATCGCCTAAGGTGATATAGGTGGCGCCTATGGCATCGTCTATGTTTACATAGGCGGCGCCTAACCTATCGCCGAAGTGAGGCAGTGAGCATAGGCAATGGTATAAGCCGCGCCTAACCTATCGCCTATGTTGATATAGGATGCGCCTAAACCATCGCCTATGTTAACATAGTTGGCACCTAACCTATCGCCAATGTGAGGCACTGAGCATAGGCAATGGTATAAGCGGCGCCTAACCTATCGCCGATGTTGAGATAGGCAGCGCCTAAGCCATCGCCTATGTTGAAATAGGCGGCGCCTAACTTATCGCCAAAGTGAGGTAGTGAGCATAGACAATGGTATAAGCGGCGCCTAACCTGTCGCCTATGTTGATATAGGGGACACCTATGCCATCGCCTAAGTGAGGTAGTGAGCATAGGCAATGGTATAAGCGGCGCATAACCTATCGCCTATGTTGATATAGGTGGCGCCTAAGCCATTGTCTATGTTGACATAGACCGAGCCTAACCTATCGCCTAAGTGAGAACGTGAGCATAGGTAATAGTATAAGCAGCGCCTAACCTAGCGCCTATGTTTATATAGGTGGCGCCTAAGACATCACCTATGTTGACATAGGAGGTTCCTAACCTATCGCCTAAGTGAGGCAGAGAGCATAGGCAATGGTATAAGCGGCGCCTACTCTATCGCCTATGTTGATATAGGTGGCTCCTATGGCATATCCTATGTTTACATAGGCGGCACCTAACCTATCGCCTTAGTGAGACAGCAAGCATAGGCAATGGTATAAGCGGCGCCTAACCTATCGCCTATGTTGATATAGGCAGCACCTAAGCGATCACCTATGTTGACCTAGGCAGTGCCTAACCTATCGCCAAATTGAGGCAGTGATCATAGGCAATGGTATAAGCGGCGCCTAACCTATCTCCTATGTTGATATAGGCGGCGCCTAAGCCATCGCCTATGTTGACATAGGCTGCACCTAACCTATCGCCTATGTAAGGCAGTGAGCATAGGTAATTGTATAAGCGGCGCCTAACCTATCGCCTATGTTGATATAGGTGGAGCCTATGGCATCTCCTATGTTTACATAGGCGGTGCCTAACCTATCACCTATGTGAGGTAGTGAGTATAGAAAATGGTATAAGCGGAGCCTAACCTATCGCCTATGTTGATATAGGTGGCACCTAAGCCATCGCCTAAGTAAGGCAAAGAGCATAGCCAATGGTATAAGCGGCGCCTAACCTATCGCCTATGTTGATAGAGGTGGCGCCTAAGAGATCACCAATGTTAAAACAGGCGGCACCTAACCTATCGTCTAAGCAAGGCGGTGAGCATAGGAAATGGTATAAGTGGCGCATAACCTATCGCCTATGTTGATATAGGTGGTGCCTAAGTCATTGCCTATGTTGACATAGACGGAGCCTAACCTATCACCTAAGTGAGGCAGTGAGCATAGGTAATGGTATAAGCGGCACCTAACCAATCTCCTATATTGATATAGGTGGAGCCTATGGCATCGCTTATGCTTACATAGGCGGCGCCTAACTTATCGCCTAAGTTAGGCAGCGAGCATTGGCAACGGTATAAGCGGTGCCTAACCTATTGACTATGTTGACATACGTGGCACCTAAGCCATTACCTATGCTTATATATGCGGCGCCTAACCTATCGCCTAAGTGAGGCAGTAAGCATAGAAAATGGTATAAGCGACCCCTAAAATGTCGCCTATGTTGATATAGGCGGCGCCTAATCCATTTCATATGTTGACATAGGCGGCACCTAACCTATCGCCTAAGGCAGTGAGCATAGGTAATGGTATAAGCGGCGCCTAACCTATCGCCTAAGGTGATATAGGTGGCGCCTATGGTATCGTCTATGTTTACATAGGCGGCGCCTAACCTATCGCCGAAGTGAGGCAGTGAGCATAGGCAATGGTATAAGCCGCGCCTAACCTATCGCCTATGTTGATATAGGAGGCGCCTAAACCATCGCCTATGTTAACATAGTTGGCACCTAACCTATCGCCAATGTGAGGCACTGAGCATAGGCAATGGTATAAGCGGCGCCTAACCTATCGCCGATGTTGAGTTAGGCAGCGCCTAAGCCATCGCCTATGTTGAAATAGGCGGCGCCTAACTTATCGCCAAAGTGAGGTAGTGAGCATAGACAATGGTATAAGCGGCGCCTAACCTGTCGCCTATGTTGATATAGGGGACACCTATGCCATCGCCTAAGTGAGGTTGTGAGCATAGCCAATGGTATAAGCGGCGCCTAACCTATCGCTTATGTTGATATAGGCGTCGTCTAAGCGATCACCAATGTTGACTTAGGCGGCGTCTAACATATCGCCTAAGTAAGGTGGTGAGCATAGGCAATGGTATAAGCGGCGCATAACCTATCGCCTATGTTGATATAGGTGGCGCCTAAGCCATTGTGTATGTTGACATAGACCGAGCCTAACCTATCGCCTAAGTGAGAACGTGAGCATAGGTAATAGTATAAGCAGCGCCTAACCTAGCGCCTATGTTTATATAGGTGGTGCCTAAGACATCACCTATGTTGACATAGGAGGTTCCTAACCTATCGCCTAAGTGAGGCAGAGAGCATAGTCAATGGTATAAGCGGCGCCTAACCTATCGCCTATGTTGATATAGGTGGCTCCTATGGCATATCCTATGTTTACATAGGCGGCACCTAACCTATCGCCTTAGTGAGACAGCAAGCATAGGCAATGGTATAAGCGGCGCCTAACCTATCGCCTATGTTGATATAGGCAGCACCTAAGCGATCACCTATGTTGACCTAGGCGGTGCCTAACCTATCGCCAAATTGAGGCAGTGATCATAGGCAATGGTATAAGCGGCGCCTAACCTATCTCCTATGTTGATATAGGCGGCGCCTAAGCCATCGCCTATGTTGACATAGGCTGCACCTAACCTATCGCCTATGTAAGGCAGTGAGCATAGGTAATTGTATAAGCGGCGCCTAACCTATCGCCTATGTTGATATAGGTGGCGCCTATGGCATCTCCTATGTTTACATAGGCGGTGCCTAACCTATCACCTATGTGAGGTAGTGAGCATAGAAAATGGTATAAGCTGAGCCTAACCTATCGCCTATGTTGATATAGGTGGCACCTAAGCCATCGCCTAAGTAAGGCAGAGAGCATAGCCAATGGTATAAGCAGCGCCTAACCTATCGCCTATGTTGATAGAGGTGGCGCCTAAGAGATCACCAATGTTAAAACAGGCGGCACCTAACCTATCGTCTAAGCAAGGCGGTGAGCATAGGAAATGGTATAAGTGGCGCATAACCTATCGCCTATGTTGATATAGGTGGTGCCTAAGTCATTGCCTATGTTGACATAGACGGAGCCTAACCTATCACCTAAGTGAGGCAGTGAGCATAGGTAATGGTATAAGCGGCACCTAACCTATCTCCTATGTTGATATAGGTGGAGCCTAGGCCATCACCTATGTTGACATAGAAGGCACCTAACATATCGCCTAAGTGAGTCAGTGAGCATAGGCAATGGTAAAAGCGGTGCCTAACCTATCACATATTTTGATATAGACGGTGCCTAAGACATGGCCTATGTTGACATAGGTGGTGCCTAACCTATCGCCTAATTGAGTCAGTGAGCATAGGATATGGTATAAGCGGCGCCTAACCTATTGCATATGTTGATATAGGTGGCACCTAAGCCATCACCTATGTAGACATAGGTGGAGCCTAACCTATTACCTATGTGAGGCAGTGAGAATAGGCAATGGAATGACCAGCGCCTAACCTATGACCTATGTTGATATAGGCGGCACCTACTCCATCGCCTATGTTGACATAGGCGGTGCCTAACCTATCGCCTAAGGCCGTGAGCATAGGTAATGGTATAAGTGTCTCATAACCTATCGACGATGTTGATATAGGTGACGCCTATGGCATCGCCTATATTTACATAGGTGGCGCCTAACTTAGCGCCTAAGTGAGGCAGCTAGAATAGGCAATGGTATAAGCGGCGCCTAACCTATCGCCTATGTTGATATACGTGGCGCCTAAGCCATCGCCTATGTTTAAATAGGCGGTGTCTAATCTATTGCCTAACTGAGGCAGTAAGCTTAGGCAATAGTATAAGCGGTGCCTAACCTAACACCTATGTATATATAGGCAGCGCCTAACCCATCGCCTATGTTGACGTAGGCAGTTCCTAACCTATCGCCTAATTAAGGCAATGGTATAAGTGGTGCCTAACCTATCGCCAATGTTGATATAGGTGGTGCCTAAGCCATCGCCTATGTTGACATAGGTGGCGCCTAACCTATCGCCTAAGTAAGGCAGTGAGCATTTGCAATGGTATAAGCGGTGCCTAACCTATCGCCTATGTTGATATAGGCGGCGCCTAAGCCATCACCTATGTTGACATAGGCGGCGCCTAACCTATCGCCTAAGTGAGGCAGTGAGCATAGAAAATGGTATAAGTGGCGTCTAACCTATCACTTATGTTCATATAGGAGGCACCTAATCCATCGCCTAAGTGAGGCAGTTAGCATAGGCAATGGTATAAGCGGCGCCTAACCTATCGCCTATGTTAATATTGGCAGAGCCTAAGCGATCGGCTATGTTGATATAGGCAGCACCTAAGCCATCGCCTAAGTGAGGCGGCGAGCATAGGCAATGGAATAAGCGGCGCCTATCCTTTCGCCTATGTTGAAATACGTGGCGCCTAAACCATTACCTATGTTTATATATGCGGCGCCTAATCCATCGCATATGTTGAGATAGGCGGCACCTAACCTATCTCCTAAGGCAGTGAGCATAGGTAATGGTATAAGAGGCGCATAACCTATCGCCTAAGTGAGGCAGCTAGAATAGACAATGGTATAAGCGGTGCCTAACCTATCACCTATGTTGATATACGTGGCGCCTAATACATCGCCTATGTTTAATTAGGCAGTGGCAAATATATCGCCTAAGTGAGGCAGTAAGCTTAGGCAATGGTATAAGCGGCGCCTAACCTAACGCCTATGTTGATATAGGTAGCGCCTAACCCATCGCCTATATTGACGTAGGCGTTTCCTAACCTATATCCTAACTGAGGCAGTGAGCATAGGCAATGGTATAAGCGGCACCTAACCTATCGCCGATGATAATATAGGCGGCGCCTACGCCATTGCCTATGTTGACATAGACGGAGCCTAACCTCTCGCCTATGTCAGGCAGTGAGCATTGGAAATGGTATAAGCGGCCCCTAACCTATCGCCTATGTTGATATAGGCGATGCCTAAGCCATCATCAATGTTGACATAGGTGGCGCCTAACCTATCGCGAAAGTGAGGCAGTGAGCATAGGCAATGGTATAAGCGGCGCCTAACCTATCGCCTATGTTGATATAGGCAGCGCCTAATCCATCGCCTATGTTGACATAGGCGGCGCCTAACCTATTGCCTAAGTGAGGTAGTGAGCATAGACAATGGTATAAGCGGTGCCGAACCTATCACCTATGTTCATATAGGAGGCACCTATGCCATCGCCTAAGTGAGGCAGTGAGCATAGCCAATGGTATAAGCGGTGCCTAACCTATTGCCTATGCTGATATAGACGGTGCCTAAGCCATCGCCTATGTTGACAAAGGTGGTTCCTAACCCATCGCCTATATTGACGTAGGCGGTGCCTAACCTATCGCCTAATTGAGGCAGTGAGCATAGGCAATGGTATAAGCGGCGCCTAACCTATCGCCTATGTTGATATAGGCGGCGCCTACGCCATTGCCAATGTTGACATAGACGGAGCCTAATCTATCGCCTATATCAGGTAGTGAGCATTGGAAATGGTATAAGCGGCGCCTAACCTATCGCCTATGTTGATATAGGCGACGCCTAAGCCATCATCTATGTTGACATAGGCGGCGCCTAACCTATCTCCTAAGTGAGGCAGCGAGCATAGGCAATGGTATAAGTGGCGCCTAACCTATCGCCTATGTTGATATAGGAGGCGCCTAAACCATCGCCTATATTAACATAGGTGGCGCCTAACCTATCTCCAAAGTGAGGCACTGAGCATTGGCAATGGTATAAGCGGCGCCTAACCTATCGCCTATGTTGATATAGGCAGCGCCTAATCCATCGCCTATGTCGACATAGACGGCGCCTAACCTATCGCCTAAGTGAGGTAGTGAGCATAGACAACGGTATAAGCGGCGCCGAACCTATCGCCTATTTGATATAGGAGGCACCTATGCCATCGCCTAAGTGAGGCAGTCAGCATAGCCAATGGTATAAGCGGCGCCTAGCCTATCGCCTATGTTGATATACGTGGCGCCTAAACCATTGCCTATGTTTATATATGCGGAGCCTAACCTATCGCCTATGTTTAGCCGTAAGCATAGGCAATGGTATAAGCGGCCCCTAACCTATTGCCTATGTTGATATAGGCGGCGCCTAATCCATCGCATATGTTGACATAGGTGGCACCCAACCTATCGCCTAAGGCAGTGAGCATAGGTAATGGTATAAGCGGCGCATAACCTATCGTCTATGGCATTGCCTATGTTTACATAGGCGGCGCCTAACTTATCGCCTAAGTGAGGCAGCTAGAATAGGAAATGGTATAAGCAACGCCCAACCTATCGCCTATGTTGATATACGTGGCGCCTAAGCCATCGCCGAAGTGAGGCAGTAAGCTTAGGCAATGGTATAAGCGGTGCCTAACCTAACACCTATGTTGATACAGGCAGCGCCTAACCCATCGCCTATGTTGACGTAGGCGGTGCCTAACCTATCGCCTAATTGAGGTAGTGAGCACAGGCAATGGTATAAGCGGCGCCTAACCTATCGCCTATGTTGATATAGGCTGCGCGTAATCCATCGTCCATGTTGACATAGGCGGTGCCTAACCTATTTCCTAAGTGAGGTAGTGAGCATAGACAATGGTATAAGCGGTGCCGAACCTATCACCTATGTTCATATAAGAGGCACCTATGCCAACGCCTAAGTGAGGCAGTGAGCATAGTCAATGGTATAAGCGGTGCCTAACCTATCGCCTATGCTGATATAGACGGCGCCAAAGCAATCGCCTATGTTGACATAGGTGGTGCCTAACCTTTCTCCTAACTGAGGCAGTGAGCATAGGCAAGGTATAAGCGGCGCCTAACCTATCGCCTATGTTGATATAGGCAACGCCTAAGCCATAATCTATGTTGACATAGGCGGCGCCTAACCTATCTCCTAAGTGAGGCAGCGAGCATAGGCAATGGTATAAGTGGCGCCTAACCTATCGCCTATGTTGATATAGGAGGCGCCTAAACCATCGCCTATATTAACATAGGTGGCGCCTAACCTATCGCCAAAGTGAGGCACTGAGCATAGGCAATGGTATAAGCGGCGCCTAACCTATCGCCTATGTTGATATAGGCAGCGCCTAATCCATCGCCTATGTTGAAATAGCCGGCGCCTAACCTATCGCCTAAGTGAGGTAGTGAGCATAGACAACGGTATAAGCGGCGCCGAACCTATCGCCTATGTTGATATAGGAAGCACCTATGCCATCTCCTAAGTGAGGCAGTGAGCATAGCCAATGGTATAAGCGACGCCTAGCCTATCGCCTATGTTGATATACGTGGCGCCTAAACCATTGCCTATGTTTATATATGCGGAGCCTAACCTATCGCCTAAGTTTAGGTGTAAGCATAGGCAATGGTATAAGAGGCCCCTAACCTGTTGCCTATGTTGATATAGGCGGCGCCTAATCCATCGCATATGTTGACATAGACGGCACCTAACCTATCGCCTAAGGCAGTGAGCATAGGTAATGGTATAAGCGGCGCATAACCTATCGTCAATGGCATTGCCTATGTTTACATAGGCGGCGCCTAACTTATCGCCTAAGTGAGGAAGCTAGAATAGGCAATGGTATAAGAAGCACCCAACCTATCGCCTATGGTGATATACGTGGCGCCTAAGCCAACGCCTAAGTGAGGCAGTAAGCTTAGGAAATGGTATAAGCGGCGCCTAACCTAACGCCTATGTTGATACAGGCAACGCCTAACCCATCGCCTATGTTGACGTAGGCGGTGCCTAACCTATCGCCTAATTGAGGCAGTGAGCATAGGCAATTGTATAAGCGGCGCCTAACCTATCGCCTATGTTGATATAGGCGGCGCCTACGCCATTGCCTATGTTGACATAGACGGAGCCTAACCTATCTCCTATGTTAGGCAGTGAGCATAGGAAATGGTATAAGCGGCGCCTAACCTATCGCCTATGTTGATATAGGCGATGCGTAAGCCATCATCTATGTTTACATAGGCGACGCCTAACCTATCGCCTATGTGAGGCAGTGAGTATAGGCAATGGTATAATCGGAGCCTAACCTATCGCCTATGTTGATATAGGAGGCGCCTAAACCATCGCCTATGTTAACATAGGTGGCGCCTAACCTATCACCAAAGTGAGGCACTGAGCATAGGCAATGGTATAAGCAGCGCCTAACCTATCGCCTATGTTGATATAGGCAGCGCCTAATCCATCACCTATGTTGACATAGGCGGCGCCTAACCTATCGCCTAAGTGAGGTAGTGAGCATAGACAATGGTATAAGGGGCGCTGAACCTATCGCCTATGTTGATATAGGAGGTACCTATGCCATCTCCTAAGTGAAGCAGTGAGCATAGTCAATGGTATAAGCTGTGCCTGACCTATTGTCTATGTTGATATAGGCGGCGCCTAAACGATCGCCTATGTTGACTTAGGTGGCGCATAACCTATCGCCTATGTAAGGCGGTGAGCATAGGCAATGGTATAAGCGGCGCATAACCAATAGCCTTTGTTGATATAGGTGGCGCCTAAGCCATTGCCGATGTTGACATACACCGAGCCTAACCTATCTCCTACGTGAGAAAGTGAGCATGGGTAATGGAATAAGCAGCATCTATATATCGCCTATTTTTATATAGGTGGCGCCTAATCCATCACCTATGTTCACATAGTAGGCGCCTAACTTATCACCTAAGTTAGGCAGTGAGCATAGGCAATGGTATAAGCGGTACCTAACCTATCGCCTATGTTTATATAGACGACGCCTAAGCCATCGCCTATGTTGACATAGGCGGTGCCTAACCAATCGCCTATGTTGTCGTAGGCGGTGCGTAACCTATCGCCTAATTGAGGCAGTGAGCATACGCAATGCTATAAGCGGCGCCTAACCTATCGCCTATGTTGATATAGGCGGCGCCTACGCCATTGCCTATATTGACATAGACGGAGCCTAACCTATCGCCTATGTCAGGCAGTGAGCATAGGAAATGGTATAAGCGGCGCCTAACCTATCGCCTATGTTGATATAGGCGACGCCTAAGCCATCTTCAATGTTGACATAGGCGGCGCCTAACCTATCTCCTAAGTGAGGCAGTGAGCATAGGCAATTGTATAAGCGGCGCCTAACCTATCGCCTATGTTGATATGGGAGGCGCCAAAACCATCGCCTATATTAACATTGGTGGCGCCTAACCTATCGCCAAAGTGAGGCACTGAGCATAGGCAATGGTATAAGCGGCGCCTAACCTATTTCCTATGTTGATATAGGAGATGCCTAAGCCATCTTCGATGTTGACGTAGGCGGTGCCTAACCTATCGCCTATGTTGATATAGGTGGCGCCTAAGCGATCGCCTATGTTGACTTAGGCGGCGCATAACCAATCGCCTATGTTGATACAGCAGGTACCTAAGCCATTGCCTATGTTGACATAGACCGAGCCTAACCTATCGCCTACGTGAGAAAGTGAGCAAAGGTAATGGTATAAGCAGCGCCTATCCATCGCCTATGTTGACATAAAAGGTGCCTAACCTGTCGCCTAAGTGAGGCAGTGAGCATACGCAATGGTATAAGCGGTGCCTAACCTATCGCTTATGCTGATATAGACGACGCCTAATCATTGCCTATGTTGACATAGGAAGTGCCAAACCTATCGCCTAATTAAGGTAGTGAGCATAGGAAATGGTATAAACGGCGCCTAATGTATCGAAAATGTTGATATAGGTGGCTCCTAAGACATGACCTATTTGACATAGGCGGAGCCTAACCTATCACCTTTGTGAGCCAGTAAGAATAGGCAATGGTTTAACTGGCGCCTAACCTATCGCCTATGTTGATATAGGCGGTGCCTAAGACATCACCTATGCTGACATAGGTGGTGCCTAACCTATTGCCTAAGTGAAGCAGTGAGCATAGGCAATGGTATAAGCGGAGCCTAACCTATCGCCTATGTTGATATAGATGGTGCCTAGGCCATCACCGATGTTGACATAGGCGGCGCCTAACCTATCGCCTATGTTGATTTAGGTCGCTCCATATCCATTGCCTCTGTTGACATAGACGGCGTCTAACCTATCGCATAAGTGAGGCAGTGAGCATAGAAAATGGTATAAGTCGCGCCAAACCTATCACCTAAGTTTATATAGGCGGCACCTAAGCCAATGCCTAAGTGAGGCAGTTAGCTTAGGCAATGGTATAAGCGGAGCCTAAGCTATCGCCTATGTTGATATAGGCGGAGCCAATGCGATCTACTATGTTGACATAGGTGGCACCTATCCTATCTCCTATGTGAGGCGGTGAGCATAGGCAATGGCATAAGTGGCGCATATCCTCTCACCTATGTTGGTATAGGCGGCGTCTAATCCATAGACTATGTTGACATAGGCGGCACTTAACCTATCGCCTAAGTGAGGTAGTGAGTATAGGCAATGGTATAAGCGGAGCCTAACCTATCGCCTATGTTCATGTAGGTGGTGCCTAACCTATCGCCTAATTGAGGTAGTGAGCATAGGCAATGGTATAAGCGGCGCCTAACCTATCTCCTATGTTAATATAGGTGGCGCCAAAGCCATTTCCTATGTTGACATAGACGGAGCCTAACCTATCGCCTAAGTGAGTCAGTGAGTATAGGTAATGGTAGAAGAGACACCTAAACTATCGCCTACGTTGATATAGGAGGATCCTAAACCAACGCCTATGTTAACATAGGCGGGGCCTAACCTATCGCCAAATTGAGGCACTGAGCATAGGCAATGGTATAAGCGGCACCTAACCTATCGCCTATGTTGATATAGGCAGCGCCTATGCCATCGCCTTTGTTGACATATGCGGCGCCTAACCTATTACCTAAGTGAGGTAGTGAGCATAGAAAATGGTATAAGAGGTGCCTAACCTATCGCCTATGTTGATATAGGTGGCACCTAAGTCATCGCCAAAGTAAGGTAGAGAGCATAGCCAATGGTATAAGCGGTGCCTAACCTATCGCCTAAGTAAGGCGGTGAGTATAGGAAATGGTATAAGCTGCGGATAACCTATCTCCTATGTTGATATAGGTAGCGCCTACGCTATTGCCTATGTTGACATAGACGGAGCCTAACCTTTCCCCTAAGTGAGGCAGTGAGCATAGGTAAGGGTATAAGCGGAGCCTAACCTATCGCCTATTTTGATATAGGTGGCGCCTAAGCCATAACCTATGTTGACATAGAAGGTACATAACTTATCGCCTAAGTGAGGCAGTGAGCATAGGCAATGGTATAAGCGGCACCTAACCTATCGCCTATATAGACATAGGCGGCGCCTAACCTATCGCTTATGTTGATATAGGCAGCACCATATCCATTGCCTATGTTGACATAGGCGGCGCCTAACCTATCGCCTAAGTGAGGCAGTGAGCATAGGAAATGGTATAAGAGGCGCCTAACCTATCACCTATATTTATATAGGCGGCACCTAAGCCATTGCCTAAGTGAGGCAGTTAGCATAGGCAATGGTATAAGCGGGGCCTAACCTATCGCCTATGTTGACATAGGAGGCACCTAATCTATCTCCTAAGTAAGGCGGTTAGCATAGGCAATGGTATAAGCGGCGCCTAACCTGTCGCCTATGTTGGTATAGGCGGCGCCTAATCCATCGACTATGTTGATATAGGTGGCACCTAACCTATCTCCTAAGTGAGGAAGTTAGCATAGGTAATGGTATATGCGGTGCCTAACCTATCGCCTATGTTGATATACGTGGTGCCTAAGCCATTACCTATGTTTATATATGCGGCGCCTACCCTATGGCCTAAGTGAGGCTGTAAGCATAGGCAATGGTATAAGCGGCGCCTAACCTATCGCCTATGTTGATATAGGCGGCTCCTAAGCCATCGCCTATGTTGATGTAGGCGGTGCCTAACCTATCGCCTAATAGAGGCAATGATCATAGGAAATGGTATAAGCAGTGCCTAACCTATCTCCTATGTTGATATAGGTGGCGCCTAAGCTATCGCCTATATTGACATAGGCGGCACCTAACCTATCGCCAAGGTGAGGCAGTGAGCATAGGTAATTGTATAAACGGCGCCTAAACTATTGCCTATTTTGATATAGGTGGCGCCTATGGAATCTCTTATGTTTATATAGGCAGCGCCTAACCTATTGCCTCAGTGAGGCAGAAAGCATAGGCAATGGTATAAGCGACGCCTAACCTATCGCCTATGTTGATATTGGCGTCTCCTAAGCGATCGCCTATGTTGACATAGATGGCCCCTAACCTATCGCCTAAGTGAGTCGGTGAGAATAGGCAAGGGTATATGCGGCGCCTAACCTGTCGCCTATGTTGATATAGGCAGCACCTAACCTATCGCCTAAGTGAGGCAGTGAGCATAGGTAATGGTTAAAGTGGTGCCTAACCTATCGCCTATGTTTATATAGGTGGCGCCTAAGCGATCGCCTATGTTGACTTAGGCGGCGCATAACCAATCGCCTATGTTGATACAGAAGGTACCTAAGCCATTGCCTATGTTGACATAGACCGAGCCTAACCTATCGCCTACGTGAGAAAGTGAGCAAAGGTAATGGTATAAGCAGCGCCTATCTATCGAATATGTTGACATAGAAGGCGCCTAACCTATCGCCTAAGTGAGGCAGTGAGCATAGGCAATGGTATAAGCGGTGCCTAACCTATCGCTTATGCTGATATAGACGACGCCTAATCCATTGCCTATGTTGACATAGGAAGTGCCAAACCTATCGCCTAATTGAGGCAGTGAGCATAGGAAATGGTATAAACGATGCCTAATGTATCGAAAATGTTGATATAGGTGGCTCCTAAGACATGACCTATTTTGACATAGGCGGAGCCTAACCTATCACCTTTGTGAGGCAGTAAGAATAGGCAATGGTTTAACTGGCGCCTAAACTGTCGCCTATGTTGATATAGGCGGTGCCTAAGACATCACTTATGCTGACATAAGTGGTGTCTAACCTATTTCCTAAGTGAGGCAGTGAGCATAGGCAATGGTATAAGCGGCGCCTAACCTATCACCTATGTTGATATAGATGGTGCCTAGGCCATCACCGATGTTGACATAGGCGGCGCCTAACCTATCGCCTATGTTGATTTAGGTCGCTCCATATCCATTGCCTCTGTTGACATAGACGGCGTCTAACCTATCGCATAAGTGAGGCAGTGAGCATAGAAAATGGTATAAGTCGCGCCTAACCTATCACCTATGTTTATATAGGCGGCACCTAAGCCAACGCCTAAGTGAGGCAGTTAGCTTAGGCAATGGTATAATCGGAGCCTAAGCTATCGCCTATGTTGATATAGGCGGAGCCTATGCGATCTACTATGTTGACATAGGTGGCACCTATCCTATCTCCTATGTGAGCCGGTGAGCATAGGCAATGGCATAAGTGGCGCATATCCTCTCACCTATGTTGGTATAGGCGGCATCTAATCCATAGACTATGTTGACATAGGCGGCACTTAACCTATCGCGTAAGTGAGGTAGTGAGTATAGGCAATGGAATAAGCGGAGCCTAACCTATCGCCTATGTTCATGTAGGTGGTGCCTAACCTATCGCCTAATTGAGGTAGTGAGCATAGGCAATGGTATAAGCGGCGCCTAACCTATCTCCTATGTTAATATAGGTGGCGCCAAAGCCATTTTCTATGTTGACATAGACGGAGCCTAACCTATCGCCTAAGTGAGTCAGTGAGTATAGGCAATGGTAGAAGAGACACCTAACTTATCGCCTACGTTGATATAGGAGGATCCTAAACCAACGCCTATGTTAACATAGACGGGGCCTAACCTATCGCCAAATTGAGGCACTGAGCATAGGCAATGGTATAAGCGGCACCTAACCTATCGCCTATGTTGATATAGGCAGCGCCTAAGCCATCGCCTTTGTTGACATATGCTGCGCCTAACCTATTACCTAAGTGAGGTAGTGAGCATAGAAAATGGTATAAGAGGTGCCTAACCTATCGCCTATGTTGATATAGGTGGCACCTAAGTCATCGCCAAAGTAAGGTAGAGAGCATAGCCAATGGTATAAGCGGTGCCTAACCTATCGCCTAAGTAAGGCGGTGAGCATAGAAAATGGTATAAGCTGCGGATAACCTATCTCCTATGTTGATATAGGTGGCACCTACACTATTGCCTATGTTGACATAGACGGAGCCTAACCTTTCCCCTAAGTGAGGCAGTGAGCATAGGTAAGGGTATAAGCGAAGCCTAACCTATCGCCTATTTTGATATAGGTGGTACCTAAGCCATAACCTCTGTTGACATAGAAGGTACATAACTTATCGCCTAAGTGAGGCAGTGAGCATAGGCAATGGTATAAGCGGCACCTAACCTATCGCCTATATAGACATAGGCGGCGCCTAACCTATCGCTTCTGTTGATATAGGCAGCACCATATCCATTGCCTATGTTGACATAGGCGGCGCCTAACCTATCGCCTAAGTGAGACAGTGAGCATAGGAAATGGTATAAGAGGCGCCTAACCTATCACCTATATTTATATAGGCGGCACCTAAGACATTGCCTATGTGAGGCAGTTAGCATAGGCAATGGTATAAGCGGCGCCTAACCTATCGCCTATGTTGACATAGGCGGCACCTAATCTATCTCCTAAGTAAGGCGGTTAGCATAGGCAATGGTATAAGCGGCGCCTAACCTGTCGCCTATGATGGTATAGGCGGCGCCTAATCCATCAACTATGTTGACTTAGGCGGCACCTAACCTATCTCCTAAGTGAGGAAGTTAGCATAGGTAATGGTATATGCGGCGCCTAACCTATCTCCTATGTTGATATACGTGGTGCCTAAGCCATTACCTATGTTTATATATGCGGCGCCTAACCTATGGCCTAAGTGAGGCAGTAAGCATAGGCAATGGTATAAGCGGCGCCTAACCTATCGCCTATGTTGATATAGGCGGCACCTAAGCCATCGCCTATGTTGATGTAGGCGGTGCCTAACCTATCGCCTAATAGAGGCAATGAGCATAGGAAATGGTATAAGCAGTGCCTAACCTATCTCCTATGTTGATATAGGCGGCGCCTAAGCTATCGCCTATATTGACATAGGCGGCACCTATCCTATCGCCAAAGTGAGGCAGTGAGCATAGGTAATTCTATGAACGGCGCCTAAACTATCGCCTATTTTGATATAGGTGGCGCCTATGGAATCTCCTATGTTTACATAGGCAGCGCCTAACCTATTGCCTCAGTGAGGCAGCAAGCATAGGCAATGGTATAAGCGACGCCTAACCTATCGCCTATGTTGATATTGGAAACTCCTAAGCGATCGCCTATGTTGACATAGATGGCCCCTAACCTATCGCCTAAGTGAGTCGGTGAGAATAGGCAAGGGTATAAGCGGCGCCTAACCTGTCGCCTATGTTGATATAGGCAGCACCTAACCTATCGCCTAAGTGAGGCAGTGAGCATAGGTAATGGTTAAAGCGGTGCCTAACCTATCGCCTATGTTGACATAGGTGGTGCATATGGCATCGCTTATGTTTACATAGGCAGAGCCTAACCTATCTCATAAGTGAGGCAGCGCGCATAGGCAATGGTATAAGCGGCGTCTAACCTATCGCCTATGTTGACATACGTAGGGCCTAAGCCATTGCCTATGTTTATATATGCGGTGCCTAACCTATCGCCTAAGTGAGGCAGTAAGCATAGGAAATGGTATAAGCGGCCCCTACCCTGTCGCCAATGTTGATATAGGCAGCGCCTAATCCATCGCATATGTTGACATAGGCGGCACCTAACATATTGCCTAAGGCAGTGAGCATTGGTAATGGTATAAGCAACGCCTAACCTATCGCCTATGTTGATATAGGTGGCGCCTATGGCATCTCCTATGTTTACATAGGCGGTGCCTAACTTATCTCCTAAGTGAGGAAGCTAGCATAGGCAATGGTATATGCAGCGCCTAACCTATTGCCTATGTTGATATACGTGGAGCCGAAGCCATCGCCTATGTTTAAATATTCGGCGGCTAATCTATCGCCTAAGTGAGCCAGTAAGCATAGGAAATGGTATAAGAGGCGCCTATCCAAACGCCTATGTTTATATAGGCAGCGCCAAGCCATCGCCTATGTTGACGTAGGCGGTGCCTAACCTATCGCCTAATTGACGCAGTGAGCATAGGCCATGGTATAAGCGGCGCCTAACCAATCGCCTATGTTGATATAGGAGGCGGCTAAACCATCGCCTATGTTAACATAGGCGGCGCCTAACCTATCGCCAAAGCGAGGCACTGAGCATTGGCAATGGTATAAGCGGAGCTTAACCTATCGCCTATGTTGATATAGGCAGCGCCTAAGCCATCGCCTATGTTGATATAGGCAGTGCCTAAGCCATCGCCTAAGTGAGGTAGTGAGCATAGACAATGGTATAAGCGATGCCTACCCTATCGCCTATGTTGATATAGGAGGCACGTATGCCATCGCCTAAGTTAGGCAGTGTGCATAGCCAATGGTATAAGCGGCGCCAAACCTATCGCCTATGTTTATATAGGCGCCGCCTAAGCGATCGCCTATGTTGACTTAGGCGTCGCCTAACCTATCGCCTAAGAAAGGCGGTGAGCATAGGCAATGGTATAAGCGGCACATAACCAATCGCCTATGTTGATATAGGTGGAGCCTAAGACATTGCCTATGTTGACATAGACCGAGCCAAACCTATCACCTAAGTGAGAAAGTGAGCATAGGTAATGGTATAAGCGGCGCCTAACCTATCGCCTACGTTGATATCGGTGGCACCTAAGCCATTACCTATGTTGACATAGGAGGTGCTTAACCTATCGCCTAAGTGAGGCATTGAGCATAGGCAATGGTTTAAGTGGAGCCTAACCTATCGCCTATGTTGAAATAGGTGGCGCCTATGGAATCTCTTATGTTTACATAGACGGCGCCTAACCTATCGCCTTAGTGAGGTAGCAAGCATAGGCAATGGTATAAGCGGCGCCTAACCTATCGCCTATGTTGATATAAGCGGTCGCCTATGTTGACATAAGCGGTGCCTAACCTATCGCCAAAGTGAGGCGGTGAGCATAGACAATGGTATAAGCGGCACCTATCCTGTCGCTTATGTTGATATAGGCGGCGCCTAATCCATCAACTATGTTGACATAGATGGCACCTAACCTATCACCTAAGTGAGCCAGTTAGTATAGGTAATGGTATAAGCAACCCCTAACCTATCGCCTATGTTGGTATAGGTGGCACCTATGGCATCGCTTATGCTTACAAAGGCGGCGCGTAATCTATATCCTAAGAGAGGCGGTGAGCATAGGAAATGATATAAGCGGAGCCTAACCTGTCGCCTATGTTGGTATAGGTGGCGCCTAATCCATCGACTATGTTGACATAGGTGGCACCTAACCTAACGCTTAACTGAGGCAGTGAGCATAGGTAATGGTTTAAGCGGTGCCTAACCTATTGCCTATGTTGATATACGTGGTGCCTAAGCCATTGCCTATGTTTATATATGCGGCGCCTAGCCTATCACCTAAGTGAGGCAGTAAGCATAGGCAATGGTATAAGCGGCCCCTAACCTGTCGCTAATGTTTATAAAGGCGGCGCCTAATCCATCGCATATGTTGACATAGGCGGCACCTAAACTATTGCCTCAGGCAGTGAGAATTGGTAATGGTATAAGTGACGCCTAGGCTATCTCCTATGTTGATATAGGTAGCGCCTATGGCATAACCTATGTTTACATAGGCGACGCCTAACTTATCTCCTAAGTGAGGCAGCTAGCATAGGAAATGGTATATGCAACGCCTAACCTATTGCCTATGTTGATATACGTGGAGCCTAAGACATCGCCTATGTTTAAATAGGCGGCGGCTAATCTATCGCCTAAGTGAGGCAGTAAGAATAGGCAATGGTATAAGAGGCACCTAACCTAACGCCTATGTTGATATAGGCAGCGTCAAGCCATCGCCTATGTTGACGTAGGCGGTGCCTAACCTATCGCATAATTGAGGTAGTGAGCATAGGGAATGGTATAAGCGGCGCCTAACCTATCGCCTACGATGATATAGGTGGCGCCTAACCCATCACCTATGTTGACATAGGAGGCGCCAAACCTATCGCCTAAGTGACGAATTGAGCATAGGCAATGGTTTAAGTGGCGCCTAACCGATCGCCTATGTTGATATAGATGGCGCCTATGGCATCTCCTATGTTTACATAGATGGCGCCTAACCTATCGCCTTAGCGAGGCAGCAAGCATAGGAAATGGTATAAGCGGCGCCTAATCTATCGCCTATGTTAATATAAGCGGTCGCCTATGTTGACATAAGCGGTGCCTAACCTATCACCTAAGTGAGGCGGTGAGTATAGACAATGGTATAAGCGGCGCCTAACCTGTCGCCTATGTTGATATAGGCGGCGCCTAATCCATCAACTATGTTGACATAGATGGCACCTAACCTATCGCCTAAGTGAGGCAGTTATTATAGGTTATGGTATAAGAGGCCCCTAACCTATCGCCTATGGTGGTATAGGTGGAGCCTATGGCATCGCTTATGTTTACATAGGCGACGCGTAATCTATATCCTAAGTGAGGCGGTGAGCATAGGCAATGGTATAAGCGGCGCCTAACCTGTCGCCTCTGTTGGTATAGGCGGTGCCTAATCCATCGACAATGTTGACATAGGTGGCACCTAACCTAACGCCTAAGTGAGGCAGTGAGCATAGGTAATGGTATCAGCGGCGCCTAACCTATCGCCTATGTTAATATACGTGGTGCCTAAGCCATTGCCTATGTTTATATATGCGGCGCCTAACCAATCGCCTAAGTGAGGCAGTAAGAATAGGCAATGGTATAAGCGGCGCATAACCTATCGCCTATGTTGATATAGGCGGCGCCTAAGCCATCGCCTATGTTGATGTAGTCGGTGCCTAACCTATCTCCTAATTGAGGCAATAAGCATAGGCAATGGTATAAGCGATGCCTAACCTGTCGCCTATGTTGATATAGGCGGCGCCTAATCCATCAACTATGTTGACATAGATGGCACCTAACCTATCGCCTAAGTGAGGCAGTTATTATAGGTTATGGTATAAGAGGCCCCTAACCTATCGCCTATGGTGGTATAGGTGGAGCCTATGGCATCGCTTATGTTTACATAGGCGACGCGTAATCTATATCCTAAGTGAGGCGGTGAGCATAGGCAATGGTATAAGCGGCGCCTAACCTGTCGCCTCTGTTGGTATAGGCGGCGCCTAATCCATCGACAATGTTGACATAGGTGGCACCTAACCTAACGCCTAAGTGAGGCAGTGAGCATAGGTAATGGTATCAGCGGCGCCTAACCTATCGCCTATGTTAATATACGTGGTGCCTAAGCCATTGCCTATGTTTATATATGCGGCGCCTAACCAATCGCCTAAGTGAGGCAGTAAGAATAGGCAATGGTATAAGCGGCGCCTAACCTATCGCCTATGTTGATATAGGCGGCGCCTAATCCATCGCCTATGTTGATGTAGTCGGTGCCTAACCTATCTCCTAATTGAGGCAATAAGCATAGGCAATGGTATAAGCGATGCCTAACCTATCTCCTATGTTGATATAGGCGGGGCCTAAGCCATCGCCTATATTGACACAGGCGGCACCTAACCTATCGCCTAAGTGAGGCAGCAAGCATAGGCAATGGTATAAGCGACGCCCAACCTATCGCCTATGTTGATATAGGCGGCGCCTAAGCGATCGCCTATGTTGACATAGACGGCGCCTAACCTATCGCCTAAGTGAGGCGGTGAGAATAGGCAATGGTATAAGCGGCTCCTAACCTGTCACCTATGTTGATATAGGCGGCGCAAAATCCATCGACTATGGTGACATAGGCGGCACGTAACCTATCGCCTAAGTGAAACAGTGAGAGGACGTAATGGTTTAAGCGGCGCCTAACCTATTGCCTATGTTGACATAGGTGGCACTTATGGCATCGCTTATGTTTACATTGGCAGATCCTAACCTATCGCCTATGTGAGGCAGCGAGCATAGGCAATGGTATAAGCGGCGCCTAACCTATCGCCTATGTTGACATACGTGGCGCCTAAGCCATTGGCCATGTTTATATATGTGGCGCCTAACCTATCGCCTAAGTGAGGCAGTAAGTATAGGCAATGGTATACGGGATGCCTAACCTATCGCCTATGTTGATATTGGTTGCTCCTATGGCATCGCCTATGTTTACATAGGCGGCGCCTAACTTATCTCTTAAGTAAAGCAGCTAGCATAGACAATGGTATATACGGCGCCTAACCTATCTTCTAAGTTGATATACGTGGCGCCTAAGCCATCGCCTATGTTTAAATAGGCGGCGGCTAATATGTCTCCTAAGTGAGGCAGGAAGCATAGAAAATGGTATAAGCAGCGCCTAACGTAACGCCTATGTTGATATAGGCAGCGCCTAAGCCATCGCCTATGTTGACGTAGGCGATGCCTAACCTATCGCCTAATTGAGGCTCTGAGCATAGGCAATGGTATAAGCGGCGCCTAACCTATCGCCTATGTTGATATAGGCGGCGCCTAACCATTGCCTATGTTGACATAGACGGAGTCTAACCTATCGCCTATGTCAGGCAGTGAACATAGGAAATGGTATAAGCGGCGCCTAACCTATCGCCTATGTTGATATAGGTGACGCCTAAGCCATCGTCTATGTTGACATAGGCGGCGCCTAACATATCGCCCTAGTGAGGCAGTGAGTATAGGCAATGGTATAAGTGGCGCCTAACCTATCTCCTATGTTGATATAGGAGGCGCCTAAACCATCGCCTATGTTAACATAGGCGGCACCTAACCTATTGCCAAAGTGAGGCACTGAGCATACGCAATGGTATAAGCGGCCCCTAACCTATCGCCTATGTTGATATTGGAGGCACCTATGCCATCGCCTAAGTTAGGCAGTGAGCATAGCCAATGGTATAAGAGGTGCCTAACCTATCGCCTATGTTGATATAGGCGGCGCCTAAGCGATCGCCTATGTTGACTTAGGAGGCGCCTAACCTATCGCCTAAGTAAGGCGGTGAGAATAGGCCCTGGTATAAGCGGCGCACAACGTATCGCCTATGTTGATACAGGTGGCGCCTAAACCATTGCCTAAGTTGATATAGGCCGAGCCTAACCTATCGCCTAAGTGAGGAAGTGACCATAGGTAATGGTATAAGCGGCGCCTAACCTGTCGCCTATGTTGTTATAGGCGGCGCCTAATCCATCGACTATGTTGACGTAGACGGCACCTAACCTATCGCCTAAGTGAGGCAGTGAGCATAGGTAATGGTATGAGCAGCGCCTAACCTATCGCTTATGTTGGTATAGGTGGTTCCTATGGCAACACTTATGTTTACATAGGCGGCGCCTAACCTATCGCCTAAGTGAGGCAGAGAGCATAGGCAATGGTATAAGCGGCGCACCGCGCCTACCCTATCACCTATGTTGACATACGTGGCGCCTAAGCCATTACCTATGTTTATATATGTTGCGCCTAACCTATCGCCTAAGTGAGGCGGCGCCTAACCTGTCTCCGATGTTGATATAGGCGGCACCTATACCATCGCATATCTTGACATAGGAGGTACCTAAACTATCGCCTAAGTGAGCAGTGAGAATAGGCAATGGTATAAGAGGCACCTAACCTATCGCCTATGTTGATATAGGCAGCGCCTAAGCCATCGCCTACATTATTAAGGTGGTGCCTAACCTATCGCCTATGTGAGGATGTGATCATAGACTATGGTATAAGCGGCGCCTAACCTATCGCCTATGTTGATATAGGCGGCACCTAAGCCATCACCTAAGTAAGGTAGTGAGCATAGCCAATGATATAAGCAGCGCCTAACCTATCGCCTATGTTGATATATGCGGCGCATAACCTATTGCCTATGTTGATATAGGTGGCACCTAAGCCATTGCCTATGTTGACCTAGACGGAGCCTAAGCTATTGTCAAATTGAGGAAGTGAGCATAGGTAATGGTATAAGCGGCGCCTAACCTATCGCCTATGTTTATATAGGTGGCGCCTAAGACATCGTTTCTATTGACATAGGAGGCGCCTAACCTATTGCCTATATGAGGCAGTGAGCATAGTCAATGGTATAAGCGACACCTTACCTATAGCCTATGTTGATATAGGCGGCGCCTAAGCCATCGTCTATGTCGACATAGGCGGTGCCTAACCTATAGCCTAATTGAGGCAGTGAGCATAGGCAATGGTATAAGCAGCACCTAACCTATCGCCTATGTTGATATAGGTGGCGCCTAAGCCATCACCTATGGTGACATAGGCGGATCCTAACCTATCGCCTATGTGAGGCAGTGAGCATAGGCAATGGTATAAGCGGTGCCTACCCTATCGCCAATGTTGATATAGGCAGCGCCTAAGCCATCGTATATGTTGACATAGGGGGCGCCTAACCTATCGCCTAAGTGAGGCGGTGAGCATAAGCAATTGTATAAGCGGCGCCTATATAGGCGCCTATGTTGGTATAGGCGGCGCCTAGTCCATTGACAATGTTGACATAGGCGGCACCTAACCTATCGCCTAATTAAGGCAGTGAGAATAGGTAATGGTATAAGCGGAGCCTAACCTATCGTCTATGTTGATATAGGTAGCGCCTATAGCATCACTTATGTTAACATAGCTGGCGCCTAATCTATTGCCTAAGTGAGGAAGCGACCATAGGCAATGGTATAAGCGGTGCCTAACCAATCGCCTATGTTGATATACATGGCGCCTAAGACATTGCCTATATTTATATATGCGACGCCTAACCTATCTCCTAAGTGAGGCAGTAAGCATAGGCAATGGTATAAGCGGCGCCTTACCTATTGCCTATGTTGATATAGGCAGCACCTAAGCCATCGCCTATGTTGACATAGGCGGTGCCTAACCTATCGCGAAATTGAGGCAGTGAGCATGGGTAATGGTATAAGCGGTGCCTAACCTATCTTCTATGATGATCTAGGCGGCGCCTAAGCCATCGCCTATGTTGACATAGGCGGCACCTAACCTATCGTCTAACTAAGGCAGTTAGCATAGGTAATGGTATAAGTGGCGCCTAACCTATCGCCTATGTTGATATAGGTGGCTCCTATCGAATCTCCTATGTTTACATAGGCGGCGCCTAACCTATCGCCTTAGTGAGTCAGCAAGCATAGGCAATGGTATAAGCGGCGCCTAACCTATCGCCTATGTTGATATAGGCAGCGCCTAAGCGATGGCCTATGTTGACATAGGCGGCGCCTAACCTATCTCCTAAGTGAGGCGGTAAGCATAGGCAATGGTATAAGCGGCGTCTAACCTGTCTCCTATGTTGATATAGGCGGCACCTAATCCATCGACTATGTTGATATAGGCGGCACCTAACCTCTTGCCTAAGTGCGGAAGTAAGCATAGGTAATGGTATAAGCGGAGCCTAACCTATCTCCAATGTTGATATAGGTGGCGCCTATGGCATTGGTCATGTTTACACAGACGGCGTCTAACCTATCGCCTAAGTGAGGCAGTGAGCATGGGCAATGGTATAAGCGGCGCCTAACCTATCGCCTATGTTGAAATACGTGGCGCCTAAGCCATTGCCTATGTTTATATATGCGGCGCCTAACCTATCACCTAAGTGAGGCAGTAAGCATAGGCAATGGTATAAGCGGCGCCTAACCTGTCGCCTATGTTGATATAGGCGGCGTCTAATCCATCGCATATGTTGACATAGGCGGCACCTAACCTATCTCCTAAGTAAGGCAGTAAGCATAGGTAATGGTATAAGCAACGCCTAACCTATCGCCTATGTTTATATAGGTGGCGCTTATGGCATCGCCTATGTTTATATAGGCGGCACCTATCCTATCGCCTATGTGAGGCAGCGAGCATAGGCAATGGTATAAGCCACGCCTAACCTATCGCCTATGTTGATATACGTGGAGCCTAAGCCATCGCCTATGTTTATTTTGGCGGCGGATAACCTATCGCGTAAGTGAGGCAGTAAGCATAGACAATGGTATAAGCGGCGCCTAACCTAATGCCTATGTTGATATAGGCGGCGCCTAAGCTTTCCCCTATGTTGACATAGGCGGCACCTATCCTATCGTCAAAGTAAGGCAGTGAGCATAGGTAATGGTATAAGAGGCGCCTAACCTATCGCCTATGATATTATAGGTGGCGCATATGGCAGATCCTATGTTTACATATGCGGTGCCTAACCTATCGCCTTAGTGAGACAGCAAGCATAGGCAATGGTATAAGCGGCACCTAACCTATCACCTATGTTGATATAGGCATCCCCTAAGCAATCGCCTATGTTGACATAGGCGGTGCCTAACCTATCTCCTAAGTGAGGCGGTAAGCATAGCCAATGGTATAAGCGGCACCTAACTTGTTGCCTATGTTGATATAGGCGGCACCTACCCTATCGCCTAAGTAAAGAAGTGAGCATAGGTAATGGTATAAGCGGAGCCTAACCTATCGCCTATGTTGATATAGGTGGCGCCAATGGCATCGCTTATGTTTACATAGGCGCCGTCTAACCTATCGCCTAAGTGAGGAAGCGAGCATAGGCAATGGTATATGCGGCGCCTAACCTATCGCCTATGTTGACATATGTGGCGCCTAAGCCATTGCGTATGTTTATATATGTGGCTCCTAACATATCGCCTATGTGAGGCAGTAAGCATAGGCAATGGTATAAGCGGCGCCTAACCTATCGCCTATGTTGATATACGCAGCGTCTAATCCATCGCTTATATTTACATAGGCGGCGCCTAACCTATCTCCTAAGTGAGGCAGTGAGCATAGGTAATGGTATAAGCGGTGCCTAACCTATCGCCTATGTGGATATAGGTGGCGCTTATGGCATCGCCTATGTTTATATAGGCGGCGCCTAACCTATCGCCTAAGTGAGGCAGTGAGCATAGGCAATGGTATAAGCGGTTCCTAACCTATTGCCTATGCTGATATAGACGGCGCCTAAGACATCACCTATGTTGACATAGGCGGTGCCTAACCTATCGCCTAATTAAGGCAGTAAGCATAGGAAATGGTATAAGCGGCACCTAGCCTATAGCCTAAGTTGATATCGGTGGCGCCTAAACCATCACCTATGTTGACATAGACGGAGCCTAACCTATTACCTATGTGAGGCAGTGAGAATAGGCAATGGTGTAACCAGCACCTAACCTATTGCCTATGTTGATATAGGTGACACCTAGTCCATTGCCTATGTTGACAGAGGCGGCGCCTAACCTATAACCAAAGTGAGGCAGTGAGCATAGGCAATGGTATAAGCGGCACCTAACATATCGCCTATGTTGACATAGGCAGCGCCTAACCTATCGCCTATGTTGATATAGGCAGCACCATATCCATTGCCTATGTTGACATAGGCGGCGCCTAACCTATTGCCTAAGTGAGGTCGTGAGCATAGACAATGGTATAAGAGCCGCCTAACCTATCACCTATATTTATATAGGAGGCACCTAAGCCATCGCCTTAGTGAGTCAGTTAGCATAGGCAATGGTATAAGCGGCGCCTAACCTATCGCCTATGTTGATATACGTGGTGCCTAAGCCATTGCCTATGTTTATAAATGCGGCGCCTAACCTATCGCCATTGTTGATATAGTCGGCGCCTAAGCCATCGCCTATGTTGATGTAGGCAGTGCCTAACCTATCGCCTAATTGAGGCAATGAGCATAAGCAATGGTATAAGCAGCGCCTAACCTATCTCCTATGTTGATATAGGCGGCGCCTAAGCCATCGCCTATATTGACATAGGCGGCACCTAACCTATCGCCTAAGTGAGGCAGTAAGCATAGATAATTGTATAAGCGGCGCCTAAACTATCGCCTATGTTGATATACGCAGCGTCTAATCCATCGCATATGTTTACATACGCAGCGCCTAACCTATTGCCTTAGTGAGGCAACAAGCATAGGCAATGGTATAAGCGACGCCTAACCTATCGCCTATGTTGATATTGGCGGCGCCTAAGCGATCGCCTATGTTGACATAGTCGGCGCCTAACCTATCGCCTAAGTGAGTCGGTGAGAATAGGCAATGGAATAAGCGGCGCCTAACCTGTCGCCTATGTTGATATAGGCGGCACCTAACCTATCGCCTAAGTGAGGCAGTGAGCATAGGTAATAGTTTAAGCGGCGCCTAACCTATCGCCTATGTTGATATACGTGGCTCCTATGGAATCTCCTATATTTACATAGGCGGCGCCTAACCTATCGCCTTAGTGAGGCAGCAAGCATAGGAAATGGTATAAGCGGTGCCTAACCTATCGCCTATGTTGATATAGGCAGCGCCTAAGCGATCGCCTATGTTGACATAGGCGGCGCCTAACCTATCTCCTAAGTGAGGCGGTAAGCGTAGGCAATGGTATAAGCGGCGCCTAACCTGTCTCCTATGTTGATATAGGCGGCACATAATCCATCGACTATGTTGATATAGGCGTCACCTAACCTCTCGCCTAAGTGAGGAAGTAAGCATTGGTAATGGTATAAGCGGAGCCTAACCTATCGCCATTGTTGATATAGGTGGCGCCTATGGCATTGGTCATGTTTACACAGGCGGCGTCTAACCTATCGCCTAAGTGAGGCAGCAAGCATGGGCAATGGGATAAGCAGCGCCTAACCTATCGCCTATGTTAACATACATGGCGCCTAAGCCATTGCCTATGTTTATATATGCGGCGCCTAACCTATCACCTAAGTGAGGCAGTAAGCATAGGCAATGGTATAAGCGGTGCCTAACCTGTCGCCAATGATGATATAGGCGGCGTCTAATCCATCGCATATGTTTACATACGCAGCGCCTAATCTATTGCCTTAGTGAGGCAGCAAGCATAGGCAATGGTATAAGCAAAGCCTAACCTATCGCCTATGTTGATATTGGCGGCGCCTAAGCGATCGCCTATGTTGACAGAGTCGGCGCCTAACCGATCGCCTAAGTTAGTCGGTGAGAATAGGCAATGGAATAAGCGGCGCCTAACCTGTCGCCTATGTTGATATAGGCGGCACCTAACCTATCGCCTAAGTGTGGCAGTGAGCATAGGTAATGGTTTAAGCGGCGCCTAACCTATCGCCTATGTTGATATAGGTGGCTCCTATGGAATCTCCTATATTTACAGAGGCGGCGCCTAACCTATCGCCTTAGTGAGGCAGCAAACATAGGCAATGGTATAAGCGGTGCCTAACCTATCGCCTATGTTGATATAGGCAGCGCCTAAGCGATCGCCTATGTTGACATAGGCGGCGCCTAACCTATCTCCTAAGTGAGGCGGTAAGCATAGGCGATGGTATGAGCGGCGCCTAACCTGTCTCCTATGTTGATATAGGCGGCACCTAATCCATCGACTATGTTGATATAGGCGTCACCTAACCTCTCGCCTAAGTGAGGAAGTAAGCATTGGTAATGGTATAAGAGGAGCCTAACCTATCGCCAATGTTGATATAGGTGGCGCCTATGGCATTGGTCATGTTTACACAGGCGGCGTCTAACCTATCGCCTAAGTGAGGCAGCAAGCATGGGCAATGGTATAAGCGGCGCCTAACCTATCGCCTATGTTAACATACATGGCGCCTAAGCCATTGCCTATGTTTATATATGCGGCGTCTAACCTATCACCTAAGTGAGGCAGTAAGCATAGGCAATGGTATAAGCGGCGCCAAACCTGTCGCCTATGATGATATAGGTGGCGTCAAATCCATCACATATGTTGTCATAGGCGGCACCTAACCTATATCCTAAGTAAGGCAGTAAGCATAGGTAATGGTATAAGCGGCGCCTAACCTATCGCCTATGTTTATATAGGTGGCGCTTATGGCATCGCTTATGTTTACATAGGCGGCGCCTAACCTATCGCCTAAGTGAGGCATCGAGCATAGGCAATAGTATAAGCGACGCCGAACCTATCGCCTATGTTGATATACGTGGTTCCTAAGCCATCACCTATGTTTATATAGGCGGCGGATAACCTATCGCGTAAGTGAGGCAGTAAGCATAGGCAATGGTATAAACGGCACCTAACCTAATGCCTATGTTGATATAGGCGGAGCCTAAGCTATCCCCTATGTTGACATAGGCGGCACCTATCCTATCGTCTAAGTAAGGCAGTGAGCATAGGTAATGGTATAAGAGGCGCCTAACCTATCGCCATTGATGATATAGGTGGCACCTATGGCAGATCCTATGTTTACATAGGTGGTGCCTAACCTATCGCCTATGTTGATATTAGCGGCACCTAAGCGATTGCCTATGTTGACATAGTGGGCGCCTAACCTATCTCCTAAATGAGTCGGTGAGAATAGGCAATGGTATAAGCGGCGCCTAACCTATCACCTATGGTGATATAGGCGGCACCTAACCTATCGCCTAAGTGAGGCAGTGAGCATAGGTAATGGTTTAAGCGGCGCCTAACCTATCGCCTATGTTGATATAGGTGGCTACTATGGAATCTCCTATGTTTACATAGGCGGCGCCTAACCTATCGCCTTAGTGAGGCAGCAAGCATAGGCAATGGTATAAGCGGCGCCTAACCTATCGCCTATGTTGATATAGGCAGCGCCTAAGCGATCACCTATGTTGACATAGGCGGCGCCTAACCTATCTCCTAAGTGAGGCGGTAAGCATAGGCAATGGTATAAGCGGCGCCTAACCTGACTCCTATGTTGATATAGGTGGCACCTAATCCATCGACTATGTTGATATAGGCGGCACCTAACCTCTCGCCTAAGTGTGGAAGTAAGCATAGGTAATGGTATAAGCGGAACCTAACCTATCCCCAATGATGATATAGGTGGCGCCTATGGCATTGGTCATGTTTACACAGGCGGCGTCTAACCTATCGCCTAAGTAAGGCAGCGAGCATGGGCAATGGTATAAGCGGCGCCTAACCTATCGCCTATGTTGACATACGTGGCGCCTAAGCCATTGCCTATGTTTATATCTGTGGCGCCTAACCTATCACCTAAGTGAGGCAGTAAGCATAGGCAATGGTATAAGCGGCGCCTAACCTATCGCCTATGTTGATATAGGCGGCGTCTAATCAATCGCATATGATGACATAGGCGGCACCTAACCTATCTCCTAAGTAAGGCAGTGAGCATAGGTAATGGTATAAGCGGCGTCTAACCTATCGCCTATGTTTATATAGGTGGCGCTTACGGCATCGCCTATGTTTACATAGGCGGCGCCTATCCTATCGCCTAAGTGAGGCAGCGAGCATAGGGAATGGTATAAGCGACGCCTAACCTATCGCCTATGTTGATATACGGGCGCCTAAGTCATTGCCTATATTTATATAGGCGGCGGATAACCTATCGCGTATGTGAGGCAGTAAGCATAGGCAATGGTATAAACGGTGCCTAACCTAACGCCTATGTTGATATAGGCGGAGCCTAAGCTATCCCCTATGTTGACATAGGCGGCACCTATCCTATCGTCTAAGTAAGGCAGTGAGCATAGGTAATGGTATAAGAGGCGCCTAACCTATCGCCATTGATGATATAGGTGGCACCTATGGCAGATCCTATGTTTACATAGGTGGTGCCTAACCTATCGCCTTAGTGAGACAGCAAGCATAGGCAGTGGTATAAGCGGCGCCTAACCTATCGCCTATATTGATATAGGCATCACCTAAGCGATCGCCTATGTTGACATAGGCGGTTCCTAACCTATCTCCTAAGTGAGGCGGTAAGCATAGGCAATGGTATAAGGGGCACCTAACTTGTGGCCTATGATGATATAGGCGGCACCTAATCCATCGACTATATTGATATAGGCGGCACCTAACCTATCGCCTAAGTAAGGAAGTGAGCATAGGTAATGGTATAAGCGGAGCCTAACCTATCGCCTATGTTGATATAGGTGGCGCCTATGGCATTGCTTATGTTTACATAGGCGGCGTCTAACCTATCGCCTAAGTAAGTAAGCGAGCATAGGAAATGGTATATGCGACGCCTAACCTATCGCCCATGTTGACATATGTGGCGCCTAAGCCATTGCCTATGTTTATATATGTGGCGCCTAACATATCGCCTATGTGAGGCAGTAAGCATAGGCAATGGTATTAGCGGCGCCTAACCTGTCGCCTATGTTGATATACGCAGCGTCAAATCCATCGCATATGTTTACATAGGCGGCACCTAACCTATCTCCTAAGTGAGGCAGTGAGCATAGGTAATGGTATAAGCGGTGCCTAACCTATCGCCTATGTGGATATAGGTGGCGCTTATGGCATCGCCTATGTTTACATAGGCGGCACCTAACCTATCGCCTAAGTGAGGCAGTGAGCATAGGCAATGGTATAAGCGGTACCTAACCTATCGCCTATGCTGATATAGACGGGGCCTAAGACATCACCTATGATGACATAGGCGTTGCCTAACCTATCGCCTAATTGAGGCAGTGAGCATAGGAAATGGTATAAGCGGCACCTAGCCTATCGCCTATGTTGACATAGGCGGTGCCTAACCTATCGCCTATGTTGATATTGCCAGCACCATATCCATTGCCTATGTTGACTTAGGCGGGGCCTAACCTATCGCCTAAGTGAGGCAGTGAGCATAGATAATGGTATAAGAGGCGCCTAAGCCATCGCGTAAGTGAGGCAGTTAGCATAGGCAATGGTATAAGCGGCGCCTAACCTATCGCCTAAGCGATCGCCTATGTTTACATTGGCGGCGCCTAATCTATCTCCTAAGTGAGGCGGTTAGCATAGGCAATGGTATAAGCGGCGTCTAACCTGTCGCCTATGTTGGTATTGGCGGTGCCTAATACATCAACTATGACGACATAGGCAGCACCTAACCTATCTCCAAAGTGAGGCAGTTAGCATAGGTAATGGTATAAGCGGCGCCTAACCTATCGCCTATGTTGATATACGTGGTGCCTAAGCCATTGCCTATCTTTATATATGCGGCGCCTAACCTATTGCATAAGTGAGGCAGTAAGCATAGGCAATGGTATAAGCGGCGCCTAACCTATCGGCTATGTTGATATAGGCGGCGCCTAAGCCATAGCCTATGTTGATGTAGGCAGTACCTAACCTATAGCCTAATTGAGGCAATGAGCATAGGCAATGGTATAAGCAGCGCCTAACCTATCTCCTATGTTGATATAGGCGGCGCCTAAGCCATCGCCTATATTGACATAGGCCACAACTAACTTATCCCCTAAGTGAGGCAGTGAGCATAGGTAATTGTATAAGCGGCGCCTAAACTATCGCCTCTTTTGATATAGGTGGCGCCTAAGGAATCTCCTATGTTTACATACGCAGCGCCTAACCTATTGCCATAGTGAGGCAGCAAGCATAGGCAATGGTATAAGCGACGCCTAACCTATCGCCTATGTTGATATTAGCGGCACCTAAGCGATTGCCTATGTTGACATAGTGGGCGCCTAACCTATCTCCTAAATGAGTCGGTGAGAATAGGCAATGGTATAAGCGGCGCCTAACCTATCACCTATGGTGATATAGGCGGCACCTAACCTATCGCCTAAGTGAGGCAGTGAGCATAGGTAATGGTTTAAGCGGCGCCTAACCTATCGCCTATGTTGATATAGGTGGCTACTATGGAATCTCCTATGTTTACATAGGCGGCGCCTAACCTATCGCCTTAGTGAGGCAGCAAGCATAGGCAATGGTATAAGCGGCGCCTAACCTATCGCCTATGTTGATATAGGCAGCGCCTAAGCGATCGCCTATGTTGACATAGGCGGCGCCTAACCTATCTCCTAAGTGAGGCGGTAAGCATAGGCAATGGTATAAGCGGCGCCTAACCTGACTCCTATGTTGATATAGGTGGCACCTAATCCATCGACTATGTTGATATAGGCGGCACCTAACCTCTCGCCTAAGTGTGGAAGTAAGCATAGGTAATGGTATAAGCGGAACCTAACCTATCCCCAATGATGATATAGGTGGCGCCTATGGCATTGGTCATGTTTACACAGGCGGCGTCTAACCTATCGCCTAAGTAAGGCAGCGAGCATGGGCAATGGTATAAGCGGCGCCTAACCTATCGCCTATGTTGACATACGTGGCGCCTAAGCCATTGCCTATGTTTATATCTGTGGCGCCTAACCTATCACCTAAGTGAGGCAGTAAGCATAGGCAATGGTATAAGCGGCGCCTAACCTATCGCCTATGTTGATATAGGCGGCGTCTAATCAATCGCATATGATGACATAGGCGGCACCTAACCTATCTCCTAAGTAAGGCAGTGAGCATAGGTAATGGTATAAGCGGCGTCTAACCTATCGCCTATGTTTATATAGGTGGCGCTTACGGCATCGCCTATGTTTACATAGGCGGCGCCTATCCTATCGCCTAAGTGAGGCAGCGAGCATAGGGAATGGTATAAGCGACGCCTAACCTATCGCCTATGTTGATATACGGGCGCCTAAGTCATTGCCTATGTTTATATAGGCGGCGGATAACCTATCGCGTATGTGAGGCAGTAAGCATAGGCAATGGTATAAACGGTGCCTAACCTAACGCCTATGTTGATATAGGCGGAGCCTAAGCTATCCCCTATGTTGACATAGGCGGCACCTATCCTATCGTCTAAGTAAGGCAGTGAGCATAGGTAATGGTATAAGAGGCGCCTAACCTATCGCCATTGATGATATAGGTGGCACCTATGGCAGATCCTATGTTTACATAGGTGGTGCCTAACCTATCGCCTTAGTGAGACAGCAAGCATAGGCAGTGGTATAAGCGGCGCCTAACCTATCGCCTATATTGATATAGGCATCACCTAAGCGATCGCCTATGTTGACATAGGCGGTTCCTAACCTATCTCCTAAGTGAGGCGGTAAGCATAGGCAATGGTATAAGGGGCACCTAACTTGTGGCCTATGATGATATAGGCGGCACCTAATCCATCGACTATATTGATATAGGCGGCACCTAACCTATCGCCTAAGTAAGGAAGTGAGCATAGGTAATGGTATAAGCGGAGCCTAACCTATCGCCTATGTTGATATAGGTTGCGCCTATGGCATTGCTTATGTTTACATAGGCGGCGTCTAACCTATCGCCTAAGTAAGTAAGCGAGCATAGGCAATGGTATATGCGACGCCTAACCTATCGCCCATGTTGACATATGTGGCGCCTAAGCCATTGCCTATGTTTATATATGTGGCGCCTAACATATCGCCTATGTGAGGCAGTAAGCATAGGCAATGGTATTAGCGGCGCCTAACCTGTCGCCTATGTTGATATACGCAGCGTCAAATCCATCGCATATGTTTACATAGGCGGCACCTAACCTATCTCCTAAGTGAGGCAGTGAGCATAGGTAATGGTATAAGCGGTGCCTAACCTATCGCCTATGTGGATATAGGTGGCGCTTATGGCATCGCCTATGTTTACATAGGCGGCGCCTAACCTATCGCCTAAGTGAGGCAGTGAGCATAGGCAATGGTATAAGCGGTACCTAACCTATCGCCTATGCTGATATAGACGGGGCCTAAGACATCACCTATGATGACATAGGCGTTGCCTAACCTATCGCCTAATTGAGGCAGTGAGCATAGGAAATGGTATAAGCGGCACCTAGCCTATCGCCTATGTTGACATAGGCGGTGCCTAACCTATCACCTATGTTGATATTGCCAGCACCATATCCATTGCCTATGTTGACTTAGGCGGGGCCTAACCTATCGCCTAAGTGAGGCAGTGAGCATAGATAATGGTATAAGAGGCGCCTAAGCCATCGCGTAAGTGAGGCAGTTAGCATAGGCAATGGTATAAGCGGCGCCTAACCTATCGCCTAAGCGATCGCCTATGTTTACATTGGCGGCGCCTAATCTATCTCCTAAGTGAGGCGGTTAGGATAGGCAATGGTATAAGCGGCGCCTAACCTGTCGCCTATGTTGGTATTGGCGGTGCCTAATACATCGACTATGACGACATAGGCAGCACCTAACCTATCTCCAAAGTGAGGCAGTTAGCATAGGTAATGGTATAAGCGGCGCCTAACCTATCGCCTATGTTGATATACGTGGTGCCTAAGCCATTGCCTATCTTTATATATGCGGCGCCTAACCTATTGCATAAGTGAGGCAGTAAGCATAGGCAATGGTATAAGCGGCGCCTAACCTATCGGCTATGTTGATATAGGCGGCGCCTAAGCCATAGCCTATGTTGATGTAGGCAGTACCTAACCTATAGCCTAATTGAGGCAATGAGCATAGGCAATGGTATAAGCAGCGCCTAACCTATCTCCTATGTTGATATAGGCGGCGCCTAAGCCATCGCCTATATTGACATAGGCCACAACTAACTTATCCCCTAAGTGAGGCAGTGAGCATAGGTAATTGTATAAGCGGCGCCTAAACTATCGCCTCTTTTGATATAGGTGGCGCCTAAGGAATCTCCTATGTTTACATACGCAGCGCCTAACCTATTGCCATAGTGAGGCAGCAAGCATAGGCAATGGTATAAGCGACGCCTAACCTATCGCCTATGTTGATATTAGCAGCACCTAAGCGATTGCCTATGTTGACATAGTCGGCGCCTAACCTATCGCCTAAATGATTCGGTGAGAATAGGCAATGGTATAAGCGGCGCCTAACCTATCACCTATGGTGATATAGGCGGCACCTAACCTATCGCCTAAGTGAGGCAGTGAGCATAGGTAATGGTTTAAGCGGCGCCTAACCTATCGCCTATGTTGATATAGGTGGCTACTATGGAATCTCCTATGTTTACATAGGCGGCGCCTAACCTATCGCCTTAGTGAGGCAGCAAGCATAGGCAATAGTATAAGCGGCGCCTAACCTATCGCCTATGTTGATATAGGCAGCGCCTAAGCGATCGCCTATGTTGACATAGGCGGCACCTAACCTATCTCCTAAGTGAGGCGGTAAGCATAGGCAATGGTATAAGCGGCGCCTAACCTGACTCCTATGTTGATATAGGTGGCACCTAATCCATCGACTATGTTGATATAGGCGGCACCTAACCTCTCGCCTAAGTGTGGAAGTAAGCATAGGTAATGGTATAAGCGGAACCTAACCTATCCCCAATGATGATATAGGTGGCGCCTATGGCATTGGTCATGTTTACACAGGCGGCGTCTAACCTATCGCCTAAGTAAGGCAGCGAGCATGGGAAATGGTATAAGCGGCACCTAACCTATCGCCTATGTTGACATACGTGGCGCCTAAGCCATTGCCTATGTTTATATCTGTGGCGCCTAACCTATCACCTAAGTGAGGCAGTAAGCATAGGCAATGGTATAAGCGGCGCCTAACCTATCGCCTATGTTGATATAGGCGGCGTCTAATCAATCGCATATGTTGACATAGGCGGCACCTAACCTATCTCCTAAGTAAGGCAGTGAGCATAGGTAATGGTATAAGCGGCGTCTAACCTATAGCCTATGTTTATATAGGTGGTGCTTACGGCATCGCCTATGTTTACATAGGCGGCGCCTATCCTATCGCCTAAGTGAGGCAGCGAGCATAGGGAATGGTATAATCGACGCCTAACCTATCGCCTATGTTGATATACGGGCGCCTAAGTCATTGCCTATGTTTATATAGGCGGCGGATAACCTATCGCGTATGTGAGGCAGTAAGCATAGGCAATGGTATAAACGGTGCCTAACCTAACGCCTATGTTGATATAGGCGGCGCCTAAGATATCCCCTATGTTGACATAGGCGGCACCTATCCTATCGTCTAAGTAAGGCAGTGAGTATAGGTAATGGTATAAGAGTCGCCTAACCTATCGCCTATGATGATATAGGTGGCGCCTATGGCAGATCCTATGTTTACATAGGCGGTGCCTAACCTATCGCCTTAGTGAGACAGCAAGCATAGGCAATGGTATAAGCGGCGCCTAACCTATCGCCTATGTTGATATAGGCATCCCCTAAGCAATCGCCTATGTTGATATAGGCGGTGCCTAACCTATCTCCTAAGTATGGCGGTAAGCATAGGCAATGGTATAAGCAGTACCTAACTTGTCGCCTATGTTGATATAGGCGGCACCTAATCCATCGACTATATTGATATAGGCGGCACCTAACCTATCGCCTAAGTAAGGAAGTGAGCATAGGTAATGGTATAAGCGGAGCCTAACCTATCGCCTATTTTGATATAGGTGGCGCCTATGGCATTGCTTATGTTTACATAGGCGGCGTCTAACCTATCGCCTAAGTGAGGAAGCGAGCATAGGCAATGGTATATGCGGCTCCTAACCTATCGCCTATGTTGACATATGTGGCGCCTAAGCCATTGCCTATGTTTATATATGTGGCGCCGAACATATCGCCTATGTGATGCAGTAATCATATGCAATGGTATAAGCGCCGCCTAACCTGTCGCCTATGTTGATATACGCAGCGTCTAATCCATCGTATATGTTTACATAGGCGACACCTAACCTATCTCCAAAGTGAGACAGTGAGCATAGGTAATGGTATAAGCGGTGCCTAACCTATCGCCTATGTGGATATAGGTAGCACTTATGGCATCGCCTATGTTTACATAGGCGGCGCCTAACCTATCGCCTAAGTGAGGTAGTGAGCATAGGCAATGGTATAAGCGATTCCTAACCTATCGCCTACGCTGATATAGATGGCGCCTAAGACATCGCCTATGGTGACATAGGCGGTGCCTAACCTATCGCCTAATTGTGGCAGTGAGCATAGGAAATGGTATATGCGGCACCTAGCCTATCGCCTAAGTTGATATAGGTGGCACCTTAGCCATCACCTATGTTAACATAGACGGAGCCTAACCTATTACCTATGTGAGGCAGTGAGAAGAGGCAATGGTATAACCAGCGCCTAACCTATTACCTATGTTGAAATAGGCGACGCCTAGTCCATTGCCTATGATGACAGAGGCGGCGCCTAACCTATAACCTAAGTTAGGCAGTTAGCATAGGCAATGGTATAAGCGGCACCTAACCTATCGCCTATATAGACATAGGCGGCGCCTAACCTATCGCCTATGTTGATATAGGCAGCACCATATCCATTGCCTATGTGGACATAGGCGGCGCCTAACCTATCACCTAAGTGAGGCAGTGAGCATAGACAATGGTATAAGAGGCACCTAACCTAGCACCTATATTTATATAGGAGGCACCTAAGCCATCGCCTACGTGAGGCATTTAGCATAGGCAATGGTATAAGCGACGCCTAACCTATCGCCTAAACGATCGCCTATGTTGACATAGGAGGTGCCTAATCTATCTCCTAAGTGAGGCGGTTAGCATAGGCAATGGTATAAGCGGCGCCTAACCTATCGCCTATGTTGGTATTGGCGGCGCCTAATCCATCGACTATGTTGACATAGGCGGCACCTAACCTATCTCCTAAGTGAGGCAGTTAGCATAGGTAATGGTATAAGCGGCGCCTAACCTATCGCCTATGTTGATAAACGTGGTGCCTAAGCCATTGTCTATGTTTATATATGCGGCGCCTAACCTATTTCCAAAGTGAGGCAGTAAGCATAGGCAATGGTATAAGTGGTGCCTAACCTATTGCCTATGTTGATATAGGCGGCGCCTAAGCCATCGCCTATGTTGATGTAGGCAGTGCCTAACCTATCGCCTAATTGAGTCAATGAGCATAGGCAATGGTATAAGCAGTGCCTAACCTATCTTCTATGTTGATATAGGCGGCACCTAAGACATCGCCTATATTGACATAGGCCGCACCTAATCTATCGCCTAAGTGAGGCAGTGAGCATAGGTAATTGTATAAGCGGCGCCTAAACTATCGCCTATTTCGATATAGGTGGCGCCTATGGATTCTCCTATGTTTACATACGCAGCGCCTAACCAATTGCCATACTGAGGCAGCAACCATAGGCAATGGTATAAGCGACGCCTAACCTATCGCCTATGTTGATATTGACGGCGCCTAAGCGATCGCCTATGTTGACATAGTCGGCGCCTAACCTATCGCCTAAGTTAGTCGGTGAGAATAGGCAATGGTATAAGCGGCACCTAACCTGTCGCCTATGTTGATATATGCGGCACCTAACCTATCGCCTAAGTGAGGCAGTGAGCATAGGTAATGGTTTAAACGGCGCCTAACCTATCGCCTATGTTGACATTGGTGGTGCTTATGGCATCGCTTATGTTTACATAGGAAGAGCCTAACCTATCTCCTAAGTGAGGCAGCGAGCATAGGCAATGGTATATGCGGCGCCTAACCTATCGCCTATGTTGACATACGTGGAGCCTAAGCCATTGCCTATGTTTATATATGCGGCGCCTAACCTATCGCCTAATTGAGGCAGTAAGCATAGGCAATGGTATAAGCGGCCCCTAACCTGTAGCCAATGTTGATAAAGGCGGCGCCTAATCCATCGCATATGTTGACATAGGCGGCACCTAACCTATTGCCTAAGGCAGTGAGCATTGGTAATGGAATATGAGGCGCCTAACCTATCGCCTATGATGATATAGGGGGCGCCTAAGCCATCGTCTATGTTGACTTAGGAGGCACCTAACCTATCGCGTTAGTGAGGCAGTGAGCATAGGCATAAGTATAAATGTCTCCTATTCTATCTCTTATGTTTATATAGGCGATGCTTAATCCATCGCCTAGGTTGACATAGACGGCGCCTAACCTATCGCCTAAGTGAGGCAGCGAGCATAGGCAATTGTATAAGCAGCGCCTAACTAATGGCCTATGTTGACATACGTGGCGCCTAAGCCATTGCCTATGTTTATATATGCGGCGCCTAACCTATCGCCTAAGTGAGGCAGTAAGCATAGGCAATGGTATAAGCGGCCCCTAACTTGTCGCCAATGTTGATAAAGGCGGCGCCTAATCCATCACATATGTTGACATAGGCGGCACCTAATCTATTGACTAAGGCAGTGAGAATTGGTAATGGTAAAAGCGGCGCCTAACCTATTGCCTATGTTGATATAGGCGGCGCCTAAGCCATCGTCTATGTTGACTTAGGCAGCACCTAACCAATCGCCTTAGTGAGGAAGTGAGCATAGGCATAAGTATAAGTGGCTCCTAATCTATCGCTTATGTTAATATAGGTGATGCCTAATCCATCGCCTATGTTGACATTGGCGGCGCCTAACCTATCGCCTAAGTTGATATAGGCAGCGCCTAAGCCATCGCCTATGTTGATATAGGCGGTGCCTAAGCCATCGCCTATGTTGACATAGGCGGCGCCTAACCTATTACTTAACTGAGGCAGTGAGCTTAGGCAGTGGTATAAGCGGTGCCTAACCTATCACCTATGTTGATATAGGCGGTGCCTAAGACTTCATCTATGTTGACTTAGGCGGTGCCTAACCTATCGCCTAAGTCAGGCAGTGAGCATAGGCATAAGTATAAGTGGCTCCTAATCTATCGCTTATGTTGATATAGGCGGTGCCTAATCCATCGCCTATGTTGACATTGGCGGCGCCTAACCTATCGTCTAAGTGAGGCAGTGAGCATAGGCAATGGTAAAAGAGGTGCCTAACCTATCGCCTATGTTGATATAAGCGGCGCCTAAGCCATCGTCTATGTTGACTTAGGCGGCGCCTAACCTATCGCCTAAGTGAGGCAGTGAGCATAGGGATTAGTATAAGTGGCTCATAATCTATCGCTTATGTTGATATAGGCAGTGCCTAAGCCATCGCCCATGTTGACATAGGCGGTGCCTAACCAATCGCCTAAGTGAGGAAGTGAGCATAGGCAATTGTATATACGAAGCCTAACCTATCGGCTATGTTGATTTAGGCGGCGCATAAGCCATCGCCTATGTTGACATAGGCGGCACCTAACCTATCGCCTAAGTTAGGTAGTGAGTATAGGTAATGGTATAAGCGGTGCCTAACCTATCGCCTATGTTGATATAGGCAGCGCCTATGACATCACCTATGTTGACATAGGCGGTGCCTAACCTATCGCCTAATTGAGGAAGTGAGCATAGGAAATGGTATAAGCGACACCTAGCCTATCGCCTAAGTTGATATAGGGGGTGCCTAAGCCATCACCTATGTTGACATAGACGGAGCCTAACCTATTACCTATGTGAGGCAGTGAGAATAGGCAATGGTATAACCAGTGCCTAACCTATTGCCTATGTTGATATAGGCGATGCCTAGTCCATCGCCTATATTAACATAGGCAGCGCCTAACCTATCGCCTATTTTGATATAGGCAGCACCATATCCATTGCCTATGTTGACATAGGCGGTGCCTAACCTATCGCCTAAGTGAGGCAGTGAGCATAGACAATGGTGTAAGAGGCGCCTAATCTATCACCTTTATTTATATAGGAGGAACCTAATCCATCGCCTAAGTGAGGCAGTTAGCATAGGCAATGGTATAAGCGGCGCCTAACCTATCGCCTAAGCGATCGCCTATGTTTACATTGGCGGCGCCAAATCTATCTCCTAAGTGAGGCGGTTAGCATAGGCAATGGTATAAGCGGCGCCTAACCTGTCGCCTATGTTGGTATTGGCGGCGCCTAATACATCGACTATGACGACATAGGCGGCACCTAACCTATCTCCTAAGTGAGGCAGTTAGCATAGGTAATGGTATAAGCGGCGCCTAACCTATCGCCTATGTTGATATACGTGGTGCCTAAGCCATTGCCTATGTTTATATATGCGGCGCCTAACTTATTGTATAAGTGAGGCAGTAAGCATAGGCAATGGTATAAGCGGCGCCTAACCTATCGCCTATGTTGATATAGGCGGCGCCTAAGCCATCGCCTATGTTGATGTAGGCAGTACCTAACCTATAGCCTAATTGAGGCAATGAGCATAGGCAATGGTATAAGCAGCGCCTAACCTATCTCCTATGTTGATATAGGCGGCGCCTAAGCCATCGCCTATATTGACATAGGCGACACCTAACCTATCCCCTAAGTGAGGCAGTGAGCATAGGTAATTGTATAAGCGGCGCCTAAACTATCGCCTCTTTTGATAAAGGTGGCTCCTATGGAATCTCCTATGATTACATACGCAGCGCCTAACCTATTGCCTTAGTGAGGCAGCAAGCATAGGCAATGGTATAAGCAACGCCTAACCTATCGCCTATGTTGATATTGGCGGCACCTAAGCGATTGCCTATGTTGACATAGTCGGCGCCTAACCTATCGCCTAAGTGAGTCGGTGAGAATAGGCAATGGTATAAGCGGCGCCTAACCAGTCCCCTATGTTGATATAGGCGGCACCTAACCTATCGCCTAAGTGAGGCAGTGAGTATAGGTAATGGTTTAAGCGGCGCCTAACCTATCGCCTATGTTGACATAGGTGGTGCTTAAGGCATCGCTTATGTTTACATAGGCAGAGCCTAACCTATCGCCTAAGTTAGGTAGTGAGTATAGGTAATGGTATAAGCGGTGACTATCCTATCGCCTATGTTGATATAGGCGGCGCCTTTGACATCACCTATGTTGACATAGGCGGTGCCTAACCTATCGCCTAATTGAGGCAGTGAGCATAGGAAATGGTATAAGCGGCACCTAGCCTATCGCCTAAGTTGATATAGGGGGCGCCTAAGCCATCACCTATGTTGACATAGACGGAGCCTAACCTATTACCTATGTGAGGCAGTGAGAATAGGCAATGGTATAACCAGCGCCTAACCTATTGCCTATGTTGATATAGGCGACGCCTAGTCCATCGCCTATATTGACATAGGCGGCGCCTTACCTATCGCCTATGTTGATATAGGCAGCACCATATCCATTGCCTATGTTGACATAGGCGGTGCCTAACCTATCGCCTAAGTGAGGCAGTGAGCATAGACAATGGTGTAAGAGGCGCCTAACCTATCACCTATATTTATATAGGAGGAACCTAATCCATCGCCTAAGTGAGGCAGTTAGCATAGGCAATGGTATAAGTGGCGCCTAACCTATCGCCTAAGCGATCGCCTATGTTGACATAGGCGGTGCCTAATCTATCTCCTAGGTGAGGCGGTGAGCATAGGCAATGGTATAAGCGGCGCCTATCCTATCGCCTATGTTCGTATAAGCGGCGCCTAATCCATCGACTATGTTGACATAGGTGGCACCTAACCTATCTCCTAAGTGAGGAAGTTAGCATAGGTAAGGGTATAAGCGGCGCCTAACCTATCGCCTATGTTGATATACGTGGTGCCTATGCCATTTCCTATGTTTATATATGCGGCGCCTATCCTATTGCCTAAGTGAGGCAGTAAGCATAGGCAATGGTATAAGCGGCGCCTAACCTTTCGCCTATGTTGATATAGGCGGCGCCTAAGCCATCGCCTATGTTGATGTAGGAGGTGCCTAACCTATCGCCTAATTGAGGCAATGAGTATAGGCAATGGTATCAGCAGCGCCTAACCTATCTCCTATGTTGATATAGGTGGTGCCTAAGCCATCGCCTATATTGACCTAGGCGGCACCTAACCTATCGCCTAAGTGAGGCAGTGAGCATAGGTAATTGTATAAGCGACGCCTAAACTATCGCCTATTTTGATATAGGTGGCGCCTACGGAATCTCCTATGTTTACATACGCGGCGCCTAACCTATTGCCTTAGTGAGGAAGCAAGCATAGGCAATGGTATAAATGACGCCTAACCTATCGCCTATGCTGATATTGGCGGCGCCTAAGCGATCGCCTATTTTGACATAGTCGGCGCCTAACCTATCGCCTAAGTGAGTCGGTGAGAATAGGCAATGGTATAAGCGGCGCCTAACCAGTCCCCTATGTTGATATAGGCGGCACCTAACCTATCGCCTAAGTGAGGCAGTGAGTATAGGTAATGGTTTAAGCGGCGCCTAACCTATCGCCTATGTTGACATAGGTGGTGCTTATGGCATCGCTTATGTTTACATAGGCAGAGCCTAACCTATCTCCCAAGTGAGGCAGCGAGCATAGGCAATGGTATAAGCGACGCCTAACCTATCACCTATGTTGACATACGTGGCGCCTAAGCCATTGCCTATGTTTATGTATGTGGCGCCTAACCTATCACCTATGTTAGGCAGTAAGCATAGGCAATGGTATAAGCGGCCCCTAACCTATCGCCAATGTTGATAAAGGCTGCGCCTAATCCATTGCATATGTTGACAAAGGCGGCACCTAACCTATTGCCTAAGGTAGTGAACATTGGTAATGATATAAGTGGCGCCTAACCTATCGCCTATGTTGATATAGGCAGCGCCTAAGCCATCGTCTATGTTGACTTAGGCGGCACCTACCCTATCGCCTTAGTGAGGCAGTGAGCATAGGCATAAGTATATGTGGCTCCTAATCTATCGCTTATGTCTATATAGGAGATGCCTAATCCATCGCCTATGTTGACATAGGCGGCGCCTAACCTATCGCCTATGTGAGGCAGCGAGCATAGGCAATGGTATAAGCCGCGCCTAACCTATCGCCTATGTTGACATACGTGGCGCCTAAGCCATTGCCTATGATTATATATGTGGCGCCTAACCTATCGCCTAAGTGAGGCAGTAAGCATAGGCAATGGTATAAGCGGCCCCGAACCTGTAGCCAATGGTTATAAAGGCGGCGCCTAATCCATCGCATTTGTTGACATAGGCGACACCTAACATATTGCCTAAGGCAGTGAGCATTGGTAATGGTATAAGCGGTGCCTAACCTATCACCTATTTTGCTATAGGCGACGCCTAAGCCATCGTCTATGTTGACATAGGCGGCACCTAACCTATCGCCATAGTGAGGCAGTGAGCATAGGCATAAGTATAAGTGGCTCCTAATCTATCGCTTATGTTGATATGGGCGATGCCTAATCCATCGCCTATGTCATCGCCTAATTGAGGCAGTGAGCATAGGCAATGGTATAAGCGGAGCCTAACCTATCGCCTATGTCGATATAGGCAGTGCCTAAGCCATCGCCTATGTTGACATAGGCGGCAACTAACCTATCGCCTAACTGAGGCAGTGAGCTTAGGTAGTGGTATAAGCGGCGCCTAACCTATCGCCTATGTTGATATAGGCGGTGCCTAAGACATCGTCTATGTTGACTTAGGCGGCGCCTAACCTATCCCCTAAGTCAGGCAGTGAGCATAGGCATAAGTATAAGTGTCTCCTAATCTATCGCTTATGTTGATATAGATGGTGCCTAATCCATCGCCTATGTTGACATAGGCGGCGCCTAACCAATCGTCTATGTGAGGCTGTGAGCATAGGCAATGGTATAAGAGGCGCCTAACCTATCGCCTATGTTGATATAGGCGGCGCCTAAGCATCGCCTATGTTGACATAGGCGGCGCCTAACCTGTCTCCTATGTTGATATAGGTGGCGCCTAAGCGATCGCCAATGTTGACATAGGCGGCGCCTAACCTGTCTCCTATGTTGATATAGGCGGCGCCTAAGCCATCACCTATGTTGGCCTAGGTGGTTCTTAACCAATCGCCAAATTGAGGCAGTGAGCATAGGCAATGGTGTAAGCGGACCCTAGCCATCGCCTATGTTGACATAGATGGAGCCTAACCTATCGCCTATGTGAGAAAGTGAGCATAGGCAATGGAATAATCGACGCCTAACCTATCGCCTATGTTGATATAGGCGACACATAAACCATCGCCTATGCAAACATTGGCGGCGCCTAACCTATCGCCTAAGTGAGGCAGTGAGCATAGGCAATGGTATAAACGGTGCCTAAACTATCGCCTATGGTTATATAGGTTGCGCCTAAGACATCGCCTATGCTGACATAGTCGGCGCCTAACCTATGACCTATGTTGATATAGGTGGCACCTAAGACATCGCCTATGTCTAAATAGGCGGTGCCTCACCTATCGCCTAAGTGAGGCAGTAAGCATAGGCAATGGTATCAGTGGCGCCTAACCTATTGCCTATGTTGATGTTGGCAGTGCCTAACACATCGCCTATGTTGACGTAGGCGGCGCCTAACCTATCGCCTAACTGAGGTAGTGAGCTTACGTAGTGGTATAAGCGGCGCCTAACCTATCTCCTATGTTGATATAGGTGGCGCCTAAGCCATCATCTATGTTGACTTAGGCGGTGCCTAACCTATCTCCTTAGCGAGACAGTGAGCATAGGCATAAGTATAAGTGGCTCCTAATCTATCGCTTATGTTGATATAGGCGGTGCCTAATCCATCGCCTATGTTGACATAGACGGCGCCTAACCTATCGCCTAAGTGAGGCAGTGAGCATAGGTAATGGTATAAGCGGAGCCTAACCTATCGCCTATGTTGATATAGGCGGCGCCTAAGCATCGCCTATGATGACATAGGAGACACCTAACCTATCGCCTAACTGAGGTAGTGAGCTTAGGCAGTGGTATAAGAGATGCCTAACCTATCGCCTATATTGGTATAGGCGGCGCCCTAGCCATCGTCTATGTTGACTTAGGCGGCGCCTAACCTATCGCCTAAGTGAGGCAGTGAGCATAGGCATAAGTATATGTGGCTCCTAATCTATCGCTTATGTTGATATAGGCGGTGCCTAAGCCATCGCCTATGTTGACATAGGCGGCGCCTAACCTATCGCTTATGTTCATATAGGCGGCGCCTAATCCATCTCCTATGTTGACATAGGCGGCGCCTAACCTATCGCCTAAGTGAGGCAGTGAGCATAGGCAATGGTATAAGCGGCGTCTAACCTATCGCCTATGTTGATATAGGCGGTGCCTATGCCATCGCCTATGTAACATAGGCGGCGCTTAACCTATAGCTTGATTGAGGTAGTGAGCATAGGCAATGGTATATGCGGCGCCTAACCTATCGCCTATGTTGATATAGGCGGCGCCTAAGCCATCGGTTATTAACATATGCAGCGCTTAACCTATAGCCTATGTGAGGTAGTGAGCATAGGCAATGGTATAAGTGGCACCTAACCTATCACCTATATTGATATAGGCGGCGCATAGACATCGCCTATGTTGACATAGGCGGCGCCTACCCTATCGCCTAAGTGACGATGTGAGCATACGCAATGGTATAAGGGGCGCCAAACCTATCGCCTATTTTGATATAGGCGGTGCCTAAACCAACACCTATGTTGACATAGGCGGCGTCTATCCTATGGCCTAAGTGAGGCAGTGAGCATAGACAATGGTATAAGCTGCGCCTAACCTATCGCCTATATTGATATAGGCGACACCTAGCCATCGCCTATGTTGACATAGGAGTCGCCTACCCTATTGCCTAAGTGAGGCAGTGAGAATAGGCAATGGTATAACGGGCATCTAACGTATCGCCTATGTTGATATAGGGGGTGTCTAAGCCATCGCCTATGTAACATAGGCGGCGCCTAACCTATAGCCTAAGTGAGGCACTGAGCATAGGCAATGGTATAAGCGGCGCCTAATCTATCGCCTATGTAGATATAGGTGGAGCCTAAGCTATCTCCTATGTTGATATAGCGTCGCCTAACCTATCGCCTAAGTGAGGCAGTGAGCATAGACTACGGTATAAGTGGCCCTAACCTATCGCCTATGTTGATATGGGCGCCACCTAAGCCATCGCCTAAGTGAGGCAGTGAGCATAGGCAATGGTATAAGAGGGGCATAACCTACCATCTATGTTGATATATGTTGTGCTTAAACGATCGCCTATGATGACATAGGCGGTGCCTAACCTATCGCCTAAGTGAGGCGGTGAGCATAGGCAATGGTATAAGTGGCGCCAAACCTATCACCTATGTTGATATAGGCGACGCCTAATCCATCGCCTATGTTGACATAGACGACGCCTAACTAATCGCCTAAGTGAGGTAGTGAGCATAGGTAATGGTTTAAGCGGCGAGTAAGCTATCGCCTATGTTGATATAGGTGGCGCCTATGTTTACATAGGCGGCTCCTAACCTATTGCCTAAGTGAGTTAGCGAGCATAGGCAATGGTATAAGTGGCGCCTATCCTATCGCCTATGTTGATATAGGTGGCGCCTAAGCCATCGCCTATGTTGATATAGGCGGCGCCTAACCTATCGCCTAAGTGAGGCAGTAATCATAGGCAATGGTATAAGCGGCGCCTAACCTATCGCCTATGTTGATATAGAGGGCGCGTAAGGCATTGCCTATGTTGATGTAGGCGTCGCCTAACCTATCGCCTAATTGAGACAGTGAGCATAGGCAATGATATAAGAGGCGCCTAACCTATCGCCTATGTTTATATAGGCAGCGCCTAAGCCATTGCCTATGTTGACATAGGCGGCACCTAACCTATCGCCTATGTGAGGCAGCAAGCTTAGGAAATAGTATAAGCGGCGCCTAACCTATCGCCTATGTCTATATAGGTGGCGCCTATGCCATCGCCTATGTTTACATAGGCTTCCCCTAACCTATCGCCTAAGTGAGGTAGAGAGCATAGGCAATAGAATAAGAGGTGCCTAACCTATCGCCTATGTTGATTTAGGCGGCGCCTAAACCATCACCTATGTATCATAGGCGACACCTAACCTATCGCCTAAGTAAAGCTGTGGGCATAGAAAATGGTATAAGCGGCGCCTAACCTATCACCTATGATGATATAGGCAACACCTAAGCCATCGCCTAAGTGAGGCAGCGAGCATAGGAATTGTTATAAGCGGCGCCTAACCTATTGCCTATTTTTGTATAGGCGGCGCCTAAGCGATCGCCTATGTTGACATAGGCGGCGCCTAACCTATCGCCTATGCTGATATAGGCGGTGCCTAAGCCATCGCCTATGTTGACATAGGCGACGCCTAACCTATATCCTAAGTGAGGCAGTGAGCATAGGCAATGGTATAAGCGGTGCCTAACCTATCGCCTATGTTGATATAGGTGGCGCCTATGGCATCACTAATGTTTACATTGGCGTCGCCTAACCTATCGCCTAAGTGAGGCAGCGATCATAGGCAATGGTATAAGCGTCGCATAACCTATCGCCTATGTTGATATAGGCGGCGCCTAAGCGATCGCCTATGTTCACCTAGGCGGTGCCTAACCAATCACCAAATTGAGGCAGTGATCATAGGCAATGGTATAAGCGGCGCCTAACCTATCACCTATGTTGATATAAACGTCGCCTAAGCCATCGCCTATGTTTACATAGATGGAGACTAACCTATCGCCTATGTGAGAAAGTTAGCATAGGCAATGGAATAAGCGGCGACTAACCTGTCGCGTATGTTGATAAAGGCGGCACCTATTCCATCACCTATGTTGACCTAGGCGGTTCCTAACCAATCATCAAATTGTGGCAGTGAGCATAGGCAAAGGTATAAGCGTTGCCTAACCTATCTCCAATGTTGATATAAACGGCGCCTAATCCATCGCCTATGTTGACATAGACGAAGCCTAACCTATCGCCTATGTGAGAAAGTGCGCATAGGCAATGGTATAAGCGGTGCCTAAACTATCACCTATGTTGATATATGCGGCGCCTAAGACATCGCCTATATTGTCATAGGCGGCGCCTAACCTATCACCTAAGTGAGTCAATGAGCATAGGTAATAGTATTAGCGGCGCCTAACCTATCACCTATGTTGATATAGGTGGCGCCTAAGACATCGACTATGTTGACATAGGTGGCGCCTAACCTATCACCTAAGTGAGGCAGTAAGTATAGGCAATGGTATAAGAGACGCCTAACCTATCGCCTATGTTGATATAGGCGGCGCCTAAGACATCGCCTATGTTGACGTAGGCGGTGCCTAACCTATCGCCTATGTTGATATATGCGACGCCTAAGCCATCGTCTATGTTGACATAGGCGGCGCCTAATCTATCGCCTAAGTGAGGCAGTGAGCATAGGCATTGGTATAAGTGGCGCCTAATGTATCACCTATGTTGATTTAGGCGGTGCCTAAACCATCACCTATGTTGACATAGGCGGCGCCTAAACTATCGCCTAATTGAGGCAGTGAGCATAGGAAATGGTATAAGCGGAGCCTAACCTATCGCCTATGTTTATATAGGCGGCGCCTAAGCTATCGCTTAAGTTGACATAGGTGGCACCTAACCTATCGCCTAAGTGAGGCAGTGAGTATAGGTAATGGTATAAGCGGCGCCTAACCTATCCTCTATGTTGAAATAGGCGGCGCCTAAGCCATCACCTATGTTGACATAGGCGGTGCCTAACCTATCGCCTAAGTGAAGCACTGAGCATAGGCAATGGTATATGCGGCGCCTAACCTATCTCCTATGTTGATATAATGGGCGCGTATGGCATCGCCTATGTTGATGTAGGCGTCGCCTAACCTATCACCTAATTGAGACAGTGAGCATATGTAATGATATAAGAGGAGCCTAACCTATCGCCTATGTTTATATAGGCAGCGCCTAAGCCATTGCCTATGTTGACATAGGCGGCACCTAACCTATAGCCTAAGTGATGCAGCGAGCATAGGAAATAGTATAAGCGGCGCCTATCCTATTGCCTATGTCTATATAGGTGGCGCCTATGCCATCGCCTATGTTTACATAAGCTTCCCCTAACCTATCGCCTAATTGGGGTAGAGAGCATAGGCAATAGAATAAGAGGTGCCTAACGTATCGCCTATGTTGATTTAGGCGGCGCCTAAACCATCACCTATGTAACATAGGCGGCACCTAAGCTATCTCCTAAGTAAAGTTGTGAGCATATAAAATGGTATTAGCGGCTCCTTACCTATCACCTATGTTGATATAGGCGGCACCTAAGCCATCGCCTAAGTGAGGCAGCGAGCATATGAAATGTTATAAGCGGCGCCTAACCTATTGCCTATTTTTATATAGGCGGCGCCTAAGCGATCGCCTATGTTGAAATAGGCGGCGCCTAACCTATCGCCTATGTTGATATAGGCGACGCCAAAGCCATCGCCTATGTTGAGATAGGCGGCTCCTAACCTATAGCCTAAGTGAGGCAGTGAGCATAGGCAATGGTATAAGCGGTGACTAACCAATCGCCTATGTTGATATAGGTGGCGCCTATGGCATCACTTATGATTACATTGGCGTCGCCTAACCTATCGCCTAATGAGGCAGCGATCATAGGCAATGGTATAAGCGACGCATAACCTATCGCCTATGTTGATATAGGCGGCGCCTAAGCGATCGCCTATGTTCACCTAGGCGGTGCCTAACCAATCACCAAATTGAGGCAGTGAGCATAGGCAATGGTATAAGCGGGGCCTAACCTATCGCCTATGTTGATATAAACGACGCCTAAGCCATCGCCTATGTTGACATAGATGGAGACTAACCTATCGCCTATGTGAGAAAGTGAGCATAGGTAATGGATTAAGCGGCGACTAACCTGTCGCCTATGTTGATATAGGCGGCGCCTAATCCATCACCTATGTTGACCTAGGAGGTTCCTAACCAATCACCAAATTGAGGCAGTGAGCATAGGCAATGGTATAAGCGTTGCCTAATCTATCTCCAATATTGATATAAATGGCGCCTAAGCCATCGCCTATGTTGACATAGACGGAGCCTAACCTATCGCCTATGTGAGAAAGTGAGCATAGGACATGGTATAAGCGGTGCCTAAACTATCACCTATGTTGATATAGGCGGCGCCTAAGACATCGCCTATATTGTCATAGGCGGCGCCTAACCTATCGCTTAAGTTAGTCAATGAGCATAGGTAATGGTATTAGCGGCACCTAACCTATCACCTATGTTGATATAGGTGGTGCCTAAGACATCGCCTATGTTGACATAGGTGGCGCCTAACCTATCACCTAAGTGAGGCAGTAAGTATAGACAATGGTATAAGCGGCGCCTAACCTATCGCCTATGTTGATATAGGTGGCGCCTAAGACATCTCCTATGTTGACGTAGGCGGCGCCTAACCTATCGCCTATGTTGATATATGCGACACCTAAGACATCGTCTATGTTGACATAGGCGGCGCCTAATCTATCGCCTAAGTGATGGAGTTAGCATAGGCATTGGTATAAGTGGCGCCTAATGTATCACCTATGTTGATTTAGGCGGTGCCTAAGCCATTGCCAATGTTGACATAGGCGGTGCCTAACCTATCGCCTAAGTGAGGCAGTGAGCATAGGAAATGGTATAAGGGGAGCCTAACCTATCGCCTATGTTGATATAGGCGGCGCCTAAGCTATCGCTTATGTTGACATAGGCGGCAACTAACCTATCTCCTAAGTGAGGCAGTGAGTATAGGTAATGGTATAAGCGGCGCCTAACCTATCCCCTATGTTGATATAGGCGGTGCCTAAGCTATTGCCTACGTTGACATAGGCGGTGCCTAACCTATCGCCTAAGTGAAGCACTGAGCATAGGCAATGGTATAAGCGTCGCCTAACTTATTGCCTATGTTGAGGCAGTGAGCATAGGCAATGGTATATGCGGCGCCTAACCTATCACCTAACCTATAGCCTAAGTGAGGCGGTGAGCATAGTCAATGGTATAAGCGGCGCCTAACCTGACGCATAGGTTGGTATAGGCGGTGCCTAATCCATCGACTAAGTTAACATAGGCGGCACCTAACCTATCGCCTAAGTGAGGCAGTGAGCATAGGTAATGGTATTAGCGGCACCTAACCTATCACCAATGTTGATATAGGTGGTTCTTATTGAATCGCTTATGTTTACATAGGCGGCGCCTAACCTATCACCTAAGTGAGGCAGCGATCATAGGCAATGGTATAAGCGGCGCCTAACCTTTAGACTATGTTGATATACGTGGCGCCTAAGCCATTGCCTATGTTGATATATGCAGAGCCTAAGCCATCGCCTATGTTGATGTAGGCGGTGTCTAACGTATCGCAAAATTGTGGCAGTGAGCATAGGCAATGGTGTAAGCGGCGCCTAACCTATCTCCTGTGATGATATAGCCGGCACCTAAGCCATCACCTATATTGACATAGGTGGCACCTAACATATCACCTAAGTGAGGCAGGGAGCATAGGTAATGGTATGAACGTCTCCTAACGTATCGCCTATATTGATATTGGTGGCGCCTATGGAATATCATATGTTTACATAGGCGTAGCCTAACCTATCACCTTAGTGAGGTAGCAAGCATAGGAAACGGTATAAGCAGCGCCTAACCTATCGCCTTTGTTTATATAGGCGGCGCCTAAGCAATCTCCTATGTTGACATAGGTGGCGCCTAACCTATCGCCTAAGTGAGGCGGTCAGCATAGGCAATGGCATAAATGGCTCCTGACCTGTCGCCTATGTTGATACAGGCAGCGCCTAATCCATCGACTATGTTGACAGAGGCGGCACCTAACTTATCTCCTAAGTAAGGCAGTAAGCATAGGTAATGGTATAAGAGACGTCTAACCTATCGCCTATGTTGATATAGGTGGCGCTTATGGCATCACTTATGTTTACATTGGCGTCGCCTAACCTATCGCCTAAGTGAGGTAGCGATCATAGGCAATGGTATAAGTGGCGCATAACATTTCGCCTATGTTGATATAGGCGGCGCCTAAGCGATCGCCAATGTTCACCTAGGCGGTGCCTAACCAATCACAAAATTGAGTCAGTGACCATAGGCAATGGTATAACCGGCTCCTAACCTATCGGCTATGTTGATATAAACGGCGCCTAAGCCATCGCCTATGTTGACATAGACGGAGACTAACCTATCGCCTATGTGAGAAAGTGAGCATAGGCAATGGAATAAGCGGCGACTAACCTGTCGCCTATGTTGATATAGGCGGCGCCTAATCCATCACCTATGTTGACCTAGGCGGTGCCTAACCAATCACCAAATTGAGGCAGTGAGCATAGGCAATGGTATAAGCGTTGCCTAACCTATCTCCAATGTTGATATAAACGGCGCCTAAGCCATCGCCTATGTTGACATAGACGGAGCCTTACCTATCGCCTATGTGAGAAAGTAAGCATAGGCAATGGTATAAGCGGTGCCTAAACTATCACCTATGTTGATATAGGCGGCGCCTAAGACATCGCCTATATTGTCATAGGCGGCGCCTAACCTATCGCATAAGTGAGTCAATGAGCATAGGTAATGATATTAGCGGCGCCTTACCTATCACCTATGTTGATATAGGTGGCGCCTATGACATCGCCTATGTTGACATAAGTGGCGCCTAACCTATCACCTAAGTTAGGCAGTAAGTATAGGCAATGGTATAAGCGGGGCCTAACCTATCGCCTATGTTGATATAGGCGGCGCCTAAGACATCGCTTATATTGACGTAGGCGGCGCCTAACCTATCGCCTATGTTAATATATGCGACGCCTCAGCCATCGTCTATGTTGACATAAGCGGGGCCTAATCTATCGCCTAAGTGAGGCAGTGAGCATAGGCATTGGTATAAGTGGCGCCTAATGTATCACCTATGTTGATTTAGGCGGTGCCTAATCCATCGCCTATGTTGACATAGGCGGCGCCTAACCTATCGCCTAAGTGAGGCAGTGAGCATAGGAAATGGTATAAGCGGAGCCTAACCTATCGCCTATGTTGATATAGGCGGCACCTAAGCTATCGCTTATGTTGACATAGGTGGCACCTAACCTATCGCCTAAGTGAGGCAGTGAGTATAGGTAATGGTATAAGCGGCGCCTAACCTATCCCCTATGTTGATATAGGCGGCGCTTAAGCTATCGCCTATGTTGACATAGGCGGTGCCTAACCTATCGCCTAAGTGAAGCACTGAGCATAGGCAATGGTATAAGCGGCTCCTAACCTATCGCCTATGTTGAGGCAGTGAGCATAGGCAATGGTATATGCGTCTCCTAGCCTATTGCCTAACCTATCGCCTAATTGAGGCGGTGAGTATAGTCAATGGTATAAACGGCGCCTAACCTGTTGCATAGGTTGGTATAGGTGGTGCCTAATCCATCGACTAAGTTAACATAGGCGGCACCTAACCTATCGCCTAAGAGAGGTAGGGAGCATAGGTAATGGTATAAGCGGCACCTAACCTATCACCAATGTTGATATAGGTGGTTCTTATTGAATCGCTTATGTTTACATAGGCGGCGCCTAACCTATCGCCTAACCTATCGCCTAAGTGAGGCAGCGAGCATAGGCAATGGTATAAGCGGCGCCTAACCTTTAGCCTATGTTGATATACGTGGCGCCTAAGACATTGCCTATGTTGATATATGTAGCGCCTAAGCCATCACCTATGTTGACGTAGGCGGTGTCTAACGTATCGCCAAATTAAGGCAGTGAGCATAGGCAATGGTATAAGCGGCGCCTAACCTATCCCCTGTGTTGATATAGGCGGCACCTAAGCCATCGCCTATATTGACATTGGCGGCACCTAACATATCGCCTAAGTGAGGCAGTGAGCATAGGTAATGGTATAACCGTCTCCTAATCGAGCGCCTATATTGATATAGGTGGCGCCTATGGAATCTCATATGTTTACATAGGCGGAGCCTAATCTATCGCCTTAGTGAGGCAGCAAGCATAGAAAATGGTATATGCGGCACCTAACCTATCTCCTTTGTTGATATAGGCGGCGCCTAAGCAATCTCCTATGTTGACATAGGCGGCGCCTAACCTATCGCCTAAGTGAGGCGGTCAGCATAGGCAATTACATAAACGGCGCCTGACCTGTCCCCTATGTTGATATAGGCGACGCCTAATCCATTGACCATGTTGACATAGGCGGCACCTAACCTATCTCCTAAGTGAGGCAGTAAGCATAGGTAATGGTATAAGAGACGTCTAACCTATCGCCTATGTTGATATAGGTGGCGCTTATGGCATTACTTATGTTTACATTGGCGTTGCCTAACCTATCGCCTAAGTGAGGTAGCGATCATAGGCAATGGTATAAGTGGCGCATAACCTATCGCCTATGTTGATATAGGCGGCGCCTAAACGATCGCCAATGTTCACCTAGGCGGTGCCTAACCAATCACCAAATTGAGTCAGTGAGCAAAGGCAATGGTATAAGCGGCGCCTAACCTATCGCCTATGTTGATATAAACGGCGCCTAAGCCATCGCCTATGTTGACATAGACGGAGACTAACCTATTGCCTATGTGAGAAAGTAAGCATAGGCAATGGAATAAGCGGCGACTAACCTGTCGCCTATGTTGATATAGGTGGCGCCTAATCCATCACCTATGTTGACCTAGGCGGTGCCTAACCAATCACCAAATTGAGGCAGTGAGCATAGGCAATGGTATAAGCGTTGCCTAACCTATTTACAATGTTGATATAAACGGAACCTAAGCCATCGCCTATGTTGACATAGACGGAGCCTTACCTATCGCCTATGTGAGAAAGTGAGCATAGGCAATGGTATAAGCGGTGCCTAAACTATCACCTATGTTGATATAGGCGGCGCCTAAGACATCGCCTATATTGTCATAGGCGGCGCCTAACCTATCGCCTAAGTGAGTCAATGAGCATAGGTAATGGTATTAGCGGCGCCTTACCTATCACCTATGTTGATATAGGTGGCGCCTAAGACATCGCCTATGTTGACATAAGTGGCGCCTAACCTATCACCTAAGTTAGGCAGTAAGTATAGGCAATGGTGTAAGCGGCGCCTAACCTATCGCCTATGTTGATATAGGCAGAGCCTAAGACATCGCTTATGTTGACGTAGGCGGCGCCTAACCTATCGCCTATGTTAATATATGCGACTCCTCAGCCATCGTCTATGTTGACATAAGCGGGGCCTAATCTATCGCCTAAGTGAGGCAGTGAGCATAGGCATTGGTATAAGTGGCGCCTAATGTATCACCTATGTTGATTTAGGCGGTGCCTAATCCATTGCCTATGTTGACATAGGCGGCGCCTAACCTATCGCCTAAGTGAGGCAGTGAGCATAGGAAATGGTATACGCGGAGCCTAACCTATCGCCTATGTTGATATAGGCGGCACCTAAGCTATCGCTTATGTTGACATAGGTGGCACCTAACCTATCGCCTAAGTGAGGCAGTGAGTATAGATAATGATATAAGCGGCGCCTAACCTATCCCCTATGTTGATATAGGCGGCGCTTAAGCTATCGCCTATGTTGACATAGGCGGTGCCTAACCTATCGCCTAAGTGAAGCACAGAGCATAGGCAATGGTATAAGCGGCGCCTAACCTATCGCCTATGTTGAGGCAGTGAGCATAGGCAATGGTATATGCGTCTCCTAACCTATCGCCTAACCTATCGCCTATGTGAGGCGGTGAGTATAGTCAATGGTATAAGCGGCGCCTAACCTGTCGCATAGGTTGGTATAGGTGGTGCCTAATCCATCGACTAAGTTAACATAGGCGGCACCTAACCTATCGCCTAAGTGAGGTAGGGAGCATAGGTAATGGTATAAGCGGCACCTAACCTATCACCAATGTTGATATAGGTGGTTCTTATTGAATCGCTTATGTTTACATAGGCGGCGCCTAACCTATCGCCTAACCTATCGCCTAAGTGAGGCAGCGAGCATTGGAAATGGTATAAGCGGCGCCTAACCTTTAGCCTATGTTGATATACGTGGCGCCTAAGACATTGCCTATGTTGATATATGTAGCGCCTAAGCCATCACCTATGTTGACGTAGGCGGTGTCTAACGTATCGCCAAATTAAGGCAGTGAGCATAGGCAATGGTATAAGCGGCGCCTAACCTATCGCCTGTGTTGATATAGGCGGAACCTAAGCCATCGCCTATATTGACATACGCGGCACCTAACATATCGCCTATGTTAATATATGCGACGCCTCAGCCATCGTCTATGTTGACATAAGCGGGGCCTAATCTATCGCCTAAGTGAGGCAGTGAGCATAGGCATTGGTATAAGTGGCGCCTAATGTATCACCTATGTTGATTTAGGCGTTGCATAATCCATCGCCTATGTTGACATAGGCGGCGCCTAACCTATCGCCTAAGTGAGGCAGTGAGCATAGGAAATGGTATAAGCGGAGCCTAACCTATCGCCTATGTTGATAAAGGCGGCACCTAAGCTATCGCTTATGTTGACGTAGGTGGCACCTAACCTATCGCCTAAGTGAGGCAGTGAGTATAGGTAATGGTATAAGCGGCGCCTAACCTATCCCCTATGTTTATATAGGCGGCGCTTAAGCTATCGCCTATGTTGACATAGGCGGTGCCTAACCTATCGCCTAAGTGAAGAACTGAGCATAGGCAATGGTATAAGCGGCGCCTAACCTATCGCCTATGTTGAGGCAGTGAGCATAGGCAATGGTATATGCGTCTCCTAACCTATCGCCTAACCTATCGCCTAAGTGAGGCGGTGAGTATAGTCAATGGTATAAGCGGCGCCTAACCTGTCGCATAGGTTGGTATAGGTGGTGCCTAATCCATCGACTAAGTTAACATAGGTGGCACCTAACCTATCGCCTAAGTGAGGTAGGGAGCATAGGTAATGGTATAAGCGGCACCTAACCTATCACCAATGTTGATATAGGTGGTTCTTATTGAATCGCTTATGTTTACATAGGCGGCGCCTAACCTATCGCCTAACCTATCGCCTAAGTGAGGCAGAGAGCATAGGCAATGGTATAAGCGGCGCCTAACCTTTAGCCTATGTTGATATATGTGGCGCCTAAGACATTGCCTATGTTGATATATGTAGCGCCTAAGCCATCACCTATGTTGACGTAGGCGGTGTCTAACGTATCGCCAAATTAAGGCAGTGAGCATAGGCAATGGTATAAGCGGCGCCTAACCTATCGCCTGTGTTGATATAGGCGGCACCTAAGACATTGCCTATATTGACATAGGCGGCACCTAACATATCGCCTAAGTGAGGCAGTGAGCATAGGTAATGGTATAAACGTCTCCTAATCTAGCGCCTATATTGATATAGGTGGCGCCTATGGAATCTCATATGTTTACATAGGCGGAGCCTAATCTATCGCCTTAGTGAGGCAGCAAGCATAGAAAACGGTATATGCGGCGCCTAACCTATCGCCTATGTTAATATATGCGACTCCTCAGCCATCGTCTATGTTGACATAAGCGGGGCCTAATCTATCGCCTAAGTGAGGCAGTGAGCATAGGCATTGGTATAAGTGGCGCCTAATGTATCACCTATGTTGATTTAGGCGGTGCCTAATCCATTGCCTATGTTGACATAGGCGGCGCCTAACCTATCGCCTAAGTGAGGCAGTGAGCATAGGAAATGGTATACGCGGAGCCTAACCTATCGCCTATGTTGATATAGGCGGCACCTAAGCTATCGCTTATGTTGACATAGGTGGCACCTAACCTATCGCCTAAGTGAGGCAGTGAGTATAGATAATGATATAAGCGGCGCCTAACCTATCCCCTATGTTGATATAGGCGGCGCTTAAGCTATCGCCTATGTTGACATAGGCGGTGCCTAACCTATCGCCTAAGTGAAGCACAGAGCATAGGCAATGGTATAAGCGGCGCCTAACCTATCGCCTATGTTGAGGCAGTGAGCATAGGCAATGGTATATGCGTCTCCTAACCTATCGCCTAACCTATCGCCTATGTGAGGCGGTGAGTATAGTCAATGGTATAAGCGGCGCCTAACCTGTCGCATAGGTTGGTATAGGTGGTGCCTAATCCATCGACTAAGTTAACATAGGCGGCACCTAACCTATCGCCTAAGTGAGGTAGGGAGCATAGGTAATGGTATAAGCGGCACCTAACCTATCACCAATGTTGATATAGGTGGTTCTTATTGAATCGCTTATGTTTACATAGGCGGCGCCTAACCTATCGCCTAACCTATCGCCTAAGTGAGGCAGCGAGCATTGGAAATGGTATAAGCGGCGCCTAACCTTTAGCCTATGTTGATATACGTGGCGCCTAAGACATTGCCTATGTTGATATATGTAGCGCCTAAGCCATCACCTATGTTGACGTAGGCGGTGTCTAACGTATCGCCAAATTAAGGCAGTGAGCATAGGCAATGGTATAAGCGGCGCCTAACCTATCGCCTGTGTTGATATAGGCGGAACCTAAGCCATCGCCTATATTGACATACGCGGCACCTAACATATCGCCTATGTTAATATATGCGACGCCTCAGCCATCGTCTATGTTGACATAAGCGGGGCCTAATCTATCGCCTAAGTGAGGCAGTGAGCATAGGCATTGGTATAAGTGGCGCCTAATGTATCACCTATGTTGATTTAGGCGTTGCATAATCCATCGCCTATGTTGACATAGGCGGCGCCTAACCTATCGCCTAAGTGAGGCAGTGAGCATAGGAAATGGTATAAGCGGAGCCTAACCTATCGCCTATGTTGATAAAGGCGGCACCTAAGCTATCGCTTATGTTGACGTAGGTGGCACCTAACCTATCGCCTAAGTGAGGCAGTGAGTATAGGTAATGGTATAAGCGGCGCCTAACCTATCCCCTATGTTTATATAGGCGGCGCTTAAGCTATCGCCTATGTTGACATAGGCGGTGCCTAACCTATCGCCTAAGTGAAGAACTGAGCATAGGCAATGGTATAAGCGGCGCCTAACCTATCGCCTATGTTGAGGCAGTGAGCATAGGCAATGGTATATGCGTCTCCTAACCTATCGCCTAACCTATCGCCTAAGTGAGGCGGTGAGTATAGTCAATGGTATAAGCGGCGCCTAACCTGTCGCATAGGTTGGTATAGGTGGTGCCTAATCCATCGACTAAGTTAACATAGGTGGCACCTAACCTATCGCCTAAGTGAGGTAGGGAGCATAGGTAATGGTATAAGCGGCACCTAACCTATCACCAATGTTGATATAGGTGGTTCTTATTGAATCGCTTATGTTTACATAGGCGGCGCCTAACCTATCGCCTAACCTATCGCCTAAGTGAGGCAGAGAGCATAGGCAATGGTATAAGCGGCGCCTAACCTTTAGCCTATGTTGATATATGTGGCGCCTAAGACATTGCCTATGTTGATATATGTAGTGCCTAAGCCATCACCTATGTTGACGTAGGCGGTGTCTAACGTATCGCCAAATTAAGGCAGTGAGCATAGGCAATGGTATAAGCGGCGCCTAACCTATCGCCTGTGTTGATATAGGCGGCACCTAAGCCATTGCCTATATTGACATAGGCGGCACCTAACATATCGCCTAAGTGAGGCAGTGAGCATAGGTAATGGTATAAACGTCTCCTAATCTAGCGCCTATATTGATATAGGTGGCGCCTATGGAATCTCATATGTTTACATAGGCGGAGCCTAATCTATCGCCTTAGTGAGGCAGCAAGCATAGAAAACGGTATATGCGGCGCCTAACCTATCTCCTTTGTTGATATAGGCGGCGCCTAAGCAATCTCCTATGTTGACATAGGTGGCGCCTAACCTATCGCCTAAGTGAGGCGGTCAGCATAGGCAATTACATAAACGGCGCCTGACCTGTCGCCTATGTTGATATAGGCGACGCCTAATCCATTGACCATGTTGACATAGGCGGCGCCTAACCTATCTCCTAAGTGAGGCAGTACGCATAGGTAATGGTATAAGAGGCACCTAACCTATCGCCTATGTTGATATAGGTGGACCTATGGCATCACTTATGTTTACATTGGCGTCGCCTAACCTATCGCCTAAGTGAGGTAGCGATCATAGGCAATGGTATAAGCGGCACATAACCTATCGCCTATGTTGATATAGGCGGCGCCTAAGCGATCACCTATATTGACCTAGGCGGTGCCGAACGAATCACCAAATTGTGGTAGTGAGCATAGGCAATGGTATAAGCGGCGCCCAACCTATCGCCTATGTTGATATAAACGGCGCCTAAGCCATCGCCTATGTTGACATAGACGGAGACTAACCTATCGCCTATGTGAGAAAGTGAGCATAGGCAATGGAATAAGCGGCGACTAATCTGTCGCCTATGTTTATATTGGCGGCGCCTAATCCATCACCTATGTTGGCCTAGGCGGTGCCTAACTAATCACCAAACTGAGGTAGTGAGCATACGCAATGGTATAAGTGTTGCCTAACCTATCTCCAATGTTTATATAAATGGCGCCTAAGCCATCCCCTATGTTGACATAGACGGAGCCTAACCTATCGCCTATGTGAGAAAGTGAGCATAGGAAATGGTATAAGCGGTTGCTAAACTATCACCTATGTTGATATAGGCGGCGCCTAAGACATCGCTTATATTGTTATAGGCGGCGCCTAACCTATCGCCTAAGTGAGTCAATGAGCATAGGTAATGGTATTAGCGGTGCCTAACCTATCAGCTATGTTGATATAGGTGGCGCCTAAGATTTGCCTATGTTGTCATAGGTGGCGCCTAACCTATCACCTAAGTGAGGCAGTAAGTATAGGCAATGGTATAAGCACCGCCTAACCTATCGCCTATGTTGATATAGGCGGCGCCTAAGACATCGCCTATGTTGACGTAGGCGGCGCCTAACCTATCGCCTATGTTGATATATGAGACGCCTAAGCCATCGTCTATGTTGACATAGGCGGCGCCTAATCTATCGCCTAAGTGAGGCAGTGAGCATAGGCATTGGTATAAGCGGTGCCTAACCTATCGCCTAAGTGAGGCAGCAAGCATAGGAAAAGGTATAAGCAGAGCCTACCCTATTGCCTATGTTGATATACATGGCGCCTAAGCCATCGCCTATGTTGATATACATGGCGCCTAAGCCATCGCCTATGTTTATATAGGCGGCGGCTAACCTATCGCCTAAGTTAGGCAGTAAGCATAGGCAATTGTATAAGAGGCCCCTTACCTAATGCCTATCTTGATATAGGCGGCGCCTAAGCCATCGCCTATATTGATGTAGGCGGTGCCTAACCTATCTCCTAATTGAGGCAGTGATCATAGGCAGTGGTATAAGCGGCACCTAACCTAAAGTTTTTGTTGATATAGGCGGCGCCTAAGCCATTGCCTATATTGACAAAGACGGATCCTAACCTATCGCCTATGTTGATATAGACGACGCCTAAGCCATCGCCTATGTTGACATAAGCAGTGCCTAACCTATCGCCTAATTGAGGCAGTAAGCATAGGCAATGCTATAAGCGGCGCCTAACCTATCGCCTATGTTGATATAGGTGGCGCATATCCCATTACCTATGTTGAACTAAGTGGAGCCTAACCTATCGCCTATGTGAGGAAGTGAGCATAGGCAATGGTATAAGCGGCGCCTAACCTATCGCCTATGTCGATATAGGCGGTGCCTAAGCCATCGCCTAAGTTGATATAGGCGACACATAAGCCATCGCCTAAGTAAGGCAGAGCGCATAGACAATGGTATAAGCGGTGCCTAACCTATCGCCTATGTTGACATAGGCGGCGCCTAACCTATCGCCTAAGTGAGGCACTGAGCATAGACAATGGTCTAAGCGGTGCCTAACCTATCACCTATGTTTATATAGGTAGCGCCTAAGCCATCGCCTATGCTGACATAGGCGTCGCCTAACCTATCGCCTAAGTGAGGCAGTGAGCATAGACAATCGAATAGGCGGCGCCTAACCTATAACCTATGTTGATATAGGCGGCACCTAAGCCATCGCCTAAGTGAGCCAGTGAGCATAGGCAATGGTATAAGCGGTGCCTAACCTATTGCCTATGTTGATATAGGCGGCGCCTAAGCGATCGCCTATGTTTACATAGGCGGCACCTAACCTATCTCCTAAGTGAGGGGGTGAGCATAGGCAATGGTATAAGCGGCGCCTAACCTTTCGCATAGGTTGGTATAGGCGGTGCCTAATCCATCGACTATGTTCAAATTGGCAGCACCTAACCTATCGCCTAAGTGAGGCACTGAGGATAGGTAATGGAATAAGCGGCGCCTAACCTATCACCAATGTTGATATAGGTGGCTCCTATGGCATCTCTTATGTTTACAGAGGCGGCGCCTAACCTATCGCCTAAGTGAGGAAGCGATCATAGGCAATGGTATAAGCGGCGCCTAACCTATAGCCTATGTTAATATACGTGGCGCCTATGCCATTTCCTATGTTTATTTATGCGGCGCCTAACCTATCGTCTAAGTGAGGCAGTAAGCATAGGGAATGGTATATGCGGCGCCTAACGTATCCCCTATGTTGATATATGCGACGCCTAAGCCATCGCCTATGTTGACGTAGGCGGTGCCTAACGTATCCCCAAATTGAGGAAGTAAGCATAGGCAATGGTATAACAGGCGCCTAACCTATCACCTATGTTAATATAGGTTTAGCCTAAGCTATCCCCTATATTGACATAGGCGACACCTAACCTATCGCCTAAGTGAGGCAGTGAGCATAGGTAATGGTATAAGCGGCGCCTAACCTATCGCCTATATTGATATAGGTGGCACCTATGGAATCTCCTATGTTTACATAGGCGGCGCCTAACCTATCGCCTTAGTGAGGCAGCAATCATAGGCAACGGTAGAAGCGGCGCCTAACCTATCGCCTATGTTGATATAGGCTGCGCCTAAGAGACCTCCTATGTTGACATACGTGGTGCCGAACCTATCGCCTAAGTGAGGCGGTGAGCATAGGCAATGGCATAAGCGGCGCCTAACCTGTCGCCAATGTTGATATAGGCGGCGCCTAATCCATCGACTATGTTGACATAGGCGGCGCCTAACCTATCGCCTAAGTGAGACAGTGAGCATACGTAATGGTATAAGAGGCACCTAACCTATCCCCTATTTTTATATAGGTGGCTCCTATGGCATCGCTTATGTTTACATAGGCGGCACCTAATATATCGCCTAACCTATCCCATATGTTGACATACGTGGTGCCTTAGCGATTGCCTATGCTTATATATGCGGCGCCTAACCTATCGCATAAGTGAGGCAGTAAGCATTGGCAATGCTATAAGCGGCGCCTAACCTATCGCCTATGTTGATATAGGCGGCACCTAATCCATCGCATCTGTTGACATAGGAGGCACCTAACCTAGCGCCTAAGTGAGGCAGTGAGCATAGGTAATGGTATAAGCGGAGTCTACCCTATCGCCTATGTTGATATAGGTGGAGCCTATGGTGTTGCCTATTTTTACAAAGGCACCGCCTAACCTATCGCCTATGTGAGGCAGCAAGCATAAGCAATGGTATAAGCGATGCCTAACCTAACGCCTATGGTGATATAGGCGGCGCCTAAGCTATAACCTATGTTGACATAGGCGGTGCCTAACCTATCGCCTAAGTGACGCAGTGAGCATAGGCAATGGTATAAGAGGCGCCTAACCTATCGCATATGTTGATAAAGGCGGCGCCTATGCCATTGCCTATGTTGACATAGACGGAGCCTAACCTATCGCCTATGTTGATATAGACGGCGCCTAAGCCATCGCCTATGTTGACACAGGCAGAGCCTAACCTATCGCCTATGTGAGGTAGTGAGCATAGGCAATGGAATAAGCAGTGCCTAACCTATCGCCTATGTTGATATAGTCAGCGCATATGCCATCGCCTATGTTGACATAGGCGGCGCCTAACTTATCGACTAAGTGAGGCAGTAAGCATAGGCAATGGTATAAGCGGCGCCAAACCTATCGCCTATGTTGATATTGGTGGCGCCTAAGCCACCACCTATGTTGACATTGGCGGAGCCTAACCTATCGCCTATATGAGGCAGTGAGCATTGGCAATGGAATAATTGGCGCCTAACCTATCGCCTATGTTGATATAGGCGGCGCCTATGCCATCGCCTGTGTTGACAAACGCTGCACCTAACCTATCGCCTAAAGGAGGCAGTGAGCATAGGCAATGGTATAAGCGGAGCCTAACCTATCGCCTATATTGATATAGGTGGCGCCTAAGCCATCACCTATGTTGACATGGACGGAACCTAACCTATCGCCTATGTTGATATAGACGCCGCCTAAGCCATCGCCTATGTTGACATAGGCGGAGCCTAACCTATCGCCTATGTGAGGCAGTGAGCATAGGCAATGGAATAAGCATTGACTAACCTATCGCCTATGTGAGGCAGTGAGCATAGGTAATGGAATAAGCGGCGCCTAACCTATCGCCTATGTTGATATAGGCGACGCCTATGCCATCGCCTATGTTGACATAGGCGGCGCCTAACCTATCGCCTAAGTGAGGCAGTGAGCATAGGTAATGGTATAAGTGGCGCCTAACCTATCGCCTATGTTGATATAGGTGGTGCCTATGGCATTGCCTATGTTTACATAGGCGGCGCCTAACCAATCGCATAAGTGAGGCAGTGAGCATAGGCAATGGTATAAGCGGCGCCTAACCTATCGCCTATGTTGATATAGAAGGAGCCTAAACGATCGCCTATGATAACATAGGTGTCACCTATCCTATCGCCAAAGTGTGGCACTGAGCATAGGCAATTGTATAAGCATCACCTAACCTATCACCTATGTTGATATAGGCAGCGCCTAAGCCATCGCCTATATTGACATAGGCGGTGCTAACCAATTGCCTAAGTGAGGTAGTGAGCATAGACAATGGTATAAGCGGTGCCTAACCTATCGCCTATGTTGATATAGGCGACACCTATGCCATCGCCTAAGTGAGGAGGTGATCATTGCCAATGGTATAAACGGTGCCTAACCTATCGCCTATGTTGATATAGGCAGCGCCTAAGCCATCGCCTATGTGAGGCAGTTAGTATAGGCAATGGTATAAGCGGTGAATAACCTATCACCTATGTTAATATAGGCGGAACCTAAGCGATCGCCCATGTTGACATAGGCGGCGCCTAACCTATCTCCTAAGTGAGGCGGTCACCATAGGCAATGGTTTAAGCGGCGCCTAACCTGTCGCCTATGTTGGTATAGGCGGCGCCTAATCCATCGTCTATGTTGACATAGGCGGCACCTAACCTATCGCCTAAGTGAGGCAGCGAGTATAGGCAATGGTATAAGGGACGCCTAATCTATCGCCTAAGTGAGGCAGCGAGCATAGGCAATGGTATAAGCGGCACCTAACCTATCGCGTATGTAGATATAGGTGGTGCCTAAGACATCGCCTATGTTGACGTAGGCGGTGCCTAACTTATCGCCTAATTGAGGCAGTGAGCATAGGTAATGGTATAAGCATCGCCTAACCTATCGCTTATGTTGATATAGGCGGCGCCTAAGCCATCGCCTATATTGACATAGGCAGCACCTAACCTATCGCCTAACTGAGGCAGTGAGCATAGGTAATGGTATAAATATCGCCTAACCTATCGCCTATGTTGATATAGGCGGATCCTAAGCGATCGCCCATGTTGACATAGGCGGCACCTAACCTCTCTCCTAAGTGTGGGGGTGAGCATAGGCAATGGTATAAGCGGCGCCTAACCTGTCGCCTATGTTGATATAGGTCGTGCCTGTGGCATCGCTTATGTTTACATAGGCGGCGCCTAAGCCATCCCCTAAGTGAGCCAGTTAGCATAGGCAATGGTATATGCGGCGCCTAACCTATCTCTTATGTTGATATAGGCGGAGCCTATGTGATCACCCATATTGTCATAGGCGGCGCCTAACCTATCTCCTAAGTGAGGCGGTGAGCATAGGCAATGTAATAAGAGGCGCCTAACCTGTCGTCTATGTTGGTATAGGCGGCGCCTAATACATCGACTATGTTGACATAGGCAACACCTAACCTATCGTCTACGTAAAGCAGTGAGCATAGGTAATGGTATAAGCAACGCGTAACCTATCTCCAATGTTGATATACGTGGGGCCTATGGCATCGCTTATGTTTACATAGGCGGCGCCTAACCTATCGCCTAAGTTAGGCAGCGAGTATTTGCAATGGTATAAGCGGTGCCAAACCTATTGCCTATGTTGACATACGTGGCACCTAAGCCATTACCTATGTTTATATATGTGGCGGCTAACCTATCGCATAAGTGAGGCAGTAAGCATAGGAAATGGTATAAGCGACCCCTAACATGTCCCCTATGTTGATATAGGCGGCGCCTAATCCATTTCATATGTTGACATAGGCGGCACCTAACCTATCGCCTAAGGCAGTGAGCATAGGTAATGGTATAAGCGGAGCCTAACCTATCGCCTATGTTTATATAGGTGGTGCCTATGGCATCGTCTATATTTACATAGGCGGCGCCTAACCTATCGCGTAAGTGAGGCAGTGATCATAGGCAATGGTATAAACGGCGCCTAACCTATCGCCTATGTTGATATAGGAGGTGCCTAAACCATCGCCTATGTTAACATAGTTGGCGCCTAGCCTATCGCCAAAGTGAGGCACTGAGCATAGGCAATGGTCTAAGCGGCGCCTAACCTATCTCCTATGTTGATATAGGTGGCGCCTATGGCATCTCCTATGTTTACATAGGTGGCGCGCAACCTATCGCCTTAGTGAGGCAGCAAGCATAGGAAATGGTATAAGTGGCGCCTAACCTATCGTGTATGTTGATATAGGCGGCGCCAAACCCATCACCTATGTTGACATAGGCGGCGCCTAACCTATCGCCTAAGTGAGGTAGTGAGCATAGACAATGGTATAAGCGGCACCTAACCTATCGCCTATGTTGATATAGGAGACACCTATTCCATCGCCTAAGTGAGGCTGCGAGCATAGCCAATGGTATAAGCGGCGCCTAAACTATCGCCTATGTTGATATAGGCGCCGCCTAAGCGATCGCCTTTGTTGTCTTAGGCGGCGTCTAATCTATCGCCTAAGTAAGGTGGTGAGCATAGGCAATGGTATAAGCGGTGCATAACCTATCGCCTATGTTGATATAGGTGGCGCCTAAGCCATTGTCTATGTTGACATAAACCGAGACTAACATATCGCCAAAGTGAGAAAGTGAGCATAGGTAATGGTATAAGTGGCGCCTAACCTAGCGCCTATGTTGATATAGGCGGCGCCTAACCTATCGCCTTAGTGAGGCAGCAAGCATTGGCAATGGTATAAGCGGCGCCTAACCTATCGCCTATGTTGATATAGGCGGCGCCTAAGCGATCGCCTATGTTGACATAGGCGGTGCCTAACCTATCTCCTAAGTGAGGCATTGAGAATAGGCAATGGTATAAGCGGCGCCTAACCTGTTGCCTATGTTGATATAGGCGGCACCTAATCCATCGACTATGTTGACATAGCCGGCACCTAACCTATCGCCTAAGTGAGGCAGTGAGCATAGGTAATGGTATAAGCGGAGCCTAACCTATCGACTATGTTGATATAGGTGGCGCCTATGGCATCGTTTATGTTTAGATAGACGACGTCTTCGCTATCGCCTAAATGAGGCAGCGAGCATAGGCAATAGTATAAGAGGGGCCTAACTTATCGCCTATGTTGACGTACGTGGCGCCTAAGGCATTGCCTATGTTTATATATGCGGCACCTAACCTATCGCCTAAGTGAGGCAGTAAGCATAGGCAATGGAATAAGCAGCGCCTAACCTGTCGCCTATGTTGATATAGGCGGCGCCTAATCCATCGCATATGTTGACATAGGCGTCACCTAACCTATAATCTAAGTGAGGCAGTGAGCATAGGTAATGGTATAAGCGGCACCTAACCTATCGCCTATGTTGATATAGGTGGCACCTATGGCATCGCCTATGTTTACATAGGCGGCGCCTAACCTATCGCCTAAGAGAGGTAGCAAGCATTGGCAATGGTATAAGCAATGCCTAACCTATCGCCTATGTTGATATACGTGGCTCCTGAGCCATTGCCTATGTTTATATATGTGGAGCCTAACCTATCGCCTAAGTGAGGCAGTAAGCATAGGCAATGCTATAAGCGGTGCCAAACATAGCGCCTATGTTGATATAGGCGGTGCCTAAGCCATCGCCTATGTTTACGTAGGTGGTGCCTAACCTATCGCCTCATTGAAGCAGTGAGCATAGGCAATGGTATAAGCGGCGCCTAGCCTATCGCCTATGTTTTTATAGGCGGTGCTTAATCCATTGCCAATGTTGACATAGACGGAGCCTAACCTATTGCCTAAGTGAGGCAGTGAGAATAGGCAATGGTATAAGTGGCGCATAACCTATCGCCTATGTTGATATAGGAGGCGCCTAAACCAACGCCTATGTTAACATAGGCGGCATCTAATCTATCGCCAAATTGAGGCACTGAGCATAGGCAATTGTATAAGCGGTGCCTAACCTATCGCCTATGTTTATATAGGCAGCGCCTAATCCATCGCCTATGTTGACATAGGCGGCGCCTAACCTGTCACCTAAGTGAGGTAGTGAGCATAGAAAATGGTATAAGCGGAGCCTAACCTATCGCCTATGTTGATATAGGAGGCACCTAAGCCATCTCCTAAGTAAGGTAGAGAGCATAGCCAATGGTATAAGCAGCGCCTAACCTATCGCCTATGTTGATTGAGGTGGTGCCTAAGAGATCACCTATGTTAAAACAGGCAGCACCTAACGTATCGTCTAAGTAAGGCGGTGAGCATAGGCAATGGTATTAGCGGTGCATAACCTTTCGCCTATGTTGATATAGGTGGCGCCTAAGCCATTGCCTATGTTGACATAGACGGAGCCTAACCTATCACCTAAGTGAGGCAGTGAGCATAGGTAATGGTATAGGCGACACCTAACCTATCTCCTATGTTGATATAGGTGGCGCCTAAGCCATTACCTATATTGACATAGAAGGCGCCTAACCTATCGCCTAAGTGAGGCAGTGAGCATAGGCAATGGTAAAAGCAGTGCCTAACCTAACGCCTATGTTGATATAGACGGTGCCTAAGACATCGCCTATGTTGACTTAGGTGGTGCCTAACCTATCGCCTAATTAAGGCAGTGAGCATAGGATATGGTATAAGCGGCGCCTAACCTATCGCCTAAGTTGATATAGGTGGCGCCTAATCCATCACCTATGTTGACATATGCGGAGCCTAACCTATTACCTATGTAAGGCAGTAAGCATAGGTAATGGTATAAGCGGCGCCTAACCTATCGCCTATGTTGATATAGGTGGCACCTATGGCATCGCCTATGTTTACATAGGCTGCGCCTAACCTATCAGCTAAGTGAGGTAGCAAGCATTGGCAATGGTATAAGCAACGCCTAACCTATCGCCTATGTTGATATACGTGGCGCCTAAGCCCTTGCCTATGTTTATATATGTGGCGCCTAACCTATCGCCTAAGTGAGGCAGTAAGCATAGGCAATGCTATAAGCGGTGCCAAACTTAATGCCTATGCTGATCTAGGCGGTGCCTAAGCCATCGCCTATGTTTACGTAGGTGGTGCCTAATCTATCGCCTAATTGAAGCAGTGAGCATAGGCAATTGTATAAGCGGCGCCTAGCCTATCGCCTATGTTTATATAGGCGGTTCTTAAGCCATTGCCTATGTTGACATAGACGGAGCCTAACCTATCGCCTAAGTAAGGTAGTGAGCATAGACAATGGTATAAGCGGCGACTAACCTATCGCCTATGTTGATATAGGAGACACCTATTCCATCGCCTATGTGAGGCTGTGACCATAGCCAATGGTATAAGAGGCGCCTAACCTATCGCCTATGTTGATATAGGCGCCGCCTAAGAGATCGCCTATGTTGTCTTAGGCGGCGTCTAACCTATGGCCTAAGTAAGGCGGTGTGCATGAGCAATGGTATAAGCGGTGCATAACCTATCGCCTATGTTGATATAGGTGGCGCCTAAGCCATTGTCTATGTTGACATAAACCGTGCCTAACATATCGCCTAAGTGCGAAAGTGAGCATAGGTAATGGTATAAGCGGCGCCTAACCTAGCGCCTATGTTGATATAGGTGGCGCCTAAGCCATCACCAATGTTGACATAGAAGGCGCCTAACCTATCGCCTAAGTGTGGCAGAGAGAATAGGCAATGGTATAAGCGGCGCCTAACCTATCGCCTATGTTGATATAGGTGGCTCCTATCGCATATCCTATGAGTACATAGGCGGCCCCTAACCTATCGCCTTAGTGAGGCAGCAAGCATAGGCAATGGTATAACAGGCGCCTAACCTATCGCCTATGTTTATATAGGCGGCACCTAAGCGATCACCTATGTTTAAATAGGCGGTGCCTAACCTATCGCAAAATTGAGGCAGTGATCATAGGCAATGGTCAAAGCGGCGCCTAACCTATCTCCTATGTTGATGTAGGCGGTGCCTAATCCATCGCCTATGTTGACATAGGCGGCACCTAACCTATTGCCTAGGTAAGGCAGTGAGCATAGGTAATGGTATAAGCGGCACCTAACCTATCGCCTATGTGGATATAGGTGGCGCCTATGACATCTCTTATGTTTACATAGGCGGCGCCTAACCTATCGCCTTAGTGAGGCAGCAAGCATAGGCAATGGTATAAGCGGCACCTAACCTATCGCCTATGTTGATATAGGCGGCGCCTAACCTATCTCCTAAGTAAGGCGGTAAGAATAGGCAATGGTATAAGCGACGCCTAACCTGTTGCCTATGTTGATATAGGCGGCACCTAATCCATCGACTATGTTGTCATAGACGGCCCCTAACCTATCGCCTAAGTGAGGCAGTGAGCATAGGTAATGGTATAAGCGGAGCCTAACCTATCGACTATGTTGATATAGGTGGCGCCTATGGCATCGTTTATGTTTACATAGACGACGTATAACCTATCGCCTAAATGAGGCAGCGAGCATAGGCAATGGTATAAGCGGGGCCTAACTTATCGCCTATGTTGACGTACGTGGCGCCTAAGCCATTGCCTATGTTTATATATGCGGTACCTAACCTATCGCCTAAGTGAGGCAGTAAGCATAGGCAATGGTATAAGCAGCGCCAAACCTGTCGCCTATGTTGATATAGGCGGCGCCTAATCCATCGCATATGTTGTCATAGGCGTCACCTAACCTATCATATAAGTGAGGTAGTGAGCATAGGTAATGGTATAAGCGGCGCCTAACCTATCGCCAATGTTGATATAGGTGGCTCCTAATCCATCACCTATGTTGACATAGGTGGAGCCTAACCTATTACCTATGTGAGGCAGTGAGCATAGGTAATGGTATAAGCGGCGCCTAACCTATCGCCTATGTTGATATAGGTGGCACCTATGGCATCGCCTATGTTTACATAGGCGGCGCCTAACCTATCGCCTAAGTGAGGTAGCAAGCATTGGCAATGCTATAAGCAGTGCCAAACTTAACGCCTATGTTGATATAGGCAGTGCCTAAGCCATCGCCTATGTTTACGTAGGTGGTGCCTAACCTATCGCCTAATTGAAGCAGTGAGCATACGCAATGGTATAAGCGGCACCTAGCCTATCGCCTATGTTTATATAGGCGGTGCTTAAGCCATTGCCTATGTTGACATAGACGGAGCCTAACCTATCGCCTAAGTGAGGCAGTGAGAATAGGCAATGGTATAAGTTGCGCCTAACCTATCGCTTATGTTGATATAGGAGGCGCCTAAACCAACGCCTATGTTAACATAGGCGGCATCTAATCTATCGCCAAATTGAGGCACTGAGCATAGGCAATTGTATAAGCGGTGCGTAACCTATCGCCTATGTTGATATAGGCAGCGCCTAAGCCATCGCCTATGTTGACATAGGCGGCGCCTAACCTATCACCTAAGTGAGGTAGTGAGAATAGAAAATGTTATAAGCGGAGCCTAACCTATCCCCAATGTTCATATAGGCAGAACCTAAGCCATCGCCTAAGTAAGGTAGAGAGCATAGCCAATGGTATAAGCGGCTCCTAACCTATCGCCTATGTTGATAGAGGTGGCGCCTAAGAGATCACCTATGTTAAAACAGGTGGCACCTAACCTATCGTCTATGTAAGGAGGTGAGCATAGGCAATGGTATAAGCGGCGCATAACCTATCGTCTATGTTGATATACGTGGCGCCTAAGCCATTGCCTATGTTGACATAGACGGAGCCTAACCTATCACCTATGTGAGGCAGTGAGCATAGGTAATGGTATAAGCGACACCTAACCTATCTCCAATGTTGATATAGGTGGCGCCTAAGCCATCACCTATGTTGACATAGAAGGCGCCTAACCTATCGCATAAGTGAGGCAGTGAGCATAGGCAATGCTAAAAGCGGTGCCTAACCTATCGTCTATGTTGACATAGACGGTGCCTAAGACATCGCCTATGTTGACATAGGCGGTGCCTAACCTATCGCCTAATTGAGGCAGTGAGCATAGGATATGGTATAAGGAGTGCCTAACCTATCGCCTATGTTGATATAGGTGGCGCCTAAGCCATCACCTATGTTGACATAGGCGGAGCCAATCCTATTACCAATGTGAGGCAGTGAGCATAGGTAATGGTATAAGTGGCGCCTAACCTATCGCCTATGTTGATATAGGTGGCACCTATGGCATCGCCTATGTTTACATAGGCGACGCCTAACCTATCGCCTAAGTGAGGTAGCAAGCATTGGCAATGGTATAAGCAACGCCTAACCTATCGCCTATGATGATATACGTGGCTCCTAAGCCATTGCCTATGTTTATATATGTGGGGCCTAACCTATCGCCTAAGTGAGGCAGTAAGCATAGGCAATGCTATAAGCGGTGCCAAACGTAACGCCTATGTTGATATAGGTGGTGCCTAAGTCATCGCCTATGTTTACGTAGGTGGTGCCTAACCTATCGCCTAGTTGAAGCAGTGAGCATAGGCAACGGTATAAGCGGCGCCTAGCCTATCGCCTATGTTTATATAGGCGGGGCTTAAGCCATTGCCTATGTTGACATAGACGGAGCCTAACCTATCGCCTAAGTGAGGAAGTGGGTATAGGAAATGGTATAAGTGGCGCCTAACCTATCGTCTATGTTGATATAGGAGACGCCTAAACCAACGCCTCTGTTAACATAGGCGGCATCTAATCTATCGCCAAATTGAGGCACTGAGCATAGGCAATTGTATAAGCGGAGCCTAACCTATCGCCTATGTTGATATAGGCGGCACCTAAGCCATCGCCTAAGTAAGGCAGAGAGCATAGCGAATGGTATTAGCGACGCCTAACCAATCGCCTATGTTGATACAGGTGGCGCCTAAGAGATCACCTATGTTAAAACAGGCGGCACCTAACCTATCGTCTAAGTAAGGCGGTGAGCATAGGCAATGGTATAAGCGGCGCATAACCTATCGCCTATGTTGATATAGGCAGCACCTAAGCCATTGCCTGTGTTTATATATGTGGCGCCTAACCTATCGCCTAAGTGAGGCAGTAAGCATAGGCAATGCTATAAGCGGTGTTAAACTTAACGCCTATGTGGAGATAGACGTTGCCTAAGCCATCGCCTATGTTTACATAGGTAGTGCCTAACCTATCGCCTAATTGAAGTAGTGAGCATAGGCAATGGTATAAGCGGTGCCTAGCCTATCGCCTATGTTTATATAGGCGGTGCTTAAGCCATTGCCTATGTTGACATAGACGGAACCTAACCTATCGCCTAAGTGAGGCAGTGAGAATAGGCAATGGTATAAGTGGCGCCTAACTTATCGCCTATGTTTATATAGGAGGCGCCTAAACCAACGCCTATGTTAACATAGGCGGCATCTAATCATCGCCAAATTGAGTCACTGAGCATAGGCAACTGTATAAGCGGTTCCTAACCTATCGCCTATGTTGATATCGGCAGCGCCTAAGCCATCGCCTATGTTGACATAGGCGGCGCCTAACCTATCACCTAATTGAGGTAGTGAACATAGAAAATTGTATAAGCGGAGCCTAACCTATCGCCTATGTTGATATAGGCGGCACCTAAGCCATCGCCTAAGTAAGGTAGAGAGCATAGCCAATGGTATAAGCGGCGCCTAACCTATCGCCTATGTTGATAAAGGTGGCGCCTAAGAGATCACCTATGTTAAAATAGGCGGCACCTAACCTATCGTCTAAGTAAGGCGGTGAGCATAGGCAATGGTATAAGCGGCACATAACCTATCGCCTATGTTTATATAGGTGACGCCTAAGCCATTGCCTATGTTGACATAGACGGAGCCTAACCTATCACCTAAGTGAGGCAGTGAGCATTGGTAATGGTATAAACGATACCTAACCTATCTCCTATGTTGATATAGGTATCACCTAAGCCATCACCTATGTTTACATAGAAAGCGCCTAACCTATCGCCTAAGTGAGGCAGTGAGCACATGCATTGGTAAAAGCGGTGCCTAACCTATCGCCTATGTTGATATAGACGGTGCCTTTGACATCGCCTATATTGACATAGGCGGTGCCTAACCTATTGCCTAATTAAGGAAGTGAGCATAGGATATGGTATAAGCGGCGCCTAACCTATCGCCTATGTTGATATAGGTGGCGCCTAAGCCATCACCTATGTTGACATAGGCGGAGCCTAACCTATTACCTATGTGAGGCAGTGAGCATACGTAACGGTATAAGCGGCGCCTAACCTATCGCCTATGTTGATATAGGTGGAACCTATGGCATCGCCTATGTTTACATAGGCGGCGCCTAACCTATCGCCTAAGTGAGGTAGCAAGCATTGGCAATGGTATAAGAAACGCCTAACCTATCGCCTATGTTGATATACGTGGAGCCTAAGCCATTGTCTATGTTTATCTATGTGGCACCTAACCTATCGCCTAAGTGAGGCAGTAAGCATAGGCAATGCTATAAGCGGTGCCAAACTTAACGCCTATGTTGATATAGGCAGTGCCTAAGCCATCGCCTATGTTTACGTAGGTGGTGCCTAACCTATCGCCTAACTGAAGCAGTGAGCATTGGCAATGGTATAAGCGGCACCTAGCCTATCGCCTATGTTTATATAGGTGGTGCTTAAGCCATTGCCTATGTTGACATAGACGGAGACTAACCTATCGCCTAAGTGAGGCAGTGAGTATAGGAAATGGTATAAGTGGCGCCTAACCTATCGCCTATGTTGATATAGGAGGCGCCTAAACCAACGCCTATGTTATCATAGGCGACATCTAATCTATCGCCAAATTGAGGCACTTAGCATAGGCAATTGTATAAGCGGTGCCTAACCTATCGCCTATGTTGATATAGGCAGCGCCTAGGCCATCGCCTATGTTGACATAGGCGGCGCCTAACCTATCACCTAAGTGAGGTAGTGAGCATAGAAAATGGTATAAGCGGAGCCTAACCTATTGCCTATGTTGATATAGGAGGCACCTAAGCCATCGCCTAAGTAAGGCAGAGAGCATAGCCAATGGTATATGCGGCGCCTAACCTATCGTCTATGTTGATAGAGGTGGCGCCTAAGCCATTGCCTATGTTGACATAGACGGAGACTAACCTATCACCTAAGTGAGGCAGTGAGCATAGTTAATGGTATAAGCAACACCTAACCTATCTCCTATGTTGATATAGGTGGCGCCTAAGGCATCACCTATGTTGACCTAGAAGGCGCCTAACCTATAGCCTAAGTGAGGCAGTGAGCATAGGCAATGGTAAAAGCGGTGCCTAACCTATCGCCTATGTTGATATAGATGGTGCCGAAGACATCGCCAATGTTGACATAAGCGGGGCCTAACCTATCACCTAATTGAGGCAGTAAGCATAGGATATGGTATAAGCGACACCTAACCTATCGCCTATGTTGATATAGGTGGTGCCTAAGCTATCACCTATGTTGACATAGGCGGAGCCTAACCTATTGCCTAATTAAGGAAGTGAGCATAGGATATGGTATAAGCGGCGCCTAACCTATCGCCTATGTTGATATAGGTGGCGCCTAAGCCATCACCTATGTTGACATAGGCGGAGCCTAACCTATTACCTATGTGAGGCAGTGAGCATACGTAACGGTATAAGCGGCGCCTAACCTATCGCCTATGTTGATATAGGTGGAACCTATGGCATCGCCTATGTTTACATAGGCGGCGCCTAACCTATCGCCTAAGTGAGGTAGCAAGCATTGGCAATGGTATAAGAAACGCCTAACCTATCACCTATGTTGATATACGTGGAGCCTAAGCCATTGTCTATGTTTATCTATGTGGCACCTAACCTATCGCCTAAGTGAGGCAGTAAGCATAGGCAATGCTATAAGCGGTGCCAAACTAAACGCCTATGTTGATATAGGCAGTGCCTAAGCCATAGCCTATGTTTACGTAGGTGGTGCCTAACCTATCGCCTAACTGAAGCAGTGAGCATAGGCAATGGTATAAGCGGCGCGTAGCCTATCGCCTATGTTTATATAGGTGGTGCTTAAGCCATTGCCTATGTTGACATAGACGGAGAGTAACCTATCGCCTAAGTGAGGCAGTGAGTATAGGAAATGGTATAAGTGGCGCCTAACCTATCGCCTATGTTGATATAGGAGGCGCCTAAACCAACGCCTATGTTATCATAGGCGACATCTAATCTATCGCCAAATTGAGGCACTTAGCATAGGCAATTGTATAAGCGGTGCCTAACCTATCGCCTATGTTGATATAGGCAGCGCCTAGGCCATCGCCTATGTTGACATAGGCGGCGCCTAACCTATCACCTAAGTGAGGTAGTGAGCATAGAAAATGGTATAAGCGGAGCCTAACCTATTGCCTATGTTGATATAGGAGGCACCTAAGCCATCGCCTAAGTAAGGCAGAGAGCATAGCCAATGGTATATGCGGCGCCTAACCTATCGTCTATGTTGATATAGGTGGCGCCTAAGCCATTGCCTATGTTGACATAGACGGAGACTAACCTATCACCTAAGTGAGGCAGTGAGCATAGTTAATGGTATAAGCGACACCTAACATATCTCCTATGTTGATATAGGTGGCGCCTAAGGCATCACCTATGTTGACCTAGAAGGCGCCTAACCTATAGCCTAAGTGAGGCAGTGAGCATAGGCAATGGTAAAAGCGGTGCCTAACCTATCGCCTATGTTGATATAGATGGTGCCGATGACATCGCCAATGTTGACATAAGCGGGGCCTAACCTATCACCTAATTGAGGCAGTAAGCATAGGATATGGTATAAGCGACACCTAACCTATCGCCTATGTTGATATAGGTGGTGCCTAAGCTATCACCTATGTTGACATAGGCGGAGCCTAACCTATTACCTATGTGAGGCAGTGAGAATAGGCAATGGAATGACCAGCGCCTAACCTATGACCTATGTTGATATAGGCGGCACCTAGCCCATCGCCTATGTTGAAATAGGCGGTGCCTAACCTATCGCCTAAGTGAGGCAGTGAGCATAGGCAACGGTATAAGCGGCACCTAACCTATCGCCTATGTTTATATAGGCGGCTCCTAAGCCATAGCCTATGTTAACATAGGCGGCGCCTAACCTATCACCTAAGTGAGGCAGTGAGCATAGACAATGGTATAAGAGGCGCCTAACCGATCACCTATATTGATATAGGCGGCACCTAAGCCATCGCCTAAGTGAGGAAGTTAGCATAGGCAATGGTATAAGCGGCGCCTAACCTAGCGCCTATGTCTATATAGGCCGAACCTAAGCGATCGCCTAAGTTGACATAGGCGGTGACTAATCTATCTCCTAAGTAAGGTGGTGAGCATAGGCAATGGTCCAAACGGCGCCTAACCTGTCGCCTATGTTGGTATTGGCAGCACCTAATCCATCGACTATGTTTACATAGGTGGCACCTAACCTATCACCTAAGTGAGGCAGTGAGCATAGGTAATGGTAAAAGCGGCGCCTAACCTATCGCCAATGTTGATATAGGTTGTGCCTATGGCATCACATATGTTTGCATAGGCGGCGCCTAACCTATCGCCTAAGTGAGGCAGTAAGCATAGGCAATAGAATAAACGTCGCCTAACCTAACGCCTATGTTGATATAGGCGGTGCCTAACCTATCGCCGATGTTGATATAGGCGGCGCCTAAGCCATCCCCTATGTTGACGTAGGAGGTGCCTAACCTATCGCCTAATAGAAGCAATGACCATAGGCAATGGTATAAGCGGCACCTAACCTATCTCCTATGTTGATATAGGCGGCGCCTAAGACATCGCCTATATTAACATAGGCGGCACCTAACCGATCTCCTAAGTAAGGCAGTGAGCATAGGTAATAGTATAAGCGACACTTAACCTATCGCCCATGTTGATATAGGTGGCGCCTATGGCATCTCCTATGTTTACATAGGCAGCGCCTAACCTATTGCCTTAGTGAGGCAGCAAGCATAGGCAATGGTAGAAGCGACGCCTAACCTATCGCCTATGTTGATATAGGTGGCGCCTAAACCATCGCCAATGTTTAAATGCGCAGCGGCTAATCTATCGCCTAAGTTAGCCAGTAAGCATAGGCTATGGTATAAGCGGCCCCTAACCTAACGCCTATGTTGATATAGGTAGCGCCTATGCCATTGCCTATGTTTATGTAGGCCGTGCCTAACCTATCACCTAATTAAGGCAGTGAGCATAGGCAATGGTTTAAGCGGCGCCTAACCTATCGCCTATGTTGATATAGGCGGTCCCTAAGCCATTGCCTATGTTGACATAGACGGAGCCTAACCTATCGCAAATGTCAGGCAGTGAGCATAGGAAATCATATAAGCGGCGCCTAACCTATCGCCTATGTTGATATAGGCGACGCCTAATCCATCGTCTATGTTGACATAGGCGGCGCCTAACCTATCGCCTAAGTGAGGAAGTTAGCATAAGCAATGGTATAAGCGGCGCCTAACCTATCTCCTATGTTGATATAGGAGGTGCCTAAACCATCTCCTATGTTAACATAGGCGGCGCCTAACCTATCACCAAAGTGAGGTACTGAGCATAGGCAATGATATAAGCGGTGCCTAATCTATCACCTATGCTGATATAGGTGGAGCCTATGGCATCACCTATGTTGACATAGGCGGAGCCTAACCTATCGCCTATGTGAGGCAGTTAGCATAGGCAATTCTATAATTGGCGCGTAACGTATCACCCATGTTGATATAGGCGGCGCCTAAGCCATCCCTTATGTTGACATATGCGGCGCCTAACCTATCGCCTAAGTGAGGCGGTGAGCGTAGGCAATGGTATATGCGGCGCCTAACCTGTCTCCTATGTAAGTATAGGCGGTGCCTAATCCATCGACTATGTTGACATAGGCGGCAGCTAACCTATCGCCAAAGTAAGGCAGCGAGAATAGGTAACGGTATAAGCGGCGCCTAAACTATAGTCTATGTTGATATAGAGGGCGCCTATGGCATCGCTTATGTGAGGAAGCGAGCATAGGCAATGGTATAAGCGGTGCCTAACCTATTCCTTATGTTGATATACATGGCGCCTAAGCCATTGCCTATGTTTATATATGTGATGCCTAACATATCGCCTAAGTGAGGCAGTAAACATAGGCAATGGTATAAGAGGTGCCTTACCTATCACCTATATTGATATAGGCGGCACCTTAGCCATCACCTATGTTGACGTAGGCGGTGCCTATCCTATCGCAGAATTAAGGCACTGAGCATAGGCAATGGTATAAGCGGCTCCTAACCTATCTCCTATGTTAATATAGGCGGCGCCTAAGACATCGCCTATGTTGACATAGGCGGCACCTAACCTATCATTTAAGTAAGGCAGTGAGCATATGTAATGGTATAAGCGGCGCCTAACCTATCGCCTATGTTGATATAGGTGGCGCCTATGGCATCTCCTATGTTACATAGGCGGCGCCTAACCAATCGCCTTAGTGAGGCAGCAAGCATAGCAAATGGTATAAGCGGTGCCTAACCTATCGCTTATGTTGATATAGGCGGCGCCTAAGCGATCGCCTATGTTGACATAGGTGGCACCTAACCTATCGCCTAAGTAAGGTGGTGAGCATAGGCAATGGTATAAGCGGCGCATAACCTATTGCCAATGTTGATATAGGTGGCACCTAAGCCATTGCCAATGTTGACATTGACGATGCCTAACCTATCGTCAAAGTGAGGCAGTGAGCATAGGTAATGGTATAAGCGGCGCCTAACCAATCGCCTATGTTTATATAGGTGGCGCCTAAGCCATTGCCTATGTTGATATAGGAGGCGCCTAAACTATCGCCTATGTGAGGAAGTGAGCATAGGCAATGGTATAAGCGGCGCCTAACCTATCACCTATGTTGATATAGATGGCGCCTAAGCCATCGCCTATGTTGACATAAGCGATGCCTAACCGATAGCCTAATTGAGGCAGTGAGCATAGTCAATGGTATAAGCGGTGCCTACCCTATCGCCTATGTTGATATAGGTGGCGCCTAAGGAATCACCTATGTTGACATAGGCAGAGCCTAACCTATCGCCTATGTGAGGAAGTGAGCATAGGCAATGGTATAAGCGGTGCCTAACCTATCGCCCATCTTTATATAGGCGGCGCCTAATCCATCGACTATGTTGATATAGGCAATGGTATAAGCGACGCCTAACCTGACGCCTATGTCGGTATAGGCGGCGCCTAATCCATCGACTATGATGATATAGGCGGCAGCTAACCTATCGCCTATGTAAGGCAGTGAGAATAGGTAATGGAATAAGCGGTGCTTAACCTATTGTCTATGTTGATATAGAGGGCCCCTATGGCATCGCTTATGTTTACATAGACGATGCCTAACCTATCGCCTATGTGAGGAAGCGAGCTTATGCAACGGTATAAGCGGTGCCTAACCTATCGCCTATGTTGATATACATGGCGCCTAAGCCATTGCCTATGTTTATATATGTGACGCGTAACCTATCACCTAAGTGAGGCAGTAAGCATAGGCAATGGTATAAGAGGCGCCTTACCTATCTCCTATATTGATATAGTCGGCACCTAAGCCATTGCCTATGTTGATGTAGGTGGTGCCTAACCTATTGCCAAATTTAGGCAGTGAGCATAGGCAATGGTATAAGCGGCGCCTAACCTATCGCCTATGTTGATATAGGCGGCGCCTAATCCATTGCCTATGTTGACATAGACGGAGCCTAACCTATCGCCTATGTCTGGCAGAGAGCACAGGAAATCATATAAGCGGTGCCTAACCTATCACCTATGTTTATATAGGCTACGCCTAATCCATCGTCTATGTTGACATAGGCGGCGCCTAACCTATCGCTTGAGTGAGGCAGTAAGAATAGGCAATGGTATAAGCGGCGCCTAACCTATCGCCTAAGTTGATATAGGAGGTGCCTAAACCAACCCCTATGTTATCATAGGCGACGCCTAACCTATCGCCAAAGTGAGGCACTCAGCATAGGCAATGGTATAAGCGGTGCCTAACATATCTCCTATGTTGATATAGGTGGTGCCTAAGGCATCACCTATGTTGACATATGTGGAGCCTAACCTATCGCCTATGTGAGGCAGTGAGCATAGGCAATGGTATAAGCGGCGCCTAACCTATCGCCCATGTTGATATAGGTGGCGCCTAAGCCATTCCCTATGTTGACATAGGTGGTGCCTAACCTATCACCTAAGTGATGCGGTAAGCATAGGCAATGGTACAAGCAACGCCTAACCTGTCTCCTATGTTGGTATAGGCGGCGCCTAATCCATCGACTATGTTGACATAGGTGGCAGCTAACCTATCGCCTAAGTAAGGCAGTTAGAATAGGTAATGGTATAAGCTGCGCCTAACCTATCGTCTATATTGATATAGATGGCGCCTATGGCATCGCTTATGTTTACATAGACGACGCCTAACCTATCGCCTATGTGAGAAAACGAGCATAGGCAATGGTATAAGCAGTGCCTAACCTATGCCTTATGTTGATATACATGCCGCCTAAGCCATTGCCTATGTTTATATATGCGACGCCTAACCTATCGCCTAAGTGAGGCAGTAAGCATAGGCAATGGTATAAGAGGCGCCTTACCTATCACCTATGTTGATATAGGCGGAACCTAAGCCATCGCTTATGTTGACGTAGGCGGTGCCTAACCTATTGCCAAATTGAGGCAGTGAGCATAGGCAATGGTATAAGCAGCACCTAACCTATCTCCTATGTTGATATAGGCGGAGCGTAATCCATCACCTATTTTGACATAGGCGGCACCTAACCTATCGCCTAAGTAAGGCAGTGAGCATAGGTAATGGTATAAGCGGTGCCTAACCTATCGCCTATGTTGATATAGGTGGCGCCTATGGCATAACCTATGTTGACATAGGCGGCACCTAACCTATCGCCTAATTGAGGCAGTGAGCATAGGATATGGTATAAGCGGCGCCTAACCTATCGCCTATGTTGATATATGTGCCGCCTAAGCGATCGCCTATGTTGACATAGGCGGCGCCTAACCTACTCCTAAGTGAGGCGGTGAGCATAGGAAATGGTATAAACGGCATATAACCTGTCGCCTATGTCGATATAGGTGGCACCTAATCCATCGACTATGTTGACATAGGCGGCACCTAACCTATCGCCTAAGTGAGGCAGTAAGCATAGGTAATGGTATTAGCGGAGCCTAACCTATCGCCTATGTTCATATAGGTGGATCCTATGGCATCGCTTATGTTTACATAGGTGGCATCTAACCTATCGCCTATGTGAGGCAGCGAGCATAGGCAATGGTATAAGAGGCACCTAACCTATCGCCTATGTACATATAGTTGGCGTCTATGCCATCGCCTATGTTGACATAGGTGGCGCCTAACCTATCGACTAAGTGAGCCAGTGAGCATAGGCAATGGTATAAGCGGCGCCTAACCTATCGCCTATGTTGACATATGTGGCGCCTAAGCCATTGCCTATGTTTATATATGTGGCGCCTAACATATCGCCTATGTGAGGCAGTAAGCATAGGCAATGGTATTAGCGGCGCCTAAGCTGTCGCCTATGTTGATATACGCAGCGTCTAATCCATCGCATATGTTTACATAGGCGGCACCTAACCTATCTCCTAAGTGAGGCAGTGAGTATAGGTAATGGTATAAGCGGTGCCTAACCTATGACCTATGTGGATATAGGTGGCGCTTATGGCATCGCCTATGTTTACATAGGCGGCGCCTAACCTATCGCCTAAGTAAGGCAGTGAGCATAGGCAATGGTATAAGCGGTACCTAACCTATCGCCTATGCTGATATAGACGGGGCCTAAGACATCGCCTATGATGACATAGGTGTTGCCTAACCTATCGCCTAATTGAGGCAGTGAGCATAGGAAATGGTATAAGCGGCACCTAGCCTATCGCCTATGTTGACATAGGCGGTGCCTAACCTATCGCCTATGTTGATATTGCCAGCACCATATCCATTGCCTATGTTGACTTAGGCGGCGCCTAACCTATCGCCTAAGTGAGACAGTGAGCATAGATAATGGTATAAGAGGCGCCTAAGCCATCGCGTAAGTGAGGAAGTTAGCATAGGCAATGGTATAAGCGGCGCCTAACCTATCGCCTAAGCGATCGCCTATGTTTACATTGGCGGCGCCTAATCTATCTCCTAAGCGAGGCGGTTAGCATAGGCAATGGTATAAGCGACGCCTAACCTGTCGCCTATGTTGGTATGGGCGGCGCCTAATACATCGACTATGACGACATAGGCGGCACCTAACCTATCTCCTAAGTGAGGCAGTTAGCATAGGTAATGGTATAAGCGGCGCCTAACCTATCGCCTATGTTGATATACGTGGTGCCTAAGCCATTGCCTATGTTTATATATGCGGTGCCTAACCTATTGCATAAGTGAGGCAGTAAGCATAGGCAATGGTATAAGCGGCGCCTAACCTATCGGCTATGTTGATATAGGCGGCGCCTAAGCCATAGCCTATGTTGATGTAGGCAGTACCTAACCTATAGCCTAATTGAGGCAATGAGCATAGGCAATGGTATAAGCAGCACCTAACCTATCTCCTATGTTGATATAGGCGGCGCCTAAGCCATCGCCTATATTGACATAGGCGACACCTAACCTATCCCCTAAGTGAGGCAGTGAGCATAGGTAATTGTATAAGCGGCGCCTAAACTATCGCCTCTTTTGATATAGGTGGCGCCTAAGGAATCTCCTATGTTTACATACGCAGCGCCTAACCTATTGCCATAGTGAGGCAGCAAGCATAGGCAATGGTGTAAGCGACGCCTAACCTATAGCCTATGTTGATATTGGCGGCACCTAAGCGATTGCCTATGTTGACATAGTTGGCGCCTAACCTATCGCCTAAGTGAGTCGGTGAGAATAGGCAATGTTATAAGCGGCGCCTAACCTGTCGCCTATGGTGATTTAGGCGGCACCTAACCTATCGCCTAAGTGAGGCAGTGAGCATATGTAATGGTTTAAGCGGCGCCTAACCTATCCCCTATGTTGATATAGGTGGCTACTATGGAATCTCCTATGTTTACATAGGCGGCGCCTAACCTATCGCCTTAGTGAGGCAGCAAGCATAGGCAATGGTATAAGCGGCGCCTAACCTATCGCCTATGTTGATATAGGCAGCGCCTAAGCGATCGCCTATGTTGACATAGGCGGCGCCTAACCTATCTCCTATGTGAGGAGGTAAGCATAGGCAATGGTATAAGCGGCGCCTAACCTGACTCCTATGTTGATATTGGCGGCACCTAATCCATCGACTATGTTGATATAGGCGGCACCTAACCTCTCACCTAAGTGTGGAAGTAAGCATAGGTAATGGTATAAGCGGAGCCTAACCTATCCCCAATGTTGATATAGGTGGCGCCTATGGCATTGGTCATGTTTACACAGGCGGCGTCTAACCTATCGCCTAAGTAAGGCAGCGAGCATGGGCAATGGTATAAGCGGCGCCTAACCTATAGCCTATGTTGACATACGTGGCGCCTAAGCCATTGCCTATGTTTATATCTGTGGTGCCTAACCTATCACCTAAGTGAGGCAGTAAGCATAGGCAATGGTATAAGCGGCGCCTAACCTGTCGCCTATGTTGATATAGGAGGCGTCTAATCCATCGCATATGTTGACATAGGCGGCACCTAACCTATCTCCTAAGTAAGGCAGTGAGCATAGGTAATGGTATAAGCGGCGCCTAACCTATCGCCTATGTTTATATAGGTGGCGCTTATGGCATCGCCTATGTTTACATAGGCGGCGCCTATCCTATTGCCTATGTGAGGCAGCGAGCATAGGGAATGGTATAAGCGACGCCTAACCTATCGCCTATGTTGATATACGTGGCGCCTAAGCCATTGCCTATGTTTATATAGGCGGCGGATAACCTATCGCGTATGTGAGGCAGTAAGCATAGGCAATGGTATAAACGGTGCCTAACCTAACGCCTATGTATATATAGGCGGCGCCTAAGCTATCCCCTATGTTGACATAGGCGGCACCTATCCTATCGTCTAAGTAAGGCAGTGAGCATAGGTAATGGTATAAGAGTCGCCTAACCTATCGCCTATGATGATATAGGTGGCGCCCATGGCAGATCCTATGTTTACATAGGCGGTGCCTAACCTATCGCCTTAGTGAGACAGCAAGCATAGGCAATGGTATAAGCGGCGCCTAACCTATCGCCTATGTTGATATAGGCATCCCCTAAGCAATCGCCTATGTTGATATAGGCGGTGCCTAACCTATCTCCTAAGTGAGGCGGTAAGCATAGGCAATGGTATAAGCGGTACCTAACTTGTCGCCTATGTTGATATAGGCGGCACCTAATCCATCGACTATGTTGATATAGGCGGCACCTAACCTATCGCCTAAGTAAGGAAGTGAGCATAGGTAATGGTATAAGCGGAGCCTAACCTATCGCCTATTTTGATATAGGTGGCGCCTATGGCATTGCTTATGTTTACATAGGCGGCGTCTAACCTATCGCCTAAGTGAGGAAGCGAGCATAGGCAATGGTATATGCGGCTCCTAACCTATCGCCTATGTTGACATATGTGGCGCCTAAGCCATTGCCTATGTTTATATATGTGGCGCCTAAGCCATCGCCTATGTTGACATATGTGGCGCCTAAGCCATCGCCTATGTGATGCAGTAATCATATGCAATGGTATAAGCGCCGCCTAACCTGTCGCCTATGTTGATATACGCAGCGTCTAATCCATCGTATATTTTTACATAGGCGACACCTAACCTATCTCCTAAGTGAGACAGTGAGCATAGGTAATGGTATAAGCGGTGCCTAACCTATCGCCTATGTGGATATAGGTGGCACTTATGGCATCGCCTATGATTACATAGGCGGCGCCTAACCTATCGCCTAAGTGAGGTAGTGAGCATAGGCAATGGTATAAGCGATTCCTAACCTATCGCCTACGCTGATATAGACGGCGCCTAAGACATCGCCTATGGTGACATAGGCGGTGCCTAACCTATCGCCTAATTGAGGCAGTGAGCATAGGAAATGGTATATGCGGCACCTAGCCTATCGCCTTAGTTGATATAGGTGGCACCTTAGCCATCACCTGTGTTGACATAGACGGAGCCTAACCTATTACCTATGTGAGGCAGTGAGAAGAGGCAATGGTATAACCAGCGCCTAACCTATTACCTATGTTGATATAGGCGACGCCTAGTCCATTGCCTATGATGACAGCGGCGGCGCCTAACCTATAACCTAAGTTAGGCAGTTAGTATAGGCAATGGTATAAGCGGCACCTAACCTATCGCCTATATTGACATAGGCGGCGCCTAACCTATTGCCTATGTTGATATAGGCAGCACCATATCCATTGCCTATGTGGACATAAGCGGCGCCTAACCTATCGCCTAAGTGAGGCAATGAGCATAGACAATGGTATAAGAGGCGCCTAACCTATCACCTATATTTATATAGGAGGCACCTAAGCCATCGCCTACGTGAGGCAGTTAGCATAGGCAATGGTATAAGAGACGCCTAACCTATCGCCTAAGCGATCGCCTATGTTGACATAGGTGGTGCCTAATCTATCTCTTAAGTGAGGCGGTTAGCATAGGCAATGGTATAAGCGGCGCCTAACCTGTCGCCTATGTTGGTATTGGCGGCGCCTAATCCATCGACTATGTTGACATAGGCGGCACCTAACCTATCTCCTAAGTGAGGCAGTTAGCATAGGTAATGGTATAAGCGGCGCCTAACCTATCGCCTATGTTGATAAACGTGGTGCCTAAGCCATTGCCTATGTTTATATATGCGGCGCCTAACCTATTGCCAAAGTGAGGCAGTAAGCATAGACAATGGTATAAGCGGTGCCTAACCTATTGCCTATGTTGATATAGGCGGCGCCTAAGCCATCGCCTATGTTGATGTAGGAAATGCCTAACCTATCGCCTAATTGAATCAATGAGCATAGGCAATGGTATAAGCAGCGCCTAACCTATCTCCTATGTTGATATAGGGGGCGCCTAAGACATCGCCTATATTGACATAGGCGGCACCTAATCTATCGCCTAAGTGAGGCAGTGAGCATAGGTAATTGTATAAGCGGCGCCTAAACTATCGCCTATTTCGATATAGGTGGCACCTATGGATTCTCCTATGTTTACATACGCAGCGCCTAACCAATTGCCATACTGAGGCAGCAACCATAGGCAATGGTATAAGCGACGCCTAACCTATCGCCTATGTTGATATTGGCGGCGCCTAAGCGATCGCCTATGTTGACATAGTTGGCGCCTAACCTATCGCCTAAGTGAGTCGGTGAGAATAGGCAATGGTATAAGCGGCGCCTAACCTGTCGCCTATGTTGATATATGCGGAACCTAACCTATCGCCTAAGTGAGGCAGTGAGCATAGGTAATGGTTTAAGCGGCGCCTAACCTATCGCCTATGTTGACATAGGTGGTGCTTATGGCATCGCTTATGTTTACATAAGAAGAGCCTAACCTATCTCCTAAGTGAGGCAGCGAGCATAGGCAATGGTATATGCGGCGCCTAACCTATCGCCTATGTTGACATACGTGGAGCCTAAGCCATTGCCTATGTTTATATATGCGGCGCCTGACCTATCGCCTAATTGAGGCAGTAAGCATAGGCAATGGTATAAGTGGCCCCTAACCTGTAGCCAATGTTGATAAAGGCGGCGCCTAATCCATCGCATATGTTGACATAGGCGGCACCTAACCTATTGCCTAAGGCAGTGAGCATTTGTAATGGTATATGAGGCACCTAACCTATCGCCTATGATGATATAGGGGGCGCCTAAGCCATCGTCTATGTTGACTTAGGAGGCACCTAACCTATCGCGTTAGTGAGGCAGTGAGCATAGGCATAAGTATAAATGTCTCCTATTCTATCTCTTATGTTTATATAGGCGATGCTTAATCCATCGCCTATGTTGACATAGGCGGCGCCTAACCTATCGCCTAAGTGAGGCAGCGAGCATAGGCAATTGTATAAGCAGCGCCTAACTAATCGCCTATGTTGACATACGTGGCGCCTAAGACATTGCCTATGTTTATATATACGGCGCCTAACCTATCGCCTAAGTGAGGCAGTAAGCATAGGCAATGGTATAAGCGGCCCCTAACTTGTCGCTAATGTTGATAAAGGCGACGCCTAATCCATCGCATATGTTGACATAGGCGGCACCTAATCTATTGCCTAAGGCAGTGAGAATTGGTAATGGTAAAAGCGGCGCCTAACCTATTGCCTATGTTGATATAGGCGGCGCCTAAGCCATCGTCTATGTTGACTTAGGCAGCACCTAACCTATCGCCTTAGTGAGGAAGTGAGCATAGGCATAAGTATAAGTGGCTCCTAATCTATCGCTTATGTTGATATAGGTGATTCCTAATCCATCGCCTATGTTGACATTGGCGGCGCCTAACCTATCGTCTAAGTGAGGCAGTGAGCATAGGCAATGGTATAAGCGGTGCCTAACCTATCGCCTATGTTGATATAGGCGGCGCCTAAGCCATCGTCTATGTTGACTTAGGCGGCGCCTAACCTATCGCCTAAGTGAGGCAGTGAGCATAGGCATTAGTATAAGTGGCTCATAATCTATCGCTTATGTTGATATAGGCAGTGCCTAAGCCATCGCCTATGTTGACATAGGCGGTGCCTAACCAATCGCCTAAGTGAGGCAGTGAGCATAGGCAATTGTATATGCGAAGCCTAACCTATCGGCTATGTTGATTTAGGCGGCGCCTAAGCCATCGCCTATGTTGACATAGGCGGCACCTAACCTATCGCCTAAGTTAGGTAGTGAGTATAGGTAATGGTATAAGCAGTGCCTAACCTATCGCCTATGTTGATATAGGCGGCGCCTATGACATCACCTATGTTGTCATACGCGGTGCCTAACCTATCGCCTAATTGAGGCAGTGAGCATAGGAAATGGTATAAGCGGCACCTAGCCTATCGCCTAAGTTGATATAGGGGGCGCCTAACCTATCGCCTAAGTGAGGCAGTGAGCATAGACAATGGTGTAAGAGGCGCCTAACCTATCACCTATATTTATATAGAAGGAACCTAATCCATCGCCTAAGTGAGGCAGTTAGCATAGGCAATGGTATAAGCGGCGCCTAACCTATCGCCTAAGCGATCGCCTATGTTTACATTGGCGGCGCCTAATCTATCTCCTAAGTGAGGCGGTTAGCATAGGCAATGGTATAAGCGGCGCCTAACCTGTCGCCTATGTTGGTATTGGCGGCGCCTAATACATCGACTATGACGACATAGGCGGCACCTAACCTATCTCCTAAGTGATGCAGTTAGCATAGGTAATGGTATAAGCGGCGCCTAACCTATCGCCTATGTTGATATACGTGGTGCGTAAGCCATTGCCTATGTTTATATATGCGGCGCCTAACCTATTGCATAAGTGAGGCAGTAAGCATAGGCAATGGTATAAGCAGCGCCTAACCTATCTCCTATGTTGATATAGGCGGCGCCTAAGCCATCGCCTATATTGACATAGGCGACACCTAACCTATCCCCTAAATGAGGAAGTGAGTATAGGTAATTGTATAAGCGGCGCCAAAACTATCGCCTCTTTTGATATAGGTGGCTCCTATGGAATCTCCTATGTTTACATACGCAGCGCCTAACCTATTGCCTTAGTGAGGCAGCAAGCATAGGCAATGGTATAAGCGACGCCTAACCTATCGCCTATGTTGATATTGGCGGCACCTAAGCGATTGCCTATGTTGACATAGTCGGCGCCTAACCTATCGCCTAAGAGAGTCGGTGAGAATAGGCAATGGTATAAGCGGCGCCTAACCTGTCGCCTATGGTGATATAGGCGGCACCTAACCTATCGCCTAAGTGAGGCAGTGAGCATAGGTAATGGTTTAAGCGGCGCCTAACCTATCGCCTATGTTGATATAGGTGGCTCCTATGGAATCTCCTATGTTTACATAGGCGGCGCCTAACCTATCGCCTTAGTGAGGCAGCAAGCATAGGCAATGGTATAAGCGGCGCCTAACCTATCGCCTATGTTGATATTGGCGGCACCTAAGCGATTGCCTATGTTGACATAGTCGGCGCCTAACCTATCGCCTAAGAGAGTCGGTGAGAATAGGCAATGGTATAAGCGGCGCCTAACCTGTCGCCTATGGTGATATAGGCGGCACCTAACCTATCGCCTAAGTGAGGCAGTGAGCATAGGTAATGGTTTAAGCGGCGCCTAACCTATCGCCTATGTTGATATAGGTGGCTCCTATGGAATCTCCTATGTTTACATAGGCGGCGCCTAACCTATCGCCTTAGTGAGGCAGCAAGCATAGGCAATGGTATAAGCGGCGCCTAACCTATCGCCTATGTTGATATAGGCATCCCCTAAGCAATCGCCTATGTTGACATAGGCGGTGCCTAACCTATCTCCTAAGTGAGGCGGTAAGCATAGGCAATGGTATAAGCGGCGCCTAACCTATCGCCTATGTTGATATAGGCAGCGCCAAAGCGATCGCCTATGTTGACATAGGCGGCGCCTAACCTATCTCCTAAGTGAGGCGGAAAGCATAGGAAATGGTATAAGCGGCGCCTTACTTGACTCCTAAGTTGATATAGGCGGCACCTAATCCATCGACTATGTTGATATAGGCGGCACCTAACCTCTCGCCTAAGTGTGGAAGTAAGCATAGGTAATGGTATAAGCGGAGCCTAACCTATCCCCAATGATGATATAGGTGGCGCCTATGGCATTGATCATGTTTACACAGGCGGCGTCTAACCTATCGCCTAAGTAAGGCAGCGAGCATGGGCAATGGTATAAACGGCGCCTAACCTATCGCCTATGTTGACATACGTGGCGCCTAAGCCATTGCCTATGTTTATATCTGTGGCGCCTAACCTATCACCTAAGTGAGGCAGTAAGCATAGGCAATGGTATAAGCGGCGCCTAACCTGTCGCCTATGTTGATATAGGCGGCGTCTAATCCATCGCATATGTTGACATAGACGGCACCTAACCTATCTCCTAAGTAAGGCAGTGAGCATAGGTAATGGTATAAGCGGCGCCTAACCTATCGCCTATGTTTATATAGGTGGCGCTTATGGCATCGCCTATGTTTACATAGGCGGCGCCTATCCTATCGCCTAAGTGAGGCAGCGAGCATAGGGAATGGTATAAGCGACGCCTAACCTATCGCCTATGTTGATATACGTGGCGCCTAAGCCATTGCCTATGTTTATATAGGCGGCGGATAACCTATCGCGTATGTGAGGCAGTAAGCACAGGCAATGGTATAAACGGTGCCAATCCTAACGCCTATGTTGATATAGGCGGCGCCTAAGCTATCCCCTATGTTGACATAGGCGACACCTATCCTATCGTCTAAGTAAGGCAGTGAGCATAGGTAATGGTATAAGAGTCGCCTAACCTATCGCCTATGATGATATAGGTGGCGCCTATGGCAGATCCTATGTTTACATAGGCGGTGCCTAACCTATCGCCTTAGTGAGACAGCAAGCATAGGCAATGGTATAAGCGGCGCCTAACCTATCGCCTATGTTGATATAGGCAACCCCTAAGCAATCGCCTATGTTGACATAGGTGGTGCCTAACCTATCTCCTACGTGAGGCGGTAAGCATAGGCAATGGTATAAGTGGTACCTAACTTGTCGCCTATGTTGATATAGGCGGCACCTAATCCATCGACTATGTTGATATAGGCGGCACCTAACCTATCGCCTAAGTAAGGAAGTGAGCATAGGTAATGGTATAAGCGGAGCCTAACCTATCGCCTATTTTGATATAGGTGGCGCCTCTGGCATTGCTTATGTTTACATAGGCGGCGTCTAACCTATCACCTAAGTGAGGAAGCGAGCATAGGCAATGGTATATGCGGCTCCTAACCTATCGCCTATGTTGACATATATGGCGCTTATGGCATCACTTATGTTTACATTGGCGTCGCCTAACCTATCGCCTAAGTGAGGTAGCGATCATAGGCAATGGTATAAGTGGCGCATAACCTATCGCCTATGTTGATATAGGCGGCGCCTAAGCGATCGCCAATGTTCACCTAGGCGGTGCCTAACCAATCACCAAATTGAGTCAGTGAGCATAGGCAATGGTATAAGCGGTGCCTAACCTATCGCCTATGTTGATATAAACGGAGGCTAAGCCATCGCCTATGTTGACATAGACGGAAACTAACCTATCGCCTATATGAGAAAGTGAGCATAGCCAATGGAATAAGCGGCGACTAACCTGTCGTCTATGTTGATATAGGGGGCGCCTAATCCATCACCTATGTTGACCTAGGCGGTGCCTAACCAATCACCAAATTGAATCAGTGAGCATAGGCAATGGTATAAGCGTTGCCTAACCAATCTCCAATGTTGATATAAACGGCGCCTAAGCCATCGCCTATGTTGACATAGACGGAGCCTTACCTATCGCCTATGTGAGAAAGTGAGCATAGGCAATGGTATAAGCGGTGCCTAAACTATCACCAATGTTGATATAGGCGGCGCCTAAGACATCGCCTATATTGTCATAGGCGGCGCCTAACCTATCGCCTAAGTGAGTCAATGAGCATAGGTAATGGTATTAGCGGCGCCTTACCTATCACCTATGTTGATATAGGTGGCGCCTAAGACATCGCCTATGTTGACATAAGTGGCGCCTAACCTATCACCTAAGTTAGGCAGTAAGTATAGGCAATGGTATAAGCGGCGCCTAACCTATCGCCTATGTTGATATAGGCGGCGCCTAAGACATCGCATATGTTGATGTAGGCGGCGCCTAACCTATCGCCTATGTTAATATATGCGACGCCTCAGCCATCGTCTATGTTGACATAAGCGGGGCCTAATCTATCGCCTAAGTGAGGCAGTGAGCATAGGCATTGGTATAAGTGGCGCCTAATGTATCACCTATGTTGATTTAGGCGGTGCCTAATCCATCGCCTATGTTGACATAGGCGGCGCCTAACCTATCGCCTAAGTGAGGCAGTGAGCATAGGAAATGGAATAAGCGGAGCCTATCCTATCGCCTATGTTGATATAGGCGGCACCTAAGCTATCGCTTATGTTGACATAGGTGGCACCTAACCTATCACCTAAGTGAGGCAGTGAGTATAGGTAATGATATAAGCGGCGCCTAACCTATCCCCTATGTTGACATAGGCGGCGCTTAAGCTATCGCCTATGTTGACATAGGCGGTGCCTAACCTATCGCCTAAGTGAAGAACTGAGCATAGGCAATGGTATAAGCGGCGCCTAACCTATCGCCTATGTTGAGGCAGTGAGCATATGCAATGGTATATGCGTCTCCTAACCTATCGCCTAACCTATCGCCTAAGTGAGGCGGTGAGTATTGTCAATGGTATAAGCGGCGCCTAACCTGTCGCATAGGTTGGTATAGGTGGTGCCTAATCCATCGACTAAGTTAACATAGGCGACACCTAACCTATCGCCTAAGTGAGGTAGGGAGTATAGGTAATGGTATCAGCGGCACCTAACCTATCACCAATGTTGATATAGGTGGTTCTTATTGAATCGCTTATGTTTACATAGGCGGCGCCTAACCTATCGCCTAACCTATCGCCTAAGTGAGGCAGCGAGCATAGGCAATGGTATAAGCGGCGCCTAACCTTTAGCCTATGTTGATATACGTGGCGCCTAAGACATTGCCTATGTTGATATATGTAGCGCGTAAGCCATCACCTATGTTGACGTAGGCGGTGTCTAACGTATCGCCAAATTAAGGCAGTGAGCATAGGCAATGGTATAAGCGGCGCCTAACCTATCGCCTGTGTTGATATAGGCGGCACCTAAGCCATCGCCTATATTGACATAGGAGGCACCTAATATATCGCCTAAGTGAGGCAGTGAGCATAGGTAATGGTATAAATGTCTCCTAATCTAGCGCCTATATTGATATAGGTGGCGCCTATGGAATCTCATATGTTTACATAGGCGGAGCCTAATCTATCGCCTTAGTGAGGCAGCAAGCATAGAAAACAGTATATGCGGCGCCTAACCTATCTCCTTTGTTGATATAGGCGGCGCCTAAGCAATCTCCTATGTTGACATAGGCGGCGCCTAACCTATCGCCTAAGTGAGGCGGTCAGCATAGGCAATTACATAAAGGGCGCCTGACCTGTCGCCTATGTTGATATAGGCGACGCCTAATCCATTGACCATGTTGACATAGGCGGCGCGTAACTTATCTCCTAAGTGAGGCAGTACGCATAGGTAATGGTATAAGAGGCGCCTAACCTATCGCCTATGTTGATATAGGTGGAGCCTATGGCATCACTTATGTTTACATTGGCGTCGCCTAACCTATCGCCTAAGTGAGGCAGCGATCATAGGCAATGGTATAAGCGGCGCATAACCTATCGCCTATGTTGATATAGGCGGCGCCTAAGCGATCGCCTATATTGACCTAGGTGGTGCCTAACGAATCACCAAATTGAGGCAGTGAGCATAGGCAATGGTATAAGCGGTGCCTAACCTATCGCCTCTATTGATATAGGTGGCGCCTATGGAATCACTAATGTTTACATTGGCGTCGCCTAACCTATCGCCTAGGTGAGGCAGCGATCATAGGCAATGGTATAAGCGGCGCATAACCTATCGCCTATGTTGATATAGGCGGCGCCTAAGCGATCGCCTATGTTCACCTAGGCGGTGCCTAACCAATCACCAAATTGAGGCAGTGAGCATAGGCAATGGTATAAGCGGCGCCTAACCTATCGCCTATGTTGATATAAACGTCGCCTAAGCCATCGCCTATGTTTACATAGATGGAGACTAACCTATCGCCTATGTGAGAAAGTTAGCATATGCTATGGAATAAGCAGCGACTAACCTGTCGCGTATATTGATAAAGGCGGCGCCTAATCCATCACCTATGTTGACCTAGGCGGTTCCTAACCAATCATCAAATTGTGGCAGTGAGCATAGGCAAAGGTATAAGCGTTGCCTAACCTATCTCTAATGTTGATATAAACGGCGCCTAATCCATCGCCTATGTTGACATAGACGAAGCCTAACCTATCGCCTATGTGAGAAAGTGAGCATAGGCAATGGTATAAGCGGTGCCTAAACTATCACCTATGTTGATATATGCGGCGCCTAAGACATCGCCTATATTGTCATAGGCGGCGCCTAACCTATCACCTAAGTGAGTCAATGATCATAGGTAATGGTATTAGCGGCGCCTAACCTATCACCTATGTTGATATAGGTGGCGCCTAAGACATCGACTATGTTGACATAGGTGGCGCCTAAACTATCACCAAAGTGAGGCAGTAAGTATAGGCAATGGTATAAGAGGCGCCTAACCTATCACCTATGTTGATATAGGAGGCTCCTAAGACATCGCCTATGTTGACGTAGGCGGTGCCTAACCTATCGCCTATGTTGATATATGCGACGCCTAAGCCATTGTCTATGTTGACATCGGCGGCGCCTAATCTATCGCCTAAGTGAGGCAGTGAGCATAGGCATTGGTATAAGTAGCGCCTAATGTATCACCTATGTTGATTTAGGCGGTTCCTAAACCATCACCTATGTTGACATAGGCGGCGCCTAAACTATCGCCTAATTGAGGAAGTGAGCATAGGAAATGGTATAAGCGGAGCCTAACCTATCGCCTATGTTGATATAGGCGGCGCCTAAGCTATCGCTTATGTTGACATAGGTGGCACCTAACCTATCGCCTAAGTGAGGCAGTGAGTATAGGTAATGGTATAAGCGGCGCCTAACCTATCCCCTATGTTGATATAGGCGGCGCCTAAGCCATCAGCTATGTTGACATAGGCGGTGCCTTACCTATCGCCTAAGTGAAGCACTGAGCATAGGCAATGGTATAAGCGGCGCCTAACCTATCGCCTATGTTGATGTAGGCGTCGCCTAACCTATCACCTAATTGAGACAGTGAGCATAGGTAATGATATAAGAGGCGCCTAACCTATCGCCTATGTTTATATAGGCAGCGCCTAAGCCATTGCCTATGTTGACATAGGCGGCACCTAACCTATCGCCTAAGTGAGGCAGCGAGCATAGGAAATAGTATAAGCGGCGCCTATCCTATCGCCTATGTCTATATAGGTGGCGCCTATGCCATCGCCTATGTTTACATAAGCTTCCCCTAACCTATCGCTTAATTGGGGTAGAGAGCATAGGCAATAGAATAAGAGGTGCCTAACGTATCGCCTTTGTTGATTTAGGCGGCGCCTAAACCATCACCTATGTAACATAGGCGGCACCTAAGCTATCGGCTAAGTAAAGTTGTGAGCATATAAAATGGTATTAGCGGCTCCTTACCTATCACCTATGTTGATATAGGCGGCACCTAAGCCATCGCCTAAGTGAGGCAGCGAGCATATGAAATGTTATAAGCGGCGCCTAACCTATTGCCTATTTTTATATAGGCGGCGCCTAAGCGATAGCCTATGTTGACATAGGCGGCGCCTAACCTATCGCCTATGTTGATATAGGCGGTGCCTAAGCCATCGCCTATGTTGACATAGGCGGCGCCTAACCTATAGCCTAAGTGAGGCAGTGAGCATAGGCAATGGTATAAGCGGTGACTAACCTATCGCCTATGTTGATATAGGTGGCGCCTATGGCATCACTTATGTTTACATTGGCGTCGCCTAACCTATCGCCTAAGTGAGGCAGCGATCATAGGCAATGGTATAAGCGACGCATAACCTATCGCCTATGTTGATATAGGCGGCGCCTAAGAGATCGCCTATGTTCACCTAGGCGGTGCCTAACCAATAACCAAATTGAGGCAGTGAGCACAGGCAATGGTATAAGCGGGGCCTAACCTATCGCCTATGTTGATATAAACGACGCCTAAGACATCGCCTATGTTGACATAGATGGAGACTAACCTATCGCCTATGTGAGAAAGTGAGCATAGGTAATGGATTAAGCGGTGACTAACCTGTCGCCTATGTTGATATAGGCGGCGACTAATCCATCACCTATGTTGACCTAGGCGGTTCCTAACCAATCACCAAATTGAGGCAGTGAGCATAGGCAATGGTATAAGCGTTGCCTAACCTATCTCCAATATTGATATAAATGGCGCCTAAGCCATCGCCAATGTTGACATAGACGGAGCCTAACCTATCGCCTATGTGAGAAAGTGAGCATAGGATATGGTATAAGCGGTGCCTAAACTATCACCTATGTTGATATGGGCGGCGCCTAAGACATCGCCTATATTGTCATAGGCGATGCCTAACCTATCGCTTAAGTTAGTCAATAAGCATAGGTAATGGTATTAGTGGCGCCTAGCCTATCACATATGTTGATATAGGTGGTGCCTAAGACATTGCCTATGTTGACATAGGTGGCGCCTAACCTATCACCTAAGTGAGGCAGTAAGTATAGACAATGGTATAAGCGGCGCCTAACCTATCGCCTATGCTGATATAGGTGGCTCCTAAGACATTGCCTATGTTGACGTAGGCGGCGCCTAACCTATCGCCTATGTTGATATATGCGACGCCTAAGACATCGTCTATGTTGACATAGGCGGCGCCTAATCTATCGCCTAAGTGATGGAGTGAGCATAGGCATTGGTATAAGTGGCGCCTAATGTATCACCTATGTTTATTTAGGCGGTGCCTAAGCCATCGCCAATGTTTACATTGGCGGTGCCTAACCTATCGCCTATGTGAGGCAGTGAGCATAGGAAATGGTATAAGGGGAGCCTAACCTATCGCCTATGTTGATATAGGCGGCGCCTAAGCTATCGCTTATGTTGACATACGCGGCAACTAACCTATCGCCTAAGTGAGGCAGTAAGTATAGGTAATGGTATAAGCGGCGCCTAACCTATCCCCTATGTTGATATAGGCGGTGCCTAAGCTATCGCCTACGTTGACATAGGCGGTGCCTAACCTATCGCCTAAGTGAAGCACTGAGCATAGGCAATGGTATAAGCGGCGCCTAACCTATCGCCTATGTTGAGGCAGTGAGCATAGGCAATAGTATATGCAGCGCCTAACCTATAGCCTAACCTATAGCCTAAGTGAGGCGGTGAGCATAGTCAATGGTATAAGCGGCGCCTAACCTGACGCATAGGTTGGTATAGGCGGTGCCTAATCCATCGACTAAGTTAACATAGGTGGCACCTAACCTATCGCCTAAGTGAGGCAGTGAGCATAGGTAATGGTATTAGCGGCACCTAACCTATCACCAATGTTGATATAGGTGGTTCTTATTGAATCGCTTATGTTTACATAGGCGGCGCCTAACCTATCGCCTAAGTGAGGCAGCGATACTAGGCAATGGTATAAGCGGCGCCTAACCTTTAGACTATGTTGATATACGTGGCGCCTAAGCCATTGCCTATGTTGATATATGCAGCGCCTAAGCCATCGCCTATGTTGATGTAGGCGGTGTCTAACGTATCGCAAAATTGAGGCAGTGAGCATAGGCAATGGTATAAGCGGCGCCTAACCTATCTCCTGTGATGATATAGGCGGCACCTAAGCCATCGCCTATATTGACATAGGTGGCACCTAACATATCACCTAAGTGAGGCAGGGAGCATAGGTAATGGTATAAATGTCTCCTAACCAATCGCCTATATTGATATTGGTGGCGCCTATGGAATATCATATGTTTACATAGGCGGAGCCTAACCTATCACCTTAGTGAGGCAGCAAGCATAGGAAACGGTATAAGCGGCGCCTAACCTATCACCTTTGTTTATATAGGCGGCGCCTAAGCAATCTCCTATGTTTACATAGGCGGTGCTTAACCTATCGCCTAAGTGAGGTGGTCAGCATAGGCAATGGCATAAACGGCTCCTGACCTGTCGCCTATGTTGATACAGGCGGCGCCTAATCCATCGACTATGTTGACATAGGCGGCACCTAACCTATCTCCTAAGTGAGGCAGTAAGCATAGGTAATGGTATAAGAGACGTCTAACCTATCGCCTATGTTGATATAGGTGGCGCTTATGGCATCACTTATGTTTACATTGGCGTCGCCTAACCTATCGCCTAAGTGAGGTAGCGATCATAGGCAATGGTATAAGTGGCGCATAACCTATCGCCTATGTTGATATAGGCGGCGCCTAAGCGATCGCCAATGTTCACCTAGGCGGTGCCTAACCAATCACCAAATTGAGTCAGTGAGCATAGGCAATGGTATAAGCGGTGCCTAACCTATCGCCTATGTTGATATAAACGGCGCCTAAGCCATCGCCTATGTTGACATAGACGGACACTAACCTATCGCCTATATGAGAAAGTGAGCATAGCCAATGGAATAAGCGGCGACTAACCTGTCGCCTATGTTGATATAGGCGGCGCCTAATCCATCACCTATGTTGACCTAGGCGGTGCCTAACCAATCACCAAATTGAATCAGTGAGCATAGGCAATGGTATAAGCGTTGCCTAACCTATCTCCAATGTTGATATAAACGGCGCCTAAGCCATCGCCTATGTTGACATAGACGGAGCCTTACCTATCGCCTATGTGAGAAAGTGAGCATAGGCAATGGTATAAGCGGTGCCTAAACTATCACCAATGTTGATATAGGCGGCGCCTAAGACATCGCCTATATTGTCATAGGCGGCGCCTAACCTATCGCCTAAGTGAGTCAATGAGCATAGGTAATGGTATTAGCGGCGCCTTACCTATCACCTATGTTGATATAGGTGGTGCCTAGGACATCGCCTATGTTGACATAAGTGGTGCCTAACCTATCACCTAAGTTAGGCAGTAAGTATAGGCCATGGTATAAGCGGCGCCTAACCTATCGCCTATGTTGATATAGGCGGCGCCTAAGACATCGCATATGCTGACGTAGGCGGCGCCTAACCTATCGCCTATGTTAATATATGCGACGCCTCAGCCATCGTCTATGTTGACATAAGCGGGGCCTAATCTATCGCCTAAGTGAGGCAGTGAGCATAGGCATTGGTATAAGTGGCGCCTAATGTATCACCTATGTTGATTTAGGCGGTGCCTAATCCATCGCCTATGTTGACATAGGCGGCGCCTAACCTATCGCCTAAGTGAGGCAGTGAGCATAGGAAATGGAATAAGCGGAGCCTAACCTATCGCCTATGTTGATATAGGCGGCACCTAAGCCATCGCTTATGTTGACATAGGTGGCACCTAACCTATCGCCTAAGTGAGGCAGTGAGTATAGGTAATGATATAAGCGGCGCCTAACCTATCCCCTATGTTGACATAGGCGGCGCTTAAGCTATCGCCTATGTTGACATAGGCGGTGCCTAACCTATCGCCTAAGTGAAGAACTGAGCATAGGCAATGGTATAAGCGGCGCCTAACCTATCGCCTATGTTGAGGCAGTGAGCATAGGCAATGGTATATGCGTCTCCTAACCTATCGCCTAACCTATCGCCTAAGTGAGGCGGTGAGTATAGTCAATGGTATAAGCGACGCCTAACCTGTCGCATAGGTTGGTATAGGTGGTGCCTAATCCATCGACTAAGTTAACATAGGCGGCACCTAACCTATCGCCTAAGTGAGGTAGGGAGTATAGGTAATGGTATAAGCGGCACCTAACCTATCACCAATGTTGATATAGGTGGTTCTTATTGAATCGCTTATGTTTACATAGGCGGCGCCTAACCTATCGCCTAACCTATCGCCTAAGTGAGGCAGCGAGCATAGGCAATGGTATAATCGGCGCCTAACCTTTAGCCTATGTTGATATACGTGGCGCCTAAGACATTGCCTATGTTGATATATGTAGCGCCTAAGCCATCACCTATGTTGACGTAGGCGGTGTCTAACGTATCGCCAAATTAAGGCAGTGAGCATAGGCAATGGTATAAGCGGCGCCTAACCTATCGCCTGTGTTGATATAGGCGGCACCTAAGCCATCTCCTATATTGACATAGGAGGCACCTAATATATCGCCTAAGTGAGGCAGTGAGCATAGGTAATGGTATAAATGTCTCCTAATCTAGCGCCTATATTGATATAGGTGGCGCCTATGGAATCTCATATGTTTACATAGGCGGAGCCTAATCTATCGCCTTAGTGAGGCAGCAAGCATAGAAAACAGTATATGCAGTGCCTAACCTATCTCCTTTGTTGATATAGGCGGCGCCTAAGCAATCTCCTATGTTGACATAGGCGGCGCCTAACCTATTGCCTAAGTGAGGCGGTCAGCATAGGCAATTACATAAACGGCGCCTGACCTGTCGCCTATGTTGATATAGGCGACGCCTAATCCATTGACCATGTTGACATAGGCGGCGCCTAACCTATCTCCTAAGTGAGGCAGTACGCATAGGTAATGGTATAAGAGGCGCCTAACCTATCGCCTATGTTGATATAGGTGGAGCCTATGGCATCACTTATGTTTACATTGGCGTCGCCTAACCTATCGCCTAAGTGAGGCAGCGATCATAGGCAATGGTATAAGCGGCGCATAACCTATCGCCTATGTTGATATAGGCGGCACCTAAGAGATCGCCTATACTGACCTAGGCGGTGCCTAACGAATCACCAAATTGAGGCAGTGAGCATAGGCAATGGTATAAGAGGCGCCCAACCTATCGCCTATGTTGATATAAACGGCGCCTAATCCATCGCCTATGTTGACATAGATGGAGACTAACCTATCGCCTATGTGAGAAAGTGAGCATAGGCAATGGAATAAGCGGCGACTAATCTGTCGCCTATGTTTATATAGGCGGCGCCTAATCCATCACCTATGTTGGCCTAGGCGATGCCTAACTAATCACCAAACTGAGGCAGTGAGCATACGCAATGGTATAAGTGTTGCCTAACCTATCTCTAATGTTTATATAAACGGCGCCTAAGCCATCGCCTATGTTGACATAGACGGAGCCTAACCTATCGCGTATGTGAGAAAGTGAGCATAGGCAATGGTATATGCGGTGCCTAAACTATCACCTATGTTGATATAGGCGGCGCCTAAGACATCGCCTATATTGTTATAGGCGGCGCCTAACCTCTCGCCTAAGTGAGTCAATGAGCATAGGTAATGGTATTAGCTTTGCCTAACCTATCACCTATGTTGATATAGGTGGCGCCTAAGACATTGCCTATGTTGACATAGGTGGCGCCTAACCTATCACCTAAGTGAGGCAGTAAGTATAGGCAATGGTATAAGCACCGCCTAACCTATCGCCTATGTTTATATAGGCGGCGCCTAAGACATCGCCTATGTTGACGAAGGCGGCTCCTAACCTATCGCCTATGTTGATATATGCGACGCCTAAGCCATCGTCTATGTTGACATAGGCGGCGCCTAATCTATCGCCTAAGTGAGGCAGTGAGCATAGGCATTGGTATAAGCGGCGCTTAACCTATCGCCTAAGTGAGGCAGCAAGCGTAGGAAAAGGTATAAGCGGAGCCTACCCTATTGCCTATGTTGATATATATGGCGCCTAAGCCATCGCCTATGTTTATATAGGAGGCGGCTAACCTATCGCCTAAGTTAGGCAGTAAGCATAGGCAATTGTATAAGAGTCCCCTTACCTAATGCCTATCTTGATATAGGCGGCGCCTAAGCCATCGCCTATATTGACGTAGGCGGTGCCTAACCTATTCCTAATTGAGGCAGTGATCATAGGCAATGGTATAAGCGGTGCCTAACCTATAGTTTTTGTTGATATAGGCGGCGCCTAAGCCATTGCCTATATTGACAAAGACGGATCCTAACCTATCGCCTATGTTGATATAGACGACGCCTAAGCCATCGCCTATGTTGACATAAGCAGTGCCTAACCTATCGCCTAATAGAGGCAGTAAGCATAGGCAATGCTATAAGCGGCGCCTAACCTATCGCCTATGTTGATATAGGTGGCGCCTATGCCATTACCTATGTTGAACTGAGCGGAGCCTAACCTATCGCCTATGTGAGGCAGTGAGCATAGGCAATGGTATAAGAGGCGCCTAACCTATCGTCTATGTCGATATAGGCGGTGCCTAAGCCATTGCCTAAGTTGATATAGGCGACACCTAAGCCATCGCCTAAGTAAGGCAGAGCGCATAGACAATGGTATAAGCGGTGCCTAACCTATCGCCTATGTTGACATAGGCGGCGCCTAACCTATCGCCTAAGTGAGGCACTGAGCATAGATAATGGTCTAAGCGGTGCCTAACCTATCGCCTATGTTGATATAGGTAGCGCCTAAGCCATCGCCTATGCTGACATAAGCCATCGCCTATGTTGACATAAACGGAGCCTAACCTATCGCCTAAGTTGATATAGACGGCGCCTAAGCCATCTCCTATGTTGACATAGGAGGAGCCTAACCTATCGCCTATGTGAGGCAGTGAGCATAGGCAATGGAATAAGCAGTGCCTAACCTATCGCCTATGTTGATATAGTCAGCACATATGCCATCGCCTATGTTGACATAGGCGGCGCCTATGTTGACATAGGCGGCGCCTAACTTATCGACTAAGTGAGGCACTAAGCATAGGCAATGGTATAAGCGGCGCCAAACCTATCGCCTATGTTGATATTGGTGGTGCCTAAGCCATCACCTATGTTGACATGGACGGAACCTAACCTATCGCCTATGTTGATATAGACGGCGCCTAAGCCATCGCCTATGTTGACATAGGTGGAGCCTAACCTATCGCCTATGTGAGGCAGTGAGCATAGGCAATGGAATAAGCGTTGCCTAACCTATCGCCTATGTGAGGCAGTGAGCATAGGCAATGGAATAAGCGGCGCCTAACCTATCGCCTATGTTGATATAGGCGACGCCTATGCCATCGCCTTTGTTTACATAGGCGGCGCCTAACCAATCGCATAAGTGAGGCAGTGAGCATAGGCAATGGTATAAGCGGCGCCTAACCTATCGCCTATTTTGATATAGGAGGCGCCTAAACGATCGCCTATGTTAACATAGGTGTCACCTATCCTATCGCCAAAGTGTGGCACTGAGCATAGGCAATTGTATAAGCATCGCCTAACCTATCGCCTATGTTGATAAAGGCAGCGCCTAAGCCATCGCCTATGTTGACATAGGCGGTGCTAACCAATTTCCTAATTGAGGTAGTGAGCATAGACAATGGTATAAGCGGTGCCTAACCTATCGCCTATGTTGATATAGGCGACACCTATGCCATCGCCTAAGTGAGGAGGTGATCATTGCCAATGGTATAAACGGCGCCTAACCTATCTCCTATGTTGATATAGGCAGCGCCTAAGCCATCGCCTATGTGAGGCAGTTAGTATAGGCAATGGTATAAGCGGCGAATAACCTATCACCTATGTTAATATAGGCAGAACCTAAGCGATCGCCCATGTTGACGTAGGCGGCGCCTAACCTATCTCCTAAGTGAGGCGGTCAGCATAGGCAATGGTTTAAGCGGCGCCTAACCTGTCGCCTATGTTGGTATAGGCGGCGCCTAATCCATCGTCTATGTTGTCATAGGCGGCACCTAACCTATCGCCTAAGTGAGGCAGCGAGCATAGGCAATGGTATAAGGGACGCCTAATCTATCGCCTAAGTGAGGCAGCGAGCATAGGCTATGGTATAAACGGCACCTAACCTATCGCGTATGTAGATATAGGCGGTGCCTAAGACATCGCCTATGTTGACGTAGGCGGTGCCTAAGACATCGCCTATGTTGACGTAGGCGGTGCCTAACTTATCGCCTAATTGAGGCAGTGAGTATAGGTAATGGTATAAGCATCGCCTAACCTATCGCTTATGTTGATATAGGCGGCGCCTAAGTCATCGCCTATATTGACATAGGCAGCACCTAACCTATCGCCTAAGTGAGGCAGTGAGCATAGGTAATGGTATGAGCATCGCCTAACCTATCGCCTATGTTGATATAGGCGGAGCCTAAGCGATCGCCCATGTTGACATAGGCGGCACCTAACCTCTCTCCTAAGTATGGGGGTGAGCATAGGCAATGGTATAAGCGGCGCCTAACCTGTCGCCTATGTTGATATAGGTCGTGCCTGTGGCATCGCTTATTTTTACATAGGCGGCGCCTAAGCCATCACCTAAGTGAGCCAGTTTGCATAGGCAATGGTATATGCGGCGCCTAACCTATCGCTTATGTTGATATAGGCGGAGCCTAAGCGATCGCCCATATTGTCATAGGCGGCGCCTAACCTATCTCCTAAGTGAGGCGGTGAGCATAGGCAATGTAATAAACGGCGCCTAACCTGTCGTCTATGTTGGTATAGGCGGCACCTAATACATCGACTATGTTGACATAGGCAACACCTAACCTATCGTCTAAGTGAAGCAGTGAGCATAGGTAATGGTATAAGCAATGCGTAACCTATCTCCAATGTTGATATACGTGGCGCCTATGGCATCGCTTATGTTTACATAGGCGGCACCGAACCTATCGCCTAAGTTTGGCAGCGAGCATTTGCAATGGTATAAGCGGTGCCAAACCTATTGCCTATGTTGACATACGTGGCACCTAAGCCGTTACCAATGTTTATATATGCGGCGGCTAACCTATCGCATAAGTGAGGCAGTAAGCATAGGAAATGGTATAAGCGACCCCAAACATGTCCCCTATGTTGATATAGGCGGCGCCTAATCCATTTTATATGTTGACATAGGCGGCACCTAACCTATCGCCTAAGGCAGTGAGCATAGGTAATGGTATAAGCGGTGCCTAACCTATCGCCTATGTTTATATAGGTGGCGCCTATGGCATCGTCTATATTTACATAGGCGGCGCCTAACCTATCGCGTAAGTGAGGCAGTGAGCATAGGCAATGGTATAAACGGCGCCTAACCTATCGCCTATGTTGATATAGGAGGTGCCTAAACCATCGCCTATGTTAACATAGTTGGCGCCTAGCCTATCGCCAAAGTGAGGCACTGAGCATAGGCAATGGTCTAAGCGGCGCCTAACCTATCTCCTATGTTGATATAGGTGGCGCCTATGGCATCTCCTATGTTTACATAGGTGGCGCGTAACCTATCGTCTTAGTGAGGCAGCAAGCATAGGAAATGGTATAAGTTGCGCCTAACCTATCGCGTATGTTGATATAGGCGGCGCCTAAGCCATCACCTATGTTGACATAGGCGGCGCCTAACCTATCGCCTAAGTGAGGTAGTGAGCATAGACAATGGTATAAGCGGCACCTAACCTATCGCCTATGTTGATATAGGAGACACCTATTCCATCGCCTAAGTGAGGCTGCGAGAATTGCCAATGGTATAAGCGGCGCCTAACCTATCGCCTATGTTGATATAGGCGCCGCCTAAGCGATCGCCTATGTTGTCTTAGGGGGCATCTAACCTATCGCCTAAGTAAGGCGGTGAGCATAGGCAATGGTATAAGCGGTGCATAACCTATCGCCTATGTTGATATAGGTGGCGCCTAAGCCATTGTCTATGTTGACATAAACCGAGCCTAACATATCGCCTAAGTGAGAAAGTGAGCATAGGTAATGGTATAAGTGGCGCCTAACCTAGCGCCTATATTGATATAGACGGCGCCTAACCTATCGCCTTAGTGAGGCAGCAAGCATTGGCAATGGTATAAGCGGCGCCTAACCTATCGCCTATGTTGATATAGATGGCGCCTAAGCTATCGCCTATGATGACATAGGCGGTGCCTAACCTATCTCCTAAGTGAGGCAGTGAGAATAGGCAATGGTATAAGCGGCGCCTAACCTGTTGCCTATGTTGATATAGGCGGTACCTAATCCATCGACTATGTTTACATAGCCGGCACCTAACCTATCGCCTAAGTGAGGCAGTGAGCATAGGTAATGGTATAAGCGGAGCCTAACCTATCGACTATGTTGATATAGGTGGCGCCTATGGCATCGTTTATGTTTAGATAGAAGACGTCTTAGCTATCGCCTAAATGAGGCAGCGAGCATAGGCAATAGTATAAGAGGGGCCTAACTTATCGCCTATGTTGACGTACGTGGTGCCTAAGGCATTGCCTATGTTTATATATGCGGCACCTAACCTATCGCCTAAGTGAGGCAGTAAGCATAGGCAATGGAGTAAGCAGCGCCTAACCTGTCGCCTATGTTGATATAGGCGGCGCCTAATCCATCGCATATGTTGACATAGGCGTCACCTAACCTATCATCTAACTGAGGCAGTGAGCATAGGTAATGGTATAAGCGGCTCCTAACCTATCGCCGATGTTGATATGGGTGGCACCTATGGCATCGCCTATGTTTACATAGACGGCGCCTAACCTATCGCCTAAGCGAGGTAGCAAGCATTGGCAATGGTATAAGCAATGCCTAACCTATCGCCTATGTTGATATACGTGGCGCCTGAGCCATTGCCTATGTTTATATATGTGGAGCCTAACCTATCGCCTAAGTGAGGCAGTAAGCATAGGCAATGCTATATGCGGTGCCAAACATAGCGCCTATGTTGACATAGGCGGTGCCTAAGCCATCGCCTATGTTTACGTAGGAGGTGCCTAACCTATCGCCTAATTGAAGCAGTGAGCATAGGCAATGGTCTAAGCGGCGCCTGGCCTATCGCCTATGTTTTTATAGGAGGTGCTTAAGCCATTGCCTATGTTGACAGTGACGGAGCCTAACCTATTGCCTAAGTGAGGCAGTGAGAATAGGCAATGGTATAAGTGGCGCATAACCTATCGCCTATGTTGATATAGGAGGCGCCTAAACCAACGCGTATGTTAACATAGGCGGCATCTAATCTATCGCCAAATTGAGGCACTGAGCATAGGCAATTGTATAAGCGGTGCGTAACCTATCACCTATGTTGATATAGGCAGCGCCTAAGCCATCGCCTATGTTAACATAGGCGGCGCCTAACCTATCACCTAAGTGAGGTAGTGAGCATAGAAAATGGTATAAGCGGAGCCTAACCTATCGCCTATGTTGATATAGGCGGCACCTAAGCCATCACCTAAGTAAGGTAGAGAGCATAGCCAATGGTATAAGCAGCGCCTAACCTATCGCCTATGTTGATAGAGGTGGTGCCTAAGAGATCACCTATGTTAAAACAGGCGGCACCTAACGTATCGTCTAAGTAAGGCGGTAAGCATAGGAAATGGTATAAGCGGTGCATAACCTATCTCCTATGTTGATATAGGTGGTGCCTAAGCCATTGCCTATGTTGACATAGACGGCGCCTAACCTATCACCTAAGTGAGGCAGTGAGCATAGGTAATGGTATAGGCGACACCTAACCTATCTCCTATGTTGATATAGGTGGAGCCTAAGCCATTACCTATGTTGACATAGAAGGTGCCTAACCTATCGCCTAAGTGAGGCAGTGAGCATAGGCAATGGTAAAAGCGGTGCCTAACCTAACGCCTATGTTGATATAGACGGGGCCTAAGACATCGCCTATGTTGACATAGGCGGTGCCTAACCTATCGCCTAATTAAGGCAGTGAGCATAGGATATGGTATAAGCAGCGCCTAACCTATCGCCTATGTTGATATAGGTGGCGCCTAATCCATCACCTATGTTGACATAGGCGGAGCCTAACCTATTACCTTTGTGAGGCAGTGAGCATAGGTAATGGTATAAGTGGCGCCTAACCTATCGCCTATGTTGATATAGGTGGCACCTATGGCATCGCCTATGTTTACATAGGCGGCACCTAACCTATCGCCTAAGTGAGGTAGCAAGCATTGGCAATGGTATAAGCAACGCCTAACCTATCGCCTATGTTGATATACGTGGCGCCTAAGCCCTTGCCTATGTTTATATATGTGGCGCCTAACCTATCGCCTAAGTGAGGCAGTAAGTATAGGCAATGCTATAAGCGGTGCCAAACTTAACGCTTATGTTGATATAGGCGGTGCCTAAGCCATCGTCTATGTTTACGTAGGTGGTGCCTAATCTATCGCCTAATTGAAACAGTGAGCATAGGCAATTGTATAAGCGGCGCCTAGCCTATCGCCTATGTTTATATAGGCGGTTCTTAAGCCATTGCCTATGTTGACATAGACGGAGCCTAACCTATCGCCTAAGTAAGGTAGTGAGCATAGACAATGGTATAAGCGGCGCCTAACCTATCGCCTATGTTGATATAGGAGACACCTATTCCATCGCCTAAGTGAGGCTGTGAGCATAGCCAATGGTATAAGCGGCGCCTAACCTATCGCCTATGTTGATATAGGCGCCGCCTAAGCGATCTCCTATGTTGTCTTAGGCGGCGTCTAACCTATGGCCTAAGTAAGGCGGTGAGCATGAGCAATGGTATAAGCGGTGCATAACCTATCGCCTATGTTGATATAGGTGGCGCCTAAGCCATTGTCTATGTTGACATAAACCGTGCCTAACATATTGCCTAAGTGCGAAAGTGAGCATAGGTAATGGTATAAGCGGCGCCTAAGCTAGCGCCTATGTTGATATAGGTGGCGCCTAAGCCATCACATATGTTGACATAGAAGGCGCCTAACCTATCGCCTAAGTGTGGCAGAGAGAATAGGCAATGGTATAAGCGGCGCCTAACCTATCGCCTATGTTGATATAGGTGGCTCCTATCGCATATCCTATGATTACATAGGCGGCGCCTAACCTATCGCCTTAGTGAGGCAGCAAGCATAGGCAATGGTATAAGAGGCGCCTAACCTATCGCCTATGTTGATATAGGCGGCACCTAAGCGATCACCTATGTTTACATAGGCGGTGCCTAACCTATCGCCAAATTGAGGCAGTGATCATAGGCAATGGTAAAAGTGGCGCCTAACCTATCTCCTATGTTGATATAGGCGGTGCCTAAGCCATCGCCTATGTTGACATAGGCGGCACCTAACCTATTGCCTAGGTAAGGCAGTGAGCATAGGTAATGGTATAAGCGGCGCCTAACCTATCGCCTATGTGGATATAGGTGGCGCCTATGGCATCTCTTATGTTAACATAGGCTGCGCCTAACCTATCACCTTAGTGAGGAAGCAAGCATAGGCAATGGTATAAGCGACGCCTAACCTATCGCCTATGTTGATATAGGCGGCGCCTAACCTATCTCCTAAGTAAGGCGGTGAGAATAGGCAATGGTATAAGCGGCGCCTAACCTGTTGCCTATGTTGATATAGGCGACACCTAATCCATCGACTATGTTGACATAGGCAGCCCCTAACCTATCGCCTAAGTGAGGCAGTGAGTATAGGTAATGGTATAAGCGGAGCCTAACCTATCGACTATGTTGATATAGGTGGCGCCTTTGGAATCGTTTATGTTTACATAGACGACGTATAACCTATCGCCTAAATGAGGCAGCGAGCATAGGCAATGGTATAAGCGGGGCCTAACTTATCGCCTATGTTGACGTACGTGGCGCCTAAGCCATTGCCTATGTTTATATATGCGACACCTAACCTATCGCCTAAGTGAGGCAGTAAGCATAGGCAATGGTATAAGCAGCGCCAAACCTGTCGCCTATGTTGATATAGGCGGTGCCTAATCCATCGCATATGTTGACATAGGCGTCACCTAACCTATCATATAAGTGAGGCAGTGAGCATAGGTGATGGTATAAGCGGCGCCTAACCTATCGCCTATGTTGATATAGGTGGCTCCTAAGCCATCACCTATGTTGACATAGGCGGAGCCTAACCTATTACCTATGTGAGGCAGTGAGCATAGGTAATGGTATAAGTGGCGCCTAACCTATCGCCTATGTTGATATAGGTGGCACCTATAGCATCGCCTATGTTTACATAGGCGGCGCCTAACCTATCGCCTAAGTGAGGTAGCATGCATTGGCAATGCTATAAGCGGTGCCAAACTTAACGCCTATGTTGATATAGGCGGTGCCTAAGCCATCGCCTATGTTTATGTAGGTGGTGCCTAACCTATCGCCTAATTGAAGCAGTGAGCATAGGCAATGGTATAAGCGGCACCTAGCCTATCGCCTATGTTTATATAGGCGGTGCTTAAGCCATTGCCTATGTTGACATAGACGGAGCCTAACCTATCGCCTAATTGAGGCAGTGAGAATAGGCAATGGTATAATTTGCGCCTAACCTATCGCTTATGTTGATATAGGAGGCGCCTAAACCAACGCCTATGTTAACATAGGCGGCATCTAATCTATCGCCAAATTGAGGCACTGAGCATAGGCAATTGTATAAGCGGTGCCTAACCTATCGCCTATGTTGATATAGGCAGCGCCTAAGCCATCGCCTATGTTGACATAGGCGGCGCCTAACCTATCACCTAAGTGAGGTAGTGAGCATAGAAAATGGTATAAGCGGAGCCTAACCTATCCCCTATGTTGATATAGGCAGAACCTATGCAATCGCCTAAGTAAGGTAGAGAGCATAGCCAATGGTATAAGCGGCTCCTAACCTATCGCCTATGTTGATAGAGGTGGCGCCTAAGAGATCACCAATGTTAAAACAGGTGGCACCTAACCTATCGTCTATATAAGGAGGTGAGCATAGGCAATGGTATAAGCGGCGCATAACCTATCGTCTATGTTGATATAGGTGGCGCCTAAGCCATTGCCTATGTTGACATAGACGGAGCCTAACCTATCACCTAAGTGAGGCAGTGAGCATAGGTAATGGTATAAGCGACACCTAACCTATCTCCTATGTTGATATAGGTGGCGCCTAAGCCATCACCTATGTTGACATAGAAGGCGCCTAACCTATCGCCTAAGTGAGGCAGTGAGCATAGGCAATGGTAAAAGAGGTGCCTAACCTATCGCCTATGTTGATATAGACGGTCCTAAGACATCGCCTATGTTGACATAGGCGGTGCCTAACCTATCGCCTAATTGAGGCAGTGAGCATAGGATATGGTATAAGGGGTGCCTAACCTATATATAGGTGGCGCCTAAGCCATCACCTATGTTGACATAGGCGGAGCCTATACTATTACCAATGTGAGGCAGTGAGCATAGGTAATGGTATAAGTGGCGCCTAACCAATCTCCTATGTTGATATAGGTGGCACCTATGGCATCGCCTATGTTTACATAGGCGGCGCCTAACCTATCGCCTAAGTGAGGTAGAAAGAATTGGCAATGGTATAAGCAACGCCTAACCTATCGCCTATGTTGATATACATGGCGCCTAAGCCATTGCCTATGTTTATATATGTGGCGCCTATCCTATCGCCTAAGTGAGGCAGTAAGCATAGGCAATGCTATAAGCGGTGCCAAACGTAATGCCTATGTTGATATAGGCGGTGCCTAAGTCATCGCCTATGTTTACGTAGGTGGTGCCTAACCTATCGCCTAGTTGAAGCAGTGAGCATAGGCAACGGTATAAGCGGCGCCTAGCCTATCGCCTATGTTTATATAGGCGGGGCTTAAGCCATTGCCTATGTTGACATATACGGAGCCTAACCTATCGCCTAAGTGAGGAAGTGGGTATAGGAAATGGTATAAGTGGCGCCTAACCTATCACCTATGTTGATATAGTAGACGCCTAAACCAACGCCTCTGTTAACATAGGCGGCATCTAATCTATCGCCAAATTGAGGCACTGAGCATAGGCAATTGTATAAGCGGAGCCTAACCTATCGCCTATGTTGATATAGGCGGCACCTATGCCATCGCCTAAGTAAGGCAGAGAGCATAGCGAATGGTATAAGCGGCGCCTAACCAATCGCCTATGTTGATACAGGTGGCGCCTAAGAGATCACCTATGTTAAAACAGGCGGCACCTAACCTATCGTCTAAGTAAGGCGGTGAGCATAGGCAATGGTATAAGCGGCGCATAACCTATCGCCTATGTTGATATAGGCAGCACCTAAGCCATTTCCTGTGTTTATATATGTGGCGCCTAACCTATCGCCTAAGTGAGGCAGTAAGCATAGGCAATGCAATAAGCGGTGTTAAACTTAACGACTATGTGGATATAGACGCTGCCTAAGCCATCGCCTATGTTTACATAGGTGGTGCCTAACCTATCGCCTAATTGAAGTAGTGAGCATAGGCAATGGTATAAGCGGTGCCTAGCCTATCGCCTATGTTTATATAGGCGGTGCTTAATCCATTGCCTATGTTGACATAGACGGAGCCTAACCTATCGCCTAAGTGAGGCAGTGAGAATAGGCAATGGTATAAGTGGCGCCTAACTTATCGGCTATGTTGATATAGGAGGCGCCTAAACCAACGCCTATGTTAACATAGGCGGCATCTAATCTATCGCCAAATTGAGTCACTGAGCATAGGCAATTGTATAAGCGGTTCCTAACCTATCGTCTATGTTGATATCGGTAGCGCCTAAGCCATCGCCTATGTTGACATAGGCGGCGCCTAACCTATTACCTAAGTGAGGTAGTGAGCATAGAAAATGGTATAAGCGGAGCATAACCTATCGCCTATGTTGATATAGGTGGCACCTAAGCCATCGCCTAAGTAAGGTAGAGAGCATAGCCAATGGTATAAGCGGCGCCTAACCTATCGCCTATGTTGTTAAAGGTGGCGCCTAAGAGATCACCTATGTTAAAATAGGCGGCACCTAACCTATCGTCTAAGTAAGGCGGTGAGCATAGGCAATGGTATAAGCGGCGCATAACCTATCGCCTATGTTGATATAGGTGACGCCTAAGCCATTGCCTATGTTGACATAGACGGAGCCTAACCTATCACCTAAGTGAGGCAGTGAGCAATGGTAATGGTATAAGCGATACCTAACCTATCTCCTATGTTGATATAGGTGTCGCCTAAGCCATCACCTATGTTGACATAGATGGCGCCTAACCTATCGCCTAAGTGAGGCAGTGAGCATAGGCAATGGTAAAAGCGGTGCCTAACCTATCGCCTATGTTGATATAGACGGTGCCTTTGACATCGCCTATGTTGACATAGGCGGTGCCTAACCTATCGCCTAATTAAGGCAGTGAGCATAGGATATGGTATAAGCGGCGCCTAACCTATCGCCTATGTTGATATTGGTGGCGCCTAAGCCATCACCTATGTTGACATAGGCGGAGCCTAACCTATTGCCTATGTGAGGCAGTGAGCATAGGTAACGGTATAAGCGACGCCTAATCTATCGCCTATGTTGATATAGGTGGCACCTATGGCATCGCCTATGTTTACATAGGCGGCGCCTAACCTATCGCCTAAGTGAGGTAGCAAGCATTGGCAATGGAATATGAAACGCCTAACCTATCGGCTATGTTGATATACGTGGCGCCTAAGCCATTGTCTATGTTTATCTATGTGGCGCCTAACCTATCGCCTAAGTGAGGCAGTAAGCATAGGCAATGCTATAAGCGGTGCCAAACTTAACGCCTATGTTGATATAGGCGGTTCCTAAGCCATCGCCTATGTTTACGTAGGTGGTGCCTAACCTATCGCCTAACTGAAGCAGTGAGCATAGGCAATGGTATAAGCGGCGCCTAGCCTATCGCCTATGTTTATATAGGTGGTGCTTAAGCCATTGCCTATGTTGACATAGACGGAGCCTAACCTATCGCCTAAGTGAGGCAGTGAGTATAGGAAATGGTATAAGTGGCGCCTAACCTATCGCCTATGTTGATATAGGAGGCGCCTAAACCAACGCCTATGTTATCATAGGCGACATCTAATCTATCGCCAAATTGAGGCACTGAGCATAGGCAATTGTATAAGCGGTGCCTAACCTATCGCCTATGTTGATATAGGCAGCGCCTAGGCCATCGCCTAGGCCATCGCCTATGTTGACATAGGCGGCGCCTAACCTATCACCTTAGTTAGGTAGTGAGCATAGAAAATGGTATAAGCGGAGCCTAACCTATTGCCTATGTTGATATAGGCGGCACCTAAGCCATCGCCTAAGTAAGGCAGAGAGCATAGCCAATGGTATATGCGGCGCCTAACCTATCGTCTATGTTGATAGAGGTGGCGCCTAAGAGATCACCTATGTTAAAACAGGCGGCACCTAACCAATCGTCTAAGTAAGGCGGTGAGCATAGGCAATGGTATAAGCGGCGCATAACCTATCGCCTATGTTTATATAGGTGGCGCCTAAGACATTGCCTATGTTGACATAGACGGAGACTAACCTATCACCTAAGTGAGGCAGTGAGCATACTTAATGGTACAAGCGACACCTAACCTATCTCCTATGTTGATATAGGTGGCGCCTAAGACATCACCTATGTTGACATAGAAGGCGCCTAACCTATAGCCTAAGTGAGGCATTGAGCATAGGAAATGGTAAAAGCGGTGCCTAACCTATCGCCTATGTTGATATAGATGGTGCCGAAGACATCGCCTATGTTGACATAAGCGGGGCCTAACCGATCACCTAATTGAGGCAGTAAGCATAGGATATGGTATAAGTGACACCTAACCTATCGCCTATGTTGATATAGGTGGTGCCTAAGCTATCACTTATGTTGACATAGGAGGAGCCTAACCTATTACCTATGTGAGGCAGTGAGAATAGGCAATGGAATGACCAGCACCTAACCTATGACCTATGTTGATATAGGTGGCACCTAGTCCATCGCCTATGTTGAAATAGGCAGTGCCTAACCTATCGCCTAAGTGAGGCAGTGAGCATAGGCAACGGTATAAGCGGCACCTAACCTATCGCCTATGTTGATATAGGCGGCTCCTAAGCCATAGCCTATGTTAACATAGGCGGCGCCTAACCTATCACCTAAGTGAGGCAGTGAGCATAGACAATGGTATAAGAGGCACCTAACCGATCACCTATATTGATATAGGCGGCACCTAAGCCATCGCCTAAGTGAGGAAGTTAGCATAGGCAATGGTATAAGCGGCGCCTAACCTAGCGCCTATGTCTATATAGGCCGAACCTAAGCGATCGCCTATGTTGACATAGGCGGCGCCTAATCTATCTCCTAAGTGAGGTGGTGAGCATAGGCTATGGTCCAAGCGGCGCCTAACCTGTCGCCTATGTTGGTATTGGCAGCACCTAATCCATCGACTATGTTGACATAGGTGGCACCTAACCTATCACCTAAGTGAGGCAGTGAGCATAGGTAATAGTAAAAGCGGCGCCAAAACTATCACCAATGTTCATATAGGTTGCGCCTATGGCATCACATATGTTAGCATAGGCGGCGCCTAACCTATCGCCTAAGTGAGGCAGTAAGCATAGGCAATGGAATAAGCGTCGCCTAACCTAACGCCTATGTTGATATAGGCGGCGCCTTACCTATCGCCTATGTTGATATAGGCGGCGCCTAAGCCATCCCCTATGTTGACGTAGGAGGTGCCTAACCTATCGCCTAATAGAAGCAATGACCATAGGCAATGGTATAAGCGGCACCTAACCTATCTCCTATGTTGATATAGGCGGCGCCTAATCCATCGCCTATATTAACATAGGCGGCACCTAACCGATCGCCTAAGTAAGGCAGTGAGCATAGGTAATAGTATAAGCGACGCTTAACCTATCGCCCTTGTTGATATAGGTGGCGCCTATGGCATCTCCTATGTTTACATAGGCAGCGCCTAACCTATTGCCTTAGTGAGGCAGCAAGCATAGGCAATGGTAGAAGCGACGCCTAACCTATCACCTATGTTGATATAAGCGGCGCCTAAGCGATCGCCTAACCTATCGCCTAAGTGAGGCGGTGAGAATAGGCAATGGTATAAGCGGCTCCTAACCTATCGCCTATGTTAATATAGGCAGCTCCAAATCCATCGACTATGTTGAAATAGGCGGCATCTAACCTATCTCCTAAGTGAGGTAGGTAGCATAGGTAATGGTATATGTGGCGCGAAAACTATCGCTTATGTTTTCATAGGCAGCGCCTATCCTATCGCCTAAGTGAGGCAGCGAGCATAGGCAATGGTATAAGCGGCGCCTAACCTATCGCCGGTGTTGAGATACGTGGCGCCTAAGCCATTGCCTATGTTTATATATGCGGCGCCTAACCTATCGCCTAAGTGAGGCAGTTAGTATAGGAAATGGTATAAGCAGCCCCTAACCTTTCGCCTATGTTGATAAAGGCGTTGCCTAATCCATCGCATATGTTGACATAGGTGGCACCTAACCTATCGCCTAAGGCAGTTAGCATTGGTAATGGTATAAGCGACGCCTAACCTAACGCCTTTGCTGATATAGGTGGCGCCTATGGCATCGCCTATGTTTACATCGGTGGCGCCTAACTTTTCGCCTAAGTGAGGCAGCTAGAATAGGCAATGGTATATGCGGCTCCTAACCTATCGCCTATGTTGATATACGTGGCACCTAAACCATTGCCAATGTTTAAATAGGCGGCGGTTAATGTATCGCCTAAGTTAAGCAGTAAGCATAGGCAATGGTATAAGCGGTGCCTAACCTAACGCCAATGTTTATATAGGCAGCGCCTAAGCCATCGCCTAAGTTGACGTAGGTGTTGCCTAACCTATCGCCTAATTAAGGCAGTGAGCATAGGCAATGGTATAAGCGGCGCCTAACCTATCGCCTATGTTGATATAGGCGGTGCCTAATTCATTGCTTATGTTGACATAGACGGAGCCTAACCTATCGCCTATGTCAGGCAGTGAGCATAGGAAATCATATAAGCGGCGCCTAACCTATCGCCTATGATGATATAGGCGATGCCTAATCCATCGTCTATGTTGACATAGGCGGCGCCTAACTTATCACCTAAGTAAGGCAGTGAGCATAGGGAATGGTATAAGCGGCGCCTATCCTATCGTTTATGTTGATATAGGAGGCGCCTAAACCATCGCCTATGTGAACATAGGCGGCGCCTAACCTATCAGCAAAGTGAGGTACTGAGCATAGGCAATGATATAAGCAGTGTCTCACCTATCACCTATGTTGATATAGGTGGCGCCAAAGGCATCACCTATGTTGACATAGGCGGAGCCTAACCTATTGCCTATGCAAGGCAGTGAGCATAGGCAATAGTATAAGCGGCGCCAAACCTATCGCCTATATTGACATATGTGGTGCCTAAGCCATTGCCTATGTTTATATTTGCGGTGCCTAACCTATCGCCTAAGTGAGGCAGTAAGTATCGGCAGTGGTATAAGCGACCCCTAACCTTTCGCCTATGTTGATAAAGGCGGCGCCTAATCCATTGCATATGTTAACATAGGCGGCACCTAACCTATCGCCTAAGGCAGTGAGCATTAGTAATGGTATAAGCGATGCCTAACCTATCGCCTATGTTGATATAGGTGGCGCCTATGGCATCGCCTATGTTTACATAGGCGGCGCCTAAATTGATATACGTGGCGCCTAAACCATCGCCAATGTTTAAATACGCAGCGGCTAATCTATCGCCTAAGTTAGCCAGTAAGCATAGGCTATGGTATAAGCGGCCCCTAACCTAACGCCTATGTTGATATAGGCAGCGCCTATGCCATTGCCTATGTTTACGTAGGCCGTGCCTAACCTATCGCCTAATTAAGGCAGTGAGCATAGGCAATGGTATAAGCGGCGCCTAACCTATCGCCTATGTTGATATAGGCGGTGCCTAAGCCATTGCCTATGTTGACATAGACGGAGCCTAACCTATCGCCAATGTCAGGCAGTGAGCATAGGAATCATATAAGCGGAGCCTAACCTATCGCCTATGTTGATATAGGCGACGCCTAATCCATCGTCTATGTTGACATAGGCGGCGCCTAACCTATCGCCTAAGTGACGAAGTGAGCATAAGCAATGGTATAAACGACGCCTAACCTATCGCCTATGTTGATATAGGAGGTGCCTAAACCATCTCATATGTTAACATAGGCGGCGCCTAACCTATCACCAAAGTGAGGTACTGAGCATAGGCAATGATATATGCGGTGCCTAATCTATCACCTATGCTGATATAGGCGGAGCCTAAGGCATCACCTATGTTGACATAGGCGGAGCCTAACCTATCGCCTATGTGAGGCAGTTAGCATAGGCAATGCTATAATTGGCGCGTAACGTATCACCCATGTTGATATAGGCGGCGCCTAACCCATCCCTTATGTTGACATATGCGGCGCCTAACCTATCGCCTAAGTGAAGCGGTGAGCGTAGGCAATGGTATATGCGGCGCCTAACCTGTCGCCTATGTTGGTATAGGCGGCGCCTAATCCATCGACTATGTTGACATAGGCGGCAGCTAACCTATCGCCAAAGTAAGGCAGTGAGAATAGGTAACGGTATAAGCGGCGCCTAAACTATAGTCTATGTTGATATAGAGTGCGCCTATGGCATCGCTTATGTTTACATAGACGAGGCCTAACCTATCAACTATGTGAGGAAGCGAGCATAGGCAATGGTATAAGCGGTGCCTAACCTATGCCTTATGTTGATATACGTGGCGCCTATGCCATTGCCTATGTTTATATATGTGATGCCTAACCTATCGCCTAAGTGAGGCAGTAAGCATAGGCAATGGTATAAGAGGCGCCTTACCTATCACCTATGTTGATATGGGCGGCACCTTAGCCATCACCTATGTTGACGTAGGCGGTGCCTATCCTATCGCAGAATTGAGGCACTGAGCATAGGCAATGGTATAAGCGGCTCCTAACCTATCTCCTATGTTGATATAGGCGGCGCCTAAGACATTGCCTATGTTGACATAGGCGGCACCTAACCTATCATTTAAGTAAGGCAGTGAGCATAAGTAATGGTATAAGCGGCGCCTAACCTATCGCCTATGTTGATATAGGTGGCGCCTATGGCATCTTCTATGTTACATAGGCGACGCCTAACCAATCTCCTTAGTGAGGCAGCAAGCATAGGAAATGGTATAAGCGGTGCCTAACCTATCGCTTATGTTGATATAGGCGGCGCCTAAGCGATCGCCTATGTTGACATAGGTGGCACCTAACCTATCGCCTAAGTAAGGTGGTGAGCATAGGCAATGGTATAAGCGGCGCATAACCTATTGCCAATGTTGATATAGGTGGCACCTAAGCCATTGCCAATGTTGACATAGACGATGCCTAACCTATCGTCAAAGTGAGGCAGTGAGCATAGGTAATGGTATAAGCGGCGCCTAACCAATCGCCTATGTTTATATAGATGGCGCCTAAGCCATCGCCTATGTTGATATAGGAGGCGCCTAAACTATCGCCTATGTGAGGAAGTGAGCATAGGCAATGGTATAAGCGGCGCCTAACTTATCACCTATCTTGATATAGACGGCGCCTAAGCCATCGCCTATGTTGACATAAGCGGTGCCTAACCGATAGCCTAATTGAGGCAGTGAGCATAGTCAATGGTATAAGCGGTGCCTACCCTATCGCCTTTGTTGATATAGGTGGCGCCTAAGGCATCACCTATGTTGACATAGGCAGAGCCTAACCTATCGCCTATGTGAGGCAGTGAGCATAGGCAATGGTATAAGCGGTGCCTAACCTATCGCCCATCTTTATATTGGCGGCGCCTAATCCATCGACTATGTTGATATAGGCAATGGTATAAGCGACGCCTAACCTAACGCCTATGTTGGTATAGGCGGCACCTAATCCATCGACTATGATGATATAGGCGGCAGCTAACCTATCGCCTATGTAAGGCAGTGAGAATAGGTAATAGAATAAGCGGTGCTTAACCAATTGTCTATGTTGATATAGAGGGCCCCTATGGCATCGCTTATGTTTACATAGACGATGCCTAACCTATCGCCTATGTGAGGATGCGAGCTTATGCAACGGTATAAGCGGTGCCTAACCTATCGCCTATGTTGATATACATGGCGCCTAAGCCATTGCCTATGTTTATATATGCGACGCGTAACCTATCACCTAAGTGAGGCAGTAAGCATAGGCAATGGTATAAGAGGCGCCTTACCTATCTCCTATGTTGATATAGTCAGCACCTAAGCCATTGCCTATGTTGATGTAGGTGGTGCCTAACCTATTGCCAAATTTAGGCAGTGAGCATAGGCAATGGTATAAGCGGCGCCTAACCTATCGCCTATGTTGATATAGGCGGCGCCTAATCCATTGCCTATGTTGACATAGACGGAGCCTAACCTATTGCCTATGTCTGGCAGTGAGCAAAGGAAATCATATTAGCGGTGCCTAACCTATCACCTATGTTTATATAGGCGATGCCTAATCCATCGTCTATGTTGACATAGGAGGCGCCTAACCTATCACTTGAGTGAGGCAGTGAGAATAGGCAATGGTATAAGCGGCGCCTAACCTATAGCCTAAGTTGATATAGGAGGTGCCTAAACCAACCCCTATGTTATCTAGGCGGCGCCTAACCTATCGCCAAAGAGAGGCACTGAGCATAGGCAATGGTATAAGCGGTGCCTAACGTAACGCCTATGTTGATATAGGTGGTGCCTAAGGCATCACCTATGTTGACATATGCGGAGCCTAACCTATCGCCTATGTGAGTCAGTGAGCATAGGCAATGGTATAAGCGGCACCTAACCTATCGCCCATGTTGATATAGGTGGCGCCTAAGCCATTCCCTATGTTGACATAGGTGGTGCCTAACCTATCACCTAAGTGATGCGGTAAGCATAGGCAATGGTACAAGCAGCGCCTAACCTGTCTCCTATGTTGGTATAGGCGGCGCCTAATCCATCGACTATGTTGACATAGGCGGCAGCTAACCTATCGCCTAAGTAAGGCAGTTAGAATAGGTAATGGTATAAGCTGCGCCTAACCTATCATCTATATTGATATAGATGGCGCCTTTGGCATTGCTTATGTTTACATAGACGACGCCTAACCTATCGCCTATGTGAGAAAACGAGCATAGGCAATGGTATAAGAAGTGCATAACCTATGCCTTATGTTGATATACATGGCGCCTAAGCCATTGCCTATGTTTATATATGCGACGCCTAACCTATCGCCTAAGTGAGGCAGTAAGCAAAGGCAATGGTATAAGAGGCGCCTTACCTATCACCTATGTTGATATAGGCGGCACCTAAGCCATCGCCTAAGTAAGGCAGTGAGCATAGGTAATGGTATAAGCTGTGCCTAACCTATCGCCTATGTTGATATAGGTGGCGCCTATGGCATCACCTACGTTGACATAGGCGGCACCTAACCTATCGCCTAATTGAGGCAGTGAGCATAGGATATGGTATAAGCGACGCCTAACCTATCGCCTATGTTGATATATGTGGCGCCTAAGCGATCGCCTATGTTGACATAGGCGGCGCCTAACCTACTCCTAAGTGAGGCGGTGAGCATAGGAAATGGTATAAACGACATCTAACCTGTCGCCTATGTCGATATAGGTGGCACCTAATCCATCGACTATGTTGACATAGGCGGCACCTAACCTATCGCCTAAGTGAGGCAGTAAGCATAGGTAATGGTATAAGCAGCACCTAACCTATCTCCTATGTTGATATAGGCGGAGCGTAATCCATCACCTATGTTGACATAGGCGGCACCTAACCTATCGCCTAAGTAAGGCAGTGAGCATAGGTAATGGTATAAGCGGTGCCTAACCTATCGCCTATGTTGATATAGGTGGCGCCTATGGCATCACCTATGTTGACATAGGCGGCACCTAACCTATCGCCTAATTGAGGCAGTGAGCATAGGATATGGTATAAGCGACGCCTAACCTATCGCCTATGTTGATATATGTGGCGCCTAAGCGATCGCCTATGTTGACATAGGCGGTGCCTAACCTACTCCTAAGTGAGGCGGTGAGCATAGGAAATGGTATAAACGGCATCTAACCTGTCGCCTATGTCGATATAGGTGGCACCTAATCCATCGACTATGTTGACATAGGCGGCACCTAACCTATCGCCTAAGTGAGGCAGTAAGCATAGGTAATGGTATTAGCGGAGCCTAACCTATCGCCTATGTTCATATAGGTGGATCCTATGGCATCGCTTATGTTTACATAGGCGGCGTCTAACCTATCGCCTATGTGAGGCAGCGAGCATAGGCAATGGTATAAGAGGCACCTCACCTATCGCCTATGTACATATAGTTGGCGTCTATGCCATCGCCTATGTCGACATAGGTGGCGCCTAACCTATCGACTAAGTGATCCAGTCAGCATAGGCAATGGTATAAGCGGCGCCTAACCTATCGCCTATGTTGATATAGGCGGTGCATCAGCCATCGCCTATGTTGACAAAGGCTGCGCCTAACCTATCTCCTAAAGGAGCCAGTGAGCATAGGCAATGGTATAAGCGGAGCCTAACCTATCGCCTATATTGATATATGTGGCGCCTAAGACATCACCTCTTTTGACATAGGGGAAACATAACCGATCACCTATGATGATATAGGTGGCGCCTATCTCATCGCTTATGTTTACATAGGCGGCGCCTAATCTATCGCCTAAGTGAGGCAGCGAGCATAGGCAATGGTATAAGCGGAGCCTAACCTATCACCTATGTTGATATAGGCGGCACCAAAGCCATCGCCTATGTTAGGCAGTGAGCATAGGTAATGGTATAAGTGGCCCCTAACCTATCCCCTATGTTGATATAGGTGGCGCCTATGAATTCTTCTATGTTTACATAGGAGGCGCCTAACCTATCGCCTTAGTGAGGTAGCAAGCATAGGCAATGGTATAAGCGGCGCCTAACCTATCGCCTATGTTGATATAGGTGGCACCTAAGCGATCGCCTATGTTGACATAAGCGCGCCTAACCTACTGCTAAGTGAGGCGGTGAGCATAGGAAATGGTATAAACGGCGTCTAACCTGTCGCCTATGTCGATATAGGCGACACTTAATACATCGACTATGTTGACATTGGCGGCACGTAACCTATTGCCTAAGTGAGGCAGTGAACATAGGTAATGGTATTAGCGGAGCCTAACCTATCACCTATGCTGATATAGGAGGAGCCTATGGCATCGCTTATGTTTACATAGGCAGCATCTAACCTATCGCCTAAGTGAGGATGCGAGCATAGGCAATGGTATAAGCGGCGCCTAACCTATCAACTATGTTGACATGAGTGGCACCTAAGACAGTGCTTATGTTTATATATGCGTCCCCAAACCTATCGCCTAAGCGAGGCAGTAAGCATAGGCAATGGTATAAGAGACGCCTAACCTGTCGCCTATGTTGATATAGGCGACGCCTAATCCATCGTCTATTTTAACTTAGCTGGCGCCTAACCTATCGCCAATGTTGATATAGGCGGATCCATAGCCATCGCTAATGTGGACATAGGCGGTGCCTAACCTATCGCCTAATTAAGGCAGTGAGCATAGACAATGGTATTAGTGGCGCCTATCCTATCACCTATGCTGATATAGGCATCACCTAAGCCATCGCCTAAGTGAGACAGTGAGTATAGGCAATGGTATAAGGTGTGCCTAACCTATCGCCTATGTTGATATAGGCGGTGCCTAAGAGATCGCCTATGTTGACATAGGCGGCGCCTAACCTATCACCTAAGTGAGGCGGTGAGCATAGGCAAAGGTATAAGCGGCGCCTAACCTATTTCCTATGTTGATATAGGCGGCGCCTAATCCATCTCATATGATGACATATGTGGCACCTGACCTATATAGCCGGCACCTAACCTTGCGCCTGAGTGAGGTAGTGAGCATAGGTAATGGTATAAGAGATGCCTAACCCATCGACAATGTTGATATAAGTGGCGCTTATGGCATCGCCTATGTTTACATTGACGGCGCCTAACCTATCTCCTAAGTAAGGAAGCAAGCATAAGCAATGGTATAAGCGGCGCCTAACCTATCGCCTATGTTGATATACGTGGTGCCTAAGCCATCGCCTATGTTTATATAGGTGGCGGCTAACCTATCGCCTAAGTGAGGTAGTACGCATAGGCTATGGTATAAGCGGAGCCTAACCTAACTCCTATGTTGATATAGGCGGAGCCTAAGGCATCGCCTATATTGACGTAGGCATTGCCTAACCGATCTCCTACTTCAGGAAGAGAGCATAGGGAATAGTATAAGCGACGCCTAAGCCATTCCCTATATTGACATAGACGGAACCTAACCTATCACCTATGTGAGGCAGTGAGCATAGGAAATGGTATAAGCCATGCCTAACCTTTCGCTTATGTTGATATAGGCGACGCCTAAGCCATCGCCTATGTTGACATAGGCGGCGCCTAAGTGAGGAAGTGCGCATAGGCAATGGTATAAGCGGGGCCTAACCTATCTCCTATGTTGATATAGGCGGCGCCAAAGCCATCACCTATGTTGAAATATGAGGCACCTAACCTATCACCTAAGTGAGGTAGTGAGCATAGGAAATGGTATTAGCGGTGCCTAACCTATCGCCTATGTTGATATAGCCAGCGCCTAACCTATCGCCTTTGTTGACATAGGCGGCGCCTAACCAATTGCCTAAGAGAGAATAGGCAATGGTATAAGTGGTGCCTAAGCTATCTCCTTTGTTGACATAAGCGGCGCCTAACCTATCACCTATGTTAATATTGGCGGCGCCTAAGCCATCGCCTATGTTGACATAGGCGGCGCCAAACCTATCGCCTAAGTGAGGCGGTGAGCATAGATAATGGTATAAGCGGAGCCTATCCTGTCGCCTATGTTGGTATAGGGGGCGCCTAATCCATCGACTATGTTGACATAGGCGGCACCTAATATATCGCCTATATGAGGCAGTGAGCATAGGTATTGGTATAAGCGGCCCCTAACATATCGTCTATGTTGATATAGGCGGCGCCTAATCCATCGACTATGTTGACATAGGAGACACCTAATATATCGCCTAAGTGAGGCAGTGAGCATAGGCAATGGTATAAGCGGCCCCTAACCGATCGCCTATGTTGATATAGACGGCGCCTAAGCCATCGCCTATGTTGACGTATGCGGTGCCTAACCTATCGCCAAATTAAGGCAGTGAGAATTTGCAATGGTATAAGCGGCGCCTAACCTATCTCCTAAGTTGATATAGGTGGAGCCTAATCCATCACCTATGGTGACATAGGCGGCACCTAACCTATCGCCTAAGTAAGGCAGTGAGCATAGGTAATGGTATAAGTGGCGCCTATCCTATCGCCTATGTTGATATAGGTGGCGCCTATGGCATCTCCAATGTTTACATAGGAGGCGCGTAACCTATCGCCTTAGTGGGGCAGCAAGCATAGGAAATGGTATAAGCGGCGCCTTACCTATCGCCTATGTTTATATATGTGGAACCTAAGTGATCGCCTATGTTGACATAGGCGGCGCCTAACCTACTCCTAAGTGAGACGGTGAGCATAGGAAATGGTATAAACGGCACCTAACCTGTCGCCTATGTCGATATAGGCGGCACCTAATCCATCGACTATGTTGACGTAGGCGGCACCTAACCTATCACCTAAGTGAGGCAGTGAGCATAGGTAATGGTATTAGCGGAGCCTAATCTATCGCCTATGCTGATATAGGTGGAGACTATGGCATCGCTTATGTTTACATAGGCGGCGTCTAACCTATCGCCTAAGTGAGGCAGCGAGCATAGGCAATGGTATAAGCAGCACCTAACCTATCGCCAATGTACATATAGGTGGCGCAATGCCATCGCCTATGTTGACATAGGTGGCGCTTAACCTATCGACTAAGTGAGACAGTGAGCATAGGCAATGGTATAAGCGGCGCATAACCTATCGCCTATGTTGATATAGGCGGCGCATAAGCCTTTGCCTATGTTGACAAAAGCTATGCCTAACCTATCTCCTAAAGGAGCCAGTGAGCATAGGCAATGGTATATGCGGATCCTAACCTATCGCCTATATTGATATATGTGGCGCCTAAGCGATCACCTATGCTGACATAGGCGAAACATAACCTCTCACCTATGTTGATATAGGTGGCGCCTATGGCATCGCTTATGTTTACATAGGCGGCACCTAATCTATTGCCTAAGTAAGGCAGCGAGCATAGGCAATGGTATAAGCGGCGCCTAACCTATCACGTATGTTGATATAGGCGGCACCTAAGCCATCGCCCAAGTTAGGCAGTGAGCATAGGTAATGGTATAAGCGGACCCTAACCTACCGCCTAAGTTGATATACGTGACGCCTATGGCATCTCCTATGTGTACATTGGAGGCGCCTAACCTATTGCCTTAGTGAGGTAGCAAGCATAGGCAATGGTATAAGCGAAGCCTAACCTATCGCCTATGTTGATATAGGCAGCACCTAAGCGATCTCCTATGTTGACATAGGCGCACCTAACCTACTCCTAAGTGAGGCAGTGAGCATAGTAAATGGTATAAACGGCGCCTAACCTAGCGCCTATGTCGATATACGCGGCACCTAATCCATCGACTATGTTGACATAGGCGGCACCTAACCCATCGCCTAAGTGAGGCAGTGAACATGGGTAATGATATTAGTGGAGCCTAACCTATCACCTATGTTGATATAGGTGGAGCCTATGGAATCGCTTATGTTTACATAGGGGGCGTCTAACCTATCGCCTAAGTGAGGCAGCGAGCATAAGCAATGGTATAAGCGGCGCCTAACCTATCGCCTATGTTGACATGAGTGGTGCCTAAGCCATTGCTTATGATTATATATGCGGCGCCAAAAATATCGCCTAAGCGAGGCAGTAAGCATAGGCAATAGTATAAGCGGCGCCTAACCTGTCGCCTATGTTGATATAGGCGATGCCTAAGCCATCATCTATGTTAACATAGGTGGCACCTATCCTATCGCCTAAGTGAGGAGGTGAGCTTAGGCAATGGTATAAGCGGCGCCTAACCTATCGCCTATGTTGATATAGGAGGCGCCTAAACCATCGCCTATGTTATCATAGGTGGCGCCTAACCTATCGCCAAAGTGAGGCACTGAGAAGAGGCAATGGTGTAAGCGGCGCCTAACCTATCGCCTATGTTGATATAGGCAGCGTCTAAGCCATCGCCTATGTTGACATAGGCGGTGCCTAACCTATCGCCTAAGTGAGGTAGTGAGCATAGATAATGGTATAAGCGACGCCTAACCTATCGCCTATGTTGATATAGGAGGCACCTATGCCATCGCCTAACTGCGGCAGTGAGCATAAACAATGGTATATGTGGCGCCTAACCTATCGCCTAAGAGATCGCCTATGATAACTTAGGCGGCACCTAACCTATCGCTTAAGTGAGGCAGTGATCATTGGTAATGGTATAAGCGGCGCTTAACCTATCGCCTATGTTGACATAGGTGGCGCCTATGGCATCGCTTATGTTTACATAGGCGGCGCCTAACCTATCGCCTAAGTGAGGTAGAGAGCATAGGCAATGGTATAGGCGGCGCCTAACCTATCGCCTATGTTGACATATGTGGAGCCTAAGCCATTGCCAATGTTTATATATACGGTGCCTAACCTATCGCCAAAGTGAGGAAGTAAGCACAGGCAATGGTATAAGCGGCCCCTAACATGTCGCCTATCTTTATATAGGCGGTGGATAATCCATCGCATATGTTGACATAGGCGGCACCTAAGCTATCCCCTAAGGCAGTGAGCATAGGTAATGGTATAAGCGACACCTAACCTATCTCCTATGTTGATATAGGTGGCGCCTATGGCATCCCCTATGTTTACGTAGGCGTTGCCTATGTTTACATAGGTGGCGCCTAACTTATCGCCTAACTGAGGAAGCTAGCATAGGCAATGGTATAAGCGGCGCCTAACCATCGCCTATGTTTAAATAGTCGGCGTTTAATCTATCGCCTAAGTGAGGCAGTAAGCATAGGCAATGGTATATGCGGAGCCTAACCTAACGCCTATGTTGATATAGGCAGCGCCTAAGCCATCATCTATGTTGACATAGGCTGCGCCTAACCTATCGCCTAAGTGAGGTGGTGAGCATAGGCAATGGTATAAGCGGCGCCTAACCTATCTTCTATGTTGATATAGGAGGCGTCTAAACAATCGCCTATGTTGACGTATGCGGTGCCTAACCTATCGCCAAATTAAGGCAGTGAGAATTCGCAATGGTATAAGTGGCGCCTAACCTATCTTCTATGTTGATATAGGCGGAGCCTAATCCATCGCCTATGTTGACATAGGCGGCACCTAACCTATCGCCTAAGTAAGGCAGTGAGCATAGGTAATGGTATAAGCGGCGCCTAACCTATCGCCTATGTTGATATAGGTGGCGCCTATGAAATCTCCTATGTTTTCATAGGAGGCGCCTAACCTATCGCCTTAGTGGGGCAGCAAGCATAGGAAATGGTATAAGCGGCGCCTAACCTATCGCCTATGTTGATATATGTGGCACCTAAGTGATCTCCTATGTTGACATAGGCGGCGCCTAACCTACTCCTAAGTGAGGCGGTGAGCATAGGAAATGGTATAAACGGAACCTAACCTGTCGCCTATGTCGATATAGGCGACACTTAATCCATCGACTATGTTGACATAGGAGGCACCTAACCTATCGCCTAAGTGAGGCAGTGAGCATATGTAATGGTATTAGCGGAGCCTAATCTATCACCTATGTTGATATAGGTGGATCCTATGGCATCGCTTTTGTTTACATAGGCGGCGTGTAACCTATCGCCTAAGTGAGGCAGCGAGTATAGGCAATGGTATAAGCAACACCTAACCTATCACCAATGTACATATAGGTGGCGCCAATGCCATCGCCTATGTTGACATAGGTGACGCCTAACCTATCGACAAAGTGAGCCAGTGAGCATAGGCAATGGTATAAGAGGCGCCTAACCTATCGCCTATGTTGATATAGGCGGCGCATCAGTCTTTGCCTATGTTGACAAAGGCTGCGCCTAACCTATCTCCTAAAGGAGCCAATGAGCATAGGCAATGGTATATGTGGAGCCTAACCTATCGCCTATATTGATATATGTGGCGCCTAAGCGATCACCTATGCTGACATAGGTGAAACATAACCTCTCACCAATGTTGATATAGGTGGCGCCTATGGCATCGCTTATGTTTACATAGGCGGCATCTAATCTATCGCCTAAGTGATGCAGCGAGCATAGGCAATGGTATAAGCGGCGCCTAACCTATCACCTATGTTGATATAGGCGGCACCTAAGCGATCGCCTATGTTGACATAGGCGCGCCTAACCTACTCCTAAGTGAGGCGGTGATCAGAGTAAATGGTATAAACGGCGCCTAACCTGGCGCCTATGTCGATATACGCGGCACCTAATCGATCGACAATGTTGACATAGGCGGCACCTAACCCATCGCCTAAGTGAGGCAGCGAACATAGGTAATGGTATTAGCGGAGCCTAACCTATCACCAATGTTGATATAGGTGGAGCCTATGGCATCACTTATGTTTACATAGGAGGCGTCTAACCTATCGCCTAAGTGAGGCAGCGAGCATAAGCAATGGTATAAGCGGCACCTAACCTATCGCCTATGTTGACATGAGTTGCGCCTAAGCCATTTTTTTTGTTTATATATGCGGCGCCAAACCTATCGCCTAAGCGAGGCAGTAAGCATAGGCAATGGTATAACCGGCGCCTAACCTGTCGCCTATGTTGATATAGGCGACACCTAAGCCATCATCTATGTTAACATAGGTGGCGCCTAACCTATCGCCTAAGTGAGGAGGTGAGCTTACGCAATGGTATAAGCGGCGCCTAACCTATCGCCTATGTTGATATAGGAGGCGCCTAAACCATCGCCTATGTGAACATAGGTGGCGCCTAACCTATCGCCAAAGTGAGGCACTGAGCATAGGCAATGGTATAAGCGGAGCCTAACCTATCGCCTATGTTGATATAGGTAGCGTCTAAGCCATCGCCTATGTTGACATAGGCGGCGCCTAACCTATCGCCAAAGTGAGGTAGTGAGCATAGATAATGGTATAAGCGACGCCTAACCTATCGCCTATGTTGATATTGGAGGCACCTATGCCATCGCCTAACTGAGGCAGTGAGCATAAACAATGGTATATGCGGCGCCTAACCTATCGCCTAAGAGATTGCTTATGTTGACTTAGGTGGCACCTAACCTATCGCTTAAGTGAGGCAGTGAACATAGGTAATGGTATAAGCGGTGCTTAACCTATCGCCTATGTTGACATAGGTGGCGCCTATGGCATCGCTTATGTTTACATAGGAGGCGCCTAACCTATCGCCTAAGTGAGGCAGCGAGCATAGGCAATGGTATAAGCGGCGCCTAACCTATCGCCTATGTTGACATTTGTGTAGCCTAAGCCATTGCCTATGTTTATATATACGGCGCCTAACCTATCGCCTAAGTGAGGAAGTAAGCACAGGCAATGGTATAAGCGGCCCCTAACCTGTCGCCTATGTTGATATAGGCGGTGCCTAATCCATCGCATCTGTTGACATAGGCGGCACCTAACCTATCCCCTAAGGCAATGAGCATAGATAATGGTATAAGCGACACCTAACCTAACTCCTATGTTGATATAGGTGGGCCCTATAGCATCGCATATGTTTACATAGGCGGCGCCTAACCTATCGCCTCAGTGTAGCAGCGAGCATAGGCAATGGTATAAGCGGCGCCTAACCTATCGCCTATGTTGATATATGTGGCGCATAAGCCATTGCCAATGTTTATATATGCGGCGCCCAACCTATCGACTAAGTGAGGCAGTAAGCATGGGCAATGGTATAAGCGGCGCCTAACCTATCGCCAATGTTGATATAGGCGGCGCCTAAGCCATCGCCTATATTGACATAGGCGGTACCTAACCTATCGCCTAATTGAGGCAGTGAGCATAGGCATGGGTATAAGCATCGCCTACCCTATCGCCTATGTTGATATAGGCGGCGCCTAAGCCATCGCCTATATTGACATAAGCGGCGCCTAACCTATCTCCTATGTTGATATAGGTGGAGCCTATGGCATCTCCTATGTTTACATAGGCGGCGCCTACCCTATAGCCTTAGTGATGCAGCAAGCATAGGCAATGGTAAAAGCGGCGCCTAACCTATCGCCTATGTTGATATAGGCGGCTCATAACCTATCGCCTATGTTGATATAAGCGGCGCCTAACCTATCGCCTATGTTGATATAAGCGGCGCCTAACCTATCGCCTAAGTTAGGCAGCGAGCATAGGCAATGGTATAAGCGGTGCCTAACCTATCGCCTATGTTAACATACGTGGTACCTAAGCCATTGCCTATGTTTATATATACGGCGCCTAACCTATCGCCTAAGTGAGGAAGTAAGCACAGGCAATGGTATAAGCGACCCCAAACCTGTCGCCTATGTTGATATAGGCGGTGCCTAATCCATCGCATATGTTGACATAGACGACACCTAACCTATCCCCTAAGGCAGTGAGCATAGGTAATGGTATAAGCGACACCTAACCTATCGCCTATGTTGATATAGGTGGCGCCTATGGCATCGCCTATGTTTACATAGGCGGTGCCTAACTTATCGCCTAAGTGAGGAAGCTAACATAGGCAATGGTATAAGCGGTGCCTAACCTATCGCCTATGTTCATATACGTGCCGCCTAAGACATCGCCTATGTTTAAATAGGCGACGGCTAATCTATCGCCTAAGTGAGGAAGTAAGCATAGACAATGGTATAAGCGACGCCTAACCTAACTCTTATGTTGATATAGGCAGCGCCTAAGCCATCGTCTATGTTGACATAGGCTGCGCCTAACCTATCGCCTAAGTGCGGCTGTGAGCATAGGCAATGGTCTAAGCGGTGCCTAACCTATCTCCTATGTTGATATAGGAGGCACCTAAACCATCGCCTATGTTAACATAGGTGGTGCCTAACCTATCGCCAAAGTGAGGCACTGAGCATAGGAAATGGTATAAGCGGCGCCTAACCTATCGCCTATGTTGATATAGGTAGTGCCTAAGCCATTGCCTATGTTGACATAGGCGGCGCCTAACCTATCGCCTATGTGAGGTAGTGAGCATAGATAATGGTATAAGAGGCGCCTAACCTATTGCCTATGTTTATATAGGAGGCACCTATTCCATCACCCAAGTAAGGCAGTAAGCATAGCCAATGGTATAAGCAGCGCCTAACCTATCGCCTAAGTTGATATAGTCGGCGCCTAAGCGATCGCCTATGTTGAATTAGGCGGTGCGTAAGAGATAGCCTATATTGACTTAGGCGGCACCTAACCTATCGCCTGAGTAAGGTGCTGAGCATAGGCAATGGTATAAGCGGCGCATAACCTATCGCCTATGTTGATATAGGTGGTGCCTAAGCCAGTGCCTATGTTGACATAGACCGAGCCTAACCGATCGCCTAAGTGAGAAAGTGAGCATAGGTAATGGTATAAGCGGCGCCTATCTATCGCCTATGTTGATATAGGTGGCGCCTAAGCCATCACCTATGTTGACATAGAAGGCGCCTAACCTATCGCCTATGTTTACATAGGCGGCGCCTAACTTATCGCCACAGTGTGTCAGCGAGCATAGGCAATGGTATAAGCGGTGCCTAACCTATCACCTATGATGATATACGTGGCTCCTAAGATATTGCCTATGTTTATATATGCGGTGCCCAACCTATCGACTAAGTGAGGCAGTAAGCATAGGCAATGGTATAAGTGGCGCCTAACCTATCGACAATGTTGATATAGGTGGTCCTTAAGCCATCGCCTATGTTGACGTTGGCGGCGCCTAAGCCATCGCCTATGTTGACGTAGGCGGTGCCTATCCTATCACCTAATTGAGATAGTGAGCATTGAAAATGGGATAAGCATCGCCTACCCTATCGCCTATGATTATATAGGCGGCGCCTAAGCCATCGCCTATATTGACATAGGCGGCACCTAACCTATCACCTAAGTGAGGCAGTGATCATTGGTAATGGTATAAGCGGCGCCTAACCTATCGCCTATGTTGATAGAGGTGACGCCTATGCCATCGCCTAAGTAAGGCAGTGAGCATAGCCAATGGTATAAGCAGCGCCTAACCTATCGCCTAAGTTGATATAGGCGCCGCCTAAGCGATCACCTATGTTGACTTATGCGGCGCCTAAGCGATCGCCTATGTTGACTTAGGCGGCGCCTAACATATCGCCTAAGTATGGTGGTGAGCATAGGCAATGGTATAAGCGGCGCATAACCTATCGCCTATGATGATATAGGTGGCGCCTAAGCCAGTGCCAATGTTGACATAGACCGAGCCTAACCTATCGCCTATGTGAGAATGTGAGCATAGGTAATGGTATAAGCGGCGCCTATCTATCGCCTATGTAGATAAGGTGGCGCCTAAGCCATCACCTATGTTGACATAAAAGGAGCCTAACCTATCGTCTATGTGAGGCAGTGATTATAGGTAATGGTATAAGCGACTCCTAAGTTATCGCCAATGTTGATATAGGTGGCCCCTATAGCATCGCTTATGTTTACATAGGCGGCGCATAACCTATCGCCTTAGTGTGGCAGCGAGCATAGGCAATGGTATAAGCGGCGCCTAACCTATTGCCTATGTTGATATACGTGGCGCCTAAGTCATTGCCTATGTTTGTATATGCGGCGCCCAACCTATCGACAAAGTGAGGCAGTAAGCATAGGCAATGGTATAAGCGGCGCCTAACCTATCGCCAATGTTGATATAGGCGACGCCTAAGCCATCGCCTATTTTGAAGTAGGCGGAGCCAAACCTATCGCTTAACTGAGGCAGTGAGCATAAGCAATGGTATAAGCATCGCCTACCCTATCGCCTATGTTGATATAGGAGGCGCCTAAGCCATCGCCTATATTGACATAGGCGGCACCTAACCTATTGCCTAAGTGAGGCAGTGAGCATAGGTAATGGTATAAGCGGCGCCTAACCTATCGCCTATGTTGATATAGGTGGAGACTAACGGATCTCCTATGTTTACATGGTGGCGCCTTACCTATCGCCTTAGTGAGGCAGCAAGCATAGACAATGGTATAAGCGGCGCCTAACCTATCGCCTATGTTGATATAGGCGGCGCCTAAGTGATCACTGATGTTGACATAGGCGGCGCCTAACCTATCGCCATAGTGAGGCGGTGAAAATAGGCAATGGTATAAGCGGCGCCTAATGTGTAGCCTATGTTGATATAGGCGGTGCCTAATCCATCGACTATGTTGACATATGCGGCACCTAACCTATCGCTTAAGTGAGGCAGTAAACATAGGTAATGGAAGAAGCGGCGCCTAACCTATCGCCTATGTTGACAAAGGTGGCGCCTATGGCAACTCTTATGTTTACATAGGCGGCGCCTAACCTGTCGCCTAAGTGAGGCAGCGAGCATAGGCAATGTTATAAGCGGCGCCTAACCTATCACCTATGTTAACATACGTGGGACCTAAGCCATTGCCTATGTTTATATATACGGCGCCTAACATATCGCCTAAGTGAGGAAGTAAGAACAGGCAATGGTATAAGCGGCCCCTAACCTGTCGCCTATGTTGATATAGGCGGTGCCTAATCCATCGCATATGTTGACATAGGCGGCACCTAACCTATCCCCTAAGGCAGTGAGCATAGGTAATGGTATAAGCGACACCTAACCTATCGCCTATGTTGATATAGGTGGCGCCTATGGCATCCCCTATGTTTACATAGGCGTCGCCTATGTTTACATAGGCGGCGCCTAAATTATCGCCTAAGTGAGGAAGCTAGCATAGGCAATGGTATAAGAGGCGCCTAACCTATCGCCTAAGTTGATATACGTGGCGCCTAAGACATCGCCTATGTATAAATAGGCGACGGCTAGTCTATCGCCTAAGTGAGGCAGTAAGCATAGGCAATGGTATAAGCGGCGCCTAACCTAACTCCTATGTTGATATAGGCAGCGTCTAAGCCATCATCAATGTTGACATAGACTGCGCCTAACCTATCGCCTAAGTGAGGCGGTGAGCATAGGCAATGGTATAAGCGGCGCCTAACCTATCTCCTATGTTGATATAGGAGGCGCCTAAACCATAGCATATGTTAACATAGGTGGTGCCTAACCTATCGCCAAAGTGAGGCACTGAGCATAGGCAATGGTATAAGCGGCGCCTAACCTATCGCCTATGTTGATATAGGCAGTGCCTAAGCCATCGCCTATGGTGACATAGGCGGCGCCTAACCTATCGCATATGTGAGGTAGTGAGCATAGATAATGGTATAAGAAGCGCCTAACCTATCGCCTATGTTTATATAGGAGGAAGCTATGCCATCGCCTGAGTGAGGCAGTGAGCATAGCCTATGGTATAAGCAGCGCCTAACCTATCGCCTAAGTTGATATAGGCGGCGCCTAAGTGATCGCCTATGTTGACTTAGGCGGCGCCTAAGCGATCACCTATGTTGACATAGGCGGCGCCTAATCTATTGCCTAAGTAAGGTGGTGAGCATATGTAATGGTATAAACGGCGCATAACCTATCGCCTAAGTTGATATAGGTGGCTCCTAAGCCAGTGCCTATGTTGACATAGACCGAGCCTAACCTATCTCCTAAGTGAGAAAGTGAGCATAGGTAATGGTATAAGCGGCGCCTATCTATCGCCTATGTTGATATAGGTGGCGCCTATGCCATCACCTATGTTGACATAGAAGGCGCCTAACCTATCCCCTATGTTTACATAGGCGGCGCCTAACTTATCGCCTAAGTGAGGCAGCTAGCATAGGCAATGGTATAAGCGGAGACTAACCTATCGCCTATGTTGATATACGTGGCGCCTAAGCCATCGCCTATGTTTAAATAGGCGGAGGCTAATCTATCGCCTAAGTGAGGCAGTAAGCATAGGCAATGGAATAAGCGGCGCCTAACCTATCGTCTATGTTGATATAGGCAGCGCCTAAGCCATCGCCTATGTTGACGTAGGAGGATCCTAACCTATCGCCTAATTGAGGCAGTGAGCATAGGCAATGGTATAAGCGGTGCTAACCTATCGCATATGTTTATATAGGCGGCGCCTACGCCATTGCCTTTGTTGACATAGACAGAGCCTAACCTATCTCCTATGTAAGTTAGTGAGCATAGGAAATGGTATAAGCGGTGCCTAACCTATCGCCTATGTTGATATTGGCAACACCTAAGCAATCATCTATGTTGACATAGACGGCACCTATCCTATCGCCTAATTGAGGCAGTGAGCATAGGATATGGTATAAGCGGCGCCTAACCTATCGCCTATGTTGATATATGTGGCGCCTAAGCGATCGCCTATGTTGACATAGGCGGCGCCTAACCTACTCCTAAGTGAGGCGGTGAGAATAGGAAATGGTATAAACGGCATCTAACCTGTCGCCTATGTCGATATAGGTGGCACCTAATCCATCGACTATGTTGACATAGGCGGCACTTAACCTATCGCCTAAGTGAGGCAGTAAGCATAGGTAATGGTATTAGCGGAGCCTAACCTATCGCCTATGTTCATATAGGTGGATCCTATGGCATCGCTTATGTTTACCTAACCTATCGCCTATGTACATATAGTTGGTGTCTATGCCATCGCCTATGTTGACATAGGTGGCGCCTAACCTATCGACTAAGTGAGCCAGTGAGCATAGGCAATGGTATAAGCGGCGCCTAAGCTATCGCCTATGTTGATATAGGCGGTGCATCGGCCATCGCCTATGTTGACAAAGGCTGCGCCTAACCTATCTCCTAAGGAGCCAGTGAGCATAGGCAATGGTATAAGCGGAGCCTAACCTATCGCCTATATTGATATATGTGGCGCCTAAGACATCACCTCTTTTGACATAGGCGAAACATAACCGATCACCTATGATGATATAGGTGGCGCCTATCTCATCGCTTATGTTTACATAGGCGGTGCCTAATCTATCGCCTAAGTGAGGCAGCGAGCATAGGCAATGGTATAAGCGGAGCCTAACCTATCACCTATGTTGATATAGGCGGCACTAAAGCCATCGCCTATGTTAGGAAGTGAGCATAGGTAATGGTATAAGTGGCCCCTAACCTATCCCCTATGTTGATATAGGTGGCGCCTATGGATTCTTCTATGTTTACATAGGAGGCGCCTAACCTATCGCCTTAGTGAGGTAGCAAGCATAGGCAATGGTATAAGCGGCGCCTAACCTATCGCCTATGTTGATATAGGTGGCACCTAAGCGATCGCCTTTGTTGACATAAGCGCGCCTAACCTACTGCTAAGTGAGGCGGTGAGCATAGGAAATGGTATAAACGGCGTCTAACCTGTCGCCTATGTCGATATAGGCGGCACTTAATCCATCGACTATGTGGACATTGGCGGCACGTAACCTATTGCTTAGGTGAGGCAGTGAACATAGGTAATGGTATTAGTAGAGCCTAACCTATCACCTATGTTGATATAGGAGGAGCCTATGGCCTCGCTTATGTTTACATAGGCAGCATCTAACCTATCACCTAAGTGAGGCAGCGAGCATAGGCAATGGTATAAGCGGCGCCTAACCTATCAATTATGTTGACATGAGTGGCACCTAAGACAGTGCTTATGTTTATATATGCGGCGCCAAACCTATCGCCTAAGCTAGGCAGTAAGCATAGGCAATGGTATAAGAGGCGCCTAACCTGTCGCCTATGTTGATATAGGCGACGCCTAAGCCATCGTCTATTTTAACTTAGGTGGCGCCTAACCTATCGCCAATGTTGATATAGGCGGATCCATAGCCATCGCTAATGTTGACATAGGCGGTGCCTAACCTATCGCCTAATTAAGGCAGTGAGCATAGACAATGGAATTAGTGGCGCCTAACCTATCACCTATGCTGATATAGGCATCACCTAAGCCATCGCCTAAGTGAGACAGTGAGTATAGGCAATGGTATAAGGTGTGCCTAACCTATCGCCTATGTTGATATAGGCGGTGCCTAAGAGATCGCCTATGTTGACATAGGCGGCGCCTAACCTATCGCCTAAGTGAGGCGGTGAGCATAGGCAAAGGTATAAGCGGCGCCTAACCTATCTCCTATGTTGATATAGGCGGCACCTAATCCATCTCATATGATGACATATGTGGCACCTGACCAATATAGCCGGCTCCTAACCTTGCGCCTGAGTGAGGCAGTGAGCATAGGTAATGGTATAAGCGATGCCTAACCCATCGACAATGTTGATATAAGTGGAGCTTATGGCATCGCCTATGTTTACATTGGCGGCGCCTAACCTATCTCCTAAGTAAGGCAGCAAGCATAAGCAATGGTATAAGTGGCGCCTAACCTATCGCCTATGTTGATATACGTGGTGCCTAAGCCATCGCCTATGTTTATATAGGTGGCGGCTAACCTATCGCCTAAGTGAGGCAGTACGCATAGGCTATGGTATAAGCGGAGCCTAACCTAACTCCTATGTTGATATAGGCGGCGCCTAAGCCATCGCCTATATTGACGTAGGCGTTGCCTAACCGATCTCCTACTTCAGGAAGTGAGCATAGGGAATAGTATAAGCGACGCCTAAGCCATTCCCTATATTGACATAGACGGAGCCTAACCTATCACCTATGTGAGGCAGTGAGCATAGGAAATGGTATAAGCCATGCCTAACCTTTCGCTTATGTTGATATAGGCGACGCCTAAGCCATCGCCTATGTTGACATAGGCGGCGCCTAACCTATCGCCTAAGTGAGGAAGTGAGCATAGGCAATGGTATAAGCGAGGCCTAACCTATCTCCTATGTTGATATAGGCGGCGCCAAAGCCATCACCTATGTTGAAATAGGAGGCACCTAACCTATCGCCTAAGTGAGGTAGTGAGCATAGGAAATGGTATTAGCGGTGCCTAACCTATCGCCTATGTTGATATAGCCAGCGCCTAACCTATCGCCTTTGTTGACATAGGCGGGGCCTAACCAATTGCCTAAGAGAGAATAGGAAATGGTATAAGTGGTGCCTAAGCTATCTCCTTTGTTGACATAAGCGGCGCCTAACCTATCACCTATGTTAATATTGGCGGCGCCTAAGCCATCGCCTATGTTGACATAGGCGGCGCCTAACCTATCGCCTAAGTGAGGCGGTGAGCATAGATAATGGTATAAGCGGAGCCTATCCTGTCGCCTATGTTGGTATAGGGGGCGCCTAATCCATCGACTATGTTGACATAGGCAGCACCTAATATATCGCCTAAATGAGGCAGTGAGCATAGGTACTGGTATAAGCGGCCCCTAACATATCGTCTATGTTGATATAGGAGGCGCCTAATCCATCGACTATGTTGACACAGGCGACAGCTAATATATCGCCTAAGTGAGGCAGTGATCATAGGCAATGGTATAAGCGGCCCCTAACCAATCGCCTATGTTGATATAGGCGGCGCCTAATCCATCGCCTATGTTGACGTATGCGGTGCCTAACCTATCGCCAAATTAAGGCAGTGAGAATTGGCAATGGTATAAGCGGCGCCTAACCTATCTCCTAAGTTGATATAGGTGGAGCCTAATCCATCACCTATGGTGACATAGGCGGCACCTAACCTATCGCCTAAGTAAGGCAGTAGGCATAGGTAATGGTATAAGCGGCGCCTATCCTATCGCCGATGTTGATATAGGTGGCGCCTATGGCATCTCCAAGGTTTACATAGGAGGCGCGTAACCTATCGCCTTAGTGGGGCAGCAAGCATAGGAAATGGTATAAGCGGCGCCTTACCTATCGCCTATGTTGATATATGTGGCACCTAAGTGATCGCCTATCTTAACATAAGCGGCGCCTAACCTACTCCTAAGTGAGGCGGTGAGCATAGGAAATGGTATAAACGGCACCTAACCTGTCGCCTATGTCGATATAGGCGGCACCAAATCCATCGACTATGTTGACATAGGCGGCACCTAACCTATCACCTAAGTGAGGCAGTGAGCATAGGTAATGGTATAAGCGGCGCCTAACCTATCGCCTATGTTGATATAGGTGGCGCCTATGGCATCTCCTATGTTTTCATAGGAGGCGCCTAACCTATCGCCTTAGTGGGGCAGCAAGCATATGAAATGGTATAAGCGGCGCCTAACCTATCGCCTATGTTGATATATGTGGCACCTAAGTGATCGCCTATGTTGACATAGGCGGCGCCTAACCTACTCCTAAGTGAGGCGGTGAGCATAGGAAATGGTATAAACGACACCTAACCTGTCGCCTATGTCGATATAGGCGACACCTAATCCATCGACTATGTTGACATAGGAGGCACCTAACCTATCGCCTAAGTGAGGCAGTGAGCATAGGTAATGGTATTAGCGGAGCCTAATCAATCGCCTATGTTGATATAGGTGGATCCTATGGCATCGCTTATGTTTACATAGGCGGCGTCTAACCTATCGCCTAAGTGAGGCAGCGATCATAGGCAATGGTATAAGCAACACCTAACCTATCGCCTATGTACATATAGGTGGAGCCTATGCCATCGCCTATGTTGACATAGGTGGCGCCTAACCTATCGACTAAGTGAGCCAGTGAGCATAGGCAATGGTATAAGCGGCGCCTAACCTATCGCCTATGTTTATATAGGCGGCGCATCAGCCATTGCCTATGTTGACAAAGGCTGCGCCTAACCTATCTCCTAAAGGAGCCAGTGAGCATAGGAAATGGTATATGCGGAGCCTAACCTATCACCTATATTGATATATGTGGTGCCTAAGCGATCACCTATGCTGACATAGGCGAAACATAACCTCTCACCAATGTTGATATAGGTGGCGCCTATGGCATCGCTTATGTTTACATAGGCGGCGCCTAATCTATCGCCTAAGTGAGGCAGCGAGCATAGGCAATGGTATAAGCGGCGCCTAACCTATCACCTATGTTGATATAGGCGGCACCTAAGCCATCGCCCAAGTTAGGCAGTGAGCATAGGTAATGGTATAAGCGGACCCTAACCTATGGCCTATGTTGATATAGGTGGCGCCTATGGCATCTCCTATGTGTACATAGGAGGCGCCTAACCTATTGCCTTAGTGAGGTAGCAAGTATAGGCAATGGTATAAGCGACGCCTACCCTATCGCCTATGTTGATATAGGCAGCACCTAAGCGATCGCCTATGTTGACATAGGCGCGCCTAACCAACTCCTAAGTGAGGCGGTGATCATAGTAAATGGTATAAACGGCGCCTAACCTGGCGCCTATGTCGATATACGCGGCACCTAATCCATCGACTATGTTGACATAGGCGGCACCTAACCCATCGCCTAAGTGAGGCAGCGAACATAGGTAATGGTATTAGCGGAGCCTAACCTATAACCAATGTTGATATAGGTGGAGCCTATGGCATCGCTTATGTATACATAGGGGGCGTCTAACCTATCGCCTAAGTGAGGCAGCGAGCAAAAGCAATGGTATAAGCGGCGCCTAACCTATCGCCTATGTAGACATGAGTGGCGCCTAAGACATTTCTTTTGTTTATATATGCGGCGCCAAACCTATCGCCTTAGCGAGGCAGTAAGCATAGGCAATGGTATAACCGGCGCCTAACCTGTCGCCTATGTTGATATAGGCGACACCTAAGCCATCATCTATGTTAACATAGGTGGCGCCTAACCTATCTCCTAAGTGAGGAGGTGAGCTTAGGCAATGGTATAAGCGGCGCCTAACCTATCGCCTATGTTAATATAGGAGGCGCCTAAACCATCGCCTATGTGAACATAGGTGGCGCCTAACCTATCGCCACAGTGAGGCACTGAGCATAGGCAATGGTATAAGCGGCGCCTAACCTATCGCCTATGTTGATATAGGTAGCGTCTAAGCCATCGCCTATGTTGACATAGGCGGCGCCTAACCTATCGCCAAAGTGAGGTAGTGAGCATATATAATGGTATAAGCAACGCCTAACCTATCGCCTATGTTGATATTGGAGGCACCTATGCCATCGCTTAACTGTGGCAGTGAGAATAAACAATGGTATATGCGGCGCCTAACCTATCGCCTAAGAGATCACCTATGTTGACTTAGGCGGCACCTAACCTATCGCTTAAGTGAGGCAGTGAACATACGTAATGGTATAAGCGGCGCTTAACCTATCGCCTATGTTGACATAGGTGGCGCCTATGGCATCGCTTATGTTTACATAGGCGGCGCCTAACCTATCGCCTAAGTGAGGAAGTAAGCACAGGCAATGGTATAAGTGGCCCCTAACCTGTCGCCTATGTTGATATAGGCGGTGCCTAATCCATCACATCTGTTGACATAGGCGGCACCTAACCTATCCCCTAAGGCAATGAGCATAGGTAATGGTATAAGCGACACCTAACCTAACTCCTATGTTGATATAGGTGGGCCCTATAGCATCACTTATGTTTACATAGGCGGCGCCTAACCTATCGCCTCAGTGTAGTAGCGAGCATAGGCAATGGTATAAGCGGCGCCTAACCTATCACCTATGTTGATATACGTGGCGCATAAGCCATTGCCAATGTTTATATATGCGGCGCCCAACCTATCGACTAAGTGAGGCAGTAAGAATAGGCAATGGTATAAGAGGCGCCTAACCTATCGCCAATGTTGATATAGGCGGCGCCTAAGCCATCGCCTATATTGACATAGGCGGTACCTAACCTATCGCCTAATTGAGGTAGTGAGCATAGGCAAGGGTATAAGCATCGCCTACCCTATCGCCTATGTTGATATAGGCGGCGCCTAAGCCATCGCCTATATTGACATAGGCGGCACCTAACCTATTGCCTAAGTGAGGAAGTGAGCATAGGTAATGGTATAAGCGGCGCCTAACCTATCTCCTATGTTGATATAGGTGGAGCCTATGGCATCTCCTATGTTTACATAGGCGGCGCCTACCCTATAGCCTTAGTGATGCAGCAAGCATAGGCAATGGTATAAGCGGCGCCTAACCTATCGCCTATGTTGATATAGGCGGCGCCTAAGCGATCGCTGATATTGACATAGGCGGCGCCTAACCTATCGCCTAAGTGAGGCGGTTAGAATAGGCAATGGTATAAGCGGTTCCTAACATGTCGCCTATGTTTTTATAGGCGACGCCTAATCCATCGACTATGTTTACATAAGCGGCTCCTAACCTATCGCTTAAGTGAGGCAGTGAACATAGGTAATGGTATAAGCGGCGCCTAACCTATCGCCTAAGTTAGGCAGCGAGCATAGGCAATGGTATAAGCGGTGCCTAACCTATCGCCTATGTTAACATACGTGGCACCTAAGCCATTGCCTATGTTTATATATACGGCGCCTAACCTATCACCTAAGTGAGGAAGTAAGCACAGGCAATGGTATAAGCGGCCCCTAACCTGTCGCCTATGTTGATATAGGCGGTGGCTAATCCATCACATCTGTTGACATAGGCGGCACCTAACCTATCCCCTAAGGCAATGAGCATAGGTAATGGTATAAGCGACACTTTACCTAACTCCTATGTTGATATAGGTGGGCCCTATAGCATCGCTTATGTTTACATAGGCGGCGCCTAACCTATCGCCTCAGTGTAGCAGCGAGCATAGGCAATGGTATAAGCGGCGCCTAACCTATCGCCTATGTTGATATACGTGGCGCATAAGCCATTGCCAATGTTTACATATGCGGCGCCCAACCTATCGACTAAGTGAGGCAGTAAGCATAGGCAATGTTATAAGCGGCGCCTAACCTATCGCCAATGTTGATATAGGCGGCGCCTAAGCCATCGCCTATATTGACATAGGTGGTACCTAACCTATCGCCTAATTGAGGCAGTGAGCATAGGCAAGGGTATAAGCATCGCCTACCCTATCGCCTATGTTGATATAGGCGGCGCCTAAGCCATCGCCTATATTGACATAGGCGGCACCTAACCTATTGCCTAAGTGAGGAAGTGAGCATAGGTAATTATATAAGCGGCGCCTAACCTATCTCCTATGTTGATATAGGTGGAGCCTATGGCATCTCCTATGTTTACATAGGCGGCGCCTACCCTATAGCTTTAGTGATGCAGCAAGCATAGGCAATGGTATAAGCGGCGCCTAACCTATTGCCTATGTTGATATAGGCGGCGCCGAAGCGATCGCTGATATTGACATAGGCGGCGCCTAACCTATCGCCTAAGTGAGGCGGTTAGAATAGGCAATGGTATAAGCGGTTCCTAACATGTCGCCTATGTTTTTATAGGCGGCGCCTAATCCATCAACTATATTTACATAAGCGGCTCCTAACCTATCGCTTAAGTGAAAAAGTGAACATAGGTAATGGTATATGTGGCGCCTAACCTATCACCTAAGTTAGGCAGCGAGCATAGGCAATGGTATAAGCGGTGCCTAACCTATCGCCTATGTTAACATACGTGGCACCTAAGCCATTGCCTATGTTTATATATACGGCGCCTAACCTATCACCTAAGTGAGGAAGTAAGCACAGCCAATGGTATAAGCGGCCCCTAACCTGTCGCCTATGTTGATATAGGCAGTGCCTAATCCATCGCATATGTTGACATAGACGGCACCTAACCTATCCCCTAAGGCAGTGAGCATAGGTAATGGTATAAGCGACACCTAACCTATCGCCTATGTTGATATAGGTGGCGCCTATTGCATCGCCTATGTTTACATAGGCGGTGCCTAACTTATCGCCTAAGTGAGGAAGCTAACATAGGCAATGGTATAAGCGGTGCCTAACCTATCGCCTATGTTGATATACGTGCCGCCTAAGACATCGCCTATGTTTAAATAGGCGACGGCTAATCTATCGCCTAAGTGAGGAAGTAAGCATAGGCAATGGTATAAGCGGTGCCTAACCTAACTCCTATGTTGATATAGGCAGCGCCTAAGCCATCGTCTATGTTGACATAGGCTGCGCCTAACCTATCGCCTAAGTGCGGCGGTGAGCATAGGCAATGGTATAAACGGTGCCTAACCTATCTCCTATGTTGATATAGGAGGCACCTAAACCATCGCCTATGTTAACATAGGTGGTGCCTAACCTATCGTCAAAGTGAGGCACTGAGCATAGGCAATGGTATAAGCGGCGCCTAACCTATCGCCTATGTTGATATAGGTAGTGCCTAAGCCATTGCCTATGTTGACATAGGAGGCGCCTAACCTATCGCCTATGTGAGGTAGTGAGCATAGATAATGGTATAAGCGGCGCCTAACCTATTGCCTATGTTTATATAGGAGGCACCTATGCCATCACCCAAATAAGGTAGTGAGCATAGCCAATGGTATAAGCAGCGCCTAACCTATCGCCTAAGTTGATATAGTCGGCGCCTAAGCGATCGCCTATGTTGAATTAGGCGGTGCGTAAGAGATAGCCTATATTGACTTAGGCGGCGCCTAACCTAACGCCTGAGTAAGGTGCTGAGCATAGGCAATGGTATAAGCGGCGCATAACCTATCGCCTATGTTGATATAGGTGGCGCCTAAGCCAGTGCATAGTTGACATAGACCGAGCCTATCCGATCTCCTAAGTGAGAAAGTGAGCATAGGTAATAGTATAAGCGGCGCCTATCTATCGCCTATGTTGATATAGGTGGCGCCTAAGACATCACCTTTGTTGACATAGAAGGCGTCTAACCTATCGCCTATGTTTACATAGGCGGCGCCTAACTTATCGCCTTAGTGTGTCAGCGAGCATAGGCAATGGTATAAGAGGCGCCTAACCTATCGCCTATGTTAATATACGTGGCTCCTAAGACATTGCCTATGTTTATATATGCGGTGCCCAACCTATCGACTAAGTGAGGCAGTAAGCATAGGCAATGGTATAAGCGGCGCCTAACCTATCGACAATGTTGATATAGGTGGTGCCTAAGCCATCTCCTATGTTGACGTTGGCGGCGCCTAAGCCATCGCCTATGTTGACGAAGGCGGTGCCTAACCTATCGCCTAATTGAGGCAGTGAGCATAGAAAATGGTATAAGCATCGCCTACCCTATCGCCTATGTTGATATAGGCGGCGCCTAAGCCATCGCCTATATTGACATAGGCGGCACCTAACCTATCACCTAAGTGAGGCAGTGATCATAGGTAATGGTATAAGCGGCGCCTAACCTATCGCCTATGTTGATAGAGGTGACGCCTATGCCATCGCCTAAGTAAGGCAGTGAGCATAGCCAATGGTATAAGAAGCGCCTAACCTATCGCCTAAGTTGATATAGGCGGCGCCTAAGTGATCACCTATGTTGACTTATGCGGCGCCTAAGCGATCGCCTATGTTGACTTAGGCGGCGCCTAACATATCGCCTAAGTATGGTGGTGAGCATAGGCAATGGTATAAGCGGCGCATAACCTATCGCCTAAGATGATATAGGTGGCGCCTAAGCCAGTGCCAATGTTGACATAGACCGAGCCTAACCTATCGCCTATGTGAGAATGTGAGCATAGGTAATGGTATAAGCGGCGCCTATCTATCGCCTATGTAGATAAGGTGGCGCCTAAGCCATCACCTATGTTGACATAAAAGGAGCCTAACCTATCGCCTAAGTGAGGCAGTGGTTATAGGTAATGGTATAAGCGACTCCTAAGTTATCGCCAATGTTGATATAGGTGGCCCCTATAGCATCGCTTATGTTTACATAGGCGGCGCCTAACCTATCGCCTCAGTGTGGCAGCGAGCATAGGAAATGGTATAAGCGGCGCCTAACCTATTGCCTATGTTGATATACGTGGCGCCTAAGTCATTGCCTATGTTTGTATATGCGGCGCCCAACCTATCGACAAAGTGAGGCAGTAAGCATAGGCAATGGTATAAGCGGCGCCTAACCTATCGCCAATGTTGATATAGGCGACGCCTAAGCCATCGCCTATTTTGACGTAGGCGGAGCCTAACCTATCGCTTAATTGAGGCAGTGAGCATAGGCAATGGTATAAGCATCGCCTACCCTATCGCCTATGTTGATATAGGCGGCGCCTAAGCCATCGCCTATATTGACATAGGCGGCACCTAACCTATTGCCTAAGTGAGGCAGTGAGCATAGGTAATGGTATAAGCGGCGCCTAACCTATCGCCTATGTTGATATAGGTGTAGACTAAGGCATCTCCTATGATTACATGGCGGCTCTTAACCTATCGCCTTAGTGAGGCAGCAAGCATAGGCAATGGTATAAGCGGCGCCTAACCTATCGCCTATGTTGATATAGGCGGCGCCTAAGTGATCGCTGATGTTGACATAGGCGGCGCCTAACCTATCGCCATAGTGAGGCGGTGAGAATAGGCAATGGTATAAGCGGCGCCTAATGTGTAGCCTATGTTGATATAGGCGGCGCCTAGTCCATCGACTATGTTGACATAGGCGGCACCTAACCTATCGCTTAAGTGAGGCAGTGAACATAGGTAATGGAATAAGCGGCGCCTAACCTATCGCCTATGTTGACAAAGGTGGCGCCTATGGCAACTCTTATGTTTACATAGGCGGCGCCTAACCTATCGCCTAAGTGAGGCAGCGAGCATAGGAAATGGTATAAGCGGCGCCTAGCCTATCTCCTATGTTAACATACGTGGCACCTAAGCCATTGCCTATGTTTATATATACGGCGCCTAACCTATCGCCTAAGTGAGGAAGTAAGAACAGGAAATGGTATAAGCGGCCCCTAACCTGTCGCCTATGTTGATATAGGCGGTGCCTAATCCATCGCATATGTTGACATAGGCGGCACCTAACCTATCCCCTAAGGCAGTGAGCATAGGTAATGGTATAAGGGACACCTAACCTATCGTCTATGTTGATATAGGTGGCGCCTATGGCATCCCCTATGTTTACATAGGCGTCGCCTATATTTACATAGGCGGCGCCTAAATGATCGCCTAAGTGAGGAAGCTAGCATAGGCAATGGTATAAGAGGCGCCTAACCTATCGCATATGTTGATATACGTGGCTCCTAAGGCATCGCCTATGTATAAATAGGAGACGGCTAATCTATCGCCTAAGTGAGGCAGTAAGCATAGGCAATGGTATAAGCGGCGCCTAACCTAACTCCTATGTTGATATAGGCAGCGCCTAAGCCATCGTCTATGTTGACATAGACTGCGCCTAACCTATTGCCTAAGTGAGGCGGTGAGCATAGGCAATGGTATAAGCAGCGCCTAACCTATCTCCTATGTCTATATAGGAGGTTCCTAAACCATCGCATATGTTATCATAGGTGGTGCCTAACCTATCACCAAAGTGAGGCACTGAGCATAGGCAATGGTATAAGCGGCGCCTAACCTATCGCCTATGTTGATATAGGCAGTGCCTAAGCCATCTCCTATGGTGACATAGGCGGCGCCTAACCTATCGCATATGTGAGGTAGTGAGCATAGATAATGGTATAAGAAGTGCCTAACCTATCGACTATGTTTATATAGGAGGAAGCTATGCCATCGCCTGAGTGAGGCAGTGAGCATAGCCTATGGTATAAGCAGCGCCTAACCTATCGCCTAAGTTGATATAGGCGGCGCCTAAGTGATCGCCTATGTTGACTTAGGCGGCGCCTAAGCGATCACCTATGTTGACTTAGGCGGTGCCTAACCTATCGCCTAAGTAATGTGGTGAGCATAGGCAATGGTATAAACGGTGCATAACCTATCCCCTAAGTTGATATAGGTGGCGCCTAAGCCAGTGCCTATGTTGACATAGACCGAGCCTAACCTATCGCCTAAGTGAGAAAGTGAGCATAGGTAATGGTATAAGCGGCGCCTATCTATCGCCTATGTTGATATAGGTGGTGCCTATGCCATCACCTATGTTGACATAGAAGGCGCCTAACCTATCGCCTATGTTTACATAGGCGGCGCCTAACTTTTCGCCTAAGTGAGGCAGCTAGCATAGGCAATGGTATAAGCGGAGACTAACCTATCGCCTATGTTGATATACGTGGCGCCTAAGCCATCGCCTATGTTTAAATAGACAGAGGCTAATCTATCTCCTAAGTGAGGCAGTAAGCATAGGCAATGGAATAAGCGGCGCCTAAGCCATCACCTATGTTGATATAGGTAGCGCCTAAGCCATCGCCTATGTTGACGTAGGAGGATCCTAACCTATCGCCTAATTGAGGCAGTGAGCATAGGCAATGGTATAAGCGGCGCCTAACCTATCGCATATGTTGATATAGGCGGCGCCTACGCCATTGCCTTTGTTGACATAGACAGAGCCTAACCTATCTCCTATGTAAGTTAGTGAGCAGAGGAAATGGTATAAGCGGCGCCTAACCTATCGCCTATGTTGATATTGGCAACACCTAAGCAATCATCTATGTTGACATAGGCTGCGCCTAACCCATCGCCTAAGTGAGGCGGTGAGCATAGGCAATGGTATAAACGGCTCCTAACCTATCTCTTATGTTGATTTAGGAGGCGCCTAAACCATCTCCTATGTTAACATAGGTAGCGCCTAACCTATCGCCAAAGTGAGGTACTGAGCATAGGCAATGGTATAAGCGGCGCCTAACCTATCGCCTATGTTGATATAGGCAGCGCCTAAGCCATCGCCTATGTTGACATAGGCGGCGCCTAACCTATCTCCTAACTGAGGTAGTGAGCATAGACAATGGTATAAGCGGAACCTAACCTATCTTCTATGTTGATATAGGAGGCACCTCTGCCATCGCCTAAGTGAGGCAGTGACCATAGCGAATGGAATAAATGGCGTCTAACATATCGCCTGTGTTGATATAGGCGGCGCCTAAGCGATCTCCTATGTTGACTTAGGCGGCGCCTAACCTATCGGCTAAGTAAGGCGGAGAGCATAGGCAATGGTATAAGTGGTGCATAACCTATCGCCTATATTTATATAGGTGGCGCCTAAGACATTGCCTATGTTGAGATAGACCGAGCCTAACCTATCTCCTATGTAAGAAAGTGAGCATAGGTAATGGTATAAGCGGTGCCTATCTATCGCCTATGTTGATATAGGTGGCGCCTAAGCCATCACCTATGTTGACATAGAAGGCACCTATCCTATCGCCTATGCTGATATAGACGGCGTCTAAGCCATCGCCTATGTTGACATAGGCGGAGCCTAACCTATCACCTATGTGAGGTAATGAGAATAGGCAATGGTATAACCGGCGCCTAACCTATCGCCTATGTTGATATAGGCGGCGCCTAAGCCATCGCCTATGTTAACATAGGTGGCGCCTAAATTATCGCCTAAGTGAGGCAGTGAGCATAGGCAATGGTATAAGCGGCGCCTAACCTATCGCCTATGTTAATATATGCGGCGCCTAAGCCATCACCTATGTTGACATAGGCGGCGCCTAACCTATCGCCTATGTTGATATAGGCAGCACCATATCCATTGCCTCTGTTGACATAGGCGACGTCTAACCTATCGCCTAAGTGATGTAGTGAGCCTAGACAATGGTATAAGCGGCGCCTAACCTATCACCTATGTTGATATATGTGGCACCTAAGCCATCGCCTAAGTGAGGCAGTAAGAATAGGCAATGGTATAAGCGGCGCCTAACCTATCTCCTATGTTGATATAGGCGGAGCCTAAGCGATCGCCTATGTTGACATAGGCGGCGCCTAACCTATCTCCTAAGTGAGGCGGTGAGCATAGGCAATGGTATAAGCGGAGCCTAACCTGTCGCCTATGTTGGTATAGGTGGCGCCTAATCCATCGACTATGTTGTCATAGGCGGCACCTAACCTATCGCCTAAGTGAGGCAGTGAGCATAGGTAATGGTATAAGCGGCGCCTAACCTATCGCCTATGTTGATATAGGCGGCGCCAAAGCGATCGCCTATGTTGACTTAGGCGGAGCATAGGCAATGGTATAAGCGGCGCATAACCAATCGCCTATGTTGATATAGGTGGCGCCTAAGCCATTGCCTATGTTGACATAAGCCGAGCCTAACATATCGCCTACGTGAGAAAGTGAGCATAGGTAATGGTATAAGCAGCGCCTATCTATGGCCTATGTTGATTTAGGTGGCGCCTAAGCCATCACCTATGTTGACATAGAAGGCGCCTAACCTATCGCATAAGTGAGGCAGTGAGCATAGGAAATGGTATAAGCGGTGCCTAACCTATCGCCTATGCTGATATAGACGGCGCCTAAGCCATCGCCAATGTTGACATAGGCGGTGCCTAACCTATCGCCTAATTGAGGCAGTGAGCATAGGAAATGGTATAATTGGTGCCTAACCTATCGGTGGCGCCTAAGCCATCACCTATTTTGACATAGGCGGAGCCTAACCTATTACCTATGTAAGGCAGTAAGAATAGGCAATGGTATAACCGGCGCCTAACCTATCGCCTATGTTGATATAGGCGGAGCCTAAGCCATCGCCTATGTTGACGTAGGTGGCGCCTAACCTATCGCCTAAGTGAGGCAGTGAGCATAGGCATTGGTATAAGTGGCGCCTAACCTAACGCCTATGTTGATATAGGCGGTGTCTAAGCCATCACCTATGTTGACATAGGCGGCGCCTAACCTATCGCCTATGATTATATAGGCAGCACTATATCCATTGCCTCTGTTGACATAGGCGGCGTCTAACCTATCACCTAAGTGAGGCAGTGAGCATAGAAAATGGTATAAGTGGCGCCTAACCTATCACCTATGTTGATATAGGCGGCACCTAAGCCATCGCCTAAGTTAGGTAGTTAGCATAGGCAATGGTATAAGCGGCGTCTAACCTATCGCGTACGTTGATATAGGCGGAGACTAAGCGATCGCCTATGTTGACATAGTCGGCGCCGAACCTATCTCATAAGTGAGGCGGTGAGCATAGGCAATGGTATAAGCGGCGCCTAACCTGTCACCGATGTTGGTATAGGTTGCGCCTAATCCATCGACTATGTTGACATAGGCGGAACCTAACCTATCGCCTAAGTGAGGCAGTGAGCATAGGTAATGGTATAAGCGGCGCCTAACCTATCGCCTAAGTGAGGCAGTGAGCATAGGTAATGGTATAAGGGACGCATAACCTATCGCCAATGTTGATATAGGTGGGGCCTATCGCATCGCTTATGATTACATAGGCGGCGCCTAACCTATCGCCAAAGTGAGGCAGCGAGCATAGGCAAAGGTATAAGCGGCGACTAACCTATCGCCTATGTTGATATACGAGGCGCCTAAGCCAATGCCTATGTTTATATATGCAGCGCCCAACCTATTGACTAAGTGAGGAAGTAAGCATAGGCAATGGTATAAGCGGCGGTTTACCTATCGCCAATGTTTATATAGGCGGCGCCTAAGCCATCACCTATGTTGACGTAGGCGGCGCCTAACCTATCGCCTAATTGAGGCACTAACCATAGGCAATGGTATAAGCGTCGCTTAACCTATCGCCTATGTTGTTATAGGCGGCGCCTAAGACATTGCCTATATTAACATAGGTGGCACCTAACCTATCGCCTAAGTGAGACAGTGAGAATAGGCAATGGTATAACAGGAACCTAACCTATCGCCTATGTTGATATAGGCGGTGCGTAAGCCATCGCCAATGTTGACATAAGTGGCGCCTAACCTATCGCCTACGTGAGGCAGTGAGCATAGGCAATAGTATAAGCGGCGCTTAACCTATCGCCTAAGTTGATGTAGGGGCGCCTAAGCCATCGCCTATGTTGACATAGGCGGCGCCTAACCTATCGCCTATGTTGATATAGGCAACACCATATCCATTTCCTCTTTTGACATAGATGGCTTCTAAACTATCGCCTAAGTGAGGCATTGAGCATAGACAATGTTATAAGCGGCGCCTAACCTATCACCTATGCTTATATAGGCGGCCCCTAAGCCATCGCCTAAGTGAGGCAGTTAGCATGTACAATGGTATAAGAGGCACCTAACCTATCGCCTGTGTTGATATAGGCGGAGCTTAAGCGATCGCCAATGTTGACATAGGCGGCACCTAACCTATCTCCTAATTGAGGCGGTGAGCATAGGCAATGGTATAAGCGGCGCTTAACCTGTCGCCTATATTGGTATAGGCGGCGCCTAATCCATCGACTATATTAACATAGGCGGCACCTAACCTATTGCTTTAGTGAGGCAGTGAGCATAGGTAATGGTATAAGGGGCACCTAACCTATCGCCAATATTGATATAGGTGGCGCTTATGGAATCGATTATGTTTACATAGGCGGTGCCTAACCTATCGCCTCAGTGAGGCAGCGAGCATAGGCAATGGTATAAGCGGCGCCTAACCTATCGCCTATATTGATATATGTGGCGCCTAAGACATTGCCTAGGTTTATATATATGGCGCCCAACCTATCGCCTAAGTGAGACAGTAAGCATAGGCAATGGTAGAAGCGGTTCCTAACCTATCGCCATTGTTGATATAGGCGGATCCTAAGACATCACCTATGTTGACATAGATGGCGCCTAACCTATCGCCTATGTTTATATAGGAAGCACCATATCCATTGCCTCTGTTGAATAGGCGGCGTCTAACCTATCGCCTAAGTGAGGTAGTGAGCATAAAAAATGGTATAAGTGGCGTCTAACCTATCACCTATGTTGATATAGGCGGCACCTAAGACATTACCTAAGTTAGGCAGTTAGCATAGGCAATGGTATAAGCGGCGCCTAACCTATCGCCTATGTTGGTATAGACGGAGCCTAAGCGATCGCCTATGTTGACATAGTCGCAACTTAACCTATCTCCTAAGTGAGGCAGTGAGCATAGGTAATGGAATAAGTGGTGCCTAACCTATTGCCTAAGTGAGGTAGTAAGCATAGGTAATTGTATAAGCGACGCCTAACCTATCTCCAATGATGATATAGACGGCGCCTAAGCCATCGCCTATGTTGACGTAGGCGGCGCCTAACCTATCGCCTAATTGAGGCAGTGACCATAGGCAATGGTATAAGCGTAGCCTAACCTATCACCTATGTTGTTATAGGCGGCGCCTAAGCCATCGCCTATATTAACATAGGTGGCACCTAACCTATCGCCTAAGTGAGTCAGTGAGCATAGGCTTTGGTATAAGCGGCGCTTAACCTATCGCCTATGTTGATATAGGCGGCGCTTAACCCATCGCCTATGTTGACATAGGCGGCGCCTAACCTATCGCCTATGTTGATATAGGCAACACCATATCCATTGCCTCTTTTGACATAGGCGACTTCTAACCTATCGCCTAAGTGAGGCAGTGAGCATAGACAATGGTATAAGCGGTGCCTAACCTATCACCTATGTTGATATAGGCGGCACCTAAGCCATCGCCTAAGTGAGGCAGTTTGCTTAGGCAATGGTATAAGAGGAGCCTAACCTATCGCCTGTGTTGATATAGGCGGAGCCTAAGCTATCGCCTAACCTATCGCCTATGCTGACATAGGCGGCACCTAACCGATCTCCTAATTGAGGAGGTGAGCATAGGCAATGGTATAAGCGGCGCTTAACCTGTCGCCTATGTTGGAATAGGCGGTGCCTAATCCATCTACTATATTGACATAGGGGGCACCTAACCTATCGCATAAGTGAGGCAGTGAGCATAGGTAATGGTATAAGCGGCACCTAACCTATCGCCAATGTTGATATAGGTGGCGCTTATGGCATCGCTTATGTTTACATAGGCGGCGCCTAACCTATCGCCTAAGTGAGGCAGCGAGCATAGGCAATGGTATAAGCGACGCCTAACCTATCGCCTATATTGATATATGTTGTGCCTAAGCCATTGCCTATGTTTATATATGCGGCGCCCAACCTATCGCCTAAGTGAGGCAGTAAGCATAGGCAATGGTATAAGTGGAGCCTAACCTATCGCCAATGTTGATATAGGCGGCGCCTAAGCCATCGCCTATGTTGACGTAGGCAGTGCCTAACCTATCGTCTAATTGAGGCAGTGACCATAGGCAATGTTATAAGCGTCGCCTAACCTATCGCCTATGTTGATATAGGCAACGCCTAAGCCATCACCTATATTGACATAGGCGGCACCTAACCTATCGCCTAAGTGAGGCAGTGAGCATAGGTAATGATATAAGCGGCCCCTAACCTATCGCCTATGTTTATATAGGTGGCGCCTATGGCATCTCCTATATTTACATAGGCAGTGCCTAACCTATCACCTAAGTGAGGCAGCAAGCATTGGAAATGGTATAAGCGGGGCATAACCTATTGCCTATGTTGATATAGGCGGGACCTAAGCGATCGCCTATGTTGACATAGGTGGCACCTAACCAATCGCCTAAGTGAGGCGGTGAGAATAGGCAATGGTATAAGCGGCGCCTAACCAGTCGCCTATGTTGATATATGCGGTGCCTAATCCATCGACTATGTTGACATAGGCGGCACCTAACCTATCGCCTAAGTGAGGCAGTGATCATAGGTAATGGTATCAGCGGCGCCTAACCTATCGCCTATATTGACATAGGTGGCGCCTATGGCATCGCTTATGTTTACATAGGCGGCGCCTAACCTATCGCCTAATTGATGCAGCGAGCATAGGCAATGGTATAAGCGGCGCCTAACCTATTACCTATGTTGACATACGTGGCGCCTAAGACATTGCCTATGTTTATATATGCGGCGTTTAACCTATCGCCTATGTGAGGTAGTAAGCATAGGCAATGGTATAAGCGGCCCCGAAACTGTTGCCTATGTTGATATAGGCGGCGCCTAATCCATCGCATATGTTGACATAGGCGGCACCTAACCTATCACCTAATGCAGTGAGCATAGTTTATGGTATAAGCGGCGCCTAACCTATTGCCTATGTTAGTATAGGTTGCATATATGGCATCGCCTATATTTAAATAGGCGGCGCCTAACCTATCGCCTAAGTGAGGCAGTGAGCATAGGAAATGGTATAAGCGGCGCCTAACCTATCGCCTATGTTGATATAGGAGGCACCTAAACCATCGCCTATGTTAACATAGGTGGCGCCTAACCTATCGCCCAAGTGAGGTACTAAACACAGGCAATGGTATAAGCGGCGCCTAACCTATCGCCTATGTTGATATATGTAGTGCCTAAGCCATCGCCTATGTTGAAATAGGCGGCGCCTAACCTATAACCTAAGTAAGGTAGTGAGCATAGACAATGGTATAAGCGGCACCTAACCTATAATCTATGTTGATATAGGAGGCGCCTATGCCATCTCCTAAGAGAGGCAGTGAACATAGCCAATGGTATAAGCGGTGACTCTCCTATCGCCTATGTTGATACAGGCGGCGCCTAAGCGATCGCCTATGTTGACTTAGGCGGCGCCTAACCTATCACCTAAGTATGGCGGTGAGCATTGGCAATGGTATAAGCGACGCCTAACCTATCGACTATGTTGATATAGGTGGCGCCTATGGCATCGCCTATGTTTACATAGGCGGCGCCTAACTTATCTCCTAAGTTAGGCAGCTATCATAGGCAATGGTATATGCAGCGCCTAACCTATCGCCTCTGTTAATATACATGGCACCTAAGCCATCCCCTATGTTTAAATAGGTGGTGGCTAATCTATCGCCTAAGTGAGGCAGTAAGCATAGGAAATGGTATGAGAGGCGCCTAACCTAATGCCTATGTAGATGTAGGCAGCGCCAAGCCATCCCCTATGTTGACGTAGGCGGTGCCTAACGTATCACCTAATTGAGGTAGTGTGCATACGCAATGGTATAAGCGGCAGATAAGCTATCTCCTATGTTAATATAGGCGGCGTCTAATCCATTGCCTATGTTGACATAGACGGAGCCTAACCTATCGCCTAAGTGAGGCAGTGAGTATAGGCAATGGTATAAGCGGCACCTAACCTATCGCCTATGTTGATATAGGCAACGCCTAAGCCATCGCCTATATTGACATAGGCGGCACCTAACCTATCGCCTAAGTGAGGCAGTGAGCATAGGTAATGATATAAGCGGCCCCTAACCTATCGCCTATGTTTATATAGGTGGCGCCTATGGCATCTCCTATATTTACATAGGCAGTGCCTAACCTATCACCTAAGTGAGGCAGCAAGCATTGGAAATGGTATAAGCGGGGCATAACCTATTGCCTATGTTGATATAGGCGGGACCTAAGCGATCGCCTATGTTGACATAGGCGGCACCTAACCGATCGCCTAAGTGAGGCGGTGAGAATAGGCAATGGTATAAGCGGCGCCTAACCAGTCGCCTATGTTGATATATGCGGCGCCTAATCCATCGACTATGTTGACATAGGCGGCACCTAACCTATCGCCTAAGTAAGGCAGTGAGCATAGGTAATGGTATAAGCGGCGCCTAACCTATCGCCTATATTGACATAGGTGGCGCCTATGGCATCGCTTATGTTTACATAGGCGGCGCCTAACCTATCGCCTAATTGAGGCAGCGAGCATAGGGAATGGTATAAGCGGTGCCTAACCTATTACCTATGTTGACATACGTGGCTCCTAAGACATTGCCTATGTTTATATATGCGGCGTTTAAGCTATCGCCTATGTGAGGTAGTAAGCATAGGAAATGGTATAAGAGGCCCCTAAAGTGTTGCCTATGTTGATATAGGCGGCGCCTAATCCATCGCATATGTTGACATAGGCGGCACCTAACCTATCACCTAATGCAGTGAGCATAGTTTATGGTATAAGCTCGCCTAACCTATTGCCTATGTTGATATAGGTGGCGTCTATGGCATCACCTATGTTTAAATAGGCGGCGCCTAACCTATCGCCTAAGTGAGGCAGTGAGCATAGGAAATGGTATAAGCGGCGCCTAACCTATCGCCTATGTTGATATAGGAGGCACCTAAACCATCGCCTATGTTAACATAGGTGGCGCCTAACCTATCGCCAAAGTGAGGTACTAAACACAGGAAATGGTATAAGCGGCGCCTAACCTATCGCCTATGTTGATATATGCAGTGCCTAAGCCATCGCCTATGTTGAAATAGGAGGCGCCTAACCTATCACCTAAGTGAGGTAGTGAGCATAGACAATGGTATAAGCGGCACCTAACCTATAATCTATGTTGATATAGGAGGCGCCTATGCCATCTCCTAAGTGAGGCAGTGAACATAGCCAATGGTATAAGCGGTGACTAACCTATCGCCTATGTTGATACAGGCGGCGCCTAAGCGATCGCCTATGTTGACTTAGGCGGCGCCTAACCTATCACCTAAGTAAGGCGGTGAGCATAGGCAATGGTATAAGCGGCGCATAACATATCGCCTATGTTGATATAGGTGGCGCCTAAGCCATTGCCTATGTTGACATAGACCGAGCCTAACCTATCGCCTAAGTGAAAAAGTGAGCATTGGTAATGGTATAAGCGACGCCTAACCTATCGCCTATGTTGATATAGGTGGCGCCTATGGCATCGCCTATGTTTACATAGGCGGCGCCTAACTTATCTCCTATGTTAGGCAGCTATCATAGGCAATGGTATATGCAGCGCCTAACCTATCGCCTATGTTAATATACATGGCGCCTAAGCCATCCCCTATGTTTAAATAGGTGGTGGCTAATCTATCGCCTAAGTGAGGCAGTAAGCATAGGAAATGGTATGAGAGGCGCCTTACCTAACGCCTATGTAGATGTAGGCAGCGCCAAGCCATCCCCTATGTTGACGTAGGCGGTGCCTAACGTATCACCTAATTGAGGCAGTGTGCACACGCAATGGTATAAGCGGCAGATAACCTATCTCCTATGTTAATATAGGCGGCACCTAAGCCATTGCCTATGTTGACATAGACGGAGCCTAACCTATCGCCTAAGTGAGGCAGTGAGTATAGGCAATGGTATAAGCGGCACCTAACCTATCGCCTATGTTAATATAGGAGGCGACTAAACCAACTCCTAACTGAGGCAGCGAGCATAGGCAATGGTATAAGCGCCGCCTAACCTATCGCCTATGTTGACATACGTGGCACCTAAGCCATTGCCTATGTTTATATATGCGGCGCCTAACCTATCGCCTATGTTGACATACGTGGCGCCTAAGCCATTGTCTATGTTTATATATGCGGCGCCTAACCTATCGCCAAAGTGAGGCAGTAAGCATAGGCAATGGTATAAGCGGCCCCTAACCTGTCGCCAATGTTGATAAAGGCGGCGCCTAATCCATCGCATATGTTGACATAGGCGGCACCTAACCTATCGCCTAAGGCAGTAAGCATTGGTAATGGTATAAGCGACGCCTAACCTATCGCCTATGTTGATATAGGTAGCGCCTACGGCATCTCCTATGTTTACATAGGCGGCGCCTAACTTATCGCCTAAGTGAGGCAGCTAGCATAGGCAATAGTATATGCAGCGCCTAACCTATCGCCTATGTTAATATACGTTGCGCCTAAGCCATCCCCTATGTTTAAATAGGCGGTGGCTAATCTATCGCCTAAGTGATGCAGTAAGCATAGGCAATGGTATAAGAGGCGCCTAACCTAACGCCTATGTAGATATAGGCAGCGCCAAGCCATCGCCTATGTTGACGTAGGCGGTGCCTAACGTATCGCCTAATTGAGGCAGTGTGCATACGCAATGGTATAAGCAGCGCGTAACCTATCGCCTATGTTGATATAGGCAGCGCCTAAGACATTGCCTATGTTAACATAGACGGAGCCTAACCTATCGCCTATGTCAGGCAGTGAGCATAGGAAATTCTATAAGCGGCGCCTAACCTATTGCCTATGTTGATAAAGGCGATGCCTAAGCCATCGTCTATGTTGACATAGGCGGCGCCTAACCTATCGCCTAAGTGAGGCAGTGAGCATTGGCAATGGTATAAGCGACGCCTAACCTAACGCCTATGTTGATATAGGAGGCGGCTAAACCATCGACTATGTTAACATAGGTGGTGCCTAACCTATCGCCAAAGTGAGGCACTGAGCATAGGCAATGGTATAAGCGGCGCCAAACCTATCGCCTATGTTGATATAGGAAGCTCCTAAGCCATCGCCCATGTTGACATAGGCGGCGCCTAACCTGTCGCCTAAGTGAGGTAGTGAGCATAGACAATGGTATAAGAGGCGCCTCACCTATCGCCTATGTTGATATAGGAGGCACCTATGCCATTGCCTCAGTTAGGATGTGAGCATAGCCAATGGTAAAAGGGGCGCCTAACCTATCACCTATGTTGATATAGGCGGCGCCTGACTGATCGCCCATGTTGACTTAGGTGGCGCCTAACCTATCTCCGAAGAAAGTCGGTGAGCATAGGCAATGGTATAAGAGGCGCCTAACCTATCGCCTATGTTGATATAGGTGGCGCCGAAGCCATTGCCTATACTGTCATAGACCGAGCCTACCCTATTGCCTAAGTGAGGAAGTGAGCATAGGTAATGGTATAAGAAGTGCCTAACCTATCGCCTACGTTTATATAGGTGGAGCCTAAGCCATCACCTATGTTGACATAGGAGGCGCCTAACCTATCTCCTAAGTGAGGCATTGAGCATAGGCAATGGTTTATGCGGCACCTAATCTATCGCCTATGTTGATATAGGTGGCGCCTATGGCATCTCCTATGTTTACATAGGCGGCGCCTAACCTATCGCCTTACTGAGGCAACAGGCATAGGCAATGGTATAAGCGGCGCCTAAACTATCGCATATGTTTATATAGGCGGCGCCTAATCCATCGACTATGTTGACATAGGCGGCACCTAACCTATCGCCTAAGTGAGGCAGTGAGCATAGGTAATGGTATAAGCGGCGCCTAACCTATCGCCTATATTGACATAGGTGGCGCCTATGGCATCGCTTATGTTTACATAGGCGGCGCCTAACCTATCGCCTAATTGAGGCAGCGAGCATAGGCAATGGTATAAGCGGCGCCTAACCTATTACCTATGTTGACATACGTGGCGCCTAAGACATTGCCTATGTTTATATATGCGGCATTTAACCTATCGCCGATGTGAGGTAGTAAGCATAGGAAATGGTATAAGAGGCCCCTAAACTGTTGCCTATGTTGATATAGGCGGCGCCTAATCCATCGCATATGTTGACATAGGCGGCACCTAACCTATCACCTAATGCAGTGAGCATAGTTTATGGTATAAGCTCGCCTAACCTACTGCCTATGTTGATATAGGTGGCGTCTATGGCATCGCCTATGTTTAAATAGGCGGCGCCTAACCTATCGCCTAAGTGAGGCAGTGATCATAGGAAATGGTATAAGCGGCGCCTAACCTATCGCCTATGTTGATATAGGAGGCACCTAAACCATCGCCTATGTTAACATAGGTGGCGCCTAACCTATCGCCAAAGTGAGGTACTAAACACAGGAAATGGTATAAGCGGCGCCTAACCTATCGCCTATGTTGATATATGCAGTGCCTAAGCCATCGCCTATGTTGAAATAGGCGGCGCCTAACCTATCACCTAAGTGAGGTAGTGAGCATAGACAATGGTATAAGCGGCACCTAACCTATAATCTATGTTGATATAGGAGGCGCCTATGCCATCTCCTAAGTGAGGCAGTGAACATAGCCAATGGTATAAGCGGTGACTAACCTATCGCCTATGTTGATACAGGCGGCGCCTAAGCGATCGCCTATGTTGACTTAGGCGGCGCCTAACCTATCACCTAAGTAAGGCGGTGAGCATAGGCAATGGTATAAGCGGCGCATAACATATCGCCTATGTTGATATAGGTGGCGCCTAAGCCATTGCCCATGTTGACATAGACCGAGCCTAACCTATCGCCTAAGTGAAAAAGTGAGCATTGGTAATGGTATAAGTGACGCCTAACCTATCGCCTATGTTGATATAGGTGGCGCCTATGGCATCGCCTATGTTTACATAGGCGGCGCCTAACTTATCTCCTATGTTAGGCAGCTATCATAGGCAATGGTATATGCAGCGCCTAACCTATCGCCTATGTTAATATACATGGCGCCTAAGCCATCCCCTATGTTTAAATAGGTGGTGGCTAATCTATCGCCTAAGTGAGGCAGTAAGCATAGGAAATGGTATGAGAGGCGCCTAACCTAACGCCTATGTAGATGTAGACAGCGCCAAGCCATCCCCTATGTTGACGTAGGCGGTGCCTAACGTATCACCTAATTGAGGCAGTGTGCCTACGCAATGGTATAAGCGGCAGATAACCTATCTCCTATGTTAATATAGGCGGCACCTAAGCCATTGCCTATGTTGACATAGACGGAGCCTAACCTATCGCCTAAGTGAGGCAGTGAGTATAGGCAATGGTATAAGCGGCACCTAACCTATCGCCTATGTTAATATAGGAGGCGCCTAAACCAACTCCTAACTGAGGCAGCGAGCATAGGCAATGGTATAAGCGCTGCCTAACCTATCGCCTATGTTGACATACGTGGCGCCTAAGCCATTGCCTATGTTTATATATGCGGCGCCTAACCTATCGCCTATGTTGACATATGTGGCGCCTAAGCCATTGTCTATGTTTATATATGCGGCGCCTAACCTATCGCCAAAGTGAGGCAGTAAGCATAGGCCATGGTATAAGCGGCCTCTAACCTGTCGCCAATGTTGATAAAGGCGGCGCCTAATCCATCGCATATGTTGACATAGGCGGCACCTAACCTATCGCCTAAGGCAGTAAGCATTGGTAATGGTATAAGCGACGCCGAACCTATCGCCTATGTTGATATAGGTGGCGCCTACGGCATCTCCTATGTTTACATAGGCGGCGCCTAACTTATCGCCTAAGTGAGGCAGCTAGCATAGGCAATAGTATATGCAGCGCCTAACCTATCGCCTATGTTAATATACGTGGCGCCTAAGCCATCCCCTATGTTTAAATAGGCGGTGGCTAATCTATCGCCTAAGTGATGCAGTAAGCATAGGCAATGGTATAAGAAGCGCCTAACCTAACGCCTATGTAGATATAGGCAGCGCCAAGCCATCGCCTATGTTGACGTAGGCGGTGCCTAACGTATCGCCTAATTGAGGCAGTGTGCATACGCAATGGTATAAGCAGCGCGTAACCTATCGCCTATGTTGATATAGGCAGCGCCTAAGACATTGCCTATGTTAACATAGACGGAGCCTAACCTATCGCCTATGTCAGGCAGTGAGCATAGGAAATTCTATAAGCGGCGCCTAACCTATTGCCTATGTTGATATAGGCGATGCCTAAGCCATCGTCTATGTTGACATAGGCGGCGCCTAACCTATCGCCTAAGTGAGGCAGTGAGCATTGGCAATGGTATAAGCGACGCCTAACCTAACGCCTATGTTGATATAGGAGGCGGCTAAACCATCGACTATGTTAACATAGGTGGTGCCTAACCTATCGCCAAAGTGAGGCACTGAGCATAGGCAATGGTATAAGCGGCGCCAAACCTATCGCCTATGTTGATATAGGAAGCTCCTAAGCCATCGCCCATGTTGACATAGGCGGTGCCTAACCTGTCGCCTAAGTGAGGTAGTGAGCATAGACAATGGTATAAGAGGCGCCTCACCTATCGCCTATGTTGATATAGGAGGCACCTATGCCATTGCCTCAGTTAGGATGTGAGCATAGCCATTGGTAATAGGGGCACCTAACCTATCACCTATGTTGATATAGGCGGCGCCTAACTGATCGCCCATGTTGACTTAGGTGGCGCCTAACCTATCGCCTAAGAAAGTCGGTGAGCATAGGCAATGGTATAAGAGGCGCCTAACCTATCGCCTATGTTGATATAGGTGGCGCCGAAGCCATTGCCTATACTTTCATAGACCGAGCCTACCCTATTGCCTAAGTGAGGAAGTGAGCATAGGTAATGGTTTTAGGAGTACCTAACCTATTGCCTACGTTTATATAGGTGGCGCCTAAGCCATCACCTATGTTGACATAGGAGGCGCCTAACCTATCTCCTAAGTGAGGCATTGAGCATAGGCAATGGTTTATGCGGCACCTAATCTATCGCCTATGTTGATATAGGTGGCGCCTATGGCATCTCCTATGTTTACATAGGCGGCGCCTAACCTATCGCCTTACTGAGGCAACAGGCATAGGCAATGGTATAAGCGGCGCCTAAACTATCGCATATGTTTATATAGGCGGCGCCTAAGGAATCACCTATGTTGACATAAGCGGTGCCTAACCTATCGCCTAAGTGAGGCAGTGAGCATAGAAAATGGTATAAGCGGCACCTAACCTGTCGTCTATGTTGATATAGGCGACGCCTAATCCATCGACTATGTTGACATAGACGGCACCTAACCTATCGCCTAACTGAGGCAGTGAGTATAGGTAATGCTATAAGCATCGCCTAACCTATCGCCTATGTTGATATAGGTGGCGCCTAAGCTATTTCCTTTGTTGACATAGACCGAGTCTATCCTATCCCCTAAGTGAGGAAGTGAGCATAGGTAATGGTATAAGAAGCACCTAACCTATCGCCTACACTGATATAGGTGGCGCCTAAGCCATCACCTATGTTGACATAGGAGGCGCCTAACCTATCTACTAAGTGAGGCATTGAGCATAGGCAATGGTTTATGCGGTGCCTAATCTATCTCCTAAGTTGATATAGATGGCGCCTATGGCATCTCCTATGTTTACATAGGCGGCGCCTAACCTATCGCCTTAATGAGGCAGAAGGCATAGGCAATGGTATAAGCGGCGCCTAACCTATCGCCTATGTTGATATAGGCGGCGCCTAAGCGATCGCCTATGCTGACATAAGCGGTGCCTAACCTATCACCGAAGTGAGGCAGTGAGCATAGACAATGGTATAAGCGGCACCGAACCTGTCGCCTATGTAGATATAGGCGGCGCCTAATCCATCGACTATGTTGACATAGATGGCACCGAACCTATCGCCTAAGTGAGGAACTGAGTATAGGTAATGGTGTAAGTGGCGCCTAACCTATCGCCTATGTTGGTATAGGTGGCGCCTATGGCATCGCTTATTTTTACATAGGCGACGCCTAATCTATCTCCTAAGTGAGGTGGTGAGCATAGGCAATGGTATAAGTGGCGCCTAACCTGTCGCCTATGTTGGTATAGGCGGCTCCTAATCCATCGACTATGTTGACATAGGCGGCACCTAACCTATCGCCTAAGTGAGGAAGTAAGCATAGGTAATGGTATAAGCGGCGCCTAACCTATCCCCTATGTTGATATATGCGGCGCCTAACCTATCGCCTAAGTGAGGAAGTAAGCATTGGCAATGGTATAAGCGGCGCCCAACCTATCACCTATGGTGATATAGGCGGCACCTAAGCCATTGCCTATGTTGATGTAGGCAATATCTAACCTATCGCCTAATTGAGGCAATGAGCATAGGCAATGGTTTAAGCGACGCCTAACCTATATCGTATGTTGATATAGCCGGCGCCTAAGCCATCGCCTATATTGACATAGTCGGCACCTAACCTATCGTCTATGTTAGGCAGTGAGCATAGCTAATGGTATAAGCGGCGCCTAACCTATCGTCTATGTTTATATAGGTGGCGCCTATGGCAGCGCCTAACCTATTTCCTTAGTGAGGCAGCAATCATAGGCAATGGTATAAGCGACGCCAAACATATCGCCTATGTTGATATAGGCGGCGCTAAAGCAATCGCCTAAGTGAGGCAGTGAGAATAGGCAATGGTATAAGCGGCTCCTCACCTGTCGCCTATGTTGATATAGGCGGCGCCAAATCCATCGACTATGTTGACATAGGCGGCACCTAACCTATCGCCTAAGTGAGGTAGTGAGCATAGGTAATGGTTTAAGCGGCGCCTAACCTATTGCCTATGTTGACATTGGTGGCGCTTATGGCATCGCTTATGTTTACATAGGCAGAGCCTAACCTATCGCCTAAGTGAGGCAGCGAGCATAGGCAATGGTATAGGCGGTGCCTAATCAATCTCCTAAGTGAGGCGCTGCGCATAGGCAATGGTATAAGTGGAGCCTAACCTGTCGCCTATGTTGGTAATGGCGGTGCCTAATCCATCGACTATGTTGTCATAGGCGGCACCTAACCTATCGCCTAAGTGAGGAAGTGAGCATAGGTAATGGTATAAGCGGCGCCTAACCTATCGCCTATGTTGATATACGTGGTGCCTAAGACATTGCCTATGTTTATATATGCGGCGCCTAACCTATCGCCTAAGTGAGGCAGTAAGCATAGGCAATGGTATAAGCGGCGCCTAACCTATCACCTATGTTGATATAGGCGGCGCCTAAGCGATCGCCTATGTTGATGTAGGCGGTGCCTAACTTATCGCCTAATTGAGGCAATGAGCATAGGCAATGGTATAAGCGACGCCTAACCTATCTCGTATGTTGATGTAGGCGGCGCCTAAGCCATCGCCAATATTGACATAGTCGGCACCTAACCTATCGCCTAAGTTAGGCAGTGAGCATAGGTAATGGTATAAGCGTGGCCTAACCTATCGCCTATGTTTATATAGGTGGCGCCTATGGCAGCGCCTACCCTATTGCCTTAGTGAGGAAGCAAGCATAGGAAATGGTATAAGCGGCGCCTAACCTATCGCCTATGTTGACATACGTGGCACCTAATCCATTGCCTATGTTTTTATATGCGGCGCCTAACCTATCGCCTAAGTGAGGCAGTAAGCATAGGCAATGGTATAAGCAGCGCCTAACCTGTCGCCTATGTTGATATAGGCAGCGCCTAATCCATCGCATATGTTGACATACGCGGCACCTAACCTATCATCTAAGTGAGGCAGTGAACATAGGTAATGGTATAAGCGGCGCCTAACCTATCGCCAATGTTGATATAGGTGGCGCCTATGGCATCGCCTATGTTTACATAGGCGGCGCCTAACCTATCTCCTAAGTGAGGCAGCAAGCATAGGCAATGGTATAAGCAGCGCCTAACCTTTCGCCTCTGTTGATATACGTGGCGCCTAAGCCATTGCGTATGTATATATATGCGGCGCCTAACCTATCACCTAAGTGAGGCAGTAAGCATAGGAAATGCTATTAGAGGCGCCGAACATAACGACTATGTTAATATAGGCGGTGCCTAAGCCACCGCCTATGTTGACGTAGGTGGTGCCTAACCTATCGCCTAATTGAGGCAGTGAGCATAGGCAATGGTATAAGTGGCAGATAACCTATCTCCTATGTTAATATAGGCGGCGCCTAAGCCATTGCCAATGCTGACATAGACGGAGCCTAACCTATCGCCTTAGTGAGGCAGTGAGTATAGGCAATGGTATAAGCGGCACCTAACCTATCGCCTATGATGATATAGGAGGCGCCTAAACCAACGCCTAAGTGAGGCAGCGAGCATAGGAAATGGTATAAGCGGCGCCTAACTTATCGCCTATGTTGACATACGTGGCGCCTAATCCATTGCCTATGTTTATATATGCGGCGCCTAACCAATCGCCTAAGTGAGGCAGTAAGCATACGTAATGGTATAAGCGGCCCCTAACCTGTCGCCAATGTTGATAAAGGCGGCGCCTAATCCATCGCATATGTTGACATAGGCGGCACCTAACCTATCGCCTAAGGCAGTGAGCATTGGTAATGGTATAAGCGACGCCTAACCTATCTTCTATGTTGATATACGTGGCGCTTACGGCATTGCCTATGTTTACATAGGCGGCGCCTAACTTATCGCCTAAGTGAGGCAGCTAGCATAGGCAATGGTATATGCAGTGCCTAACCTATTGCCTATGTTAATATACGTGGCGCCTAAGCCATCCCCTATGTTTAAATAGGCGGTGGCTAATCTATTGCCTAAATGAGGCAGTAAGCATAGGCAATGGTATAAGAGGTGCCTAACCTAACGCCTATGTAGATATAGGCAGCGCCAAGCCATCGCCTATGTTGACGTAGGCGGTGCCTAATGTATCCCTTAATTGAGGCAGTGTGCATACGCAATGGTATAAGCGGCGCCTAACCTATCGCCTATGTTGATATAGGCAGCGCCTAAGCCATTGCCTATTTTAACATAGACGGAGCCTAACCTATCGCCTATGTCAGGCAGTGAGCATAGGAAATGCTATAAGCGGCGCCTAACCTATCGCCTATTATGATATAGGCGACGCCTAAGCCATCGTCTATGTTGACATAGGCGGCGCCTAACCTATCGCCTAAGTGAGGCAGTGAGCGTAGGAAATGGTATAAGCGGCGCCTAACCTATCACGTATGTTGATATAGGAGGCGGCTAAACCATCGCCTATGTTAACATAGGCGGTGCCTAACCTATCGCCAAAGTGTGGCACCGAGCATAGGCAATGGTATAAGCGGTGCCTAACCTATCGCCTATGTTGATATAGGATGTGCCTAAGCCATCGCTTATGTTGACATAGGCGGCACCTAACGTATCGCCTAAGTGAGGTAGTGAGCATAGACAATGGTATAAGCGGCGCCTCACCTATCGCCTATGTGATATAGGAGGCACCTATGCCATCGCCTAAGATAGGAAGTGAGCATAGCCAATGGTATAAACGGTGCCTAACCTATCGCGTATGTTGATATAGGCGGCGCCTAAGTTATCACCCATGTTGACTTATGCGGCGCCTATCCTATCGCCTAAGTAAGGCGGTGAGCATAGGTAATGGTATATGCGGCGCCTAACCTATCGCCTATATTGATATTGGTGGCGCCGAAGCCATTGCGTATGTTGACATAGACCGAGCCTACCCTATCGCCTAAGTGAGGAAGTGAGCATAGGTAATGGTATAAGAAGCGCCTAACCTATCGCCTACGTTGATATAGGTGGCGCCTATGCCATCACTTTATGTTGACATAGGAGGCGCCAAACCTATCTCCTAAGTGAGGCATTGAGCGTAGGCAATGGTTTTTGCGGCGCCTAATCTATCCCTTATGTTGATATAGGTGGCGCCTATGGCATCTCCTATATTTACATAGGCGGCACCTAACCTATCGCCTTAGTGAGGCAGCAAGCATAGGCAATGGTATAAGCGGCGCCTAACCTATCGCCTATGTTGATATAGGCGGCGCCTAAGCGATCGCCTATGTTGACATAAGCGGTGCCTAACCTATCGCCTAAGTGAGGCAATGAGCATAGACAATGGAATAAGCGGCACCTAACCTGTCGCCTATGTTGATATAGGCGGCGCCTAATCCATCGACTATATTGACATAGACGGCACCTAACTTATCACCTAAGTTAGGCAGTGAGTATAGGTAATGGTATAAGCGGCGCCTAACCTATCGCCTATGTTGATATAGGTGGCGCCTAAGCCATTGCCTATGATGACATAGACCATGCCTACCCTATCGCCTAAGTGAGGAAGTGAGCATAGGTAATGGTATAAGAAGCGCCTAACCTATCACCTACGTTGATATAGGTGGCGCCTAAGCCATCACCTATGTTGACATAGGAGGCGCCTAACCTATCTCCTAAGTGAGGCATTGAGCATAGGCAATGGTTTATGCGGCGCCTAATCTATCGCCTATGTTGATATAGGTGGCGCCTTTGGCATCTCCTATGTTTACATAAGCGGCGCCTAACCTATCGCCTTAGTGAGGCAGTAAGCATAGGCAATGGTATAAGCGGCGCCTAACCTATCACCTATGTTGATATAGGCGGCACCTAAGCCATCGCCTATGTTGATGTAGGCGGTGCCTAACCTATCGCCTAATTGAGGCAATGAGCATAGGCAATGGCATAAGCGACGCCTAACCTATCTCGTATGTTGATATAGGCGGCGCCTAAGCCATCGCCTATATTGTCATAGTCGGCACCTAACCTATCGCCTAAGTTAGGCAATGAGCATAGGTAATGGTATAAGCGGGTCCTAACCTATCGCCTATGTTTATATAGGTGGCGCCTATGGCAGCGCCTACCCTAATGCCTTAGTGAGGCAGCAAGCATAGGAAATGGTATAAGCGACGCCTAACCTATCACCTATGTTGACATACGTGGAACCTAATCCATTGCCTATGTTTTTATATGCGGCGCCTAACCTATCGCCTAAGTGAGGCAGTAAGCATAGGCAATGGTATAAGCAGCGCCTAACCTGTCGCCTATGTTGATATAGGCAGCGCCTAATCCATCGCATATGTTGACATACGCGGCACCTAACCTATCATCTAAGTGAGGCAGTGAGCATAGGTAATGGTATAAGCGGCGCCTAACCTATCTCCTATGTTGATATAGGTAGCGCCTATGGCATCGCCTATGTTTACATAGGCGGCGCCTAACCTATCTCCTAAGTGAGGCAGCAAGCATAGGCAATGGTATAAGCAGCGCCTAACCATTGCGTATGTTTATATATGCGGCGCCTAACCTATCGCCTAAGTGAGGCAGTAAGCATAGGCAATGCTATTAGAGGCGCCGAACTTAACGACTATGTTAATATAGGCGGTGCCTAAGCCACCGCCTATGTTGACGTAGGTGGTGCCTAACCAATCGCCTAATTGAGGAAGTGAGCATAGGCAATGGTATAAGTGGCAGATAACCTATCTCCTATGTTAATATAGGCGGTGCCTAAGCCATTGCCAATGCTGACATAGACGGAGCCTAACCTATCGCCTAAGTGAGGCAGTGAGTATAGGCAATGGTATAAGCGGCACCTAACCTATCGCCTATGTTGATATAGGAAGCGCCTAAACCAACGCCTAAGTGAGGCAGCGAGCATAGGAAATGGTATAAGCGGCGCCTAAACTATCGCCTATGTTGACATACGTGGCGCCTAATCCATTGCCTATGTTTATATATGCGGCGTCTAACCAATCGCCTAAGTGAGGCAGTAAGCATACGCAATGGTATAAGCGGCCCCTAACCTGTCGCCAATGTTGATAAAGGCGGCGCCTAATCCATCGCATATGTTGACATAGGCGGCACCTAACCTATCGCCTAAGGCAGTGAGCATTGGTAATGGTATAAGCGACGCCTAACCTATCTTCTATGTTGATATAGGTGGCGCCTACGTCATTGCCTATGTTTACATAGGCGGCGCCTAACTTATCGCCTAAGTGAGGCAGCTAGCATAGGCAATGGTATATGCAGTGCCGAACCTATTGCCTATGTCAATATACGTGGCGCCTAAGCCATCCCCTATGTTTAAATAGGCGGTGGCTAATCTATTGCCTAAATGAGGCAGTAAGCATAGGCAATGGTATAAGAGGTGCCTAACCTAACGCCTATATAGATATAGGCAGCGCCAAGCCATCGCCTATGTTGACGTAGGCGTTGCCTAATGTATCCCTTAATTGAGGCAGTGTGCATACGCAATGGTATAAGCGGCGCCTAACCTATCGCCTATGTTGATATAGGCAGCGCCTAAGCCATTGCCTATGTTAACATAGACGGAGCCTAACCTATCGCCTATGTCAGGCAGTGAACATAGGAAATGCTATAAGCGGCGCCTAACCTATCGCCTATGTTGATATAGGCGACGCCTAAGCCATCGTCTATGTTGACATAGGCAGCGCCTAACCTATCGCCTAAGTGAGGCAGTGAGCGTAGGCAATGGTATAAGCGGCGCCTAACCTATCACGTATGTTGATATAGGAGGCGGCTAAACCATCGCCTATGTTAACATAGGCGGTGCCTAACCTATCGCCAAAGTGTGGCACCGAGCATAGGCAATGGTATAAGCGGCGCCTAACCTATCGCCTATGTTGATATAGGAAGTGCCTAAGCCATCGCTTATGTTGACATAGGCGGCGCCTAACGTATCGCCTAAGTGAGGTAGTAAGCATAGACAATGGTATAAGCGGCGCCTCACCTATCGCCTATGTGATATAGGAGGCACCTATGCCATCGCCTAAGAGAGGAAGTCAGCATAGCCAATGGTATAAGCGGTGCCTAACCTATCGCGTATGTTGATATAGGCGGCGCCTAAGTGATCGCCCATGTTGACTTAGGCGGCGCCTATCCTATCGCCTAAGTAAGGCGGTGAGCATAGGCAATGGTATATGCGGCGCCTAACCTATCGCCTATATTGATATAGGTGGCGCCGAAGCCATTGCCTATGTTGACATAGACCGAGCCTACCCTATCGCCTAAGTGAGGAAGTGAGCATAGGTAATGGTATAAGAAACGCCTAACCTATCGCCTACGTTGATATAGGTGGCGCCTATGCCATCACTTTATGTTGACATAGGAGTCTCCAAACCTATCTCCTAAGTGAGGCATTGAGCATAGGCAATGGTTTTTGCGGCGCCTAATCTATCCCCTATGTTGATATAGGTGGCGCCTATGGCATCTCCTATGTTTACATAGGCGGCACCTAACCTATCGCCTTAGTGAGGCAGCAAGCATAGGCAATGGTATAAGCGGCGCCTAACCTATCGCCTATGTTGATATAGGCGGCGCCTAAGCGATTGCCTATGTTGACATAAGCGGTGCCTAACCTATCGCCTAAGTGAGGCAATGAGCATAGACAATGGTATAAGCGGCACCTAACCTGTCGCCTATCTTGATATAGGCGGCGCCTAATCCATCGACTATATTGACATAGACGGCACCTAACCTATCGCCTAAGTTAGGCAGTGAGTATAGGTAATGGTATAAGCGGCGCCTAAACTATCGCCTATGTTGATATAGGTGGCGCCTAAGCCATTGCCTATGATGACATAGACCATGCCTACCCTATCTCCTAAGTGAGGAAGTGAGCATAGGTAATGGTATAAGAAGCGCCTAACCTATCACCTACGTTGATATAGGTGGCGCCTAAGCCATCACCTATGTTGACATAGGAGGCGCCTAACCTATCTCCTAAGTGAGGCATTGAGCATAGGCAATGGTTTATGCGGCGCCTAATCTATTGCCTATGTTGATATAGGTGGCGCCTATGGAATCTCCTATGTTTACATAGGCGGCGCCTAACCTATCGCCTTAGTGAGGCAGAAGGCATAGGCAATGGTATAAGCGGCGCCTAACCTATCGCCTATGTTGATATAGGCGGCGCCTAAGCGATCGCCTATGCTGATATAAGCGGTGCCTAACCTATCGCCTAAGTGAGGCAGTGAGTATAGGTAATGGTTTAAGTGGCGCCTAACCTATCGCCTATGTTGGTATAGGTGGCGCCTATGGCATCGCTTATGTTTACATAGGCGGCGCCTAATCTATCCTCTAAATGAGGTGGTGAGCATAGGCAATGGTATAAGTGGGGCCTAACCTGTCGCCTATGTTGGTATAGGCGACGCCTAATCCATCGACTATGTTGACATAGGCGACACCTAACCTATCGCCTATGTGAGGAAGTGAGGATAGGTAATGGTATAAGCGGCACCTAACCTATCACCTATGTTGATATACGTGGTGCCTAAGCCATTGCCTATGTTTATATATGCGGCGCCTAACCTATCGCCTAAGTGAGGCAGCAAGCATAGGGAATGGTATAAGCAGCGCCTAATCTATCACCTATGTTGATATAGGCGGCACCTAAGCCATTGCCTATGTTGATGTAGGCGGTGCCTAACAATCGCCTAATTGAGGCAATGAGCATAGGCAATGGTATAAGCGACGCCTAACCTATATCGTATGTTGATATAGGCGGCGCCTAAGCCATCGCCTATATTGACATAGTCGGCACCTAACCTATCGCCTAAGTTAGGCAGTGAGCATAGCTAAGGGTATAAGCGGCGCCTAACCTATCGCCTATGTTTATATAGGTGGCGCCTATGGAAGCGCGTAACCTATTGCCTTAGTGAGGCAGCAAGCATAGGAAATGGTATAAGCGACGCCTAACATATCGCCTATGTTGATATAGGCGGCGCTAAAGCAATCGCCTATGTTGTTATAGAGGACGCCTAACCTATCGCCTAAGTGAGGCGGTGAGAATAGGCAATGGTATAAGTGGCTCCTAACTTGTCGCCTATGATGATATAGGCGGCGCCAAATCCATCGACTATGTTGACATAGGCGGCACCTAAACTATCGCCTAAGTGAGGCAGAGAGCAGAGGTAATGGTTTAAGCGGCGCCTAACCTATTGCCTATGTTGACATAGATAGCGATTATGGCATCGCTTATGTTTACATAGGCAGAGCCTAACCTATCGCCTAAGTGAGGCAACGAGCATAGGCAATGGTATAAGCGGCGCCTAACCTATCGCCTATGTTGACATATATGGCGCCTAAGCCATTGCCTATGTTTATATATATGGCGCCTAACCTATCGCCTAAGTGAGGCAGTAAGCATAGGTAATGGTATAAGTGGCCCCTAACCTGTCGCCTATGTTGATAAAGACGGTGCCTAATCCATCTCATATGTTGACATAGGAGGCACCTAACCTATCGCCTAAGGCAGTGAGCATTGGTAATGGTATAAGCGATGCCTAACCTATCGCCTATGTTGATATTGGTGGCGCCTATGGCATCGCCTATGTTTACATAGGCGGCGCCTAACTTAACGCCTAAGTGCAGAAGCTAGCATAGGCAATGGTATATGCGGCGCCTAACCTATCGCCTATGTTGATATATGTGGCGCCTAAGCCATCGCCTATGTTTAAATAGGCGGCGGATAATCTATCGCCGAAGTGAGGCAGTAAGCATAGGCATTGGTATAAGGGTCGCCTAACCTAATGCCTATGTTTATATAGGCAGCGCCTAAGCCATCGCCTATGTTGACGTAGGCGGTGCCTAACCTATCGCCTAATTGAAGCTGTGAGCATAGGCAATGGTATAAGCGGGGCCTAACCTATCGCCTATGTTGATATAGGCGGCGCCTATGGCATTGCCTATGTTGACATATACGGAGCCTTACCTATCGCCTATGTCAGGCAGCGAGCATAGGAAATGGTATAAGCGACGCCTAACCTATCGCCTATGTTGATATAGGCGATGCCTAAGCCATCGTCTATGATGACATAGGCGGTGCCTAACCTATCTCCTAAGTGAGGCAGTGAGCATAGGCAATGATATAAGCGGCGCCTAACCTATCGCCTATGTTGATATAGGAGGCGCCTAAACCATCGCCTATGTTAACATAGGCGGCGCCTAACCTATTGCCAAAGTGAGCCACTGAGCATAGGCAATGGTTTAAGCGGCGCCTAACCTATCGCCTATGTTGATATAGGCAGCGCCTAAACCATCGCCTATGTTGACATAGGTGACCACTATGGCATCGCTTATGATTACATAGGTTCCGCCTAACCTATCGCCTAAGTGTGGCAGCGAGCATAGGCAATGGTATAATTGGTGCCTAACCTATCGCCTATGTTGATATAGGAGGCGCCTAAGCCATTGCCTATGTTTATATATGCGGCGCCCAACCTATCGACTAAGTGAGGCAGTAAACATAGGCAATGGTATAAGCGGCACCTAACCTATCGACAATGTTGATATAGGCAGCGCCTAAGCCATCGTCTATGTAAATGTAGGCGGTGTCTAACTTATCTCCTAATTGAGGTAGTGGGCGTAGGCAATGGTATAAGCATCGCCTAACATATCACCTATGTTGATATAGGTGGCGCCTAACCCATCGCCTAGGATAGGCAGTGAGCATAGCCAATGGAATAAGCGACGCCTAACCTATCGCCTATGTTGATATAGGGAGCGCCTAAGCAATCGCCTATGTTGACTTAGGCGGCGCTTAACCTATCGCGTTAGTAAGACGGTGAGCATAGGCAATGGTATAAGTGGCGCATAACCTATCGCCTATGTTGATATAGATAGTGCCTAAGCCATTGCCTAAGTAAGGAAGTGAGCATAGGTAATGGTATAAGCGGCGCCTAACCTGTCGCCTATGTTGATATAGGCGGCGCCTATTCCATCTCTTATGTTTACATAGGTGGCGCCTAACCTATCGCCTAAGTGAGGCAGCGAGCATAGGCAATGTTATAAGCGGCGCCTATCCTATCGCCTATGTTGACATACGTGGCGCCTAAGCTATTGCCTATATTTATATATGCGGCGCCTAACCTATCGCCTAAGTGAGGCATTAAGCATAGGCAATGGTATAAGCGGCGCCTAACCTATCGCCTATGTTGATATAGGCGATGCCTAAGCCATCGTCTATGTTGACATAGGTGGCGCCTCACCTATTGCCTAAGTGAGGCAGTGAGCATTGGAAATGGTATAAGCGGCGCCAAACCTATCACCTATGTTGATAAAGGAGGCGCCTAAACAATCGCCTATGTTAACATGGGCGACGCCTAACCTATTGCCAATGTAAGGCACTGAGCATAGGCAATGGTATAAGCGGCGCCTAACCTATCACGTATGTTGATATAGGCAGCGCCTAAGCCATCGCCTTTGTTGACATAGGTGGCCCCTATGGCATCACTTATGTATACATAGGCGGTGCCTAACCTATCGCGTAAGTGTGGCAGTGAGAATAGTCAATGGTATAAGCGGCGCCTAACCTATCGCCTATGTTGATATAGGAGGCGCCTAAGCCATTGCCTATGATTGTATATGTGGCGCCCAACCTATCGACTAAGTGAGGCAGTAAGCATAGGCAATGTTATAAGCGGCGCCTAACCTATCGCCAATGGTTATATTGGCGGCTACTAAGCCATCGCCAATGTTGACGTAGGCGGTGCCTAACCTATCTCCAAATTGATGTAGTGGGCATAGGCAATGGTATAAGCATCGCCTAACCTATCGCCTATGTTGATATTGGCGGCGCCTAAGCCATCGCCTATGTTAGGCAGTGACCATAGCCTATGGTATAAGCGGCGCCTAACCTATCGCCTATGTTGATATAGGCGGCGCCTAAGCCATCGCCTATATTGAAATAGTCGGCACCTAACCTATCTCCTAGGTTAGGCAGTAAGCATAGCTAATGGTATAAGCGGCGCCTAACCTATCGCCTATGTTTATATAGGTGGCGCCTATGGCAGCGCCTAACCTATTGCCTTAGTGAGGCAGCAAGCATAGGCAATGGTATAAGCGACGCCTAACATATCGCCTATGTATATATAGGCGGCGCCAAAGCAATCGCCTATGTTGTTATAGACGGTGCCTAACCTATCGCCAAAGTGAGGCGGTGAGAATAGGCAATGGTATAAGCGGCTCCTAACCTGTCGCCTCTGTTGATATAGGCGGCGCCAAATCCATCGACAGTGATGACATAGGCGGCACCTAATCTATCGCCTAAGTGAGGCAGTGAGCATAGGTAATGGTTTAAGCGGCGCCTAACCTATTGCCTATGATGACATAGGTGGCGCTTATGGCATCGCTTATGTTTACATAGGCAGAGCCTAACCTATCGCCTCAGTGAGGCAGCGAGCATAGGCAATGGTATAAGCGGCGCCTAACCTATCGCCTATGTTGACATATATGGCGCCTAAGCCACTGCCTATGTTTATATATGTGGCGCCTAACCTATCGCCTAAGTGAGGCAGTAAGCATAGGCAATGGTATAAGTGGCCCCTAACCTGTCGCCTATGTTGATAAAGGTGGCACCTAATCCATCTCATATGTTGACATAGGAGGCACCTAACCTATCGCCTAAGGAAGTGAGCATTGGTAATGGTATAAGCGACGCCTAACCTATCGCCTATGTTGATATTGGCGGCGCCTATGGCATCGCCTATGTTTACATAGGCGGCGCCTAACTTAACGCCTAAGTGAAGAAGCTAGCATAGGCAATGGTATATGTGGCGCCTAACCTATCGCCTATGTTGATATATGTGGCGCCTAAGCCATCGCCTATGTTTAAATAGGTGGCGACTAATCTATCACCTAAGTAAGGCAGTAAGCATAGGCAATGGTATAAGGGTCGCCTAACCTAACACCTATGTTGATATAGGCAGCACCTAAGCCATCACCGATGGTGACGTAGGCGGTGCCTAACCTATCACCTTATTGAGGCTGTGAGCATAGGCAATGGAATAAGCGGGGCCTAACCTATCACCTATGTTGATATTGCCGGCGCCTAAGGCATTGTCTATGTTGACATAGACGGAGCCTAACTTATCGCCTATGTCAGGGAGCGAGCATAGGAAATGGTATAAGCGACGCCTAACCTATTGCCTATGTTGATATAGGCGATGCCTAAGCCATCGTCTATGTTGACATAGGCGGCGCCTAACCTATCGTCTAAGTGAGGCTGTGAGCATAGGCAACGGTATAAGCGTTGCCTAACCTATCGCCTATGTTGATATAGGAGGCGCCTAAACCATCGCCTATGTTGCCATAGGTGACCACTATGGCATCGCTTATGTTTTCATAGGCGGCGCCTAACCTATCGCCTAAGTGTGGCAGCGAGCATAGGCAATGGTATAAGTGGCGCCTAACCTATCGCCTATGTTGATATAGGAGGCGCCTAAGCCATTGCCTATGTTTATATATGCGGCGTCCAACCTATCGACTAAGTGAAGCAGTAAGCATAGGCAATGGTATAAGTGGCGCCTAACCTATCGACAATGTTAATATAGACGGCGCCTAAGCCATCGCCTGTGTAAATGTAGGCGTGTCTAACTTATCTCCTAATTGAGGTAGTGGGCATAGGCAATGGTATAAGCATCGCCTAACCTATCACCTATGTTGATATAGGCGGAGCCTAAGCCATCGCCTAAGTTAGGCAGTGAGCATTGCCAATGGTATAAGCGGCGCCTAACCTATCGCCTATGTTGATATAGGCAGCGCCTAAGCGATCGCCTATGTTGACTTAGGCGGTGCCTAACCTATCGCCTTAGTAAGGCTGTGAGCATAAGAAATGGTATAAGCGGCGCATAACCTATCGCCTATGTTGATATAGGTGGTGCCTAAGCCATTGCCTAAGTGAGGAAGTGAGCATAGGTAATGGTATAAGCGGCGCCTAACCTGTCACCTATGTTTATATAGGCGGCGCCTAATCCATCGCTTATGTTTACATAGGTGGCGCCTAACCTATCTCCTAAGTGAGGCAGCGAGCATAGGCAATGGTATAAGCAGCGCCTAGCCTATCGCCTATGTTGACATACGTGGCGCCTAAGCCATTGCCTATATTTATATATGCGGCGCCTAACCTATCGCCTAAGTGAGGCAGTAAGCATAGGCAATGGTATAATCGGCGCCTAACCTATCGCCTAAGTTGATATAGGCGATGGCTAAGCCATCATCTATGTTGACATAGGTGGCGCCTAACCTATCGCCTAAGTGAGGTAGTGAGCATAGGCAATGGTATAAGTGGCGCCAAACCTATCACCTATGTTGATATAGGAGGCGCCTAAACCATCGCCTATGTTAACATCGGCGGCGCCTAACCTATTGCCAAAGTAAGGCACTGAGCATAGGCAATGGTATAAGCGGCGCCTGACCTATCGCGTATGTTGATATAGGCAGCGCCTAAGCCATCGCCTATGTTGACATAGGTGGCCCCTATGGCATCGCTTATGTATACATAGGCGGTGCCTAACCTATCGCCTATGTGTGGCAGCGAGCATAGGCAATGGTATAAGCGGCGCCTAACCTATCGCCTATGTTGATATAGGATGTGCCTAAGCCATCTCCTATGTTGACATAGGCGGTGCCTAACCTATCGCCTAATTAAGGTATTGAGCAGAGGCAATGTTATAAGCGGCGCCAAACCTATCGCCTATGTGAGGCAGTTAGGATAGGCAATGGTATAAGCGGCACCTAACCTATCGCCTATGTTGATATAGGAGGCGCCTAAACAATCGCCTATGTTAACATAGGCGGTGCCTAACCTATCGCCAAAGTGAGGCACTGAGCATAGGCAATGGTATAAGCGGTGCCTAATCTATCGCCTATGTTGATATAGGTAGCGCCTAAGCCATCGCCTATGTTGACATAGGCGGCGCCTAACCTATCGCCTATGTTGATATAGGCGGATCCTAAGCGATCGCCTATGTTGACATAGTCAGCGCCTAACCTATCTCCAAAGTGAGGCGGTGAGCATAGGCAATGGTATAAGCGGCGCCTAACCTGTCGCTTATGTTGGTATAGGCGGCGCCTAATCCATCGACTATGTTGACATAGGCTGAACCTAACCTATTGCCTAAGTGAGTCAGTGAGCATAGGTAATGGTATAAGCGGCGCCTAACCTATCACCTAAGTGAGGGAGTGAGCATAGGTAATGTTATAAGCGACTCCTATCCTATCGCCAATGTTGATATAGGTGGGGCCTATGGCATCGCTTATGTTTACATAGGCGGCGCCTAACCTATCGCCTAAGTGAGGCAGCAAGCATAGGCAATGGTATAAGCGGCGCCTAACCTATCGCCTATGTTGATATACGTGGTGCCTAAGCCATTGCCTATGTTTATATAAGCAGCGCCCAACCTATCGCCTAAGTGAGGCAGTAAGCATAGGCTATGGTATAAGCAGCGCCTAACCTATCGCCAATTTTGATATAGGCGGCTCCTAAGCCATCGCCTATGTTGGCGTAGGCGGCGCCTAACCTATCGCCTAATTGAGGTAGTGACCATAGGCAATGGTATAAGCATTGCCTAACGTATCGCCTATGTTGTTATAGGCGGCGCCTAAGCAACCGCCTATATTAACATAGGTGGCACCCAACCTATCGCGTAAGTGTGTCAGTGAGAATAGGCAATGGAATAACTGGCACCTAACCTATCGCCTATGTTAATATAGGCGGCGCGTAAGCCATCGCCTATGTTGACATAAGTGGCGCCTAACCAATCGCCAATATGACGCAGTGAGCATAGGCAATGATATAAGCGGTGCTTAACCTATCGCCGATGTTGATATAGGCGGCGCCTAAGCCAACGCCTATGTTGACATATGCGGCGCCTAACCTATCGCCTATGTTGATATAGGCATCACCATATCCATTGCCTCTTTTGACATAGGCGGCTTCTAACCTATCGCCTAAGTGAGGCAGTGATCATAGACAATGGTATAAGCGACGCCTAACCTATCACCTATGTTGATATAGGCGGCACCTAAGCCATCGCCTAAGTGAGGCAGTTAGCATAGGCAATGGTATAAGAGGCGCCTAACCTATCGCCTGTGTTGATATAGGCGGAGCCTAAGCGATCGCCTATGTTGACATAGGCGACACCTAAACTATCGTCTAAGTAAGGCAGTGAGCATAGGTAATGGTATAAGCGGCGCCTAACCTATCGCCTATGTTGTTATAGGTGGTGCCTATGGCATCTGCTATGTTTACATAGGCTGCGCCTAACCTATCGCCTTAGTGAGGCAGCAAGCATAGGCAATGGTATAACCGGCGCCTAACCTATTGCCTATGTTGATATAGGCGGCCCCTAAGCCATTCCCTATGTTGACATATGTGGCGCCTAACCTATCGCCTATGTGACGCGGTAAGCATAGGCTATAGCATAAGCGGCGCCTAACCTGTCGCCTATGTTGGTCTAGGCGGTGCCTAATCCATCGACTATGTTGACATAGGCGGCAGCTAACCTAGCGCCTTAGTAAGGCAGTGAGAATAGGTAATGGTATAAGCGGCGCCTAACCTATCGTCTAGATTGATATAGAGGGGGCCTATGGCATCGCTTATATTTACATTGACGACGCCTAACCTATCGCCTATGTGAGCAAGCGAGCATAGGCATTGGTATAAGCGGTGCCTAACCTATGCCTTATGTTGATATACATGGTGCCTAAGCAATTGCCTATGTTTATATATGCGACGCCTAACCTATCGCCTAAGTGAGGTAGTAAGCATAGGCAATGTTATAAGAGGCGCCTTACCTATCACCTTTGTTGATATAGACGGCACCTAAGCCATCGCCTATGTTGACGTAGGCGGTGCCTAACCTATCGCCAAATTGAGGTAGTGAGCATAGGCAATGGTATAAGCGGCGCCTAACCTATCTCCTACGTTGATATAGGCGGCGCCTAAGCCATCGCCTATGTTGACATAGGCGGCACCTAACCTATCGCCTATGTTGATATAGGTGGCGCCTAACATATCGACTAAGTGAGGCAGAAAGCATAGGCAATGGTATAAGCGGTGCCTAACCTATCGCCTATGTTTATGTAGGTGGCGCCTAACCCATCACCTATGATTATATAGGAGGCGCCTAACCTATCTCATATGTGAGGCAGTGAGCATAGGTAATGTTATAAGCGACACCTAACCTATTACCTATGTTGATATAGACGCCGCCTAAGCCATCACCTATGTTGACATAAGCGGTGCCAGACCTATAGCCTAATTGAGGCAGTGATCATAGGCAATGGTATAAGCGGAGCCTAACATATCGCCCATGTTTATATAGGCGGCGCCTAAGCCCTCCCCTATGTTGACATAGGCGGCGCCTACCCTATCTCCTAAGTGAGGCGGTGAGAATAGGCAAAGGTATAAGCGGCGCCTCACCTGTCTCCTATGTTGATATAGGCGGCGCCTAATCCATCTCATATGTTGATATATGTGGCACCTAACCTATATAGCCGGCACCAAACCTAGCACCTGAGTGAGGCAGTGAGCATAGGTAATGGTATAAGCGACCACTAACCTATCGCCAATGTTGATATAAGTGGCGCCTATGGAATCGCCTATGTTTACATAGGCGGCGCCTAACCTATCTCCTAAGGTAGGCAGCAAGCATAGGCAATGGTATAAACAGCGCCTAACCTATCGCCTATGTTGATATACGTGGTGCCTAAGCCATCGCCTATGTTTATATAGGCGGCGGCTAACCTATCGCCTAAGTGAGGCAGTACGCATAGGCAATGGTATAAGCGGAGCCTAACCTAACGCCTATGTTGATATAGGCAGCGCCTAAGCCATCGCCTATGTTGACGTAGGCGGTGCCTAACCGATAGCCTAATTGAGGCGATGAGCATAGGCAATCGTATAAGCAGCGCCTAAGCCATTCCCTATATTGACATAGACGGAGCCTAACCTCTCGCCTATGTGAGGCAGTGAGCATAGGAAATGGTATAAGCCGCGCCTAACCTTTCGCTAATGTTGATATAGGCGACGCCTAAACCATCGCCTATGTTGACATAGGCGGCGCCTAACCTATCGCCTTAGTGAGAAAGTGAGCATAGGCAATGGTATAAGCGGGGCCTAACCTATCTCCTATGTTAATATAGGCGGCGCCTAAGCCATCACCTATGTTGACATAGAAGGCACCTAACCTATCGCCTAAATGAGGCAGTGAGCATAGGAAATGGTATTAGCGGCGCCTAACCTATTGCCTATGTTGATATAGGCAACGCCTAACCTATCGCCTTTGTTGACATAGGTTGCGCCTAACCAATTGCCTAAGAGAGAATAGGCAATGGTATAAGCGGTGCCTAAGCTATCTCTTTTGTTGACATAGGCGGCGCCTAACCTATGGCCTAAGTGAGGCAGTGAGCATAGGCAATGGTATAAGCGGCGCCTAACCTATCACCTATGTTAATATAGGCGGCGCCTAAGCCATCGTCTATGTTGACATAGGCGGCGCCTAACCTATCGCCTAAGTGAGGCGGTGAGCATAGAAAATGGTATAAGCGGCGCCTAACCTGTCGCCTATGTTGGTATAGGGGGCGCCTAATCCATCGAGTATGTTGACATAGGCGGCACCTAATATATCGCCTAAGTGAGGCAGCGAGCATAGGTAATGGTATTAGCTTCCCCTAAGCTATCATCTATGTTGATATAGGCGACGCCTAAGCCATCGCCTATGTTGACATAAGTGGCGCCTAACTTATTGCCTATGTGAGGTGGTGAGCACCGGCAATGGTATAAACGGCGCCTAACCTATCGCCTATGTTGATATAGGTTGCGCTTATGGCATCTCCTATATTTACATAGGAGGCGCCTAGCCTATCGCCTTAGTGAGGCAGTAAGCATAGGCAATGGTATAAGCGGCGCCTAACCTATCGCCTATGTTGATATATGTGGCACCTAAGCGATCGCCTATGTTGACATAGGCGACGCCTAACCTACTCCTAAGTGAGGCGGTGCGCATAGGAAATGGTATGAGCGGCGCCTAACCTATCGCCTATGTTGTTATAGGTGGCGCCTATGGCATCTTCTATGTTTACATAGACGGCGCCTAACCTATCGCCTTAGTGAGGCAGCAAGCATAGGCAATGGTATAAGCGGCGCCTAACCTATCGCCTATGTTGATATAGGCGGTGCCTAAGCCATTCCCTATGTTGACATATGCGGCGCCTAACCTATCTCCTACGTGATGCGGTGAGCATAGGCAATGGCATAAGCGGCGCCTAACCTGTCGCCTATGTTGGTCTAGGCGGCGCCTAATCCATCGACTATGTTGACATAGGCGGCAGCTAACCTATCGCCTAAGTAAGGCAGTGAGAAGAGGTAATGGTATAAGCGGCGCCTAACCGCTCATCTATATTGATATAGAGGGGGCCTATGGCATCGCTTATGCTTATATAGACGACGCCTATCATATCGCCTATGTGAGGAATCGAGCATAGGCAATGGAATAAGCAGTGCCTAACCTATGCCTTATGTTGATATGCATGGCGCCTAAGCCATTGCCTATGTTTATTTATGCGACGCCTAACCAATCGCCTAAGTGAGGTTGTAAGCATAGGCAATGGTATAAGAGGCGCCTTACCTATCACCAATGTTGATATAGGCGGCACCTAAGCCATCGCCTATGTTGACGTAGGCGGTGCCTAACCTATCACCAAATTGAGGCAGTGAGCATAGGCAATGGTATAATCGGGGCCTAACCTATCTCCTATGTTGATATAGGTGGCGCCTAAGCCATCGCCTATGTTGACATAGGCGGCACCTAACCTATCATCTAAGTAAGGCAGTGAGCATAGGTAATGGTATAAGCGGCGCCTAACCTATCGCCTACGTTGACATACGTGGCGCCTAATCCATTGGCTATGTTTATATATGCGGCGCCTAACCAATCGCCTAAGTGAGGCAGTAAGCATACGGAATGGTATAAGCGGCCCCTAACCTGTCGCCAATGTTGATAAAGGCGGCGCCTAATCCATCGCATATGTTGACATAGGCGGCACCTAACCTATCGCCTAAGGCAGTGAGCATTGGTAATGGTATAAGCGACGCCTAACCTATCGCCTATGTTGATATAGGTGGTGCCTAATCCATTGCCTATGTTTATATATGCGGCGCCCAACCTATCGACTAAGTGAGGCAGTAAACATAGGCAATGGTATAAGCGGCGCCTAACCTATCGACAATGTTGATATAGGCGGCGCCTAAGCCATCGTCTATGTAAATGTAGGCGGTGTCTAACTTATCTCCTAATTGAGTTAGTGGGCATAGGCAATGGTATAAGCATCGCCTAACATATCACCTATGTTGATATAGGTGGCGCCTAAGCCATCACCTAAGTTAGGCAGTGACCATAGCCAATGTAATAAGCGGCGCCTAACCTATCGCCTATGTTGATATAGGGAGCGCCTAAGCGATCGCCTATGTTGACTTAGGCGGCGCTTAACCTATCGCATTAGTAAGACGGTGAGCATAGGCAATGGTATAAGTGACGCATAACCTATCGCCTATGTTGATATAGGTGGTGCCTAAGCCATTGCCTAAGTGAGGAAGTGAGCATAGGTAATGGTATAAGCGGCGCCTAACCTGTCGCCTATGTTGATATAGGCGGCGCCTAATCCATCGCTTATGTTTACATAGGTGGCGCCTAACCTATCGCATAAGTGAGGCAGCGAGCATAGGCAATGTTATAAGCGGCGCCTATCCTATCGCCTATGTTGACATACGTGGCGCCTAAGCCATTGCCTATATTTATATATGCGGCGCCTAACCTATCGCCTAAGTGAGGCATTAAGCATAGGCAATGGTATAAGCTGCGCCTAACCTATCGCCTATGTTGATATAGACGATGCCTAAGCCATCGTCTATGTTGACATAGGTGGCGCCTCACCTATTGCCTAAGTGAGGCAGTGAGCATTGGAAATGGTATAAGCGGCGCCAAACCTATCACCTATGTTGATAAAGGAGGCGCCTAAACAATCGCCTATGTTAACATCGGCGGCGCCTAACCTATTTCCAATGTAAGGCACTGAGCATAGGCAATGGTATAAGCGGCGCCTAACCTATCGCGTATGTTGATATAGGCAACTCCTAAGCCATCGCCTATGTTGACATAGGTGGCCCCTATGGCATCGCTTATGTATACATAGGCGGTGCGTAACCTATCGCGTAAGTGTGGCAGCGAGCATAGGCAATGGTATAAGCGGCGCCTAACCTATCGCCTATGTTGATATAGGAGGCGCCTAAGCCATTGCCTATGATTGTATATGCGGCGCCCAACCTATCGACTAAGTGAGGCAGTAAGCATAGGCAATGTCATAAGCGGCGCCTAACCTATCGCCAATGTTGATATTGGCGGCTACTAAGCCATCGCCTATGTTGACGTAGGCGGTGCCTAACCTATCTCCAAATTGATGTAGTGGGCATAGGCAATGGTATAAGCATCGCCTAACCTATCGCCTATGTTGATATAGGCGGCGCCTATGCCATCGCCTATGTTAGGCAGTGACCATAGCAAATGGTATAAGCGGCGCCTAACCTATCGCCTATGTTTATATAGGCGGCGCCTAAGCCATCGCCTATATTGAAATAGTCGGCACCTAACCTATCGCCTAGGTTAGGCAGTAAGCATAGCTAATGGTATAAGCGGCGCCTAACCTATCGCCTATGTTTATATAGGTGGCGCCTATGGCAGCGCCTAACCTATTGCCTTAGTGAGGCAGCAAGCATAGGCAATGGTATAAGCGACGGCTAACATATCGCCTATGTATATATAGGCGGCGCCAAAGCAATCGCCTATGTTGTTATAGACGGTGCCTAACCTATCGCCAAAGTGAGGCGGTGAGAATAGGCAATGGTATAAGTGGCTCCTAACCTGTCGCCTCTGTTGATATAGGCGGCGCCAAATCCATGGACTATGATGACATAGGCAGCACCTAATCTATCGCCTAAGTGAGGCAGTGAGCATAGGTAATGGTTTAAGCGGCGCCTAACCTATTGCCTATGATGACATAGGTGGGGCTTATGGCATCGCTTATGTTTACATAGGCAGAGCCTAACCTATCGCCTAAGTGAGGCAGCGAGCATAGGCAATGGTATAAGCGGCGCCTAACCTATCGCCTATGTTGACATATATGGCGCCTAAGCCATTGCCTATGTTTATATATGTTGCGCCTAACCTATCGCCTAAGTGAGGCAGTAAGCATAGGCAATGATATAAGTGGCCCCTAACCTGTCGCCTATGTTGATAAAGGCGGCGCCTAATCCATCTCATATGTTGACATAGGAGGTACCTAACCTATCGCCTAAGGAAGTGAGCATTGGTAATGGTACAAGCGACGCCTAACCTATCGCCTATGTTGATATTAGTGGCGCCTATGGCATCGCTTATGTTTACATAGGCGGCGCCTAGCTTAACGCCTATGTTAAGAAGCTAGCATAGGCAATGGTATATGCGACGCCTAACCTATCGCCTATGTTGATATATGTGGCGCCTAAGCCATAGCCTATGTTTAAATAGGCGGCGGCTAATCTATCGCCTAAGTGAGGCAGTAACCATAGGCAATGGTATAAGGGTCGCCTAACCTACCGCCTATGTTGATATAGGCAGCGCCTAAGCCATCACCTATGGTGACGTAGGCGGTGCCTAACCTATCACCTAATTGAGGCTGTGAGCATAGGCAATGGAATAAGCGGGGCCTAACCTATCGCCTATGTTGATATAGGCGGCGCCTAAGGCATTGCCTATGTTGACATAGACGGAGCCTAACTTATCGCCTATGTCAGGCTCGAGCATAGGAAATGGTATAAGCGACGCCTAACCTATTGCCTATGTTGATATAGGCGATGCCTAAGCCATCGTCTATGTTGACATAGGCGACGCCTAACCTATCGCCTAAGTGAGGCTGTGAGCATAGGCAATTGTATAAGCGGTGCCTAACCTATCGACTATGTTGATATAGGAGGCGCCTAAACCATCGCCTATGTTGACATAGGTGACCACTATGGCATCGCTTATGTTTACATAGGCGGCGCCTACCCTATTGCCTAAGTGTGGCAGCGAGCATAGGCAATGGTATATGTGGCGCCTAACCTATCGCCTATGTTAATATAGGAGGCGCCTATGCCATTGCCTATGTTTATATATGCGGCGCCCAACCTATCGACTAAGTGAGGCAGTAAGCATAGGCAATCGTATAAGCGGCGCCTAACCTATCGACAATGTTAATATAGGCGGCGCCTAAGCCATCGCCTATGTAAATGTAGGCGGTGTCTAACTTATCTCCTAATTGAGGAAGTGGGCATAGGCAATGGTATAAGCATCGCCTAACCTATCACCTATGTTGATATAGGCGGCGCCTAAGCCATCGCCTAAGTTAGGCAGTGAGCATAGCCAATGGTATAAGCGGCGCCTAACCTATCACCTATGTTGATATAGGCAGCGCCTAAGCGATCGCCTATGTTGACTTAGGCGATGCCTAACCTATCGCCTTAGTAAGGCGGTGAGCATAAGCAATGGTATAAGTGGCGCATAACCTATCACCTATGTTGATATAGGTGGTGCCTAAGCCTATCGCCTAAGTGAGGAAGCGAGCATAGGCAATGGTATAAGCAGCGCCTAGCCTATCGCCTATGTTGACATACGTGGCGCCTAAGCCATTGCCTATATTTATATATACGGCGCCTAACCTATCGCCTAAGTGAGGCAGTAAGCATAGGCAATGGTATAATCGGCGCCTAACCTATCGCCTAAGTTGATATAGGCAATGCCTAAGCCATCGTCTATGTTGACATAGGTGGCGCCTAACCTATCGCCTAAGTGAGGTAGTGAGCATAGGCAATGGTATAAGTGGCGCCAAACCTATCACCTATGTTGATATAGGAGGCGCCTAAACCATCGCCTATGTTAACATAGGCTATAGGGTAGGCGCCGCTTATGCCATTTCCTATGCTCGCTGCCTCACTTAAGTGATACGTTAGGCGCCGCCTATGTAAACATAAGTGATGCCATAGGCGCCACCTATGTCAACATAGGCGATAGGTTAGGAGCCACTTATACCATTACCTATGCTCACTGCCTCACTTAGGCGATAGGTTAGGTGCCGCCTATGTCAACATAGTCGATGGCTTAGGTGCCCCCTATATCAATATAGGCGATAGATTAGGCGACGCTTATACCATTGCCTATGGTCACTGCCTCATTAGGCGATAGGTTAGGCATCGCCTACTTCAACATAGGCGATGGCTTAGGCGCCGCCTATATCAACATTGGCGATAGATTAGGAGACGCTTATACCATTGCCTATGCTTACTGCCTCACTTAGGCCATAGGTTGGACGCCGCATATATAAACATAGGCAATGGCTTAGGCTCCCTGTATATCAATATAGGCGATAGGTTAGGCGCCGCTTATACAATTGCCTATGCTCGCTGCCTCACTTAGGCAATAGGTTAGGCGCCGCCTATGTATACATAAGCGATGCCATAGGCGCCACCTATATCTACATTGGTGATAAGTTAGGCGCCGCTTTTACCATTACCTATGCTCACTGCCTCACTTAGGCGATAGGTTTTGTAGCCGCCTATGTCAACATAGTCGATGGATTAGGCGCCGCCTATACCAACAAAGGCGACAGGTTAGGCGTCGCTTATACCATTGCCTATGCTCACCGCTTCACTTAGGAGATAGGTTAGGCGCCGCCTATGTCAACATAGGCGATCGCTTAGGCTCCGCCTATATCAACATAGGCGATAGTTTAGGCGCCGCTTATACCATTGCCTATGCTAACTGCCTCACTTAGGCGATGGCTTAGGTGCTGCATATATCAACATAGGTGATAGGTTAGGCGCCGCTTATACCATTGTCCAGGCTCACTGCCTCACTTAGGCGATAGGTTAGACGCCGCCTATGACAACAGAGGCAATGGATATGGTGCTTCCTATATCAACATATACGATAGGTTAGGCACTGCTAATACCATTGCCTATGCTCACTGCCTCACTTAGGAGATATGTTAGGCGCCACCTATGTTAACAAAGGCGATGGCTTAGGCGCCGCCTATATCAACATAGGAGATAGCTAAGGCGCCGGTTATACTATTGCCTATTCTCATTGCCTCACATAGGTGATAGGTTAGGCTCCACCTATGTCAACATAGGCGATGGCTTAGAAGCCGTCTATATCAGCATAGGCGATAGGTTAGGCACCTCTTATACCATTGCCTATGGTTACTACCTCACTTAGGCGATAGGTTAGGTGCCTTCTATGTCAACATAGGTGATGGCTTAGGCGCCACTTATATTAACATAGGCGATAGATAGGCGCCGCTTATACCATTACCTATGCTCACATTCTCACATAGGCGATAGGTTAGGCTCGGTCTATGTCAACATAGGCAATGGCTTAGGCGCCACCTATATCAACATAGGCAATAGGTTATGCACCGCTTATACCATTGCCTATGCTCACCGCCTTACTTAGGCGATAGGTTAGGCACCGCCTAAGTCAACATAGGCGATCGCTTAGGCGCCGCCTATATCAACATAGGCGATAGGTTAGACGCCATTGATACCATTCGCTATGGTCACTGCCTCACTTAGGCGATGGCAGAGGTGCCTCCTATATCAACATATAAGATATGTTAGGCGCCGCTTATACCATTGTCTATGCTCACTACCTCACTTAGGAGATAGGTTAGGCGCCGCCTATGTCAACATAGGCGATGGCTTAGGCGCTGCCTATATCAACATAGGCGATAGGTTAGGCGCTGCTTATACTATTACCTATGCTTAGTGCCTCACTATTGCGATAGGTTAGGCGCCACCTATTTAACATAGGCGATGGTTTAGGCGCCTCCTATATCAACATAGGAGATAGGTTAGGCGCCGTTTATACCATTGCCTATGCTCACCGCCTCACTTAGGCGATAGGTTAGGCACAACCTATGTCAACATAGACGATGGCTTAGGTGTTGCCAATATAAACATAGGCGATAGGTTAGGCGCCGCTTATACCATTTCCTATGCTCACTGCCTTACATAGGAGATAGGTTAGGCTGCGTCTATGTCAACATAGGCAATGGCGAAGGCGCCGCCTATATAATAATAGGCGATAGGTTAGGTGCCGCTTATACCATTGCCTATGTTCACTGCCTCAATTAGGCGATAGGTTAGGATCCACCTACGTGAACATAGGCGATGGCTTAGGCGCTGCCTATATCAACATAGGCGATAGGTTAGGCTCCGCTTATACCATTGCCTATGCTTACTGCCTCACTTAGGCGATAGATTAACCGCCGCCTATTTAAACATAGGCGATGGCTTAGGCGCCACGGATATAAACATAGGCGATAGGTTAGTTGCCGCTTATACCATTGCCTATGCTAGCTGCCTCACTTAGGCGATAAGTTAGGCGCCGCCTATGTAAACAAAGGCGATGCCATAGGCGATAGCTTAGGTGCCTCTTATACCATTACCTATGCTCACCGACTCACCTAGGCGATAGGTCAGGCGCAACCTATGTCAACATAGACGATGGCTTAGGCTCTGCCTATATCAACATAGGAGTTAGGTTAGGCGCCGCTTATACTACTGCCTATGCTTACTGCCTCACTTAGGCGATAGATTAGTCGTCGCCTATTTACACATAGGCGATGTCTTAGGTGCCACGTATAACAACATAGGCGATAGGTTAGGCGCCACTTATACCATTACCTATGCTAGCTTCCTCACTTAGGTGATAAGTTAGGCGCCGCCTATGTAAACATAGGCGATGCCAAAGGCGCCACCTATATCAACATAGGCGATAGGTTAGGTGTCGCTTATACCATTACCTATGCTCACTGCCTTAGGGGATAGGTTAGGTGCCACCTATGTCAACATATGCGATGGATTAGGCACTGCCTATATCAACATAGGCGACAGGTTAGGGGCCGCTTATACCATTGCCTGTGCTTACTTCCTCACTTAGGCGATAGGTTAGGCCCCATATATATAAACAGAGGCAATGGCTTACGTGCCACGTATGTTAACATAGGCGATAGGTTAGGCGCCGCTTATACCATTGCCTATGCTCGCTGCCTCACTTAGGCGATAGGTTAGGCGCCGCCTATGTAAACATATGAGATGCCATAGGCGCCACCTATGTCAACAAAGGCGATTGGTTAGACGCCCCTTATACCATTACCTATGTTCACTGCCTTACTTAAGCGATAGGTTAGGTGCCGCCTATGTCAACATAGTCGATGGATTAGGCGCCGCCTATACCAACATAGGCGACATGTTAGGCGCCGCTTATACCATTTCCTATTCTCACCGCCTCACTTAGGCGATAGGTTAGGCGCTGCCTATGTCAACATCAGCGATCGCTTAGGCGCCGCCTATATCAACATAGGCGATAGGTTAGGTGCCGCTTATACCCTTGTCTATGCTTGCTGCCTTACTAAGGCGATAGGTTAGGTACCGCCTATATAAACATAGGAGATGCCATACGCTCCACCAATATCAACATAGGCGATAGGTTAGGCGCCGCTAATACCATTACCTATGTTCACTGCCTCACTTAGGCAATAGGTTAGGTGCCGCCTATGTCAATATAGACGATGGCTTAGGCGCCGCCTATAGCAACATGGGCGATAGGGTAGGCGATGCTTATACCATTGCCAATGCTCACTGCCTTAATTAGGCGATAGGTTAGGCACTGCCTACATCAAAATAGGCGATGGCTTAGGCGCCGCCTATATCAACATTGGCGATAGATTAGGCACTGCTTATACCATTGCCTATGCTTACTGCCGCATATATAAACATAGGCAATGGCTTAGGTGCCACGTATATCAACATAGGCGATAGGTTAGGCCCCGCTTATACCATTGCCTATTCTCGCTGCCACACTGAGGCGATAGGTGAGGCGCCGCCTATGTAAACATAAGCGATGCTATAGGGGCCATCTATATCAACATTGGCGATAAGTTAGGAGTCGCTTATACCATTACCTATGATCACTGCCTCACTTAGGCGATAAGTTAGGCGCCTTCTATTTCAACATAGGTGATGGCTTAGGCGCCACCTATATCAACATAGGCGATAGGTTAGGCGCTGCTTATACCATTTCCTATACTTGTTGCCTTACTTAGGAGATAGGTTAGGCGCCGCCTATGTAAACATAGGCGATTCCATAGGCTCCACTTATATAAACATTGGCGATAGGTTAGGGGTCGCTTATACCATTACTTATGCTCACTGCCTCACTCAGGCGCTAGGTTAGGTGCCGGCTATATAGGTTAGGTATCACATATGTCAACATATGAGATGGATTAGGCGTCGCCTATATCAACATAGGAGACAGGTTAGGCGCCACTTATACCTTTGCCTATGCTCACCGCCTCACTTGGGAGATAGGTTAGGCGCCGCCTATGTCAATACAGGGGATGGCTTAGGCGCCGCCTATATAAACATGGGCAATAGGTTGGGCTCCGCTTATACCATTGCCTATTCTCACTACCTCACATAGGCGATAGGTTAGGCGCCGCTTATGTCAACATAGGCGATGGCTTTAGCGCCGTCTATATCAATATAGGTGATAGGTTAGGCGCCTCTTAAACCATTGCCTATGCTCACTGCCTCACATAGGCGATAGGTTAGGCGCCTCCTATATCAACATAGGCGATGGGTTAGGCGCCACCTATATAAACATAGGCGATAGGTTAGGCACCGCTTATACCATTACCTATGCTCACTGCCTCACTTAGACGATAGGTTAGGATCCTTCTATGTCAACATTGGCAATGGCTTAGGTGCCACCTATATCAACATAGGATATAGGTTATGTGCCGCTTATACCATTGCCTATGCTCACCTCCTTACTTAGGCGAAAGGTTAGGCGCCACCGATGTCAACATAGGAGATCACTTCGGCACCGCCTATATCAATATAGGTGATAGGTTAGGCGCCGCTTATACCATTGCCTATGCTTTCTGCCTCACTAAGGCGATTGGTTAGGCGCCTCCTATGTAAACATAAGAGATGCCATAGGAGCCACCTATATCAACATAGGCGATAGGTTAGGCGCCGCTTATACCATTACCTATGCTCACTGCCTTACTTAGATGATAGGTTAGGTTCCGCCTATGTCAACATAGGCCATGGCTTAGGCGCCGCCTATATAAACATAGGAGATAGGTTAGGCGCCGATTATACCATTGCCTATGCTCACTGCCTCAATTTGGCGATAGGTTAGGCACTGCCTACGTCAACATAGGTGATGGCTTAGGTGCCTCCTATATCAACATAGGTGATAGGTAAGGCGCCTCTTATACCATTGCCTATGCTTACAACCTCACTTAGGCGATTGGTTAGGCGTCGCATATATAAACATAGGCAATGGCTTAGACGCCATGCATATCAACATAAGGCATAGGTTAGGCACTGCTTATTCCATTGCCTATATTTATATATAAGCGTCGCCTAATCTATCGCCTAATTGAGGCAGTGAGCATAGGCAATGGTATAAGTGGCAGATAACCTATCTCCTATGTTAATATAGGCGGCGCCTAAGCCATTGCCAATGCTGACATAGACGGAGCCTAACCTATCGCCTTAGTGAGGCAGTGAGTATAGGCAATGGTATAAGCGGCACCTAACCTATCGCCTATGATGATATAGGAGGCGCCTAAACCAACGCCTAAGTGAGGCAGCGAGCATAGGAAATGGTATAAGCGGCGCCTAACTTATCGCCTATGTTGACATACGTGGCGCCTAATCCATTGCCTATGTTTATATATGCGGCGCCTAACCAATCGCCTAAGTGAGGCAATAAGCATACGCAATGGTATAAGCGGCCCCTAACCTGTCGCCAATGTTGATAAAGGCGGCGCCTTATCCATCGCATATGTTGACATAGGCGGCACCTAACCTATCGCCTAAGGCAGTGAGCATTTTAATGGTATAAGCGACGCCTAACCTATCTTCTATGTTGATATAGGTGGCGCTTACAGCATTGCCTATGTTTACATAGGCGGCGCCTAACTTATCGCCTAAGTGAGGCAGCTAGCATAGGCAATGGTATATGCAGTGCCTAACCTATTGCCTATGTTAATATACGTGGCGCCTAAGCCATCCCCTATGTTTAAATAGGCGGTGGCTAATCTATTGCCTAAATGAGGCAGTAAGCATAGGCAATGGTATAAGAGGTGCCTAACCTAACGCCTATGTAGATATAGGCAGCGCCAAGCCATCGCCTATGTTGACGTAGGCGGTGCCTAATGTATCCCTTAATTGAGGCAGTGTGCATACGCAATGGTATAAGCGGCTCCTAACCTATCGCCTATGTTGATATAGGCAGCGCCTAAGCCATTGCCTATTTTAACATAGACGAAGCCTAACCTATCGCCTATGTCAGGCAGTGAGCATAGAAAATGCTATAAGCGGCGCCTAACCTATCGCCTATGTTGATATAGGCGACGCCTAAGCCATCGTCTATGTTGACATAGGCGGCGCCTAACCTATCGCCTAAGTGAGGCAGTGAGCGTAGGAAATGGTATAAGCGGCGCCTAACCTATCACGTATGTTGATATAGGAGGCGGCTAAACCATCGCCTATGTTGATATAGGATGTGCCTAAGCCATCGCTTATGTTGACATAGGCGGCACCTAACGTATCGCCTAAGTGAGGTAGTGAGCATAGACAATGGTATAAGCGGCGCCTCACCTATCGCCTATGTGATATAGGAGGCACCTATGCCATCGCCTAAGATAGGAAGTGAGCATAGCCAATGGTATAAGCGGTGCCTAACCTATCGCGTATGTTGATATAGGCGGCGCCTAAGTTATCGCCCATGTTGACTTATGCGGCGCCTATCCTATCTCCTAAGTAAGGCGGTGAGCATAGGTAATGGTATATGCGGCGCCTAACCTATCGCCTATATTGATATTGGTGGCGCCGAAGCCATTGCCTATGTTGACATAGACCGAGCCTACCCTATCGCCTAAGTGAGGAAGTGAGCATAGGTAATGGTATAAGAAGCGCCTAACCTATCGCCTACGTTGATATAGGTGGCGCCTATGCCATCACTTTATGTTGACATAGGAGGCGCCAAACCTATCTCCTAAGTGAGGCATTGAGCATAGGCAATGGTGTTTGCGGCGCCTAATCTATCCCTTATGTTGATATAGGTGGCGCCTATGGCATCTCCTATATTTACATAGGCGGCACCTAACCTATCGCCTTAGTGAGGCAGCAAGCATAGGCAATGGTATAAGCGGCGCCTAACCTATCGCCTATGTTGATATAGGCGGCGCCTAAGCGATCGCCTATGTTGACATAAGCGGTGCCTAACATATCGCCTAAGTGAGGCAATGAGCATAGACAATGGTATAAGCGGCACCTAACCTGTCGCCTATGTTGATATAGGCGGCGCCTAATCCATCGACTATATTGACATAGACGGCACCTAACCTATCGCCTAAGTTAGGCAGTGAGTATAGGTAATGGTATAAGCGGCGCCTAACCTATCGCCTATGTTGATATAGGTGGCGCCTAAGCCATTGCCTATGATGACATAGACCATACCTACCCTATCGCCTAAGTGAGGAAGTGAGCATAGGTAATGGTATAAGAAGCGCCTAACCTATCACCTACGTTGATATAGGTGGCGCCTAAGCCATCACCTATGTTGACATAGGAGGCGCCTAACCTATCTCCTAAGTGAGGCATTGAGCATAGGCAATGGTTTATGCGACGCCTAATCTATCGCCTATGTTGATATAGGTGGCGCCTTTGGCATCTCCTATGTTTACATAAGCGGCGCCTAACCTATCGCCTTAGTGAGGCAGTAAGCATAGGCAATGGTATAAGCGGCGCCTAACCTATCACCTATGTTGATATAGGCAGCACCTAAGCCATCGCCTATGTTGATGTAGGCGGTGCCTAACCTATCGCCTAATTGAGGCAATGAGCATAGGCAATGGCATAAGCGACGCCTAACCTATCTCGTATGTTGATATAGGCGGCGCCTAAGCCATCGCCTATATTGTCATAGTCGGCACCTAACCTATCGCCTAAGTTAGGCAATGAGCATAGGTAATGGTATAAGCGGGTCCTAACCTATCGCCTATGTTTATATAGGTGGCGCCTATGGCAGCGCCTACCCTATTGCCTTAGTGAGGCAGCAAGCATAGGAAATGGTATAAGCGACGCCTAACCTATCACCTATGTTGACATACGTGGCACCTAATCCATTGCCTATGTTTTTATATGCGGCGCCTAACCTATCGCCTAAGTGAGGCAGTAAGCATAGGCAATGGTATAAGCAGCGCCTAACCTGTCGCCTATGTTGATATAGGCAGCGCCTAATCCATCGCATATGTTGACATACGCGGCACCTAACCTATCATCTAAGTGAGGCAGTGAGCATAGGTAATGGTATAAGCGGCGCCTAACCTATCTCCTATGTTGATATAGGTAGCGCCTATGGCATCGCCTATGTTTACATAGGCGGCGCCTAACCTATCTCCTAAGTGAGGCAGCAAGCATAGGCAATGGTATAAGCAGCGCCTAACCTTTCGCCTCTGTTGATATACGTGGCGCCTAAGCCATTGTGTATGTTTATATATGCGGCGCCTAACCTATCGCATAAGTGAGGCAGTAAGCATAGGCAATGCTATTAGAGGCGCCGAACTTAACGACTATGTTAATATAGGCGGTGCCTAAGCCACCGCCTATGTTGACGTAGGTGGTGCCTAACCAATCGCCTAATTGAGGCAGTGAGCATAGGCAATGGTATAAGTGGCATATAACCTATCTCCTATGTTAATATAGGCGGTGCCTAAGCCATTGCCAATGCTGACATAGACGGAGCCTAACCTATCGCCTAAGTGAGGCAGTGAGTATAGGCAATGGTATAAGCGGCACCTAACCTATCGCCTATGTTGATATAGGAGGCGCCTAAACCAACGCCTAAGTGAGGCAGCGAGCATAGGAAATGGTATAAGCGGCGCCTAACCTATCGCCTATGTTGACATACGTGGCGCCTAATCCATTGCCTATGTTTATATATGCGGCGTCTAACCAATCGCCTAAGTGAGGCAGTAAGCATACGCAATGGTATAAGCGGCCCCTAACCTGTCGCCAATGTTGATAAAGGCGGCGCCTAATCCATCGCATATGTTGACATAGGCGGCACCTAACCTATCGCCTAAGGCAGTGAGCATTGGTAATGGTATAAGCGACGCCTAACCTATCTTCTATGTTGATATAGGTGGCGCCTACGGCATTGCCTATGTTTACATAGGCGGCGCCTAACTTATCGCCTAAGTGAGGCAGCTGGCATAGGCAATGGTATATGCAGTGCCAAACCTATTGCCTATGTTAATATACGTGGCGCCTAAGCCATCCCCTATGTTTAAATAGGCGGTGGCTAATTTATTGCCTAAATGAGGCAGTAAGCATAGGCAATGGTATAAGAGGTGCCTAACCTAACGCCTATGTAGATATAGGCAGCGCCAAGCCATCGCCTATGTTGACGTAGGCGGTGCCTAATGTATCCCTTAATTGAGGCAGTGTGCATACGCAATGGTATAAGCGGCGCCTAACCTATCGCCTATGTTGATATAGGCAGCGCCTAAGCCATTGCCTATGTTAACATAGACGGAGCCTAACCTATCGCCTATGTCAGGCAGTGAACATAGGAAATGCTATAAATGGCGCCTAACCTATCGCCTATGTTGATATAGGCGACGCCTAAGCCATCGTCTATGTTGACATAGGAAGCGCCTAACCTATCACCTATGTGAGGCAGTGAGCGTAGGCAATGGTATAAGCAGCGCCTAACCTATCACGTATGTTGATATAGAAGGCGGCTAAACCATCGCCTATGTTAACATAGGCGGTGCCTAACCTATCGCAAAAGTGTGGCACCGAGCATAGGCAATGGTATAAGCGGCGCCTAACCTATCGCCTATGTTGATATAGGAAGTGCCTAAGCCATCGCTTATGTTGACATAGGCGGCGCCTAACGTATCGCCTAAGTGAGGTAGTAAGCATAGACAATGGTATAAGCGGCGCCTCACCTATCGCCTATGTGATATAGGAGGCACCTATGCCATCGCCTAAGAGAGGAAGTGAGCATAGCCAATGGTATAAGCGGTGCCTAACCTATCGCGTATGTTGATATAGGCGGCGCCTAAGTGATCGCCCATGTTGACTTAGGCGGTGCCTATCCTATCGCCTAAGTAAGGCGGTGAGCATAGGCAATGGTATATGCGGCGCCTAACCTATCGCCTATATTGATATAGGTGGCGCCGAAGCCATTGCCTATGTTGACATAGACCGAGCCTACCCTATCGCCTAAGTGAGGAAGTGAGCATAGGTAATGGTATAAGAAACGCCTAACTTATCGCCTACGTTGATATAGGTGGCGCCTATGCCATCACTTTATGTTGACATAGGAGGCTCCAAACCTATCTCCTAAGTGAGGCATTGAGCATAGGCAATGGTTTTTGCGGCGCCTAATCTATCCCCTATGTTGATATAGGTGGCGCCTATGGCATCTCCTATGTTTACATAGGCGGCACCTAACCTATCGCCTTAGTGAGGCAGCAAGCATAGGCAATGGTATAAGCGGCGCCTAACCTATCGCCTATGTTGATATAGGCGGCGCATAAGCGATCGCCTATGTTGACATAAGCGGTGCCTAACCTATCGCCTAAGTGAGGCAATGAGCATAGACAATGGTATAAGCGGCACCTAACCTGTCGCCTATGTTGATATAGGCGGCGTCTAATCCATCGACTATATTGACATAGACGGCACCTAACCTATCGCCTAAGTTAGGCAGTGAGTATAGGTAATGGTATAAGCGGCGCCTAAACTATCGCCTATGTTGATATAGGTGGCGCCTAAGCCATTGCCTATGATGACATAGACCATGCCTACCCTATCGCCTAAGTGAGGAAGTGAGCATAGGTAATGGTATAAGAAGCGTCTAACCTATCACCTACGTTGATATAGGTGGCGCCTAAGCCATCACCTATGTTGACATAGGAGGCGCCTAACCTATCTCCTAAGTGAGGCATTGAGCATAGGCAATGGTTTATGCGGCGCCTAATCTATCGCCTATGTTGATATAGGTGGCGCCTATGGAATCTCCTATGTTTACATAGGCGGCGCCTAACCTATCGCCTTAGTGAGGCAGAAGGCATAGGCAATGGTATAAGCGGCGCCTAACCTATCGCCTATGTTGATATAGGCGGCGCCTAAGCGATCGCCTATGCTGATATAAGCGGTGCCTAACCTATCGCCTAAGTGAGGCAGTGAGTATAGGTAATGGTTTAAGTGGCGCCTAACCTATCGCCTATGTTGGTATAGGTGGCGCCTATGGCATCGCTTATGTTTACATAGGCGGCGCCTAATCTATCCTCTAAATGAGGTGGTGAGCATAGGCAATGGTATAAGTGGGGCCTAACCTGTCGCCTATGTTGGTATAGGCGACGCCTAATCCATCGACTATGTTGACATAGGCGACACCTAACCTATCGCCTATGTGTGGAAGTGAGGATAGGTAATGGTATAAGCGACACCTAACCTATCACCTATGTTGATATACGTGGTGCCTAAGCCATTGCCTATGCTTATATATGCGGCGCCTAACCTATCGCCTAAGTGAGGCAGTAAGCATAGGCAATGGTATAAGCAGCGCCTAATCTATCACCTATGTTGATATAGGCGGCACCTAAGCCATTGCCTATATTGATGTAGGCTGTGCCTAACAATCGCCTAATTGAGGCAATGAGCATAGGCAATGGTATAAGCGACGCCTAACCTATATCGTATGTTGATATAGGCGGCGCCTAAGCCATCGCCTATATTGACATAGTCGGCACCTAACCTATCGCCTAAGTTAGGCAGTGAGCATAGCTAAGGGTATAAGCGGCGCCTAACCTATCGCCTATGTTTATATAGGTGGTGCCTATGGCAGCGCGTAACCTATTGCCTTAGTGAGGCAGCAAGCATAGGAAATGGTATAAGCGACGCCTAACATATCGCATATGTTGATATAGGCGGCGCTAAAGCAATCGCCTATGTTGTTATAGACGACGCCTAACCTATCGCCTAAGTGAGGCGGTGAGAATAGGCAATGGTATAAGTGGCTCCTAACTTGTCGCCTATGATGATATAGGCGGCGCCAAATCCATCGACTATGTTGACATAGGCGGCACCTAAACTATCGCCTAAGTGAGGCAGAGAGCAGAGGTAATGGTTTAAGCGGCGCCTAACCTATTGCCTATGTTGACATAGATAGCGCTTATGGCATCGCTTATGTTTACATAGGCAGAGCCTAACCTATCGCCTAAGTGAGGCAACGAGCATAGGCAATGGTATAAGCGGCGCCTAACCTATCGCCTATGTTGACATATATGGCGCCTAAGCCATTGCCTATGTTTATATATATGGCGCCTAACCTTTTGCCTAAGTGAGGCAGTAAGCATAGGTAATGGTATAAGTGGCCCCTAACCTGTCGCCTATGTTGATAAAGACGGTGCCTAATCCATCTCATATGTTGACATAGGAGGCACCTAACCTATCGCCTAAGGCAGTGAGCATTGGTAATGGTATAAGCGATGCCTAACCTATCGCCTATGTTGATATTGGTGGCGCCTATGGCATCGCCTATGTTTACATTGGCGGCGCCTAACTTAACGCCTAAGTGCAGAAGCTAGCATAGGCAATGGTATATGCGGCGCCTAACCTATCGCCTATGTTGATATATGTGGCGTCTAAGCCATCGCCTATGTTTAAATAGGCGGCGGATAATCTATCGCCGAAGTGAGGCAGTAAGCATAGGCATTGGTATAAGGGTCGCCTAACCTAATGCCTATGTTTATATTGGCAGCGCCTAAGCCATCGCCTATGTTGACGTAGGCGGTGCCTAACCTATCGCCTAATTGAAGCTGTGAGCATAGGCAATGGTATAAGCGGGGCCTAACCTATCGCCTATGTTGATATAGGCGGCGCCTATGGCATTGCCTATGTTGACATAGACGGAGCCTAACCTATCGCCTATGTCAGGCAGCGAGCATAGGAAATGGTATTAGCGACGCCTAACCTATCGCCTATGTTGATATAGGCGATGCCTAAGCCATCGTCTATGATGACATAGGCGGTGCCTAACCTATCTCCTAAGTGAGGCAGTGAGCATAGGCAATGATATAAGCGGCGCCTAACCTATCGCCTATGTTGATATAGGAGGCGCCTAAACCATCGCCTATGTTAACATAGGCGGCGCCTAACCTATTGCCAAAGTGAGCCACTGAGCATAGGCAATGGTTTAAGCAACGCCTAACCTATCGCCTATGTTGATATAGGCAGCGCCTAAACCATCGCCTATGTTGACATAGGTGACCACTATGGCATCGCTTATGATTACATAGGTTCCGCCTAACCTATCGCCTAAGTGTGGCAGCGAGCATAGGCAATGGTATAAGTGGTGCCTAACCTATCGCCTATGTTGATATAGGAGGCGCCTAAGCCATTGCCTATGTTTATATATGCGGCGCCCAACCTATCGACTAAGTGAGGCAGTAAACATAGGCAATGGTATAAGCGGCACCTAACCTATCGACAATGTTGATATAGGCGGCGCCTAAGCCATCGTCTATGTAAATGTAGGCGGTGTCTAACTTATCTCCTAATTGAGGTAGTGGGCGTAGGCAATGGTATAAGCATCGCCTAACATATCACCTATGTTGATATAGGTGGCGCCTAACCCATCGCCTAGGATAGGCAGTGAGCATAGCCAATGGAATAAGCGACGCCTAACCTATCGCCTATGTTGATATAGGGAGCGCCTAAGCGATCGCCTATGTTGACTTAGGCGGCGCTTAACCTATCGCGTTAGTAAGACGGTGATCATAGGCAATGGTATAAGTGGCGCATAACCTATCGCCTATGTTGATATAGATAGTGCCTAAGCCATTGCCTAAGTGAGGAACTGAGCATAGGTAATGGTATTAGCGGCGCCTAACCTGTCGCCTATGTTGATATAAGCGGCGCCTAATCCATCTCTTATGTTTACATAGGTGGCGCCTAACCTATCGCCTAAGTGAGGCAGCGAGCATAGGCAATGTTATAAGCGGCGCCTATCCTATCGCCTATGTTGACATACGTGGCGCCTAAGCCATTGCCTATATTTATATATGCGGCGCCTAACCTATCGCCTAAGTGAGGCATTAAGCATAGGCAATGGTATAAGCGGCGCCTAACCTATCGCCTATGTTGATATAGGCGATGCCTAAGCCATCGTCTATGTTGACATAGGTGGCGCCTCACCTATTGCCTAAGTGAGGCAGTGAGCATTGGAAATGGTATAAGCGGCGCCAAACCTATCACCTATGTTGATAAAGGAGGCGCCTAAACAATCGCCTATGTTAACATCGGCGACGCCTAACCTATTGCCAATGTAAGGCACTGAGCATAGGCAATGGTATAAGGGGCGCCTAACCTATCGCGTATGTTGATATAGGCAGCGCCTAAGCCATCGCCTTTGTTGACATAGGTGGCCCCTATGGCATCACTTATGTATACATAGGCGGTGCCTAACCTATCGCGTAAGTGTGGCAGCGAGCATTGTCAATGGTATAAGCGGCGCCTAACCTATCGCCTATGTTGATATAGGAGGCGCCTAAGCCATTGCCTATGATTGTATATGTGGCGCCCAACCTATCGACTAAGTGAGGCAGTAAGCATAGGCAATGTTATAAGCGGCGCCTAACCTATCGCCAATGGTTATATTGGCGGCTACTAAGCCATCGCCTATGTTGACGTAGGCGGTGCCTAACCTATCTCCAAATTGATGTAGTGGGCATAGGCAATGGTATAAGCATCGCCTAACCTATCGCCTATGTTGATATTGGCGGCGCCTAAGCCATCGCCTATGTTAGGCAGTGACCATAGCCAATGGTATAAGCGGCGCCTAACCTATCGCCTATGTTGATATAGGCGGCGCCTAAGCCATCGCCTATATTGAAATAGTCGGCACCTAACCTATCGCCTAGGTTAGGCAGTAAGCATAGCTAATGGTATAAGCGGCGCCTAACCTATCGCCTATGTTTATATAGGTGGCGCCTATGGCAGCGCCTAACCTATTGCCTTAGTGAGGCAGCAAGCATAGGCAATGGTATAAGCGACGCCTAACATATCGCCTATGTATATATAGGCGGCGCCAAAGCAATCGCCTTTGTTGTTATAGACGGTGCCTAACCTATCGCCAAAGTGAGGCGGTGAGAATAGGCAATGGTATAAGCGGCTCCTAACCTGTCGCCTCTGTTGATATAGGCGGCGCCAAATCCATCGACTATGATGACATAGGCGGCACCTAATCTATCGCCTAAGTGAGGCAGTGAGCATAGGTAATGGTTTAAGCGGCGCCTAACCTATTGCCTATGATGACATAGGTGGCGCTTATGGCATCGCTTATGTTTACATAGGCAGAGCCGAACCTATCGCCTCAGTGAGGCAGCGAGCATAGGCAATGGTATAAGCGGCGCCTAACCTATCGCCTATGTTGACATATATGGCGCCTAAGCCACTGCCTATGTTTATATATGTGGCGCCTAACCTATCGCCTAAGTGAGGCAGTAAGCATAGGCAATGGTATAAGTGGCCCCTAACCTGTCGCCTATGTTGATAAAGGCGGCGCCTAATCCATCTCATATGTTGACATAGGAGGCACATAACCTATCGCCTAAGGAAGTCAGCATTGGTAATGGTATAAGCGACGCCTAACCTATCGCCTATGTTGATATTGGCTGCGCCTATGGCATCGCCTATGTTTACATAGGCGGCGCCTAACTTAACGCCTAAGTGAAGAAGCTAGCATAGGCAATGGTATATGTGGCGCCTAACCTATCGCCTATGTTGATATATGTGGCGCCTAAGCCATCGCCTATGTTTAAATAGGTGGCGACTAATCTATCGCCTAAGTGAGGCAGTAAGCATAGGCAATGGTATAAGGGTCGCCTAACCTAACGCCTATGTTGATATAGGCAGCACCTAAGCCATCACCTATGGTGACGTAGGCGGTGCCTAACCTATCACCTTATTGAGGCTGTGAGCATAGGCAATGGAATAAGCGGGGCCTAACCTATCACCTATGTTGATATTGGCGGCGCCTAAGGCATTGCCTATGTTGACATAGACGGAGCCTAACTTATCGCCTATGTCAGGGAGCGAGCATAGGAAATGGTATAAGCGACGCCTAACCTATTGCCTATGTTGATATAGGCGATGCCTAAGCCATCGTCTATGTTGACATAGGCGGCGCCTAACCTATCGTCTAAGTGAGGCTGTGAGCATAGGCAATGGTATAAGCGTTGCCTAACCTATCGCCTATGTTGATATAGGAGGCGCCTAAACCATCGCCTATGTTGCCATAGGTGACCACTATGGCATCGCTTATGTTTACATAGGCGGCGCCTAACCTATCGCCTAAGTGTGGCAGCGAGCATAGGCAATGGTATAAGTGGCGCCTAACCTATCGCCTATGTTGATATAGGAGGCGCCTAAGCCATTGCCTATGTTTATATATGCGGCGCCCAACCTATCGACTAAGTGAAGCAGTAAGCATAGGCAATGGTATAAGTGGCGCCTAACCTATCGACAATGTTAATATAGACGGCGCCTAAGCCATCGCCTGTGTAAATGTAGGCGTGTCTAACTTATCTCCTAATTGAGGTAGTGGGCATAGGCAATGGTATAAGCATCGCCTAACCTATCACCTATGTTGATATAGGCGGAGCCTAAGCCATCGCCTAAGTTAGGCAGTGAGCATTGCCAATGGTATAAGCGGCGCCTAACCTATCGCCTATATTGATATAGGCAGCGCCTAAGCGATCGCCTATGTTGACTTAGGCGGTGCCTAACCTATCGCCTTAGTAAGGCTGTGAGCATAAGAAATGGTATAAGCGACGCATAACCTATCGCCTATGTTGATATAGGTGGTGCCTAAGCCATTGCCTAAGTGAGGAAGTGAGCATAGGTAATGGTATAAGCGGCGCCTAACCTGTCACCTATGTTTATATAGGCGGCGCCTAATCCATCGCTTATGTTTACATAGGTGGCGCCTAACCTATCTCCTAAGTGAGGCAGCGAGCATAGGCAATGGTATAAGCAGCGCCTAGCCTATCGCCTATTTTGACATACGTGGCGCCTAAGCCATTGCCTATATTTATATATGCGGCGCCTAACCTATCGCCTAAGTGAGGCAGTAAGCATAGGCAATGGTATAATCGGCGCCTAACCTATCGCCTAAGTTGATATAGGCGATGCCTAAGCCATCATCTATGTTGACATAGGTGGCACCTAACCTATCGCCTAAGTGAGGTAGTGAGCATAGGCAATGGTATAAGTGGCGCCAAACCTATCACCTATGTTGATATAGGAGGCGCCTAAACCATCGCCTATGTTAACATCGGCGGCGCCTAACCTATTGCCAAAGAAAGGCACTGAGCATAGGCAATGGTATAAGCGGCGCCTGACCTATCGCGTATGTTGATATAGGCAGCGCCTAAGCCATTGCCTATGTTGACATAGGTGGCCCCTATGGCATCGCTTATGTATACATAGGCGGTGCCTAACCTATCGCCTATGTGTGGCAGCGACCATAGGCAATGGTATAAGCGGCGCCTAACCTATCGCCTATGTTGATATAGGATGTCCCTAAGCCATCTCCTATGTTGACATAGGCGGTGCCTAACCTATCGCCTAATTAAGGTATTGAGCAGAGGCAATGTTATAAGCGGCGCCGAACCTATCGCCTATGTGAGGCAGTTAGGATAGGCAATGGTATAAGCGGCACCTAACCTGTCGCCTATGTTGATATAGGAGGCGCCTAAACAATCGCCTATGATAACATAGGCGGTGCCTAACCTATCGCCAAAGTGAGGCACTGAGCATAGGCAATGGTATAAGCGGTGCCTAATCTATCGTCTATGTTGATATAGGTAGCGCCTAAGCCATCGCCTATGTTGACATAGGCGGCGCCTAACCTATCGCCTATGTTGATATAGGCGGATCCTAAGCGATCGCCTATGTTGACATAGTCAGCGCCTAACCTATCTCCAAAGTGAGGCGGTGAGCATAGGTAATGGTATAAGCGGCGCCTAACCTGTCGCTTATGTTGGTATAGGCGGCGCCTAATCCATCGACTATGTTGACATAGGCTGAACCTAACCTATTGCCTAAGTGAGTCAGTGAGCATAGGTAATGGTATAAGCGGCGCCTAACCTATCACCTAAGTGAGGGAGTGAGCATAGGTAATGTTATAAGCGACGCCTATCCTATCGCCAATGTTGATATAGGTGGGGCCTATGGCATCGCTTATGTTTACATAGGCGGCGCCTAACCTATCGCCTAAGTGAGGCAGCAAGCATAGGCAATGGTATAAGCGGCGCCTAACCTATCGCCTATGTTGATATACGTGGCGCCTAAGCCATTGCCTATGTTTATATAAGCAGCGCCCAACCTATCGCCTAAGTGAGGCAGTAAGCATAGGCTATGGTATAAGCGGCGCCTATCCTATCGCCAATTTTGATATAGGCGGCGCCTAAGCCATCGCCTATGTTGACATAGGCGGCGCCTAACCTATCGCCTAATTGAGGTAGTGACCATAGGCAATGGTATAAGCATTGCCTAACGTATCGCCTATGTTGTTATAGGCGGCGCCTAAGCAATCGCCTATATTAACATAGGTGGCACCCAACCTATCGCGTAAGTGTGTCAGTGAGAATAGGCAATGGAATAACTGGCGCCTAACCTATCGCCTATGTTGATATAGGCGGCGCGTAAGCCATCGCCTATGTTGACATAAGTGGCGCCTAAACAATCGCCAATATGACGCAGTGAGCATAGGAAATGATATAAGCGGTGCTTAACCTATCGCCGATGTTGATATAGGCGGCGCCTAAGCCAACGCCTATGTTGACATATGCGGCGCCTAACCTATCGCCTATGTTGATATGGGCATCACCATATCCATTGCCTCTTTTGACATAGGCGGCTTCTAACCTATCGCCTAAGTGAGGCAGTGAGCATAGACAATGGTATAAGCGACGCCTAACCTATCACCTATGTTGATATAGGCGGCACCTAAGCCATCGCCTAAGTGAGGCAGTTAGCATAGGCAATGGTATAAGAGGCGCCTAACCTATCGCCTGTGTTGATATAGGCGGAGCCTAAGCGATCGCCTATGTTGACATAGGCGGCACCTAAACTATCGTCTAAGTAAGGCAGTGAGCATAGGTAATGGTATAAGCGGCGCCTAACCTATCGCCTATGTTGTTATAGGTGGCGCCTATGGCATCTGCTATGTTTACATAGGCTGCGCCTAACCTATCGCCTTAGTGAGGCAGCAAGCATAGGCAATGGTATAAGCGGCGCCTAACCTATCGCCTATGTTGATATAGGCGGCCCCTAAGCCATTCCCTATGTTGACATATGTGGCGCCTAACCTATCGCCTATGTGACGCGGTAAGCATAGGCTATAGCATAAGCGGCGCCTAACCTGTCGCCTATGTTGGTCTAGGCGATGCCTAATCCATCGACTATGTTGACATAGGCGGCAGCTAACCTAGCGCCTTAGTAAGGCAGTGAGAATAGGTAATGGTATAAGCGGCGCCTAACCTATCGTCTAGGTTGATATAGAGGGGGCCTATGGCATCGCTTATATTTACATTGACGACGCCTAACCTATCGCCTATGTGAGCAAGCGAGCATAGGCATTGGTATAAGCGGTGCCTAACCTATGCCTTATGTTGATATACATGGTGCCTAAGCAATTGCCTATGTTTATATATGCGACGCCTAACCTATCGCCTAAGTGAGGTAGTAAGCATAGGCAATGTTATAAGAGGCGCCTTACCTATCACCTTTGTTGATATAGACGGCACCTAAGCCATCGCCTATGTTGATGTAGGCGGTGCCTAACCTATCGCCAAATTGAGGTAGTGAGCATAGGCAATGGTATAAGCGGCGCCTAACCTATCTCCTACGTTGATATAGGCGGCGCCTAAGCCATCGCCTATGTTGACATAGGCGGCACCTAACCTATCGCCTATGTTGATATAGGTGGCGCCTAACCTATCGACTAAGTGAGGCAGAAAGCATAGGCAATGGTATAAGCGGTGCCTAACCTATCGCCTATGTTTATGTAGGTGGCGCCTAACCCATCACCTATGATTATATAGGAGGCACCTAACCTATCTCATATGTGAGGCAGTGAGCATAGGCAATGCTATAAGCGACGCCTAACCTATTACCTATGTTGATATAGACGCCGCCTAAGCCATCGCCTATGTTGACATAAGCGGTGCCAGACCTATAGCCTAATTGAGGAAGTGATCATAGGCAATGGTATAAGCGGAGCCTAACATATCGCCCATGTTTATATAGGCGGCGCCTAAGCCCTCCCCTATGTTGACATAGGCGGCGCCTACCCTATCTCCTAAGTGAGGCGGTGAGAATAGGCAAAGGTATAAGCGGCGCCTAACCTGTCTCCTATGTTGATATAGGCGGAGCCTAATCCATCTCATATGTTGATATATGTGGCACCTAACCTATATAGCCGGCACCAAACCTAGCACCTGAGTGAGGCAGTGAGCATAGGTAATGGTATAAGCGACCACTAACCTATCGCCAATGTTGATATAAGTGGCGCCTATGGAATCGCCTATGTTTACATAGGCGGCGCCTAACCTATCTCCTAAGGTAGGCAGCAAGCATAGGCAATGGTATAAACAGCGCCTAACCTATCGCCTATGTTGATATACGTGGTGCCTAAGCCATCGCCTATGTTTATATAGGCGGCGGCTAACCTATCGCCTAAGTGAGGTAGTACGCATAGGCAATGGTATAAGCGGAGCCTAACCTAACGTCTATGTTGATATAGGCAGCGCCTAAGCCATCGCCTATGTTGTCGTAGGCGGTGCCTAACCGATCGCCTAATTGAGGCGATGAGCATAGGCAATCGTATAAGCAGCGCCTAAGCCATTCCCTATATTGACATAGACGGAGCCTAACCTCTCGCCTATGTGAGGCAGTGAGCATAGGAAATGGTATAAGCCGCGCCTAACCTTTCGCTAATGTTGATATAGGCGACGCCTAAGCCATCGCCTATGTTGACATAGGCGGCGCCTAACCTATCGCCTTAGTGAGAAAGTGAGCATAGGCAATGGTATAAGCGGGGCCTAACCTATCTCCTATGTTAATATAGGCGGCGCCTAAGCCATCACCTATGTTGACATAGAAGGCACCTAACCTATCGCCTATATGAGGCAGTGAGCATAGGAAATGGTATTAGCGGCGCCTAACCTATTGCCTATGTTGATATAGGCAACGCCTAACCTATCACCTTTGTTGACATAGGTTGCGCCTAACCAATTGCCTAAGAGAGAATAGGCAATGGTATAAGCGGTGCCTAAGCTATCTCTTTTGTTGACATAGGCGGCGCCTAACCTATGGCCTAAGTGAGGCAGCTAGCATAGGCAATGGTATAAGCGGCGCCTAACCTATCACCTATGTTAATATAGGCGGCGCCTAAGCCATCGTCTATGTTGACATAGGCGGCGCCTAACCTATCGCCTAAGTGAGGCGGTGAGCATAGAAAATGGTATAAGCGGCGCCTAACCTATCGCCTATGTTGGTATAGGGGGCGCCTAATCCATCGAGTATGTTGACATAGGCGGCACCTAATATATCGCCTAAGTGAGGCAGTGAGCATAGGTAACGGTATAAGCTTTCCCTAAGCTATCATCTATGTTGATATAGGCGGCGCCTAAGCCATCGCCTATGTTGACATAAGTGGCGCCTAACTTATTGCCTATGTGAGGCGGTGAGCACCGGCAATGGTATAAACGGCGCCTAACCTATCGCCTATGTTGATATAGGTTGCGCTTATGGCATCTCCTATATTTACATAGGAGGCGCCTAGCCAATCGCCTTAGTGAGGCAGTAAGCATAGGCAATGGTATAAGCGGCGCCTAACCTATCGCCTATGTTGATATATGTGGCACCTAAGCGATCGCCTATGTTGACATAGGCGACGCCTAACCTACTCCTAAGTGAGGCGGTGCGCATAGGAAATGGTATGAGCGGCGCCTAACCTATCGCCTATGTTGTTATAGGTGGCGCCTATGGCATCTTCTATGTTTACATAGACGGCGCCTAACCTATCGCCTTAGTGAGGCAGCAAGCATAGGCAATGGTATAAGCGGCGCCTAACCTATCGCCTATGTTGATATAGGCGGTGCCTAAGCCATTCCCTATGTTGACATATGCGGCGCCTAACCTATCTCCTACGTGATGCGGTGAGCATAGGCAATGGCATAAGCGGCGCCTAACCTGTCGCCTATGTTGGTCTAGGCGGCGCCTAATCCATCGACTATGTTGACATAGGCGGCAGCTAACCTATCGCCTAAGTAAGGCAGTGAGAAGAGGTAATGGTATAAGCGGCGCCTAACCGCTCATCTATATTGATATAGAGGGGGCCTATGGCATCGCTTATGCTTATATAGACGACGCCTATCCTATCGCCTATGTGAGGAATCGAGCATAGGCAATGGAATAAGCAGTGCCTAACCTATGCCTTATGTTGATATGCATGGCGCCTAAGCCATTGCCTATGTTTATTTATGCGACGCCTAACCAATCGCCTAAGTGAGGTTGTAAGCATAGGCAATGGTATAAGAGGCGCCTTACCTATCACCAATGTTGATATAGACGGCACCTAAGCCATCGCCTATGTTGACGTAGGCGGTGCCTAACCTATCACCAAATTGAGGCAGTGAGCATAGGCAATGGTATAATCGGGGCCTAACCTATCTCCTATGTTGATATAGGCGGCGCTTAAGCCATCGCCTATGTTGACATAGGCGGCACCTAACCTATCATCTAAGTAAGGCAGTGAGCATAGGTAATGGTATAAGCGGCGCCTAACCTATCGCCTACGTTGACATACGTGGCGCCTAATCCATTGGCTATGTTTATATATGCGGCGCCTAACCAATCGCCTAAGTGAGGCAGTAAGCATACGGAATGGTATAAGCGGCCCCTAACCTGTCGCCAATGTTGATAAAGGCGGCGCCTAATCCATCGCATATGTTGACATAGGCGGCACCTAACCTATCGCCTAAGGCAGTGAGCATTGGTAATGGTATAAGCGACGCCTAACCTATCGCCTATGTTGATATAGGTGGTGCCTAATCCATTGCCTATGTTTATATATGCGGCGCCCAACCTATCGACTAAGTGAGGCAGTAAACATAGGCAATGGTATAAGCGGCGCCTAACCTATCGACAATGTTGATATAGGCGGCGCCTAAGCCATCGTCTATGTAAATGTAGGCGGTGTCTAACATCTCCTAATTGAGGTAGTGGGCATAGGCAATGGTATAAGCATCGCCTAACATATCACCTATGTTGATATAGGTGGCGCCTAAGCCATCACCTAAGTTAGGCTGTGACCATAGCCAATGTAATAAGCGGCGCCTAACCTATCGCCTATGTTGATATAGGGAGCGCCTAAGCGATCGCCTATGTTGACTTAGGCGGCGCTTAACCTATCGCATTAGTAAGACGGTGAGCATCGGCAATGGTATAAGTGACGCATAACCTATTGCCTATGTTGATATTGGTGGTGCCTAAGCCATTGCCTAAGTGAGGAAGTGAGCATAGGTAATGGTATATGCGGCGCCTAACCTGTCGCCTATGTTGATATAGGCGGCGCCTAATCCATCGCTTATGTTTACATAGGTGGCGCCTAACCTATTGCATAAGTGAGGCAGCGAGCATAGGCAATGTTATAAGCGGCGCCTATCCTATCGCCTATGTTGACATACGTGGCGCCTAAGCCATTGCCTATATTTATATATGCGGCACCTAACCTATCGCCTAAGTGAGGCATTAAGCATAGGCAATGGTATAAGCTGCGCCTAACCTATCGCCTATGTTGATATAGACGATGCCTAAGCCATCGTCTATGTTGACATAGGTGGCGCCTCACCTATTGCCTAAGTGAGGCAGTGAGCATTGGAAATGGTATAAGCGGCGCCAAACCTATCACCTATGTTGATAAAGGAGGCGCCTAAACAATCGCCTATGTTAACATCGGCGGCGCCTAACCTATTGCCAATGTAAGGCACTGAGCATAGGCAATGGTATAAGCGGCGCCTAACCTATCGTGTATGTTGATATAGGCAACGCCTAAGCCATCGCCTATGTTGACATAGGTGGCCCCTATGGCATCGCTTATGTATACATAGGCGGTGCGTAACCTATCGCGTAAGTGTGGCAGCGAGCATAGGTAATGGTATAAGCGGCGCCTAACCTATCGCCTATGTTGATATAGGAGGCGCCTAAGCCATTGCCTATGATTGTATATGCGGCGCCCAACCTATCGACTAAGTGAGGCAGTAAGCATAGGCAATGTTATAAGCGGCGCCTAACCTATCGCCAATGTTGATATTGGCGGCTACTAAGCCATCGCCTATGTTGACGTAGGCAGTGCCTAACCTATCTCCAAATTGATGTAGTGGGCATAGGCAATGGTATAAGCATCGCCTAACCTATCGCCTATGTTGATATAGGCGGCGCCTATGCCATCGCCTATGTTAGGCAGTGACCATAGCAAATGGTATAAGCGGCGCCTAACCTATCGCCTATGTTTATATAGGCGGCGCCTAAGCCATCGCCTATATTGAAATAGTCGGCACCTAACCTATCGCCTAGGTTAGGCAGTAAGCATAGCTAATGGTATAAGCGGCGCCTAACCTATCGCCTATGTTTATATAGGTGGCGCCTATGGCAGCGCCTAACCTATTGCCTTAGTGAGGCAGCAAGCATAGGCAATGGTATAAGCGACGGCTAACATATCGCCTATGTATATATAGGCGGCGCGAAAGCAATCGCCTATGTTGTTATAGACGGTGCCTAACCTATCGCCAAAGTGAGGCGGTGAGAATAGGCAATGGTATAAGCGGCTCCTAACCTGTCGCCTCTGTTGATATAGGCGGCGCCAAATCCATGGACTATGATGACATAGGCAGCACCTAATCTATCGCCTAAGTGAGGCAGTGAGCATAGGTAATGGTTTAAGCGGCGCCTAACCTATTGCCTATGATGACATAGGTGGCGCTTATGGCATCGCTTATGTTTACATAGGCAGAGCCTAACCTATCGCCTAAGTGAGGCAGCGAGCATAGGCAATGGTATAAGCGGCGCCTAACCTATCGCCTATGTTGACATATATGGCGCCTAAGCCATTGCCTATGTTTATATATGTTGCGCCTAACCTATCGCCTAAGTGAGGCAGTAAGCATAGGCAATGGTATAAGTGGCCCCTAACCTGTCGCCTATGTTGATAAAGGCGGCGCCTAATCCATCTCATATGTTGACATAGGAGGTACCTAACCTATCGCCTAAGGAAGTGAGCATTGGTAATGGTATAAGCGACGCCTAACCTATCGCCTATGTTGATATTGGTGGCGCCTATGGCATCGCTTATGTTTACATAGGCGGCGCCTAACTTAACGCCTATGTTAAGAAGCTAGCATAGGCAATGGTATATGCGACGCCTAACCTATCGCCTATGTTGATATATGTGGCGCCTAAGCCATAGCCTATGTTTAAATAGGCGGCGGCTAATCATTCGCCTAAGTGAGGCAGTAAGCATAGGCAATGGTATAAGGGTCGCCTAACCTAACGCCTATGTTGATATAGGCAGCGCCTAAGCCATCACCTATGGTGACGTAGGCGGTGCCTAACCTATCACCTAATTGAGGCTGTGAGCATAGGCAATGGAATAAGCGGGGCCTAACCTATCGCCTATGTTGATATAGGCGGCGCCTAAGGCATTGCCTATGTTGACATAGACGGAGCCTAACTTATCGCCTATGTCAGGCTCGAGCATAGAAAATGGTATAAGCGACGCCTAACCTATTGCCTATGTTGATATAGGCTATGCCTAAGCCATCGTCTATGTTGACATAGGCGACGCCTAACCTATCGCCTAAGTGAGGCTGTGAGCATAGGCAATGGTATAAGCGGTGCCTAACCTATCGACTATGTTGATATAGGAGGCGCCTAAACCATCGCCTATGTTGACATAGGTGACCACTATGGCATCACTTATGTTTACATAGGCGGCGCCTACCCTATTGCCTAAGTGTGGCAGCGAGCATAGGCAATGGTATAAGTGGCGCCTAACCTATCGCCTATGTTGATATAGGAGGCGCCTATGCCATTGCCTATGTTTATATATGCGGCGCCCAACCTATCGACTAAGTGAGGCAGTAAGCATAGGCAATCGTATAAGCGGCGCCTAACCTATCGACAATGTTAATATAGGCGGCGCCTAAGCCATCGCCTATGTAAATGTAGGCGGTGTCTAACTTATCTCCTAATTGAGGAAGTGGGCATAGGCAATGGTATAAGCATCGCCTAACCTATCACCTATGTTGATATAGGCGGTGCCTAAGCCATCGCCTAAGTTAGGCAGTGAGCATAGCCAATGGTATAAGCGGCGCCTAACCTATCACCTATGTTGATATATTGGCAGCGCCTAAGCGATCGCCTATGTTGACTTAGGCGATGCCTAACCTATCGCCTTAGTAAGGCGGTGAGCATAAGCAATGGTATAAGCGGCGCATAACCTATCACCTATGTTGATATAGGTGGTGCCTAAGCCATTGCCTAAGTGAGGAAGTGAGCATAGGTAATGGTATCAGCGGCGCCTAACCTGTCGCCTATGTTTATATAGGCGGCGCCTAATCCATCGCTTATGTTTACATAGGTGGCGCCTAACCTATCGCCTAAGTGAGGAAGCGAGCATAGGCAATGGTATAAGCAGCGCCTAGCCTATCGCCTATGTTGACATACGTGGCGCCTAAGCCATTGCCTATATTTATATATACGGTGCCTAACCTATCGCCTAAGTGAGGCAGTAAGCATAGGCAATGGTATATCGGCGCCTAACCTATCGCCTAAGTTGATATAGGCAATGCCTAAGCCATCGTCTATGTTGACATAGGTGGCGCCTAACCTATCGCCTAAGTGAGGTAGTGAGCATAGGAAATGGTATAAGTGGCGCCAAACCTATCACCTATGTTGATATAGGAGGCGCCTAAACCATCGCCTATGTTAACATCGGCGGCGCCTAACCTATTGCAAAAGTAAGGCACTGAGCATAGGCAATGGTATAAGCGGCGCCTGACCTATCGCGTATGTTGATATAGGCAGCGCCTAAGCCATCGCCTATGTTGACATAGGTGGCACCTATGGCATCGCTTACGTACACATAGGTGGTGCCTAACCTATCGCCTATGTGTGGCAGCGAGCATAGGCAATGGTATAAGCGGCGCCTAACCTAACGCCTATGTTGATATAGGATGCGCCTAAGCCATTGCCTTTGATTGTATATGCGATGCCCAACCTATCGACTAAGTGAGGCAGTAAGCATAGGCAATGGTATAAGTTGCGCCTAACCTATCACCAATGTTGATATAGGCGGCGCCTAAGCCATCGCCTATGTTGACGTAGGCGGTGCCTAACCTATCTCCTAATTGATGTAGTGGGCATAGGCAATTGTATAAGCATCGCCTATCCTATCGCCTATGTTGATATAGGCGGCGCCTAAGCCATCGCCTAAGTTAGGCAGTGACCATAGCCAATGGTATAAGCGGCGCCTAACCTATCGCCTATGTTGATATAGGCGGCGCCTAAGCGATCGCCTATCTTGACTTAGGCGACGCCTAACCTATCACCTTAGTAAGGCGGTTAGAATAGGCAATGGTATAAGCGGTGCATAACCTATCGCCTATGTTGATATAGGTGGCGCCTAAGCCATTGCCTATGTTGACATAGACCGAGCCTAACGTATCGCCTAAGTGAGGAAGTGAGCATACGTAATGGTATAAGCGGCGCCTAACTTGTCGCCTATGTTGATATAGGCGGCTCCTAATCCATCGCTTATGATTACATAGGCGGCGCCTAACCTATCGCCTAAGTGAGGTAGCGAGCTTAGGCAATGGTATAAGCGGCGCCTAACCTATCGCCTATGTTGACATACGTGGCGCCTAAGCCATTACCTGTAGTTATATATGCGGCGCCTAACCTATCGCCTAAGTGAGGCAGTATGTATAGGCAATGGTATAAGCGGCGCCTAACCTGTCGCCTATGTTGATACAGGCGGTGCCTAATCCATCGCATATCTTGACATAGGAAGCGCCTAACCTATCTCTTAAGTGAGGCAGTGAGCATAAGTAATGGTATAAGCGGCGCATAACCTATCGCCTATGTTGATATAGGTGGTGCCTAAGCCATTGCCTAAGTGAGGAAGTTAGCATATGTAATGGTATAAGCGGCGCCTAACCTGTCGCCTATGTTTATATAGGTGGCGCCTAATCCATCGCTTATGTTTACATAGGTGGCGCCTAACCTATCGCCTAAGTGAGGCAGCGAGCATAGGCAATGGTATAAGCAGCGCCTAGCCTATCGCCTATGTTGACATACGTGGCGCCTAAGCCATTGCCTATATTTATATATGCGGGGCCTAACCTATCGCCTAAGTGAGGCAGTAAGCATAGGCAATGGTATAATCGGCACCAAACCTATCGCCTAAGTTGATATAGGCGATGCCTAAGCCATCGTCTATGTTGACATAGGTGGCGCCTAACCTATCGCCTAAGTGAGGTAGTGAGCATAGGCAATGGTATAAGTGGCACCAAACCTATCACCTATGTTGATATAGGAGGCGCCTAAACCATCGCCTATGTTAACATCGGCGGCGCCTAACCTATTGCCAAAGTAAGGCACTGAGCATAGGCAATGGTATAAGCGGCGCCTGACCTATCGCGTATGTTGATATAGGCAGCGCCTAAGCCATCGCCTATGTTGAAATAGGTGGCCCCTATGGCATCGCTCATGTATACATAGGCGGTGCCTAACCTATCTACTATGTATGGCAGCGAGCATAGGCAATGGTATAAGCGGCGCCCTACCTAACGCCTATGTTGATATAGGATGCGCCTAAGCCATTGCCTATGATTGTATATGCGGCGCCCAACCTATCGAATAAGTGAGGCAGTAAGCATAGGCAATGGTATAAGTGGCGCCTAACCTATCGCCAATGTTGATATGGGCGGCGCCTAAGCCATCGCCTATGTTGACGTAGGCGGTGCCTAACCTATCTCCTAATTGATGTAGTGGGCATAGGCAATGGTATAAGCATCGCCTATCCTATCGCCTATGTTGATATAGGCGGCGCCTAAGCCATCGCCTAAGTTAGGCAGTGACCATAGCCAATGGTATAAGCGGCGCCTAACCTATCGCCTATGTTGATATAGGCGGCGCCTAAGCGATCGCCTATCTTGACATAGGCGACGCCTAACCTATCGCCTTAGTAAGCCGGTTAGAATAGGCAATGGTATAAGCGGTGCATAACCTATCGCCTATGTTGATATAGGTGGCGCCTAAGCCATTGCCTATGTTGACATAGACCGAGCCTAACGTATCTCCTAAGTGAGGAAGTGAGCATACGTAATGGTATAAGCGGCGCCTAACTTGTCGCCTATGTTGATATAGGCGGCTCCTAATCCATCGCTTATGATTACATAGGTGGCGCCTAACCTATCGCCTAAGTGAGGTAGCGAGCTTAGGCAATGGTATAAGCGGCGCCTAACCTATCGCCTATGTTGACATACGTGGCGCCTAAGACATTACCTGTAGTTATATATGCGGCGCCTAACCTATCGCCTAAGTGAGGCAGTGTGTATAGGCAATGGTATAAGCGGCGCCTAACCTGTCGCCTATGTTGATACAGGCGGTGCCTAATCCATCGCATATCTTGACATAGGAAGCGCCTAACCTATCGCTTAAGTGAGGCAGTGAGCATAAGCAATGGTATAAGCGGCGCATAACCTATCGCGTATGTTGATATAGGTGGTGCCTAAGCCATTGCCTAAGTGAGGAAGTGAGCATAGGTAATGGTATAAGCGGCGCCTAACCTGTCGCCTATGTTTATATAGGCGGCGCCTAATCCATCGCTTATGTTTACATAGGTGGCGCCTAACCTATCGCCTAAGTAAGGCTGCGTGCATAGGCAATGGTATAAGCGGCGCATATCATATTTCCTTTTTTGATATAGGTGGTGCCTAAGGCATTGCCTATGTTGACATAGACGAAGCCTAACCTATCTTCTAAGTGAGGCAGTGAGCATAGGTAATGGTATAAGCGGCGCCTAACCTATCGCCTATGTTTATATAGGTGGATCCTAAGCCATCGCCTATGTTGACATAGGAGGCGCCTAACCTATCGCCTATGTAAGGCAGTGAGCATAGGCAATGGTATAAGCGGTGCCTAACCTATCGCCTATGTTGATATAGGCGGCGCCTTAGCAATAGCCTATGTTGACAAAGGCGGTGCCTAACCTATAGCCTAATTGAGGCAGTGAGCATAGGATATGGTATAAGCAGCGCCTAACCTATCGCCTATGTTGATATAGGTGGCGCCTAAGACATCACTTATGTTGACATAGGCAGAGCCTAACCTATCGCCTATGTAAGGCAGTGAGCATAGGCAATGGTATAAGCCGCGCCTAACCTATCGCCCATGCTGATATAGGCGGCGCCTAAGCCATCGCCTATGTTGACATAGGTGACGCCTAACCTATCGCCTATGTGAGGCGGTGAGCATAGGCAATGGTATAAGAGGCGCCTAACCTGTCGCCAATGCTGGTATAGGCGGTGCCTAATCGATCGACTATGTTGACATAGGCGGCACCTAACCTATCTCTTAATTAACGCAGTGAGAATAGCTAATGGTATAAGCAGCGCCTAACCTATCGTCTAAGTTGATATAGGTGGCGCCTATGGCATCGCTTATGTTTACATGGACGGCTCCTAACCTATCGCCTAAGTGAGGAAGCGAGCATAGGTAATGGTGTATGCGGTGCCTAACCTATCCCCTATGTTGATATACATGGCGCCTAAGCCATTGCCTAAATAAATATATGCGACGCCTAACCTATCGCCTAAGTGAGGCAGTAAGCATAGGCAATGATATAACCGGCACCTTACCTATCGCCTATGCTGATATAGGCGGCACCTAAACAATTGCCTATGTTGACGTAGGCAGTGCCTAACCTATCGCCAAATTGAGGTAGTGAGCATAGGCAATGGTATAAGCAGCGCCTAACCGATCTCCTATGTTGATATAGGCGGCGCCTAAGCATCGCCTATGTTGACATAGGCGGCACCTAACCTATCTTCTATGTAAGGCAGTGAGCATAGGCAATGGTATAAGTGGCGCCTAACTTATCGCCTATGTTTATATAGACGGCGCCTAAGCCATCCCCTATGTTGAAATAGGCGGTGCCTAACCTATCGCCTAATTGAGGCACTGAGCATAGGAAATGGTATAAGTGGCGCATAACCTATCGCCAATGTTGATATAGGAGGCGCCTAAACCATCGCCTATGTTAACATAGGCGGTGCCTAACCTATCGCCAAAGTGAGGCACTGGGCATAGGCAATGGTATAAGCGGTGCCTAATCTATCGCCTATGTTGATATAGGTGGCGCCTAAGCTATCGCCTTTGTTGATATAGGTAGCGCCTAAGCGATCGCCTATGTTGACATAGGCGCCGCCTAACCTATCGCCTAAGTGAGGCGGTAAGAATAGGCAATAGTATAAGCGGCGCCTAACCTGTCGCCTATGTTGATATGGGCGGTTCCTAATCAATCGAATATGTTGACGTAGGCGGCACCTAACGTATCGCCTAAGTAAGGCAGTATGCATAGGTAATGGTATAAGCGACTCCTAACGTATCGCCTATGTTGACATAGGTGGCGCCTATGGCATCACTTATGTTCACATAGGCGGCGCCTAACCTATCGTCAAACTGAGACAGTGAGCATAGGCAATGGTATAAGCGGCGCCTAACCTATCGCCTATGTTGATATACGTGGAGCCTAATCCATCGCCTATGTGTATATAGGCGGCGGCTAACCTATTGCCTAAGTAAGGCAGTAAGCATAGGCAATGGTATAAGCGGCGCCTAACCTAACTTCTATGTTGATATAGGCGGCGCCTAACACATCGCCTATGTTGATGTAGGTGGTGCCTAACCTATCGCCTAATTGAGACAGTGAGCATACGCAATGGTATAAGGGGCGCCTAACCTATCGCCTATGTTGATATAGGCGGCGCCTAAGCCATTCCCTATGTTGACACAGACGGAGCCTAACCTATCTCCTAAGTAAGGCAGTGAGCATAGGAAATGGTAGAAGTGGTGCCTAACCTATCGCCTATGTTGATATAGGCGACGCCTAAGCCATCGCCTATGTTGACATAGGCGGCGCCTAACCTATCGCCTAAGTGAGGCAATGAGCAGAGGCAATGGTATAAGTGGCGCCTAACCTATCGCCTATGTTGATATAGATAGCGCCTAAGCCATCCCCTATGTTGACATAGGCGGTGCCTAAACTATCGCCTAATTGAGGCGCTGAGCATAGGCAATGGTATAAGCGGCGCCTAACCTATCGCCTATGTTGATATAGGCACCGCGTAAGCCATCGCCTACGTTGACATAGGCGGCGCCTAACCTATCGCCTAAGTGAGGTAGTGAGCATAGACAATGGTATAAGCGGTGCCTACACTATCGTCTATGTTGATATAGGTGGCACCTAAGCCATCGCCTAAGTGAGGCAGTGAGCATAGCAAATGGTATAAATGGCGCCTAACCTATCCCCTATGATTATATAGTCAGCGCCTAAGCGATTGCCTATATTGACATAGACGGAGCCTAACCTATCACCTATGTTAGGTAGTTATTATAAGTAATGGTATAAGTGGTGTCTAACCTATCGCCTATGTTGATATAGGTGGTGCCTAAGCCATCACCTATGTTGACATAGGAGGCGCCTAACTTATCGCCTAAGTGAGGCAGTAAGCATAGGCAATGGTATAAGCGACGCCTAACCTATCGCATATGTTGATATAGATGACGCCTAATCCATCTTCTATGTTGACATAGGCGGTGCCTAACCTATCGCCTAATTAAGGTATTGAGCAGAGGCAATGTTATAATCGGCGCCGAACCTATCGCCTATGTGAGGCAGTTAGGATAGGCAATGGTATAAGCGGCACCTAACCTATCGCCTTTGTTGATATAGGAGGCGCCTAAACCATCGCCTATGTTAACATAGGCGGTGCCTAACCTATTGCCAAAGTGAGGCACTGAGCATAGGCAATGTTATAAGCGGTGCCTAATCTATCGCCTATGTTGATATAGGTAGCGCCTAAGCCATCGCCTATGTTGACATAAGCGGCGCCTAACCTATCGCCTATGTTGATATAGGCGGATCCTAAGCGATCGCCTATGTTGACATAGTCAGCGCCTAACCTATCTCCTAAGTGAGGCGGTGAGCATTGGCAATGGTATAAGCGGCGCCTAACCTGTCGCTTATGTTGGTATAGGCGGCGCCTAATCCATCGACTATGTTGACATAGGCTGAACCTAACCTATTGCCTAAGTGAGTCAGTGAGCATAGGTAATGGTATAAGCGGCGCCTAACCTATCACCTAAGTGAGGGAGTGAGCATAGGTAATGTTATAAGCGACGCCTATCCTATTGCCAATGTTGATATAGGTGGGGCCTATGGCATCGCTTATGTTTACATAGGCGGCGCCTAACCTATCGCCTAAGTGAGGCAGCAAGCATAGGCAATGGTATAAGCGGCGCCTAACCTATCCCCTATGTTGATATATGTGGCGCCTAAGCCATTGCCTATGTTTATATATGCAGCGCCCAACCTATCGCCTAAGTGAGGCAGTAAGCATAGGCTATGGTATAAGCGGCGCCTAACCTATCGCCAATTTTGATATAGGCGGCGCCTAAGCCATCGCCTATGTTGACGTAGGCGGCGCCTAACCAATCGCCAATTTTGATATAGGCGGCGCCTAAGCCATCGCCTATGTTGACGTAGGCGGCGCCTAACCTATCGCCTAATTGAGGAAGTGACCATAGGCAATGGTATAAGCATTGCCTAACATATCGCCTATGTTGTTATAGGCGGCGCCTAAGCAATCGCCTATATTAACATAGGTGGCACCCAACCTATCGCGTAAGTGAGTCAGTGAAAATAGGAAATGGTATAACTGGCACCTAACCTATCGCCTATGTTGATATAGGCGGCGCCTAAGCCATCGCCTATGTTGACATAAGTGGCGCCTAACCAATCGCCTATATGACGCAGTGAGCATAGGAAATGATATAAGCGGTGCTTAACCTATCGCCTATGTTGATATAGGCGGCGCCTAAGCCAACGCCTATGCTGACATATGCGGCGCCTAACCTATCGCCTATGTTGATATAGGCATCACCATATCCATTGCCTCTTTTGACATAGGCGGCTTCTAACCTATCGCCTAAGTGAGGCAGTGAGCATAGACAATGGTATAAGCGACGCCTAACCTATCACCTATGTTGATATAGGCGGCACCTAAGCCATCGCCTAAGTGAGGCAGTTAGCATAGGCAATGTTATAAGAGGCGCCTAACCTATCGCCTGTGTTGATATAGGCGGAGCCTAAGCGATCGCCTATGTTGACATAGGAGGCACCTAAACTATCTTCTAAGTAAGGCAGTGAGCATAGGTAATGGTATAAGCGGCGCCTAACCTATCGCCTATGTTGTTATAGGTGGCGCCTATGGCATCTGCTATGTTTACATAGGCTGCGCCTAACCTATCGCCTTAGTGAGGCATCAAGCATAGGCAATGGTATAAGCGGCGCCTAACCTATCGCCTATGTTGATATAGGCGGCCCCTAAACCATTCCCTATGTTGACATATGCGGCGCCTAACCTATCGCCTATGTGACGCAGTAAGCATAGGCTATGGCATAAGCGGCGCCTAACCTGTCGCCTATGTTGGTCTAGGCGGTGCCTAATCCATCGACTATGTTGACATAGGCGGCAGCTAACCTATCGCCTAAGTAAGGCAGTGAGAATAGGTAATGGTATAAGCGGCGCCTAACCTATCGTCTAGATTGATATAGAGGGGGCCTATGGCTTCGCTTATATTTACATAGACGACGCCTAACCTATCGCCTATGTGAGCAAGCGAGCATAGGCAATGGTATAAGCGGTGCCTAACCTATGCCTTATGTTGATATACATGGCGCCTAAGCCATTGCCTATGTTTATATATGCGACGCCTAACCTATCGCAATAGTGAGGCACTGAGCATAGGTAATAGTATAAGCAGCGCCTAACCTATCGCCTATGTTGATATAGGCAGCGCCTAAGCCATCGCCTATGTTGACATAGGCGGCGCCTAACCTATCTCCTAAGTGAGGTAGTGAGCATAGACAATGTTATAAGCGGTGCCTAACATATCTTATATGTTGATATAGGAGGCACCTCTGCCATCGCCTAAGTGAGGCAGTGACCATAGCGAATGGTATCAATGGCGTCTAACCTATCGCCTATGTTGATATAGGCGGCGCCTAAGCGATCGCCTATGTTGACTTAGGCGGCGCCTAACCTATCGCCTAAGTAAGGCGGTGAGCATAGGCAATGGTATAAGCGGTGCATAACCTATTGCCTATGTTGATATAGGTGGCGCCTAAGCCATTGCCTATGTTGACATAGACCGAGCCTAACCTATCGCCTATGTGAGAATGTGAGCATAGGTAATGGTATAAGCGGCGCCTATCTATCGCCTATGTTAATATAAGTGGCGCCTAAGCCATCACCTATGTTGACATAGAAGGCACCTAACCTATCGCCTAAGTGAGGTAGTAACCATAGGCAATGGTATAAGAGGTGCCTAACCTATCGCCTATGCTGATATGGACGGCTTCTAAGCCATCGCCTATGTTGACATAGGTGGAGCCTAACCTATCACCTATGTGAGGCAATGAGAATAGGCAATAGTATAACCGGCGCCTAACCTATCTCCTATGTTGATATAGGCGGCGCCTAAGCCATCGCCTTTGTTAACATAGGTGGCGCCTAACATATATCCTAAGTGAGGAAGTGAGCATAGGCAATGGTATTAGCAGTGCCTAACCTATCGCATATGTTGATATAGGAAGCACCATATGCATTGCCTCTGTTGTCATAGGCGGCGTCTAACCTATCGCCTAAGTGAGGCAGTGAGCCTGGACAATGGTATAAGCGGCGCCTAACCTATCACCTATGTTGATATATGCAGCACCTAAGCCATCGCCTAAGTGAGGCAATTAGCATAGGCAATGGTATAAGCGGCGCCTAAACTATCGCCTATGTTGATATAGGCGGAGCCTAAGCGATCCCCTATGTTGACATAGGCGGCGCCTAACCTATCTCCTAAGTGAAGCGGTGAGAATAGGCAATGGTATAAGCGACGCCTAACCTGTCGCCTTTGTTGGTATAGGCGGCGCCTAATCCATCGACTATGTTGACATAGGCGGCTACAAAACCTATCGCCTAAGTGAGGCAGTGAGCATAGGTAATGGTAAAAGCGGCGCCTAACCTATCACCAATGTAGATATAGGTGGCGCCTATGGCATCGCTTATGTATACATAGGCGGCGCCTAACCTATTGCCTAAGTGAGGGAGCGAGCATAGGCAATTGTATAAGCGGCGCCTAACCTATCGCCTATATTGATATACAGGGAGCCTAAGCCATTGCCTATGTTTATATATGCGGCGTCCAACCTATGGCCTAAGTGAGGCAGTAAGCATAGGCAATGGTATAAGCGTCTCCTAATCTATCGCCAATGTTGATATAGGCGGCGCCTAAGCCATCGCCTATGTTGAAGTAGGCGATGCCTAACCTATCGCCTAATGAGGTAGTGACCATAGGCAATGGTATAAGCGTCGCCTAATCTATCGCCTATATTGATATAGGGGGCACCTAAGCCATCGACTATGTTGACATAGGCGGCACCTAACCTATCGCCTAAGTGAGGCAGTGAGCATAGGTAATGGTATATGTGGCTCCTAACCTATCGCCTATGTTGACATAGGTGGCGCCTATGGCATCACTTATGTTTACATAGGCGGCGCCTAACGTATCACTTAAGTGAGGCAGCGAGCATAGGAAATGGCATAAGCGGCGCCTACCCTATAGCCTATGTTGACATACGTGGAGCCTAAGCCATTACCTATGTTTATATATGCAGCGCCTAACCTATCGCCTATGTTAGGCAGTAAGCATAGGCAATGGTATAAGTGGCCCCTAACCTGTTGCCTATTTTGATATAGGCGGCGCCTAATCCATCGAATATGATGACATAGGCGGCACCTAACCTATCGCCTAAGGCAGTGAGCATAGCTAATGGTATAAGCGGTGCATAAGCTATCTCCTATGTTGATATAGGTGGATCCTATGGCATCACCTATGTTTACATAGCCGGTGCCTTACTTATCGCCTAAGTGAGGCAGCTAGAATAGGCAATGGTATAAGCGGCACCTAACCTATCACCTATGTTGATATACGTAGAGCCTAAGCCATCGCCTATGTTTAAATAGGAGTTGGCTAATCTATCGCCTAAGTGAGGCAGTAAGCATAGGCAATGGTATAAGCAGCGCCTAACCTAACACCTATGTTGATATAGGCAGCGCCTAACCCATCGCCTGTGTTGACGTAGGCGGTGCCTAACCTATCGCCTAAGTGAGGTAGTGAGAATAGACAATGGTATAAGTGGCGCCGAACCTATCGCCTATATTGATATAGGAGGCACCTATGCCATCGCCTAAGTGAGGCAGTGAGTATAGCCAATGGTATAAGCGGCGCCTAACCTATAACCTATGTTGATATAGGCGGCGCCTAAGCGATCGCCTATGTTAACTTAGGCGGAGCATAGGCAATGGTATAAGCGGCGCATAACCAATCGCCTATGTTGATATAGGTGGCGCCTAAGCCATTGCCTTTGTTGACATAGACCGAGCCTAACCTATCGCCTATGTGAGAAAGTGAGCATAGGTAATGGTATAAGACACGCCTATCTATCGCCTATGTTTATTTAGGTGGCGCCTAAGCCATCACCTATGTTGACATAGAAGGCGCCTAACCTATCGCCTAAGTGAGGCAGTGAACATAGGCAATGGTATAAGCGGTGCCTAACCTATCGCCTACGTGAGAAAGTGAGCATAGGTAATGGTATAAGCAGCGCCTATCTATCGCCTATGTTTATTTAGGTGGCGCCTAAGCCATCACCTATGTTGATATAGAAGGCGCCTAACCTATCGCCTAATTGAGGCAGTGAGCATAGGTAATGGTATAACTGGTGCCTAACCTATCGCCTATGTGTATATAGGTGGCTCCTAAGCCATCACCTATTTTGACATAGGCGGAGCCTAACCTATCACCTATGTCAGTCAGTGAGAATAGGCAATGGTATAACCGGCGCCTAACCTATCGCCTATGTTGATATAGGCGGAGCCTAAGCCATCGCCTATGTTGACATAGGTGGCGCCTAACCTATCGCCTATGTGAGGCAATGAGCATAGGCAATGGTATAAGCGGCGCCTAACCTATCGCCTTTGTTGATATAGGCGGCGCCTAAGCCATCACCTATGTTGACATAGGCGGCGCCTAACCTATCGCCTATGTATATATAGGCAGCACCATATCCATTGTCTCTGTTGACATAGGAGGTGTCTAACCTATCTCCTAAGTGAAACAGTGAGCATAGAAAATGGTATAAGTGGCGCCTAACCTATCACCTATGTTGATATAAGCGGCACCTAAGCCATAGCCTAAGTTAGACAGTTAGCATAGGGAATGGTATAAGCGGCGTCTAACCTATCGCGTACGTTGATATAGGCGGAGACTAAGCGATCGCCTATTTTGACATAGTCGGAACCTAACCTATCTCCTAAGTGAGGCGGTGAGCATAGGCCAGGGTATAAGTGGATCCTAACCTGTCACCGATGTTGGTATAGGCGGTGCCTAATCCATCGACTATGTTGACATAGGCGGAACCTAACCTATTGCCTAAGTGAGGCAGTGAGCATAGGTAATGGTATAAACGGCGCCTAACCTATCGCCAATGTTGATATAGGTGGGGCCTATGGCATCGCTTATGATTACATAGGCGGCGCCTAACCTATCGCAAAGTGAGGCAGTGACCATAGGCAAAGGTATAAGCGGCGCCTAACCTATCGCATATGTTGATATAGGCGGCACCTAAGCCATCGCCTATGTTGACGTAGGCGGCGCGTAACCTATCACCTAATTGAGGCAGTGACCATAGGTGATGGTATAAGCGTCGCCTAACCTATCGCCTATGTTGTTATAGGCGGCGTCTAAGCCATCGCCTATATTAACATAGGTGGCACCTAACCTATCGCCTAAGTTAGTCAGTGAGAATAGGCAATGATATAACTGGAACCTAAGCTATCGCCTATGTTGATATAGGCGGCGCCTAAGCCATCGCCTATGTTGACATAAGTGGCGCCTAACCTATCGCCTACGTGAGGCAGTGAGCATAGGCAATGGTATAAGGAGCGCTTAACCTATCGCCTATATTGATATAGGCGGCGCTAAAGCCATCGCTTATGTTTACATAGGCGGCGCCTAACCTATCTCCTATGTTGATATAGGCAACACCATATCCATTGCCTCTTTTGACATAGATGGCTTCTAACCTATCGCCTAAGTGAGGCATTGAGCATAGACAATGGTATAAGTGACGCCTAACCTATCACCTATGTTGATATAGGCGCCACCTAAGCCATCGCCTAAGTGAGGCAGTTAGCATATACAATGGTATAAGAGGCGCCTAACCTATCGCCTGTGTTGATATAGGCGGAGCCTAAGCGATCTCCAATGTTGACAGAGGCGGCGCCTAACCTATCTCCTAATTGAGGCAGTGAGCATAGGCAATGGTATAAGCGGTGCTTCACCTGTCGCTTATGTTCGTATAGGCGGCGCCTAATCCATCGACTATATTGACATAGGCGGCACCTAACCAGTCGCTAAAGTGAGGTAGTGAGAATAGGTAATGGTATAAGCGGCGCCTAACCTATCGCCAATGCTGATATAGGTGGCGCTTATGGCATCGCTTATGTTTACATAGGCGGTGCCTAACCTATCGACTAAGTGAGGCAGCGAGCATAGGCAATGGTATAAGCGCCGCCTAACCTATCGCCTATGTTGATATATGTGGCGCCTAAGACATTGCCTATGTTTATATATGCGGCGCCCAACCTATCGCCTAAGTGAGGCAGTAAGCACAGGCAATGGTATTTGCGGCGCCTAGCCTATTTCCAATGTTGATATAGGCGGCGCCTAAGCCATCACCAATGTTGATATAGGCGGCGACTAAGTCATCGCCTATATTAACATAGGTGGCACCTGACCTATCGCCTAAGTGAGTCAGTGAGAATAGGCAATGGTATAACTGGCACCTAACCTATCGCCTATGTGGATATAGGCGGCGCCTAAGCCATCGCCTATGTTGACATAAGTGGTGCCTAACCTATCAACTACGTGAGGCAGTGAGCATAGGCAATGGTATAAGCGGCGCTTAACCTATCGCCTATGTTGATATATGTGGCGCCTAAGACATTGCCTATGTTTATATATGCGGCGCCCAACCTATCGCCTAAGTGAGGCAGTAAGCACAGGCAATGGTATTTGCGGCGCCTAACCTATTGCCAATGTTGATATAGGCGGCGCCTAAGCCATCACCAATGTTGATATTGGCGGCGCCTAAGTCATCGCCTATATTAACATAGGTGGCACCTGACCTATCGCCTAAGTGAGTCAGTGAGAATAGGCAATGGTATAACTGGCACCTAACCTATCGCCTATGTGGATATAGGCGGCGCCTAAGCCATCGCCTATGTTGACATAAGTGGTGCCTAACCTATCAACTACGTGAGGCAGTGAGCATAGGCAATGGTATAAGCGGCGCTTAACCTATCGCCTATGTTGATATAGGCGGCGCCTAAGCCATCACCTATGTTTACATAGGCGGCGCCTAACCTATCTCCTATGTTGATATAGGCAACACCATATCCATTGCCTCTTTTGACATAGATGGCTTCTAACCTATCTCCTAAGTGAAGCATTGAGCATAGACAATGGTATAAGCGGCGCCTAACCTATCACCTATGTTGTTATAGGCGGCACCTAAGCCATCGCCTAAGTGAGGTAGTTAGCCTATACAATGGAATAAGAGGCGCCTAACCTATCGCCTGTGTTGATATAGGCGGAGCCTAAGCGATCGCCATTGTTTACATAGGCGGTGCCAAACCTATCTCCTAATTGAGGCGGTGAGCATAGGCAATGGAATAAGCGACGCTTAACCTGTTGCCTATGTTGGTATAGGCGGTGCCAAATCCATCGACTATATTGACATAGGCGGCACCTAACCTATCGCTTAAGTGAGGCAGTGAGCATAGGTAATGGTATAAGCGGCGCCTAACCTATCACCAATGTTGATATAGGGGGCGCTTATGGAATCGCTTATGTTTACATAGAGGGTGCCTAACCTATTGCCTAAGTAAGGCAGCGAGCATAGGCAATGGTATAAGCGGCGCCTAACCTATCGCCTATATTGATATATGTGGCGCCAAAGACATTGCCTATGTTTATATATGCGGCGCCCAACCTATCGCCTAAGTGAGGCAGTAAGTCTAGGCAATGGTATAAGCAGCGCCTAACCTATCGCCAATGTTGATATAGGCGGCGCCTAAGCCATCACCTATGGTGAAATAGGCGGCGCCAAACCTATCGCCTATGTTTATATAGGAAGCAACATATCCATTGCCTCTGTTGACATAGGAGGCATCTAACCTATCGCCTAAGTGAGGTAGTGAGCATAAAAAATGGTATAAGTAACGCCTAACCTGTCACCTATGTTGATATAGGCGGCACTTAAGCCATCGCCTAAGTTAGGCAGTTAGCATAGGCAATGGAATAAGCGGCGCCTAACCTATCGCCTATGTTGATATAGGCGGAGCCTAAGCGATCGCCTATGTTGACATAGTCGGCACCTAACCTATCTCCTAAGTGAGGCAGTGAGCATAGGTAATGGTATAAGCGGCGCCTAACCTATCGATTAAGTGAGGCAGTGAGCATAGGTAATGGTATAAGCGACGCCTAACCTATCTCCAATGTTGATATAGACGGCGCCTAAGCCATCGCCTATGTTGACGTAGGCGGCGCCTAACCTATCGCCTAATTGAGGCAGTGACCAAAGGCAATGGTATAAGCGTCGCCAAACCTATCGCCTATGTTGTTATAGGCGGCGCCTAAGCCATCGCCTATATTAACATAGGTGGCACCTAACCTATCGCCTAAGTGAGTCAGTGAGAATAGGCAATGGTATAACTGGCACCTAACCTATCGCCTATGTTGATATAGGCGGCGCCTAAGCCAGCGCCTATGTTTACATAAGTGGCGCCTAACCTATCGCCTACATGAGGCAGTGAGCATAGGCAATGGTAGAAGCGGCGCTTAACCTATCGCCTATGTTGATATAGGCGGCGCCTAAGCTATCGCCAATGTTTACATAGGCGGCGCCTAACCTATCTCCTATGTTGATATAGGCAACACCATATCCATTGCCTCTTTTGACATAGATGGCTTCTAACCTATCTCCTAAGTGAAGCATTGAGCATAGACAATGGTATAAGCGGCGCCTAACCTATCACCTATGTTGTTATAGGCGGCACCTAAGCCATCGCCTAAGTGAGGTAGTTAGCCTATACAATGGAATAAGAGGCGCCTAACCTATCGCCTGTGTTGATATAGGCGGAGCCTAAGCGATCGCCATTGTTTACATAGGCGGTGCCAAACCTATCTCCTAATTGAGGCGGTGAGCATAGGCAATGGAATAAGCGACGCTTAACCTGTTGCCTATGTTGGTATAGGCGGTGCCAAATCCATCGACTATATTGACATAGGCGGCACCTAACCTATCGCTTAAGTGAGGCAGTGAGCATAGGTAATGGTATAAGCGGCGCCTAACCTATCACCAATGTTGATATAGGGGGCGCTTATGGAATCGCTTATGTTTACATAGAGGGTGCCTAACCTATTGCCTAAGTAAGGCAGCGAGCATAGGCAATGGTATAAGCGGCGCCTAACCTATCGCCTATATTGATATATGTGGCGCCAAAGACATTGCCTATGTTTATATATGCGGCGCCCAACCTATCGCCTAAGTGAGGCAGTAAGTCTAGGCAATGGTATAAGCAGCGCCTAACCTATCGCCAATGTTGATATAGGCGGCGCCTAAGCCATCACCTATGGTGAAATAGGCGGCGCCAAACCTATCGCCTATGTTTATATAGGAAGCAACATATCCATTGCCTCTGTTGACATAGGAGGCATCTAACCTATCGCCTAAGTGAGGTAGTGAGCATAAAAAATGGTATAAGTAACGCCTAACCTATCACCTATGTTGATATAGGCGGCACTTAAGCCATCGCCTAAGTTAGGCAGTTAGCATAGGCAATGGAATAAGCGGCGCCTAACCTATCGCCTATGTTGATATAGGCGGAGCCTAAGCGATCGCCTATGTTGACATAGTCGGCACCTAACCTATCTCCTAAGTGAGGCAGTGAGCATAGGTAATGGTATAAGCGGCGCCTAACCTATCGATTAAGTGAGGCAGTGAGCATAGGTAATGGTATAAACGACGCCTAACCTATCTCCAATGTTGATATAGACGGCGCCTAAGCCATCGCCTATGTTGACGTAGGCGGCGCCTAACCTATCGCCTAATTGAGGCAGTGACCAAAGGCAATGGTATAAGCGTCGCCAAACCTATCGCCTATGTTGTTATAGGCGGCGCCTAAGCCATCGCCTATATTAACATAGGTGGCACCTAACCTATCGCCTAAGTGAGTCAGTGAGAATAGGCAATGGTATAACTGGCACCTAACCTATCGCCTATGTTGATATAGGCGGCGCCTAAGCCAGCGCCTATGTTTACATAAGTGGCGCCTAACCTATCGCCTACATGAGGCAGTGAGCATAGGCAATGGTAGAAGCGGCGCTTAACCTATCGCCTATGTTGATATAGGCGGCGCCTAAGCTATCGCCAATGTTTACATAGGCGGCGCCTAACCTATCTCCTATGTTGATATAGGCAACACCATATCCATTGCCTCTTTTGACATAGATGGCTTCTAACCTATCGCCTAAGTGAGGCATTAAGCATAGACAATGGTATAAGCGGCGCCTAACCTATCACCTATGTTGATATAGGCGGCACCTAAGACATCGCCTAAGTGAGGCAGTTAGTTTATACAATGGTATAAGAGGCGCCTAACCTATCGCCTGTGTTGATATAGGCGGAGCCTAAGCGATCGCCAATGTTGACATAGGCGGCGCCTAACCTATCTCCTAATTGAGGCCGTGAGCATAGGCAATGGTATAAGCGGCGCTTAACCAGTCGCCTATGTTGGTATAGGCGGCGCCTAATCCATCGACTATATTGACATAGGCGGCACCTAACCTATCGCTTAAGTGAGGCAGTGAGCATAGGTAATGGAATAAGTGGCGCCTAACCTATCGCAAATGTTGATGTAGGTGGCGCTTAAGGCATCGCTTAAGTTTACATAGGCGGTGCCTAACCTATCGCCTAAGTGAGGCAGCGAGCATAGGCAATGGTATAAGCAGCGCCTAGCCTATCGCCTATATTGATATATAAGGCGCCTAAGAAATTGCCTATGTTTATACATGCGGCTCCCAACCTATCGCCTATGTGAGGCAGTAAGCATAGGCAATGGTATGAGCGGCGCCTAACCTATCGTCAATGATGATATAGGCGGCGCCTAATCCATCACCTATTTTGACATAGGCGGCGCCTAACCTATCGCCTATGTTTATATAGGAAACACCATATCCATGCCATTGTTGACATAGGCGGCGTCTAACCTATTGCCTAAGTGAGGCAGTGAGCATAAAAAATGCGATAAGTGGCGCCTAACCTATCACCAATGTTGATATAGGCGGTACCTAATCCATCGCCTAAGTTATGCAGTTAGCATAGGCAATGGTATAAGCGGCGCCTAACCTATCGCCTATGTTTATATAGGCGGAGCCTAAGCGATCTCCTATGATGACATAGTTGGCACCTAACCTATCTCCTAAGTGAGGCAGTGAGCATAGGTAATGGTATAAGCAGCGCCTAACCTATCGCATACGTAAGGCAGTGAGCATAGGTAATGGTATAAGCGACGCCTAACCTATCTCCAATGTTGATATAGACGACGCCTAATCCATCGCCTATGTTGGCGTAGGCGGCGCCTAACCTATCTCCTATTTGAGGTAGTGACCATAGGCAATGTTATAAGCGTCGCCTAACCTATCGCCTATGTTTTTATAGGGGGCACCTAAGCCATCGCCTATATTAAGATAGGTGGCACCTAACCTATCGCCTAAGTGAGTCAGTGAGAATAGGTATAACTGGCACCTAACCTATCGCCTATGTTGATATAGGCGGCGCCTAAGCCATCGCCTATGTTGACATAAGTGGCGCCTAACCTATCGCCTACGTGAGGCAGTGAGCATAGGCAATGGTATAAGCGGCACCTAACCTATCGCCTATGTTCATATAAAAGGCACCTAAACAATCCCCTATGTTAACATAGGTGGCGCCTAACCTATCGCCAAAGTGAGGTACTGAACATAGGCAATGGTATAAGCGGCGCCAAACCTATCGCCTATGTTGATAAATGCAGTGCCTAAGCCATCGCCTATGTTGAAATATACGGCATCTAACCTATCACCTATGTTAGGTAGTAAGCATAGACAATGGTATAAGCGGCGCCTAACCTATCATCTATGTTGATATAGGAGGCGCCTATCCCATCTCTTAAGGGAGGTAGTGAACATAGCCAATGGTATATGCGGCGACTAACCTATCGCCAATTTTGACACAGGCGGCGCCTAAGAGATCACCTACGTTGACTTAGGCGGCGCCTAACCAATCGCCTAAGTAAGGCGGTGAGCTTAGGCAGTGGTATAAGCGGCGAATAACATATCGCCTATGTTGATATAGGTGGCGCCTAAGCCATTGCCTATGTTGACATTGACCGAGCCTAACCTATCGCCAAAGTGTAAAAGTTAGCATAGGTATTGGTATAAATGGTGCCTAACCGATCGCCTATGTTGATATACATGGCGCCTAACCCATCACTTATGTTGACATAGGAGGCGCCTAACCTATCGGCTAAGTGAGGCAGTGAGCATAGGCAATGGTATAAGCAGCGCCTAACCTATCTCCTATGTTGATATAGGTGGCGCCTTTGGCATCTCCTATGTTTACATAGGCGGAGCCTAACCTATAGCTTTAGTGAGGCAGCAAGAATAGGCAATGGTATAAGCGGCGCCTAACCTATCGCCTAAGTTGATATAGGCGGCGCCTAAGCGATCGCCTATGTTGACATAGGCGGTGCCTAACCTATCGCCAAATTGAGGCAGTGAGCATAGGCAATGGTATAAGCGGCGCCTAACCTATCTCCTATGTTTATATAGGCGGCGCCTAAGCCATCGCCTATGTTGACATAAGCGGCACCTAACCTATCTCCAAAGTAAGGCAGTGAGCATAGGTAATGGTTTAAGCGGCGCCTAACCTATCGCCTATGTTGATATAAGTGGCACCTATGGTATCTCCTATGTTTACATAGGCGGCGCCTATCCTATCGCCTTAGTGAGGCAGCAAGCATAGGCAATGGTATAAACAGTACCTAACCTATCACCTTTGGTGATATAGGCGGCACCTAAGCGATCGCCTACATTGACATAGGATGCGCCTAACCTATCACCTAAGTGAGGCGGTGAGAATAGGGAATGGTATAAGCGGCGCCTAACCTGTTGCCTATGTTGATATAGGCGGCACCTAATCCAACGACTATGTTGACATAGGTGGCACCTAACCTATCACCTAAGTGAGGCAGTGAGCATAGGTAATGGCATAAGCAGAACCTAACCAATCGCCTATGTTGATATAGGTGGCTCCTATGGCATCGCTTAGGTTTACTTAGACGGCGTCTAACCTATCACCTATGTGAGGCAGCGAGCATAGGCAATGGTATAAGGGGCGCCTAACCTATCGCCTATGTTGACATACGTGGCACCTAAGCCATTGCCTATGTTTATATATGCGGCGCCTAACCTATCGCTTAAGTGTTGCAGTAAGCATTGGCAATGGTATAAGCGGCGCCTAACCTGTCGCCTATGGTGATATAGGCGGCACCTAATCCTTTGCATATGTTGACATAGGCGGTACCTAACCTATAATCTAAGTGAGGTAGTGAGCATAGGTAATAGTATAAGTGGTGCCTAACCTATCTCCTATGTTGATATAGGTGGCGCCTATGGCATCGCCTATGTTTACATAGGCGGCGCCTAACCTATCGCCTACGTGAGGCAATAAGCATAGGCAATGGTATAAGCAGTGCCTAACCTATTGCCTATGTTTATATACGTAGCGCCTAAGCCATTGCGTATGTTTATATATGCGGCGCCTAACCTATCACCTAAGTGAGGCAGTAAGCATAGGAAATGCTATAAGAGGCGCCTAACTTAACGCCTATGTTGATATAGGCGGTGCCTAAGCCACCTCCTATGTTGATGTAGGTGGTGCCTAACCTATCGCCTAATTGAGGTAGTGAGCATAGGCAATGGTATAAGTGGCACATAACATATATCCTATGTTAATATAGGCAGCGCCTAAGCCTTTGCCTATGTTGACATAGAAGGAGCCTAACCTATCGCCTATGTGTGGCAGTGAGTATAGGCAATGGTATAAGCGGCACCTAACCTATCGCCTATGTTGATATAGGAGGCGCCTAAACCAACGCCTATGTTAACATAGGCGGCGCCTAACTTATCGCCAAATTGAGGCACTGAGCAAAGGCAATGGTATAAGTGGCGCCTAACCAATCGCCTATGTTGATATAGGCAGCGCCTAAGCCATCGCCTATGTTGACATAGGCGGCACCTAACCTATTACCTAAGTGAGGTAGTGAGCATAGAAAATGGTATAATAGGCTCCTAACCTATCACCTAGGTTGATATAGGCGGCACCTAAGCCATCGCCTAAGTTAGGACGAGAGCATAGCCAATGGTATAAGCGGCGCCTAACCTATCGCCTAAGTAAGGCGGTGAGCATAGGCAACGGTATAAGATGCGCATAACCTATCGCCTATGTTGATATCGGTGGCGTCTAAGACTTTGCCTATGTTGACATAGACGGAGCCTAACCTATCGCCAAAGTGAGGCAGTGAGCATAGGTAATGGTATATGCGGTGCCTAACCTATTTCCTATGTTGATATAGGTGGCTCCTAAGCCATCACCTATGTTTATATTGAAGGCGCATAACATATCGCCTAAGTGAGGCAGTGAGCATAGGAAATGGTATAAGCAGTGCCTAACCTATCTCCTATGTTGATATAGAACGCGCCTAAGACATCGCCTATGTTGACATAGGCGGTGCCTAACCTATCACCAAATTGAGGTAGTGAGCATTGGAAATTGTATAACTAGCGCCTAACCTATCATGTATGTTGATATAGGCGGCGCCTAGTCCATCGCCTATGTTGACATAGGCGGCGCCTAACCTATCCCCAATGTGAGGTGGTGAGAATAGGCAATGGTATAAGTGGCGCCTATCCTATCGCCTACATTGATATACGTGGTGCCTAAGCCATTGCCTATGTTTATATATAAGGCGCCTAACCTATCGCCTAAGTGAGGCAGTAAGCATAGGCAATGCTATAAGCGGCGCCTAACCTATTCTCTATGTGAGGCAGTGAGAATAGGCAATGGTATAACCAGCGCCTAACCTATCGCCTATGTTAATATAGGCGGCGCCTAGTCCATCGCCTATGTTGACATAGGCGGCGCCTAACCTATAATCTAAGTGAGGCAGTGATCAAAGGCAATGTTATAAGCGACGCCTAACCTATCGCCTATGTTAACATAAGCAGCGCCTAACCTATTGCCTTAGTGAGGCAGCAAGCATAGGCAATGGTATAAGCGATTCCTAACCTATCGCCTATGTTGATATAGGCAATGGTATAATAGGCGCCTAACCTAATGCCTATGTAGATATAGGCAGCGCCAAGCCATCGCCTATGTTGACGTAGGCGGTGCCTAACATATCATCTAATTGAAGCAGTGTGCATACGCAATGGTATAAGCGGCCCCTAACCTATCGCCAATGTTGATATAGGCGGCGCCCAAGCCATTGCCTATGCTAACAAAGACGGAGCCTAACCTATCGCCGATGTCAGGCAGTGAGCATAGGAAATGCTATAAGCGGCGCCTAACCTATCGCCTATGTTGATATAGGCGACGCCTAAGCCATCCTCTATGTTGACTTAGGCGGCGCCTAACCTATCTCCTAAGTGAGGCAGTGAGCATAGGCAATGGTATAAGCGACGCCTAACCTATCGCCTATGTTGATATAAGAGGCGGCTAAACCATCGCCTATGTTAACATAGGTGGTGCCTAACCTATTGCCAAAGTGAGGTACTAAGCATAGGCAATGGTATAAGCGGCGCCTAACCTATCGCCTATGTTGATATAGGAAGCGCCTAAGCCATCGCCTATGTTGACATAGGCGGCACCTAACCTATCGCCTAAGTGAGGTAGTGAGCATAGACAATGGTATAAGTGGCGCCTAACCTATCGCCTATATTGATATAGGCGGCGCCTAAGTGATCGCCCATGTTGACTTAGGCGGCGCCTAACCTATATCCTAAGTAAGGCGGTGAGCATAGGAAATGGTATAAGCGAAGCATAACCTATTGCCTATGTTCATATTGGTGGCGCCTAAGCCATTGCGTATGTTGACATAGACCGAGCCTACCCTATCAACTAAGTGAGGAAGTGAGCATAGTTAATGGTATAAGCAGCGCCTAACCTATCGCCTACGTTGATATAGGTGGCGCCTAAGCCATCACCTATGTTGACATAGGAGGCGCCTAACCTATCTCCTAAGTGAGGCGTTGAGCATAGTCAATGGTTTATACGGCGCCTATTCTATCGCCTATGTTGATATAGGTGGCGCCTATGGCATCTCCTATGTTTACATAGGCGGCGTCTAACCTATCGCCTTAGTGAGGCAGCAAGCATAGGCAATGGTATAAGCGGCGCCTATCCTATCGCCTATGTTGTTATAGGCGTCGCCTAAGTGATCGCCTATGTTGACATAAGCGGTGCCTAACCTATCGCCTAAGTGAGGCAGTGAGCATAGAAAATATTATAAGCGGCACCTAACCTTTCACCTATGTTGATATAGGCGGCGCCTAAACCATCGACTAAGTTGAGATAGACGGCACCTAACCTATCGCCTAAGTGAGGCAGTGAGTATAGGTAATGTTATAAGCGGCGCCTAACCTATCGCCTATGTTGGTATAGGTGGCGCCTACGGCATCGCTTATGTTTACATAGGCGGCGCCTAATCTATCTCCTAAGTGAGGCGGTGAGCATAGGCAATGGTATAAGTGGCGCCTAACCTGTAGCCTATGTTGGTATAGGCGGTTCCTAATCCATCGACTATGTTGACATAGGCGGCACCTAACCTATCACCTATGTTGATATAGGCGGTGCCTAAGCGATTGCCTATGTTGATGTAGGCAGTGCCTAACCTATCGCCTAATTGAGGCAATGAGCATAGGCAATGGTATAAGCGACGCCTAACCTATCTCGTATGTTGATATAGGCGGTGCCTAAGCCATCGCCTATATTGACGTAATTGGCACCTAACCTATCGCCTCAGTTAGGAAGTGAGCATAGGTAATGGTATAAGCGGCGCCTAACCTATCGCCTATGTTTATATAGGTGGAGCCTATGGCAGCGCCTAAGCTATTGCCTTAGTGAGGCAGCAAGCATAGGCAATGGTATAAGCGACGCCAATCATATCGCCTATGTTGATATAGGCGGCGCCAAAGCAATCTCCTAAGTTGTGATAGACGGCGTCTAACCTATCGCCTAAGTGAAGCGGTGAGAATAGGCAATGGTATAAGCGGCTCCTAACCTATCCCCTATGTTGATATAGGCGGCGCCAAATCCATCGACTATGATGACATAGGCGTCACCTAACCTATCGCCTAAGTAAGGCAGTGAGCATAGGTAATGGTTTAAGCCGCACCTAACCTATTGCCTATGTTGACATAGGTGGCGCTTATGGCATTGCTTATGTTTATATATGCAGAACCTAACCTATCGCCTAAGTGAGGCAGCGAGCATAGGCAATGGTATAGGCGGCGCCTAATCTATCTCATAAGTGAGGCGGTGAGCATAGGCAATGGTATAAGTGGCGCCTAACCTGTCGCCTATGTTGGTATAGGCGGAGCCTAATCCATCGACTATGTTGACATAGGTGGCACCTAACCTATCGTCTAAGTGAGGAAGTGAGCATAGGTAATGGTATAAGCGGCGCCTAACCTATCGCCTATGTTTATATACGTGGTGCTTAAGCCATTGCCTATGTTTATATATGCAGCGCCTAACCTATCGCCTAATTGAGGCAGTAAGCATAGGCAATGGTATAAGCGGCGACTAACCTATCACCTATGTTGATATAGGCGGCGCCTAAGTGATCGCCTATGTTGACATAAGCGGTGCCTAACCTATCGCCTAAGTGAGACAGTGAGCATAGACAATAGTATAAGCGGCACCTAACCTATCGCCTATGTTTATATAGGCGGAACCTAATCCATCGACTATGTTGACATAGACGGCACCTAACCTATTACCTAAGTGAGGCAGTGAGTATAGGTAATGGTATAAGCGGCGCCTAACCTATCGCCTATGTTGGTATAGGTGGCGCCTATGGCATCGCTTATGTTTACATAGGTGGCGCCTAATCTATCTCCTAAGTGAGGCGGTGAGCAAAGGCAATGGTATAAGTGGCGCCTAAACTGTCGCCTATGTTGGTATAGGCGGCGCCTAATCCAACGACTATGTTGACATAGGCGGCACCTAACCTATCACCTATGTTGATATAGGCGGCGCCTAAGCCATTGCCTATGTTGATGTAGGCGGTGCCTAACCTATTGTCTAATTGAGGCAATGAGCATAGGCAATGGTATAAGCGACGCCTAACCTATCTCGTATGTTGATATAGGCGCCTAAGACATCGCCTATATTGACATAGTCGACACCTAACCTATCGCCTAAGTTAGGTAGTGAGCATAGGTAATGGTATAAGCGGCGCCAAACCTATCGCCTATGTTTATATAGGTGGCGCCTATGGAAGCGCCTAACCTATTGCCTTAGTGAGGCAGCAAGCATCGGCAATGGTATAAGCGACGCCTAACATATCGCCTATGTTGATGTAGGCGGCGCCAAAGCAATCGCCTATGTTGTTATAGACGACCCCTAACCTATCGCCTAAGTGAGGCGGTGAAAATAGGCAATGGTATAAGCGGCTCCTAACCTGTCGCCCATGTTGATATAGGCGTCGCCAAATCCATCGACTATGTTGACATAGGCGGCACCTAACCTGTCGCCTAAGTGAGGCAGTTAGCATAGGTAATGGTTTAAGCGGCGCCTATCCTATTGCCTATGTTGACATAGGTGGCGCTTATGGCATCGCTTATGTTTACATAGGCAGAGCCTAACATATCGCCTAAGTGAGGAAGCGAGCATAGGCAATGGTATAGGCGGCGCCTAATCTATCTCCTAAGTGAGGCGGTGAGCATAGGCAATGGTATAAGTGGCGCCAAACCTGTCGCCTATGTTGGTATAGGCGGCGCCTAATCCTTCGACTATGTCCTAAGTGAGGCGGTGAGCATAGGTAATGGTATAAGCGGCGCCTAACCTATCGCCTATGTTGATATACGTGGTGCCTAAGCCATTGCCTATGTTTATATATGCGGCGCCGAACCTATCGCCTAAGTGAGGCAGTATGCATAGGAAATGGTATAAGCGGCGCCTAACCTATCACCTATGTTGATATAGGCGGCGCCTAAGCCATCGGCTATGTTGATGTAGGCGGTGCCTAACCTATAGCCTAATTGAGGCAATGAGGATTGGCAATGGTATAAGCGACGCCTAACCTATCTCGTATGTTGATATAGGCGGCGCCTAAGCCATCGCCTCTATTGACATAGTGGACACCTAACCTATCGCCTAAGTTAGGCAGTGAGCATAGGTAATAGTATAAGCGGCGCCTAATCTATCGCCTATGTTTATATAGGTGGCGCCTATGGCAGCGCCTAACCTATTGCCATAGTGAGGCAGCAAGCATAGGCAATGGTATAAGCGACACCTAACATATCGCCTATGTTGATATAGGTGGCGCCAAAGCAATTACCTATGTTGTTATAGATGGCGCCTAAACTATCGCCTAAGTTAGGTGGTGATAATAGGCAATGGTATAAGCGGCTCCTAACCATTCGCCTATGTTGATATAGGCGGCGCCAAATCCATCGACTATGTTGACATAGGCGTCACCTAACCTATCGCCTAAGTGAGGCAGTGAGCATAGGTAATGGTATAAGCGGCGCCTAACCTATTGCCTATGTTGACATAGGTGGCGCTCATGGCATCGCTTATGTTTACATAGGCAGACGCTAACCGATCGCCTCAGTGAGGCAGCGAGCATAGGCAATGGTATAAGCCGCGCCTAACCTATCACCTATGTTGACATATGTGGCGCCTAAGCAATTGCCTATGTTTATATATGTGGCGCCTAACCTATCGCCTATGTGAGGCAGTAAGCATAGGGAATGGTATAAGTAGCACCTAACCTATCGCCTAAGGCAGTCAGCATTGGTAATTGTATAAGCGATGCCTAACCTATCGCCTAAGTTGATATTGGTGGCGCCTATGGCATCGCCTATGTTTACATAGGTGGCGCCTAACTTAACGCCTAAGTGAAGTAGCTAGCATAGGCAATGGTATATGAGGCGCCTAACCAATCGCCTATGTTGATATACGTGGCGCCCAAGCCATCGCCTATGTTTAAATAGGCGGCGGCTATTCTATCGCCTAAGTAAGGCAGTAAGCATAGGCAATGGTATAAGCGTCGCCTAACCTAACGCCTATATTGATATAGGCAGCGCCTAAGCCATCGCCTATGTTGACGTAGGCAGTGCCTAACCTATCGCCTAATTGAGGTTGTGAACATATGCAATGGTATAAGCGGGGCCTAACCTATCGCCTATGTTGACATTGGAGGCGCCTAAGGCATTGCCTATGTTGACATAGACGGACCCTAACCTATCGCCTATGTCTGGCAGCGAGCATAGGAAATGGTATAAGCGACGCCTAACCTATCACCTATGTTGATATAGGCGATGCCTAAGCCATCGTCTATGTTGACATAGGCGGCTCTTAACCTATCGCCTAAGTGTGGCAGTGAGCATAGGCAATGGTATAAGCGATGCCTAATCTATCGCCTATGTTGATATAGGAGGCACCTAAACCATCGCCTATGTTAACATAGGCGGCGCCTAACCTATTGCCAAAGTGAGCCACTGAGCATAGGCAATGGTATAAGCGGCGCCTAACCTATCGCCTATGTTGATATAGGCAGCGCCTAAGCCATCGCCTATGTTGACATAGGTGACCACTATGGCATTGCTTATGTTTACATAGGCGGCGCCTAAACTATCGCCTAAGTTTGGCAGCGAGCATAGGCAATGGTATAAGTGGCGCCTAACCTATCGCCTATGTTGATATAGGAGGCGCCTAAGCCGTTGCTTATGTTTATATATGCGGCGCCCAACCTATCGACTAAGTGAGGCAGTAAGCATAGGCAATGGAATAAGCGACGCCTAACCTATCGACAATGTTGATATAGGCGGCGCCTAAGCCATCGCCTATGTTTATGTAGGCGGTGTCTAACTTATCTCCTAATTGAGGTAGTGGGCATAGGCAATGGTATAAGCATCGCCTAACCTATCACCTATATTGATATAGGCGCCGCCTAAGCCATCGCCTAAGTTAGGCAGTGAGCATAGCCATTGGTATAAGCAGTGCCTAACCTATCGCCTATGTTGATAAAGTCAGCGCCTAAGCGATAACCTATGTTGACATAGGCGGCGCCTAACCTATCTCCATAGTAAGGCGGTGAGCATAGGCAATGGTATAAGCGGCGCATAACCTATCGCCTATGTTGATATAGGTGGTGCCTAAGCCATTGCCTAAGCGAGTAAGTGAGCATAGGTAATGGTATAAGCGGCGCCTAACCTGTCGCCTACGTTGATATAGGCGGCGCCTAATCCATCGCTTATGTTTACATAGGTGGCGCCTAACCTATCTCCTAAGTGAGGCAGCGAGCATAGGCAATGGTATAAGCGGCGCCTAACCTATCGCCTATGTTTACATACGTGGCGCCTAAGCCATTGCCTATATTTATATATGCGGAGCATAACGTATCGCCTATGTGAGGCAGTAAGCAAAGGCAATGATATAAGCGGGGCCTATCCTATCGCCTATGTTGATATAGGCGATGCGTAAGCCATTGTCTATGTTGACATAGGTGGCGCCTAACCTATTGTTTAAGTGAGGCAGTGAGCATAGGCAATGGTATAAGCGGCGCCAAACCTATCACCTATGTTGATATAGGAGGCGCCTAAACCATCGCCTATGTTTACATCGGCTGTGCCTAACCTATTGGCAAAGTAAGGCACTGTGCATTGGCAATGGTATAAGCGGCGCCTAACCTTTCGTGTATGTTGATATAGGCAGCACCTAAGCCATCGCCTATGTTGACATAGGTAGCCCCTATGGCATCGCTTATGTTTACATAGGCGGTGCCTAACCAATCGCCTAAGTGTGGCAGCAAGCATAGGCAATGGTATAAGCGGTGCCTAACCTATCGCCTATGTTGATATAGGAGGCGCCTAAGCCATTGCCTATGATTATATATGCGGCACCCAACCTATCGACTAAGTGAGGCAGTAAGCATAGGCAATGGTATAAGCGGAGCCTAACCTATCGCCAATGTTGATATAGGCGGCACCTAAGCCATCGCCTATGTTGAAGTAGGTGGTGCCTAACCTATCTCCTAATTGAGGTAGTGGGCATAGGCAATGGTATAAGCATCGCCTATCCTATCGCCTATGTTGATCTAGGCGGCGCCTAAGCCATGGCCTAAGTTAGGCAGTGAGCATAGCCAATGGTATAAGCGGCGCCTAACCTATCGCCTATGTTGATATAGGCAGCGCCTAAGCGATCGCCTATCTAGACTTAGGCGGCGCCTAACCTATCGCCTTCGTAAGGCAGTGAGCATAGGCATTGGTATAAGCGGCGCATAACCTATCGCCTATGTTGATATAGGTGGCGCCTAAGCCATTGCCTATGTTGACATAGACCGAGGCCTAACATACCGCCTATGATGATATAGGCGGCTCCTAATCCATCGCTTATGTTTACATAGGCGGCGCCTAACCTATCGCCTAAGTAAGGCAGCGAGCATAGGCAATGGTATAAGCGGCGTCTAACCTATTGCCTATGTTGACATACGTGGCGCCTAAGCCATTACCTATATTTATATATGCGGCACCTAACCTATCGCCTAAGTGAGGCAATATGCATAGGCAATGGTATAAGCGGGGCCAAACCTGTCGCCTATGTTGATACAGGCTACGCCTAATCCATCGCATATCTTGACACATGAGGCGCCTAACCTATCGCCTAAGTGAGGCAGTGAGCATAGGAAATGGTATAAGCGGTGCCTAACCTATAGCCTATGTTGATATAGGTGGTTCCTAGGCCATCGCCTATGTTATCATAGGCGGCGCCTAACCTATTGCCTAAGTGAGGCAGTGATCATAGACTATGGTATAAACGGTGCCTGACGTATCGCCTATGTTAATATAGGCGGCACCTAAGCCATCGCCAAAGTGAGGTAGTGAGTATTGCCAATGATATAAGTGGCACCTAACCTATCGCCTATATTGATATAGGTGGCGGCTAAGCAATCGCTTATGTTGACATAGGCGGTGCCTAACCTATCGCCTAAGTAAGGCAGCGAGCATAGGCAATGGTATAAGTGGCGCATAACCTATTGCCTATTTTCATATAGGTGGCGCCTAAGCCATTGCCTATGTTGACATAGCAGGAGCCTAACCTATCGTCTAAGTGAGGCAGTGAGCATAGGTAATGGTATAAGCGGCGCCTAACCAATCGCCTATGTTTATATAGGTGGCGCCTAAGCCATCGCCCATGTTGACATAGGAGGCGCCTAACATATCGCCTATGTGAGGCAGTGAGCATAGGCAATGGTATAAGTGGTGCCTAACAGATCGCCTATGTTGATATAGGCGGCGCCTAAGCAATCACCTATGTTGACATAAGCGGTGCCTAACCTATAGCCTAATTGAGGCAGTGAGCATAGGCAATGGTATCAGCAGAGCCTAACTTATCGCCTATGTTGATATAGGTGGCGCCTAAGACATAACTTATGTTGACATAGGCAGAGCCTAACCTATCGCCTATGTGAGGCTGTGAGCATAGGCAATGGTATAAGCCGCGCCTAACCTATCGCCCATGTTGATATAGGCGGCGCCTAAGCCATCGCCTATGTTGACATAGGCGGCGCCTATCCTATCGCCTAAGTGAGGCGGTGAGCATAGGTAATGGTATAAGCGGCCCCTAACCTGTCGCCTATATTGGTATAGGCGGCGCCTAATCCATCGACAATGTTGACATAGGCGACACCTAACCTATCGCCTAATTAAGGCAGTAAGAATAGGTAATGGTATAAACGGCGCCTAACCTATCGTCTCTGTTGATATAGATGGCGCCTATGGCATCGCTTATGTTTACATAGATGGCTCCTTACCTATCGCCTAAGTGAGAAAGCGAGCATAGGCAATGGTATAAGCGGTGCCTAACCTATCGCCTATGTTGATATACATGGCGCCTAAGACATTATCTATATTTATATATACGACGTCTAACCTATCGCCTAAGTGAGGCAGTAAGCATAGGCAATGATATAAGCGGCGCCTCAGCCATCGCCTATGTTGACATAGACGGCACCTAACCTATCGTCTAAGTAAGGCAGTGAGCATAGGTAATGGTATAAGCGGCGCCTAACCTATCGCCTATGTTGATATTGGTGGCGCCTATGGCATCTCCTGTTTTTACCTAGGCGGCGCCAAACCTATCGCCTTACTGAGGCAGCAAGCATAGGCAATGGTACAAGCAGCGCCTAACCTATCGCCTATGTTGATATAGGCAGCGCCTAAGCGATCACCTATGTTAACATAGGCGGCGCCTAACCTATCTCCTAAGTGAGGCGGTAAGCATAGGTAATGGTATAAGCGACGCCTAACCAGTCCCTTATATTGATATAGGCAGCACCTAATCCATCGACTATGTTGATATAGGCGGCACCTAACCTATCGCCTATGTGAGGAAGTGAGCATACGTAATGGTATAAGCGGAGCCTAACCTATCGCCTATATTGACATACGTGGAGCCTAAGCCATTACCTATATTTATATATGCGGCGCCTAACCTATCGCCTAAGTGAGGCAGTATGCATGGGCAATGGTATAAGCGGCGCCTAACCTGTCGCCTATGTTGATACAGGCGGCGCCTAATCCATCGCATATCTTTACATAGGAGGTGCCTAACCTATCGCCTAAGTGAGGCAGTGAGCATAGGAAATGGTATAAGCGGCGCCTAACTTATCGCCTATGTTGATATAGACGGCGCCTAAGCCATCTCCTATGTTAACATAGGCGGTGTCTAACCTATCGCCTAAGTGAGGCAGTGATCATAGATTATGGTATAAGCGGTGCCTAACCTATCGCCTATGGTAATATAGGCAGCACCTAAGCCATCGCCTAAGTGAGGTAGTGAGCATAGCCAATGATATAAGTGGCACCTAACCTATCGCCTATGTTGATATAGGCGGCGCCTAACCTATCGCCTAAGTAAGATGGCGAGCATAGGCAATGGTATAAGCGGCGCATAACCTATTGCCTATTTTTATATAGGTGGCACCTAAGCCAGTGCCTATGTTGACATAGATGGAGTCTAACCTATCGTCTAAGTGAGGCAGTGAGCATAGGTAATGGTATAAGCGGCGCCTATCCTATCGCCTATGTTTATATAGGTGGCGCCTAAGCCATCGCCTATGTTGACATAGGAGGCGCCTAACCTATCGCCTATGTGAGGCAGTGAGCATAGGCAATGGTATAAGCGGTGCCTAACCTATCGCCTATGTTGATATAGGCGGCACCTAAGCAATCGCCTATGTTGACATAGGCGGTGCCTAACCTATAGCCTAATTGAGGCAGTGAGCTTAGGCAATGGTATAAGCAGCGCCTAACTTATCGCCTATGTTGATATAGGTGGAGCCTATGACATCACTTATGTTGACATAGGCAGAGCCTAACCTATCGCCTATGTGAGGCAGTGAGCATAGGCAATGGTATAAGCCGCGCCTAACGTATCGCCCATGTTGATGTAGGCGGCACCTAAGCCATCACCTATGTTGACATAGGCGGCGCCTAACCTATCGCCTAAGTGTGGCGGTGAGCATAGGCAATGGTATAAGAGGCGCCTAACCTGTCCCCTATGTTGATATAGGCAGCACCTAATCCATCGACTATGTTGATATAGGTGGCACCTAACCTATCACCTAAGTGAGGAAGTAAGCATAGGTAATGGTGTAAGCGGAGCCTAACCTATAGCCTAAGTGAGGCAACGAGCATAGGCAATGGTACAAGCGGCGCCTAACCTATCGCCTATGTTGACATACCTGGCGCCTAAGCCATTGCCTATGTTTATATATGCGGCGCCTAACCTACGCCTAAGTGAGGCAGTAAGCATAGGCAATGGTATAAGCGGCACCTAACCTATCGCCTATGTTGATATAGGTGGCGCCTAAGCTATCACCTATGTTGATATAGGTTCCACCTAAGCAATCGCTTATGTTGACATAGGCGGCGCCTAACCTATCGCCTAAGTGAGGCGGTGAGAATAGGCAATAGTATAAGCGGCGTCTAACCTGTCGCCTATGTTGATATAGGAGGCGCCTAATCAAACGACTATGTTGACGTAGGTGGCACCTAACGTATCGCCTAAGTGAGGCAGTAAGCATAGGTAATGGTAAAAGCGGCTCCTAACCTATCGCCTTTGTTGACATAGGTGGCGCCTATGGCATCGCTTATGTTTACATAGGCGGCGCCTAACCTATCGCCGAACTGAGACAGTGAGCATAGGCAATGGTATAAGCGGCGCCTAACCTATCGCCTATGTTGATATACGTGACACCTAGGCCATTACCTATGTTTATATAGGCGGCGCCTAACTTATTGCCTAAGTAAGGCAGTAAGCATAGGCAATGGTATAAGCGGCGCCTAACCTAACTTCAATGATTATATAGGCGGCGCCTAAGCCATCGCCTATGTTGATGTAGGTGGTGCCTAACCTATCGCCTAATTTAGACAGTAACCATAGGCAATGGTATAAGGGGCGCCTAACCTATCGCCTATGTTGATATAGGCGGCGCCTAAGCCATTCCCTATGATGACATAGACGAAGCCTAACCTATCGCCTATGTGAGGCAGTGAGCATAGGAAATGGTAGAAGTGGCGCCTAACCTATCGGCTATGTGGATATAGGCGACGCCTAAGCCATCGCCTATGTTAACATAGCAGGCGCCTAACCTATCGCCTAAGTGAGGCAATGAGCATAGGCAATGGTATAAGTGGTGCCTAACCTATCGCCTATGTTGATATAGACGGCACCTAAGCCATCCCCTATGTTTACATAGGCGGTTCCTAACATATCGCCTAATTGAGGCACTGAGCATAGGCAATGGTATAAGCGGCGCCTAACCTATCGCCTATGTTCATATAGGCAGCGCCTAAGCCATCGCCTATGTTGACATAGGCGGCGCCTAACCTATCGCCTAAGTGAGGTAGTGAGCATAGACAATGGTATAAGCGGTGCCTAAACTATCGCCTATGTTGATATAGACGGCACCTAAGCCATCCCCTATGTTTACATAGGCGGTTCCTAACATATCGCCTAATTGAGGCACTGAGCATAGGCAATGGTATAAGCGGCGCCTAACCTATCGCCTATGTTGATATAGGCAGCGCCTAAGCCATCGCCTATGTTGACATAGGCGGCGCCTAACCTATCGCCTAAGTGAGGTAGTGAGCATAGACAATGGTATAAGCGGTGCCTAAACTATCGTCTATGTTGATATAAGTGGCACCTAAGCCATCGACTAAGTGAGGCAGTGAGCATAGCCAATGGTATAAACAGTGCCTAACCTATCCTCTATGATGATATAGTCAGCGCCTAAGCAATTGCCTATGTTGACATAGACGGAGCCTAACCTATCACCTAAGTTAGGTAGTGAGCATAGGTAATGGTATAAGCGGTGTCTAACCTATCGCCTATGTTGATATAGGTAGTGCCTAAGCCATAACCTATGTTGACATAGGAGGCGCCTAACTTATCGCCTAAGTGAGGCAGTAAGCATAGGCAATGGTATACGAGGCGCCTAACCTATCGCCTATGTTGATATAGATGACGCCTAAGCCATCTCCTATGTTGACATAGGCGGTGCCTAACCTATCGCCTAATTGAGGTAGTGAGCATAGGCAATGTTATAAGCGGCACCTAACCTATCGCCTAAGTGAGGCAGTGATTATAGGCAATGGTATAAGTGGCGCCTAACCTATCGCCTATGTTGATATAGGAGGCGCCTAAACCATCGCCTATGTTAACATAGGCGGTGCCTAACCTATCGCCAAAGTGAGGCACTGAGCATAGGCAATGGTATAAGCGGTGCCTAATCTATCGCCTTTGTTGATATAGGTAGCGCCTAATCCATCGCCTATGTTGACATAGGCGGCGCCTAACCTATCACCTAAGGGAGGTAGTGAGCATAGTAAATGGTATATGCGGCACCTAAGCTATCGCCTATGTTTATATAGGTGGCGCTTAAACGATCGCCTATGTTGATATAGGCGGCGCCTAATTAATCGATTATGTTGACGTAGGCGGCACCTAACATATCGCCTAAGTGAGGCAGTACGCATAGGTAATGGTATAAGCGACTCCTAACCTATCGCTTATGTTGACATAGGTGGCGCCTATGGCATCGCTTATGTTCACATAGGCGGCGCCTAACCTATCGCCGAACTGATACAGTGAGCATAGGCAATGGTATAAGCGGCGCCTAACCTATCGCCTATTTTGATATACGTGGCGCCTAAGCCATCGCCTATGTTTATATAGGCGGCGGCTAACCTATTGCCTAGGTGAGGCAGGAAGCATAGGCAATGCTATAAGCGGCGCCTAACCTAACTTCTATGTTGATATAGGCGGCGCCTAAGCCATCGCCTATGTTGATGTAGGTTGTGCCTAACCTATCGCCTAATTGAGACAGTGAGCATAGGCAATGGTATAAGGGGCGCCGAACCTATCGCCTATGTTGATATAGGCGGCGCCTAAGACATTCCCTATGTTGACATAGACGGAGCCTAACCTATCGCCTATATGAGGTAGTGAGCATAGGAAATGATAGAAGTGGCACCTAACCTATCACCTATGTTGATATAGGCGACGCCTAAGCCATCGCCTATGTTGACATAGGCGGCGCCTAACCTATCGCCTAAGTGAGGCAATGAGCATAGGCAATTGTATAAGTGGCGCCAAACCTATCGCCTATGTTGATATCGACGGTGCCTAAGCCATCCCCTATGTTGACATAGGTGGTGCCTAACCTATCGCCTAATTGAGGCACTGAGCATAGGCAATGGTATAAGCGGCGCCTAACCTATCGCCTATGTTGATATAGGCAGCGCCTAAGCCATCGCCTTTGTTGACATAGGCGGCGCCTAGCCTATCGCCTAAGTGAGGTAGTGAGCATAGACAATGGTATAAGCGGTGACTAAACTATCGTCTATATTGATATAGGTGGCACCTAAGCCATCGCCTAAGTGAGGCAGTGAGCATAGCCAATGTTATAAATGGCGCCTAACCTATCCCCTATGATGATATAGTCAGCGCCTAAGCGATTCCCTATGTTGACATAGACGGAGCCTAACCTATCACCTAAGTGAGGTAGTGAGAATAGGTAATGGTATAAGCGGTGTCTAACCTATCGCCTATGTTGATATAGGTGGCGCCTAAGCCATCACCTATGTTGACATAGGAGGCGCCTAACTTATCGCCTAAGTGAGGCAGTAAGCATAGTCAATGGTATAAGCGGCGCCTAACCTATCGCTTATGTTGATATAGATGACGCCTAAGATATATCCTACGGTGACATAGGCGGTGCCTAACCTATCGCCTAATTGAGGTAGTGAGCATAGGCAATGTTATAAGCGGCGCCTAACCTAACGCCTATGTTGATATAGGTGGCGCCTATGCCATCACCTATGTTGACATAGGCGGAGCCTAACCTATCACCTTTGTGAGGCAGTAAGCATAGGCAATGGTAGAAGCGGCGCCAAACCTATTGCCTATGTTAATATATAGGCGCCGCCTAAGCCATCGCCTATGTTGACATAGGCGGCGCCTAACCTATCGCCTAAGTGAGGTAGTCAGCATAGGCAATGGTATAAGAGGCGCCTAAACTATCGCTTATGTTGATATAGGCAGCACCATATCAATTGCCTATGTTGACATAGGCGGCGGCTAACCTATCGCCTAAGTGAGGCAGTGCGCATAGACAATGGTATAAGCAACGCCTAACTTATCACTTATGTTGATATAGGAGGAACCTGATCCATCACCTAAGTAAGGCAGTGAGCATAGGCAATGGGATAAGTGGCGCCTAATCTATCTCCTATGTTGATATAGGTGGCGCCTAAGCGATCGCCTATGTTGACTTAGGCGGCGCCTAACCTATCGCCTAAGTAAGGCGGTGAGCATAGTCAATAGTATAAGCGGCGCCTAACCTATCGCCTATGTTGATATACGTGGCTCCTAAGCCATCGCCTATGTTTAAATAGGGGGCGGCTAATCTATCGCCTAAGTGACGCAGTGAGCATAGGCAATGGTATAAACGGCGCCTAACTTATCGCCTATGTTGATATAGGCAGCACCTAAGCCATCGCCAATGTTGACGTAGGAGGTGCCTAACCTATCGCCTAATTGAGGCAGTGACAATAGGCAATGGTATAAGCGGCGCCTAACCTATCTCCTAACTGAGGTAGTGAGCATAGACAATGGTATAAGAAGCGCCTAACCTATCCCCTATGTTGATATAGAAAGCACCTCTTCCATCGCCTAAGTGAGGCAGTGACCATAGCGAATGGTATAAGTGGCATCTAACCTATCGCCTATGTTGATATAGGCGGCGCCTAAGCGATCGCCTCTGTTGACATACGCGGCTCCTAACCTATCGTCTAAGTAAGGCGGTGAGAATAGGCAATGGTATAAGCGGCGCATAACCTATCGCCTATGTTGATATAGGTGGCGCCTAAGCCATTGCCTATGTTGATATAGGTGGCGCCTAAGCCATTGCCTATGTTGACATAGACCGAACCTAACCTATCGCCTATGTGAGAATGTGAGCATAGGTAATGGTATAAGCGGCCCTTATTTATCGCCTATGTTTATATAGGTGGCGCCTAAGCCATCACGTATGTTGACATAGAAGGCACCTATCCTATCACCTAAGTGAGGCAGTAAGCATAGGCAATGGTATAAGAGGTGACTAACCTATCGCCTATGCTGATATAGACGGCTTCTAAGCCATCGCATATGTTGACATAGGCGGAGCCTAACCTATCACCTATGTGAGGCAATGAGAATAGGCAATGGTATAACTGGCGCATAACCTATCGCCAATGTTGATATAGGCGGCGCCTAAGCCATCGCCTATGTTAACATAGGTGGAGCCTAACCTATCGCCTAAGTGAGGCAGTGAGCATAGGCAATGGTATAAGCGGCGCCTAACCTATTGCCTATGTTGATATAGGAGGCGCCTAAGCCATCGCCTATGTTGACATAGGCGGCGCCTAACCTATCGCCTATGTTAATATAGGCAGGACCGTATCCATTGCCTCTGTTGACTTAGGCGGCATCTAACCTATCGCCTAAGTGAGGCAGTGAGCATAGACAATGGTATAAGCGGCGCCTAACCTATCACCTATGTTGATATATGCGGCACCTAAGCCATCGCCTAAGTGAGGCAGTTAGCAAAGGCAATGGAATAAACGGCGCCTAACCTATCCCCTGTGTTGATATAGGCGGAGCCTAAGCGATCTCCTATGTATACATAGGCGGCGCCTAACCTATCTCCTAAGTAAGGCGGTGAGCATAGGCAATGGTATAAGAGGTGCCTAATCTATCGCCTATGCTGATATAGATGGCATCTAAGCCATCGCCTATGTTGACATAGGAAAAGCCTAACCTATCACCTATGTGAGGCAATGAGAATAGGCAATGATATAACCGGCGCCTAACCTATCGCCTATGTTGATATAGGCGGCGCCTAAGCCATCGCCAATGTTAACATAGGTGGCACCTAACCTATCGCCTAAGTTAGGCAGTGAGCATAGGTAATGGTATAAGCGGTGCCTAACCTATCACCTATGTTGATATATGCGGAACCTAAGCCATCGCCTAAGTAAGGCAGTTAGCATAGGTAATGGTATAACCGGCGCCTAACCTATTGCCTATGTTGATATAGGCGGAGCCTAAGCGATCACCTATGTTGACATAGGCGGTGCCTAACCTATCTCCTAAGTGAGGCGGTGAGCATAGGCAATGGTATAAGCAGCGCCTAACCTGTCGGCTATGTTGGTATAGGCGGCGCCTAATCCATCAACTATGTTGACATAGACGGAACCTAACCTATCGCCTAAGTGAGGCAGTGAGCATAGGTAATGGTATAAGCGGTGCCTAACCTATCGCCAATGTAGATATAGGTGGTGCCTATGGCATCGCATATGTATACATAGGCGGCGCCTAACCTATCGCCTAAGTGAGGCAGCGAGCATAGGAAATTGTATAAGCGCCGCCTAACGTATCGCCTATGTTGATATACGTGGCGCCTAAGCCATTGCCTATGTTTATGTATTCGGCGCCCAACCTATCGCCTAAGTGAGGCAGTAAGCATAGGAAATGGTATAAGCGGCGCGTAATCTATCGCCAATGTTGATATAAGCGGCGCCTAAGCCATCGCCTACCTTAACGTAGGCGGTGCCTAACCTTTCGCATAATGAGGCAGTGACCTTAGGCAATGGTATAAGCGTCGCCTAATCTATCGCCTATGTAAATATAGACGGCGCCTAAGCCATCGACTGTGTTGACATAGGCGGCACCTAACCTATCGCCTAAGTGAGGCAGTGAGCATAGGTAATGGTATAAGCGGTGCCTAACCTATCTCCTATGTTGACATAGGTGGCGCCTATGGCATCACTTATGTTTACATTGGCGGCGCCTAACCTATCGCCTAAGTGAGGCAGCGAGCATAGGAAATGGTATTAGCGGCGCCTAACCTATTGCCTATGTTGACATATGTGGCGCCTAAGACTTTACCTATGTTTATATATGCAGCGCCTAACCTATCGCCTAAGATAGGCAGGAAGCATAGGCAATGGTATAAGTGGCCCCTAACCTGTTGCCTATTTTTATATAGGGGGGCCTAATCCGTCGCATATGTTGACATAGGTGGTACCTAACCTATCGCCTAAGCCAGTGAGCATAGCTAATGGTATAAGCGGCGCATAACGTATCTCCTATGTTGATATAGGTGGCCTCTATGCCATCGCCTATGTTTAAATAGTCCGTGGCTAATCTATCGCCTAAGTGAGGCAGTAAGCATAGGCAATGGTATAAGCGGCGCCTAACTTAACGCCTATGTTGATATAGGAAGTGCCTAACCCATCGCCTGTGTTGACGTAGGCGGTGCCTAACCTATCGCCTAATTGAGGCAGTGAGCATAGGCAATGTTATAAGCGGCGCCAAACCTATCGCCTATGTTGATATAGGCGGCGCCTACGCCATTGCCTATGTTGACATATACAGAGCCTAACCTATCGCCTATGTCAGGCAGTGAGCATAGGAAATGGTCTAAGTGGTGCCTAACCTATCGCCTATGTTGATATAGGCGACGCCTAAGCCATCATCTATGTTGACATAGGCGGCGCCTAACCTATTGCCTAAGTTAGGCAGTGATCATAGGCAATGGTATAAGCGGCGCCTAACCTATCGCCTATGTTGATGTAGGAGGCGCCTAAACCATCTCCTATGTTAACATAGGTGGCGCCTAACCTATCTCCAAAGTGAGGCACTGAGAATAGGCAATGGTATAAGCGGCGCCTATCCTATCACCTATGTTGATATAGGCAGCGCCTAAGCCATTTCCTATGTTGACATTGGCGGCGCCTATCCTATCGCCTAAGTGAGGTAGTGAGCATAGACAATGGTATAAGCGGAGCCGAACCTATCGCCTATGTTGATATAGGAGGCACCTATGCCATCGCCTAAGTGAGGCAGTGAGCATAGCCAATGGTATAAGTGACGCCTAACCTATCGCCTATGTTGATATAGGCGGCGCCTAAGCGATCGCCTATGTTGACCTAGGCGGAGCATAGGCAATGGTATAAGCGGCGCATAACCAATCGCCTATGTTGATATAGGTGGCGCCTAAGCCATTGCCTATGTTGAAATAGACCGAGCCTAACCTATCGCCTACGTGAGAAAGTGAGCATAGGTAATGGTATTAGCAGCGCCTATCTATCACCTGTGTTGATATTGGTGGTGCCTAAGCCATCACCTATGTTGACATAAAAGGCGCCTAACCTATCGCCTAAGTGAGGCAGTGAGCATAGGCAATGGTATAAGCGATGCCTAACCTATCGCCTATGCTGATATAGACGACGCCTAAGCCATCGCCTATGTTGACATAGGCGGTGCCTAACCTATCGCCTAATTAAGGCAGTGAGCTTAGGAAATGGTATATGCGGTGCCTAACCTATTGCCTATGTTGATATAGGTAGCGCCTAATCCATCACCTATTTTGACATAGGCGGAGCCTAACCTATCACCTCTGTGAGGCAGTGAGAATAGGCAATGGTATAACCGGCGCATAACCTATCGTCTATGTTGATATAGGCGGATCCTAAGCCATCGCCTATGTTGACATAGGTGGCGCCTATCCTATCGCCTAAGTGAGCCAGTGAGCATAGGAAATGCTATAAGCGATGCCTAACTTATCGCCTATGTTGATATAGGCGGCGCCCAAGCCATCACCTATGTTGACATAGGCGGCGCCTAACCTATCGCCTATGTTTATATAGGCAGCAAGATATCCATTGCCTCTGTTGACATAGGCGGCGTCTAACCTATCGCCTAAGTGAAGCAGTGAATATAGAAAATGGTATAAGTGGCGCCTAACCTATCACCTATATTGATATAGGCGGCATCTAAGCCATCGCCTAAGTTACGCACTGAGCATAGGCAATGGTATAAGCGGTGCCTAATCTATCGCCTATGTTGATATAGGTAGCGCCTAATCCATCGCCTATGTTGACATAGGCGGCGCCTAATCTATCACCTAAGGGAGGTAGTGAGCATAGGCAATGGTATAAGTGGAGCCTAACCTATCGCCTATGTTGATATAGGCGGAGCCTAAGCGATCGCCTATGTTGACATAGTCGGCGCCTAACCTATCTCTTAAGTGAGGCGGTGAGCATAGGCAATGGTATAAGCGGCGCCTAACCTGTCGCCTATATTGGTATAGGCGGTGCCTAATCCATCGACTATGTTGACATAGGCAGAACCTAACCTATCGCCTAAGTGAGGCCGTGAGCATAGGTAATGGTATAAGCGGCACCTAACCTATCAACTAAGTGAGGGAGTGAGCATAGGTAATGGTATAAGAGACGCCTATCCTATCGCAAATGTTGATATAGTTGGGGCCTATGGCATCGCTTATGTTTACATAGGCGGCGCCTAACCTATCGCCTAAGTGAGGCAGCGAGCATAGGAAATGGTATAAGCGGCGCCTAACCTATCGCCTATGTTGATATACGTGGCGCCTAAGCCATTGCCTATGTTTATTTATGCAGCTCCCAACCTATCACCTAAGTGAGGCAGTAAGCATAGGCAATGGTATAAGCGGCGCCTGAACTATCGCCAATTTTGATATAGGCGGCGCCTAAGACATCGCCTATGTTGACGTAGGCGACGCCTAACCTATCGCCTAATTGAGGCAGTGACCATAGGAAATGGTATAAGCGGCTCTTAACCTATCGCCTATGATGATACAGGTGGTGCCTAAGTGATCGCCTATGTTGACATAGGCGGCACCTAACCTATCTCCTAAGTAAGGCAGTGAGCATAGGTAATGGTATAAGCGGCGCCTAACCTATCGCCTATGTTGATATAAGTGGCGCCTATGGCATCTCCCATGATTACATTGGCGGCGCCTAACCTATTGCCTTAGTGAGGCAGCTAACATAGGCAATGGTATAAGCGGCGCCTAACGTATGGCCTATGTTGATATAGGCGGCACCTAAGCGATCGCCTATGTTGATATAGGCGGCGCCTAACCTATCTCCAAAGTGAGGCGGTGAGAATAGGCATTGGTATAAGCGGCGCCTAACATGTTGCCTATGTTGATATAGGCGGCACCTAATCCATCGACTATGTTGACATAGGCGGCACCTAACCTACCACCGAAGTGAGGTAGTGAGCATAGGTAATGGCATAAGTGGAGCCTAACCTATCGCCTATGTTGATATAGGTTGCGCCTATGGCATTGCTTATGTTTACATAGACGGCGTCTAACCTATCGCCTATATGAGGCAGCGAGCATAGGCAATGGTAAAAGCGGCGCCAAACCTATCGCCTATGTTGACATACATGGCGCCTAAGCCATTGCCTATGTTTATATATGTGGCGCCTAACCTATCGCCTATGATGATATAAGTGGCGCCTATGGCATCTCCTATGATTACATAGGCGTCGCCTAACCTATCGCCTTAGTGAGGCAGCAATCATAGGCAATGGTATAAGCGGCGCCAAACGTATCGCCTATGTCAATATAGGCGGCACCTATGCGATCGCCTATGTTGACATAGGCGGCGCCTAACCTATCTCCTAAGTGAGGCAGTGAGAATTGCCAATGGTATAAGCGGCGCCTAACCTGTTTCCTATGTTGATATAGGCGGCACCTAATCCATCGACTATGTTGACATAGTCGGCACCTAACCTATCACCTAAGTGAGGCAGTGAGCATAGGGAATGGCATAAGCGGAGCCTAACCTATCTCCTATGTTGATATAGGTTGCGCCTATGGCATCGCATATGTTTACATAGACGGCATCTAACCTATCGCCTAAGTGAGGCAGCGAGCATAGGCAATGGTATAAGCGGCGCCTAACTTATCGCCCCATTTCCTATGTTTATATATGTGGCGCCTAACCTATCGCATAAGTGAGGCAGTAAGCATAGGCAATGGTATAAGCGGCGCCTAACCTGTCGCCTATGTTGATATAGGCGGCGCCTAATCCATTGCATATGTTGACATAGGCGGCACCTAACCTATCATCTAATGGAGGCAGTGAGCATAGGTAATGGTATAAGCGGCGTCTAACCTATCTCCTATGTTGATATAGGCGGCGCCTATGGCATCGCCTATGTTTACATAGGCGGCACCTAACCTATCGACTAAATGAGGCAGCAAGCATAGGCAATGGTATAAGCAACACCTAACCTATCGCCTAAATGAGGCAGTAAGCATAGGCAATGCTATCAGCGGCACCTAACTTAACGCCTATGATGACGTAGGTGGTGCCTAACCTATCGCCTAATTGAGGTAGTAAGCATACGAAATGGTATAGGCGGCGCCTAACCAATTTCCTATGTTAATATAGGCGGCGCCTAAGCCATTTCCTATGTTGACTTAGACGGAGCCTAACCTATCACCTAAGTGAGGCAGTGAGTATAGGAAATGGTATAAGTGGCACCTATCCTATCGCCTATGTTTATATAGGAGGCGCCTAAACCAACGCCTATGTAAACATAGGTGGCGCCTAACTTATCGCCAAATTGAGTCACTGAGCATAGGCAATGGTATAAGCGGCGCCTAACCTATCGCCTATGTTGATATAGGCAGCGCCTAAGCCATCGCCTATGTTGACATAGGCAGAGCCTAACCTATTACCTAAGTGAGGTAGTGAGCATAGAAAATGGTATAAGAGGCTCCGAACCTATCGCCTATATTGATATTGGCGGCACCTAAGCCATCGCCTAAGTAAGGCAGAGAGCATTTCCAATGGTATAAGCGGCGCCTAACCTATCACCTAAGTAAGGCGGTGAGCATAGGCAATGGTATCAGATGAGCATAACCTATCGCCTATGTTGATATAGGTGGCTCCTAAGATATTGCCTATGTTGACATAGACGGAGCCTAACCTGTCGCCTAAGTGAGGCTGTGCGCATAGGTAATGGTATAAGCGGCGCCTAACCAATCGCCTATGTTGATATAGGTGGCGCCTAGTCCATCACCTATGTTGACATAGAAGGCGCATAACTTATCACCTAAGTGATGCAGTGAGCATAGGCTATGGTATTAGCGGTGCCTAACCTATCCCCAATGTTGATATAGAACGCACCTAAGACATCGCCTATGTTGAGATAGGTGGTGCCTAACCTATCACCTAATTGAGGCAGTGAGCATAGGCAATTGTATAACCAGCGCCTAACCTATCATATATGTTGATATAGGCGGTGCCTAGTCCATCGCGTATGTTGACATAGGCGGCGCCTAACCTATCCCCTAAGTGAGGCAGTGAGCATAGGCAATGGTATAAGCGGCACCTAACCTATCGCCTATGTTGATATACGTGGTTCCTAAGCCATTGCCTATGTTTATATAAGCAGCGCCTAACATATCGCCGAAGTGGGGAAGTAAGCATAGGCAATGGTATAAGCGGCGCCTAACCTATCGCCTATGTGAGGCAGTGAGAATAGGCAATGGTTTAACCAGCCACTAACCTATAGCCTATGTTGATATAGGCGGCGCCTAGTCTATCGCCTATGTTGACACAGGTGGCGCCTAACCTATAACCTACGTGAGGCAGTGAGCATAGGCAATGTGATAAGCGGCCCCTAACCTATCTCCTATGTTTACATAAGCAGCGCCTAACCTATTGCCTTAGTGAGGCAGCAAGCATAGGCAATGGTATAAGCGACGCCTAACCTATCACCTATATTGATATAGGAGGCGCCTAAGCGATCGCCTATGTTGACATAGACGGTGCCTATCCTATCTCCTAAGTGAGGTGGTGAGAATAGGCAATAGTATAAGCGGCGCCTAACCTATCGCCTATGTTGATATACGTGGTGCCTAAGCCATTGCCTATGTTTATATATGCGGCGCCTAACCTGTCGTCTAAGTGAGTCAGTAAGCATAGGCAATCGTATAAGCGGTGCCTAACCTATTGCCAATGTTGATATAGGCGGCGCCTAGTCCATCGCCTATGATGACATAGGCGGCGCCTAACCTATAACCTAAGTAAGGCAGTGAGCATTGGCAATGTTATAAGCGGCGCCTAACCTATTTCCTTAGTGAGGCAGCATACATAGGCAATGGAATAAGCGACACCTAACCTATCGGCTATGTTGATATAGGCGGAGCCTAAGCGATCACCTATGTTGACATAGACGGTGCCTTAACTATCACCTAAGTGAGGCGGTGAGATTAGGCAATGGTATAAGCGGCGCCAAACCTGTCGCCTATGTTGATATAGGCGGTACCTAACATATCTCCAAAGTGAGGCAGTGAGCATAGGTAATGGTTTAAGCGGCGCCTAACCTATCGCCTATGTTGACATAGGTGGTGCTTATGGAATCGCTTATGTTTACATAGGCAGATCCTAACCTATCGCCTAAGTGAGGGAGCGAGCATAGGCAATGGTATAAGTGGCGCCTAACCTATCGCCTATGTTGACATACGTGGTGCCTAAGCCATTGCCTATGTTTATATATGCGGCGCCTAACCTATCGCCTAGGTGAGGCAGTAAGCATAGGCAATGGTATAAGCGGCGCCTAACCTGTCGCCTATGTTGATATAGGCGGCGCCTAATCCATCGCATATGTTGACATAGGCGGCACCTAACCTATTATCTAAGTGAGGCAATGAGCATAGGTAATGGTATAAGCGGCGCCTAACCTATCGCCTATGTTGATATAGGTGGCGCCTATGGCATCGCCAATGTTTACATAGGCGGCACCTAACCTATCTCCTAAGTGAGGTAGCAAGCATAGGCAATGGTATAAGCAGCGCCTAACCTATCGCCTATGTTTATATACGTGGCGCCTAAGCCATTGCCTATGTTTATATATCCGGCGGCTAACCTATCGCCTATGTGAGGAAGTAAGCATAGTCAATGCTATAAGTGGCACCTAACTTAACGCCTAAGTTGATATAGGCGGTGCCTAAGCCACCGCCTATGTTGACGTAGGTGGTGCCTAACCTATCGCCTAATTGAGGTAGTGAGCATAGGCAATGGTATAAGCGGTGCCTAACCTATCTCCTATGTTAATATAGGCGGCTCCTAAGCCATTGACTATGTTTATATATCCGGCGGCTAACCTATCGCCTAAGTGAGGAAGTAAGCATAGTCTATGCTATAAGCGGCGCCTAACTTATCGCCTATGATGATATAGGCAGTGCCTAAGCCACCGCTTATGTTGACGTAGGTGGTGCCTAACCTATCGCCTAATTGAGGTAGTGAGCATAGGCAATGGTATAAGCGGCGCCTAACCTATATCCTATGTTAATATAGGCGGCGCCTAAGCCATTGCCTATGTTGACTTAGATGGAGCCTAACCTATCGCCTAAGTGAGGCAGTGAGTATAGGCAATGATATAAGCGGCACCTAACCTATCGCCTGTGTTGATATAGGAGGCGCCTAAACCAACGCCTATGTAAACATAGGTGGCGTCTAACTTATTTCCAAATTGAGGCACTGAGCATAGGCAATGGTATAAGCGGCGCCTAACCTATCGCCTATGTTGATATAGGTAACGCCTAACCCATCGCCTATGTTGACATAGGCAGCGCCTAACCTATTACCTAAGTGAGGTAGTGAGCATAAAAAATGGTATAAGAGGCTCCTAACCCATCACCTATGTTGATATAGATGGCGTCGATGGCATTGCCTATGTTTACATAGGCGGCGCCAAACCTATCACCTAAATGAGGTAGTGAGCATAGGAAATGGTATAAGCGGCGCCTAACCTATCGCCTATGTTGATATAGGCAGTGCCTAACCCATCGCCTATGTTGAAATAGGCGGCGCTTAACCTATCACCTAAGTGAGGTAGTGAGCATAGACAATGGTTTAAGCGGCGCCTAACCTATCATCTATGTTGATATAGGAGGCGCCTATGCCATCTCCTAAGTGAGGCAGTGAACATAGCCAATGGTATAAGCGGCGCTTAACCTATCGTCTATGTTGATACAGGCGGCGCCTAAGCGATCGCCTATGTTGACTTAGACGGCGCCTAACGTATCGCCTAAGTACCGCATGAGCATTGGCAATAGTATAAGCGGCGCATAACATATCACCTATGTTGATATAGGTGGCGCCTAAGCTATACCTATGTTGACATTGACCGAGCCTAGCCTATCGCCTAAGTGAAAAAGTGAACATAGGCATTGGTATAAACGGCGCCTAACCGATCGCCTATGTTGATATAGATGGCGCCTAAGCCATCACTTATGTTGACATAGGAGGTGCCTAACCTATCGCCTAAGTTAGGCAGTGAGCATAGGTAATGGTATAGGCGGTGCCTAACCTATCGCCTATGTTGATATAGGTGCTGCCTATGGCATCACCTATGTTTACATAGGCGGCGCCTAACCTATCGCCTATGTTGATATAGGCGGCGCCTAAAAGATCGCCTATGTTTAAATAGGCGGTGCCTAACCTATCGCTGAATTGAGGCAGTGAGCATAGGGAATGGTATAAGCGGTGCCTAACCTATCTCCTATGTTTATATAAAAGGCACCTAAGCTATCGCCTATGGCGACATTAGCGGAACCTAACCTATCTCCTAAGTAAGGCAGTGAGCATAGGTAATGATATAAGCGGCACCTAACCTATCGCCTGCGTTGATATAAGTGGCGCCTATGGCATCTCCTATGATTACATAGGCGGCGCCTAACCTATCACCTTAGTGAGGCAGCAAACATAGGCAATGGTATATGCGGTGCCTAACGTATCGCCTATGTTAATATAGGAGGCACCTAAGCGATCGCCTATGTTGACATAGGCGGCGCCTAACCTATCTCCTAAGTGAGGAGGTGAGAATAGGCAATGGTATAAGCGGCGCCTAACCTGTTGCCTATGTTGATATAGGCGGCACCTAATCCATCGACTATGTTGACATAGGCGGCACCTAACCTATCACCTAAGTGAGGCAGTGAGCATAGGTAATGGCATAAGCGGAGCCTAACCTATCGCCTATGTTGGTATAGGTTGCGCCTGTGGCATCGCTAATGTTTACATAGACGGCGTCTAACCTATCGCCTAAGTGAGGCAGCGATCATAGGCAATGGTATAAGCAGCGCCTAACCTATCGCCTATTTTGACATACGTGGCGCCTAAGCCATTGCCTATGTTTATATATGCGGCGCCTAACCTATCGCCTATGTTGATATAAGTGGCGCCTATGGCATCTCCTAAGATTACATAGGCGGCGCCTAACCTATCGCCTTAGTGAGGCAGCAAACATAGGTAATGGTATAAGAGGCACCTAACGTATAGCCTATGTTGATATAGGCGGCATCTAAGAGACCGCCTAAGTTGACATAGGTGACGCCTAACCTATCTCCTAAGTGAGGCGGTGTGAATAGGCAATGGTATAAGCGGCGCCTAACCTGTTGCCTATGTTGATATAGGCGGCACCTTATCCATCGACTATGTTGACATAGGCGACACCTAACCTATCACCTAAGTGAGGTAGTGAGCATAGGGAATGGCATAAGCGGAGCCTAACCTATCTCCTATATTGATATAGGTTGCGCCTATGGCATCGCTTATGTTTACATAGACGGCGTCTAACCTATCGCCTAAGTGAGGCAGCGAGCATAGGCAATGGTATAAGCGGCGCCTAACCTATCGCCTATGTTGACATATGTGGCGCCTAAGCCATTTCCTATGTTTATATATGCGGCGCCTAACCTATCGCATAAGTGAGGCTGTAAGCATAGGCAATGGTATAAACGGCGCCTAACTTGTCGCCTATGTTGATATAGGCGGCGCCTAATCCATCGTATATGTTGACATAGGCGGCACCGAACCTATCATCTAAGTGAGGCAGTGAGCATAGGTTATGGTATAAGCGGCGCCTAACCTATCGCCTATGTTGATATAGGTGGCGCCTATGGCATCGCCAATGTTTACATAGGCGGCACCTAACCTATCTCCTAAGTGAGGTAGCAAGCATAGGCAATGGTATAAGCAGCGCCTAACCTATCGCCTATGTTTATATACGTGGCGCCTAAGCCATTGCCTATGTTTATATATCCGGCGGCTAACCTATCTCCTAAGTGAGGAAGTAAGCATAGTCAATGCTATAAGCGACGCCTAACATAACGCCTATGTTGATATAGTCGGTGCCTAAGCCACCGCCTATGTTGACGTAGGTGGTGCCTAAACTATCGCCTAATTGAGGTAGTGAGCATAGGCAATGGTATAAGCGGCGCCTAACCTATCTCCTATGTTAATATAGGCGGCTCCTAAGCCATTGCCTATGTTTATATATCCGACGGCTAACCTATCGCCTAAGTGAGGAAGTAAGCATAGTCAATGCTATAAGCGGCGCCTAACTTAACGCCTATGTTGATATAGGCATTGCCTAAGCCACCGCCTATGTTGACGTAGGTGGTGCCTAACCTATCGCCTAATTGAGGTAGTGAGCATAGGCAATGGTATAAGCGGCGCCTAACCTATATCCTATGTTAATATAGGCGGCGCCTAAGCCATTGCCTATGTTGACTTAGACGGAGCCTAACCTATCACCTAAGTGAGGCAGTGAGTATCGGCAATGGTATAAGAGGCACCTAACCTATCGCCTGTGTTGATATAGGAGGCGCCTAAACCAACGCCTATGTAAACATAGGTGGCGTCTAACTTATTTCCAAATTGAGGCACTGAGCATAGGCAATGGTATAAGCGGCGCCTAACCTATCGCCTCTGTTGATATAGGCAGCGCCTAACCCATCGCCTATGTTGACATAGGCAGCGCCTAACCTATTACCTATGTGAGGTAGTGAGCATAAAAAATGGTATAAGAGGCTCCTAACCTTTTACCTATGTTTATATAGGTGGCGTCGATGGTATTGCCTATGTTTACATAGGCGGCGCCTAACCTATCACCTAAATGAGGTCGTGAGCATAGGAAATGGTATAAGCGGCGCCTAACCTATTGCCTATGTTGATATAGGCAGTGCCTAACACATCGCCTATGTTGAAATAGGCGGCGCTTAACCTATCACCTAAGTGAGGTAGTGAGCATAGACAATGGTTTAAGCGGCGCCTAACCTAACATCTATGTTGATATAGGAGGCACCTATGCCATCTCCTAAGTGAGGCAGTCAACATAGCCAATGGTATAAGAGGCGCTTAACCTATCGTCTATGTTGATACAGGCGGAGCCTAAGCGATCGCCTATGATGACTTAGACGGCGCCTAACGTATCGCCTAAGTAACGCATGAGCATTGGCAATGGTATAAGCGGCGCATAACATATCACCTATGTTGATATAGGTGGCGCCTAAGCTATGCCTATGTTGACATTGACCGAGCCTAGCCTATCGCCTAAGTGAAAAAGTGAACATAGATATTGGTATAAACGGCGCCTAACCGATCGCCTATGTTGATATAGATGGCGCCTAAGCCATCACTTATGTTGACATAGGAGGTGCCTAACCTATCGACTAAGTTAGGCAGTGAGCATAGGCAATGGTATAAGAGGCGCCTAACCTATCGCCTATGTTGATATAGGTGGCGCCTATGGCATCTCCTATGTTTACATAGGCGGCGCCTAACCTATCGCCTTAGTGAGGCAGCAAGGATAGGCAATGGTATAAGCGGCACCTAACCTATCGCCCATGTTGATATAGGCGGCTCCTAAGAGATCGCCTATGTTTAAATAGGCGGTGCCTAACCTATCGCTAAATTGAGGCAGTGAGCATAGGCAATGGTATAAGCGGCGCCTAACCTATCTCCTATGTTTATATAAGAGGCACCTAAGCTATCGCCTATGTTGACATAGGAGGCACCTAACCTATCTCCTATGTAAGGCAGTGAGCATAGGTAATGATATAAGCGGCACCTAACCTATCGCCTACGTTGATATAAGTGGCGCCTATGGCATCTCCTATGATTACATAGGCTGCGCCTAACCTATCGCCTTAGTGAGGCAGCAAACATAGGCAATGGTATAAGCGGCGCCTAACGTATCGCCTATGTTAATATAGGAGGCACCTAAGCGATCGCCTATGTTGACATAGGCGGCGCCTAACCTATCTCCTAATTTAGGTGGTGAGAATAGGCAATGGTATAAGCGGCGCCTAACCTGTTGCCTATGTTGATATAGGCGGCACCTAATCCATCGACTATGTTGACATAGGCGGCACCTAACCTATAACCTAAGTGAGGCAGTGAGCATAGGTAATGGCATAAACGGAGCCTAACCTATCGCCTATGTTGATATAGGTTGCGCCTATGGCATCGCTAATGTTTACATAGACGGCGTCTAACCTATCGCCTAAGTGAGGCAGCGAGCATAGGCAATGGTATAAGCGGCGCCTAACCTATCGCCTATGTTGACATACGTGGCGCCTAAGCCATTTCCTATGTTTATATATGCGGCGCCTAACCTATCGCATAAGTGAGGCTGTAAGCATAGGCAATGGTATAAGCGGCGCCTATCCTGTCGCCTATGTTGATATAGGCGGCGCCTAATCCATCGCATATGTTGACATAGGCGGCACCGAACCTATCATCTAAGTGAGGCAGTGAGCATAGGTTATGGTATAAGCGGCGCCTAACCTATCTCTTATGTTGATATACGTGGCGCCTATGGCATCGCCTATGTTTGCATAGGCGGCACCTAACCTATCGCCTGAGTGAGGCAGCAAGCATAGTCAATGGTATAAGCTACGCCTAACCTATCGCCTATGTTTATATACGTGGCGCCTAAGACATTGCCTATGTTTATTTACGCGGCGCCTAATCTATCGCCTAAGTGAGGCACTAAGCATAGGCAATGCTATAAGCGGCGCCTAACTTAACGCCTATGTTGATATAGGCGGTGCCTAAGCCACCACCTATGTTGACGTAGGTGGTGCCTAAGCTATCGCCTAATTGAGGTAGTGAGCATAGGCAATGATATAAGCGGCGCCTAACCTATCTCCTATGTTAATATAGGCGGCTCCTAAGCCATTGCCTATGTTGACTTAGACGGAGCCTAACCTATCTCCTAAGTGAGGTAGTGAGTATAGGCAATGGTATAAGCGGCACCTAACCTATCGCCTATGATGATATAGGAGGCGCCTAAACCAACGCCTATGTAAACATAGGTGGCGCCTAACTTATCACCAAATTGAGTCACTGAGCATAGGCTACGGTATAAGCGGCGCCTAACCTATCGCCTATGTTGATATAGGTAGCGCCTAAGCCATCGCCTATGTTGACATAGGCGGATCCTAACCTATTACCTAAGTGAGGTTGTGAGCATAGAAAATGGTATAAGAGGCTCCTAACCTATCGCCTATGTTGATATAGGCGGAACCTAAGCCATCGCCTAAGTAAGGTAGAGACCATAGCCAATGGTATAAGCGGTGCCAAACCTATCACCTAAGTAAGGCAGTGAAGATAGGCAATGGTATAAGTTGCGCATAACCTATCGCCTATGTTGATATAGGTGGCACCTAAGATATTGTCTATGTTGACATAGACGGAGCCTAATTTATCGCCTAAGTGAGGCAGTGAGCATAGGTAATGGTATAAGCGGCGCCTAACCTATCGCCTATATTGATATAGGTGGCGCCTAAGTTATCACCTATGTTGACATAGAAGGCGCATAACTTATCGCCTAAGTGATGAAGTGAGCATAGTAAATGGTATTAGCGGTGCCTAACCTATCGCCTATGTTAATATAGAACGCGCCTAAGACATCGCCTATGTTGACATAGGCGGTGCCTAACCTATCACCTAATTGAGGCAGTGAGCATAGGCAATAGTATAACTAGCGCCTAACCTATCATGTATGTTGATATTGGCGGCGCTGAGTCCATCGCCTATGTAGACATAGGCGGCGCCTAACCTATCCCCTAAGTGAGGCAGTGAGCATAGGCAATGGTATAAGCGGTGCCTAACCTATCGCCTATGTGAGGCAGTGAGAATAGGCATTGGTATAACCAGCCACTAACCTATTGCCGATGTTGATATATGCGGCGCCTAGTCCATCGCCTATGTTGATATAGGCGGCGCCTAACCAATAACCTACGTGAGGCAATGAGCATAGGCAATGATATAAGCGGCGCCTAACCTATCGCCTATGTTTACATAGGCAGCGCCTAACCTATTGCCTTAGTGAGGCAGCAAGCATAGGCAATGCTATAAGCGACGCCTAACCTATCGCCTATATTGATAAAGGAGGCGCCTAAGCGATCGCCTATGTTGACATAGACGGTGCCTAACCTATCTCCTAAGTGAGGTGGTGAGAATAGGCAATAGTATAAGCAGCGCCAAACCTATCGCCTATGTTGATATACGTGGTTCCTAAGCCATTGCCTATGTTTATATATGCGGCGCCTAACCTATCGCCTAAGTGAGTCAGTAAGCATAGGCAATGGTATAAGCGGTGCCTAACCTATCGACAATATTGATATAGGCGGCGCCTAGTCCATCCCCTATGTTGACATAGGCGGCGCCTAACCTATATCCTAAGGTAGGCAGTGAGCATTGGCAATGTTATAAGCGGCGCCTATGTTTACATAGGAAGCGACTAACCTATTTCCTTAGTGAGGCAGCAAGCATAGGCAATGGAATAAGCGACGCCTAACCTATCGGCTATGTTGATATAGGCTGCGCCAAAGCGATCGCCTATGTTGACAGAGACGGTGCCTTTCCTATGGCCTAAGTGAGGCGGTGAGAATCGGCAATGGTATAAGCGGCGCCTAACCTCTCGCCTATGTTGATATAGGCGGTAACTAACCTATCTCCTATATGAGGCAGTGAGCATAGGTAATGGTTTAAGCGGCGCCTAACCTATCGCCTATGTTGACATAGGTGGCGCTTATGGCATCGCTAATGTTTACATAGGCAGATGCTAACATATCGCCTAAGTGAGGTAGCGAGCATAGGCAATGGTATAAGTGGCGCCTAACCTATCACCTATGTTGAGATACGTGGCGCCCAAGCCATTGCCTATGTTTATATAAGCGGCGCCTAACCAATCACCTAAGTGAGGCAGTAAGCATAGGCAATGGTATAAGCGGCGCCTAACCTGACGCCTATGTTGATATAGGCGGCGCCTAATTCATCGCATATGTTGACATAGGCGGCACCTAACCTATCATCTAAGTGAGCTGGTGAGCATAAAAAATGGTATAAGAGGCTCCTAACCTATCGCCTATCTTGATATAGGCGGTACCTAAGCCATCGCCTATGTAAGGCAGAGAGCATAGCCAATGGTATAAGCGGCGCCTAACCTATCACCAAAGTAAGGCGGTGAGCATAGGCAATGGTATAAGCTGTGCATAACCTATTGCCTATGTTGATATAGGTGGAGCCTAAGATATTGCCTATGTTGACATAGACGAAGCCTAACCTATCGCCTAAGTGAGGCAGTGAGCATAGGTAATGGTATAAGCGGCGCCTAACCTATCGCCTATGTTGCTATAGGTGGCGCCTAAGCCATCACCTATGTTGATATAGAAGGCGCATAACTTATCGCCTAAGTAATGCAGTGAGCATAGGCAATGGTATTAGTGGTGCCTAACCTATCGCCTATGTTGATATAGAATGCGCCTAAGACATAGCCTATGTTGACATAGACGGTGCCTAACCTATCACCTAATTGAGGCAGTGAGCATAGGCAATTGTATAACCAGCGCCTAACCTGTCATGAATGTTGATATAGGCGGCGCCTAGTCCATCGCCTATGTTGACATAGGCGGCGCCTAACCTATCCCCAAAATGAGGTTGTGAGCATAGGTAATGGTATAAGCGGCGCCTAACCTTTCGCATATGTTGATATATGTGGTGCCTAAGCCATTGCCTATGTTTATATAAGCGGCACCTAACATATCGCCTAAGTGAGGAAGTAAGCATAGGCAATGGTATAAGTGGCGCCTAACCTATCGCCTATGTGAGGCAGTGAGAATAGGCAATTGTATAACCAGCCACTAACCTATAGCCTATGTTGATAAGCGGTGCCTAGTCCATCGCCTATGTTGACATAGGCGGCGCCTAACCTATAACCTACGTGAGGCAGTGAGCATAGGCAATGTTTTAAGCGGCGCCTAACCTATCGCCTCGGTTTCCATAGGCAGCGCCTAACCAATTGCCTTAGTGAGGAAGAAAGCATAGGCAATGGTATAAGAGACGCCTTACCTATCGCCTATATTGATATAGGAGGCACCTAAGCGATCGCCTATGTTGACATAGACGGTGCCTAACCTATCTCCTAAGTGAGGTGGTGAGAATAGGCAATAGTATAAGCGGCGCCTAACCTATCGCCTATATTGATATACGTGGTGCCTAAGCCATTGCCTATGTTTATATATGCAGTGCCTAACCTATCGACTAAGTGAGGCAGTAAGCATAGGAAATGGTATAAGCGGTGCCTAACCTATCGCCAATGTTGATATAGGCGGTGCATAGTCCATCGCCTATGTTGACATAGGCGGCGCCTAACCTATAACCTAAGTGAGGCAGTGAGCATTGGCAATGTTATAAGCGGCGCCTATGATTACATAGGCAGCGCCTAACCTATTGCCTTAGTGAGGCAGCAAGCATAGGCAATGGAATAAGCGACGCCTAACCTATCAGCTATGTTGATATAGGCGGCGCCTAACCTATCGCCTAAGTGAGGCAGTCAGCATAAGCAATGGTATAAGCGGCGCCTAACCTGTCGCCAATGTTGATATAGGCGGCGTTTAATCCATCGCATATGTTGACATAGGCGGCACCTAACCTATCTCCTAAGTGAGGCAGTGAGCATAGGTAATGGTATAAGCGGCGCCTAACCTATCGCCTATTCTGATATACACGACGTCTAAGACATCGCCTATGTTGACATAGGCGGTGCCTAACCTATCGCCTAATTGAGGCAGTGAGCATAGGAAATGGTATAAGCGACGCCTAACCTAGCGCCTATGTTGATATAGGTGGCACCTAAGCCATCAACTATGATGACATAGGCGGAGCCTAACCTATCACCTATGTGAGGCAGTGAGATTAGGCAATAGTATAACCGGCGCCTAACCTATCGCCTATGTTGATATAGGCGGCGCCTAAGCCAACGCCTATGTTGACATAGGTGGCGCCTATCCTGTATAGCCGGCACCTAACCTATCTCCTGAGTGAGGAAGTGAGCATAGGTAATGGTATAAGCGGTGCCTAACCTGTCCTACAATATCGCTTATGTTGATATAGGTGGCACCTAAGCCATCAACTATACTGACATAGGCGGCGCCTAACCTATCGCCTAAGTGAGGCAGTGAGCATAGGCAATGGAATAAGCGGCGCCTAACCTATCGCCTATGTTGATATAGGCGGCGCCTAAGCCATCGCCTATGCTGACATAGGCGGCGCCTAACCTATCACCTAAGTGAGGCAGTGAGCATAGGCAATAGTATAAGCGGTGCCTAAACTATCCCCTATTTTGATATAGGCGGCACCTAAGACATCGCCTTTGTTGACATAGGCGGCGCCTAACCTCTCGCCTAAGTGAGGCAATGAGCATAGGTAATGGTATTAGTGGCGCCTAACCTATCGCCTATGTTGATATAGGTGGCGCCTAAGAGATCGCCTATGTTGACATAGGCGGCGCCTAACCTATCGCCTAAGTGAGGCAGTAAGCATAGGCAATGGTATAAGTGGAACCTAACCTGTCGCCTATCTTGACATAGGCGGCGGCTAAGTCATCGCCTATGTTGACGTAGGCGGCGCCTAATCTATCGCCAATGTTGATATAGGCGGCGCCTAAGCCATCATCTATGTGGACATATGCGGCGCCTAATCTATCGCCTAAGTTAGGCAGTGAGCATAGGAATTGGTATAAGCGGCGCCTAATCTATCAGCTATGTTGATTTAGGCGGTGCCTAAGCCATCGCCAATGTTGACATCGGCGGCGCCTAACCTATCGCCTAAGTGAGGCAGTGAATATAGGCAATGGTATAAGCAGAGCCTAATCTATCCCCTATGTTGATATAGGCGGCACCTAACTCATCGCTTATCTTGACAAAGGCGCTACCTACCCTATCGCCTAAGTGAGGCAGTGAGTATAGGTAATGGTATAAGCGGCGCCTAACCTATCCCCTATATTGATATAGGCGGCTCCTAAGACATTACCTATGTTGACATAGGTGGGGCCTCACCTATCGCCTAAGTGAAGCAGTGAGCATAGGCAATGGTATAAGCTTCGCCTAACCTATCACCTATGTTGATATAGGCGGATCCATAGCCATCACAAATATTGACATAGGCGGCGCCTAACCTTTCGCCTAAGTGAGGCAGTGAGCATAGACAATGGTATAAGTGGTGCCTAACCTATCACCTATGTTGATATAGGCGGCACTTAAGACATCGCCTAAGTGAGACGGTGAGTATAGGCAATGGTATATGCGGCACCTAACCTATCGCCAATGTTGATATAAACGGCGCCTAAGCCATCGCCTATGTTGACATAGACGGAACGTAACCTATCGCCTATGTGATAATGTGAGCATAGGCAATGGAATAATCGGCGCCTAACCTATCGCCTATGTTGATATAGGTGGCGCCTAAGACATCGCCTATGCTGACATAGGTGGCTCCTAACCTATCGCCTTAGTGAGGCAGTGAGCATTGGCAATGGTATAAGCGCTGCCTAAACTATCGCCTATGTTGATATAGGCGGCGCCTACGACATCGCCTAAGTTGACATTGACGGCGCCTAACCTATCGCCTAAGTGAGGCAATGCGCATAGGTAATGGTATTAGCGGCACCTAACCTATCTCCTATATTGATATTAACGGCGCCTAACCTATTGCCTAAGTAAGGCAGCAATCATAGGCAATGGAATAAGCGGAGCCTAACCTATCACCTATGTTGATATACGTGGTGCCTAAGCAATTGACTATGTTTATATAGGAGGCGGCTAACCTATCGCCTAAGTGAGGAATTAAGCAGAGGAAATGGAATAAGCGGCGCCTAACCTAACGCCTATGTTGATATAGGCGGCGCCTAAGCCATCGCCTTTGTTTACGTAGGTGGTGCCTAACCTATCGCCTAATTGAGGGAGTGAAGATAGACAATGGTAAAAATGGCGCCTAACCTATCACCTATGTTGATATAGGCGGCGGCTAAGCCATCGTCTATGTTGACTTAGGCGGCTCCTAACCTATCACCTAAGTGAGGCAGTGCGCATAGGCATTAGTATAAGTGGCTCCTAATCTATCGCTTATGTTGATATAGACGGTGCCTAAGCCATCGCCTATGTTGACATAGGCGGTGCCTAACCTATCTCCTAAGTGAGGGAATGGTATAAGCGGAGCCTAACCTATCGCCTATGTTGATATAGGCGGCGCCTAAGCCATTGCCTATATTGACATAGGCGGCACCTAAGCTATCGCCTATGTGAGGCAGTGAGTATAGGTAATGGTATAAGCGGTGCCTAACCTATCGCCTATGTTGATATAGGCGGTGCCTATGACATCGCCTATGTTGACATAGGCGGGCCTAACGTATCGCCTAAGTGAGACAGTGAGCATTGGCAATGGTATAAGCTTCACCAAACCTATCGCCTATGTTGATATAGACGGGTCCATAGCCTTTGCTAATGTTGAGATAGGCGGTGCCTAACCAATCACCTAACTGAGGTAGTGAGCATTGACAATAGTATAAGTGGCGCCTAACCTATCACCTATGTGGATATAGGCGGCACCTAAGCCATCGCCTAAGAAAGATAGTAAGTATTGGCAATGGTATAAGCGGTGCCTAACCTATCGCCTATGTTGACATAGTCGGCGCCTAAGCGATCGCCTATGTTGACATTGGCAGCGCCTATCCAATCGCCTAAGTGAGGCGGTGAACATAGGCAATGGTATAAGTGGCGCCTATCCTGTCGCCTATGTTGATATAGGCGCCGCCTAATCCATCGCATATGTTGACATAGGTGGCACCTAACCTATCTCCTGAGTGAGGAAGTAAGCATAGTTAATGGTATAAGCGACGCCTAACCTATCGCCTATGTTGATATAGGTGTCGCCTATGGAATAGCCTATGTTTACATAGGCGGCGCCTAACCTATCGCCTAAGTAAGGCAGAAATAATAGGAAATTGTATAAGCAGTGCCTAACCTATCGCCTATGTTGATATACGTGGTGCCTAAGCCATCGCCTATGATGATATAGGCGGCGGCTAAACTATCGCCTAAGTGTGGCAGTAAGCA